>JAFFJZ010000013.1:0-1200000 GCA_018340375.1 Gonatopus flavifemur
AGCCGAGGAAGACCTCACCTGTCGACCAACACAACCGGTCCCCATTGACTTTTTCTTCGTTTATACCCCTCCTCCCCGCCACAATTCTCAACCCTCAACCCCTTTCTGCGCCACATGCATCTCTTTCTCCCTTTCACCATGAGACACGCCAAGTGGATGAGCCAAACGCCGCTCAGTATCTCGCCATAAAGCAGCAACAAATGCAGATACATACTTATACAACCACACTACTACTACTACTACCCGAGTGGAAAAATTTTCATGGGTATATAATTTTTATATAATTCAATATAATTTATATAAATGCGGATAAAGTTCGATATATCTTATATATAATTTTGACAATCTTTCACTTGGAGTACTACTACTTCTTCTTCTACTACTACTACGTCTTCTAGTATAATTCTTATGTATTTCGTTTATTAGTTCCTTTTTCATATGACATCTTCTTTTATCTCCTTATTCTACATATATATATGTTCTTATCTCAATATTTTTCTGCTATTATATATTCTATTATTCATATGTAGTCTATTTTCTATTATTGATTGTGGTGTTAGCCTAAATTGATTTGATGTGTACACATCATTTATGTGCGTTACCTGCTAATAAGCTTTACAACCTTGGTGGGTTCTCTACTTTTTCAGGCCACTATTGTAATTGCTTTTTGTAAAATATACTTTGAATAAATATTTACAACAACAACAACAACTACTACTACTACTACTACTACTACTACTACTACTGGTAGGTACTACTACTTCTTTCGTCTCATATTCGTGGTTTTTATTATAGTTTGTTATTTTCCAATACTCTATTCATAATCTAGTTCACATAGGATATACCACGTTATTCTTAGTGGACCTGTTCCATTCATATATGTTCTTATTTAATAAATCTATGATGCATTATTTGAATATTGGGAAATAACAAACTATAAAAAAAACCACGAATATGAGACGAAAAATTTAAAGATTTTTAATTAGAAAAAAATGGACTTTGGAAAAAATCTTTACTGGACAAAAAGTTCTAAGAATTGATCGAAGAATATGCTGAAATTTTTTCAGAATTTTTTAACGGCTTTTAAAAATTTTTTGAATTTGACGATTTTGAAAATTCAAAAAAGTCGTTAAAAAATTCTGAACATATTCCAGCGTGTTCTTTGATCAGTTCTAAGAACTTTTGTTCAATATTATTTTCCTCTAAAGCCCATCGTTTTTGAATGAAAATCTTTGAAGTTTCTGACGTTTGTTCCACGTTTGAACCGCCATTTTGATGGTTTCCACATTGATTTCCACAATTAGCGTGGTTTATGTAGTTACAACAGAATTCTACAATGATTCCAATGTGAACACGTGAGATAAAGAAAAAAACGTTTGAAAATTCGCGTTTTTTTGGAAAAAAAACCCCAGATATCTTGCCACAGGGACATTTTTCGGAAAAACCGATGGCAGATTCTGAAAAATGAGTCAATTTTACATCGACAATGCTTATTCTAGAATTTTTCAGGAGTTTTTTTCTCAGAAAGTACAAGCGTTGAAAAACGCAACGAAAAAATGTCATTTTGGGACACAATGGGTTAATGATAGTGTAATGTTTCAAATGTATTTTGAAGGAAATTTGGCATCTATCAGTGATCTTCCAAAACATATTTTAATTGGGAGACCCGGTACTTCGTGGACCGTTTTTAAAATTCTGTTTAAATGACAGCATATCTGATATTCTATTAAACTGGACTGTTTGGATTGATTCAAGATTCATTCATCACTGATCCATAACTGTGTGGAGGTGAACCCAGTTATATCGATGGCTATACAACAATACTATCACGATAGTGATTTGGTATCGATCCTGCAAGATTTGGAGTGTGTATCATAATATTTTGATACCTAGTTGAACGTCATCAATAGGCTGTTGCGAAAGAAGATTATTCAAAGGACATTCATACATCATGGGACACTGTTGGAATACCTGTTGTTAGTGTTGGTGAACAAGTATAGTATTTTTCGATGATTATTTCCACCTATTTGGAGATTGTTTCGAGGTTGGTTCATATTAGTTCATTGATTCGAACTATCGGATTAAAAAGAAACCAGGGGGCTTCGGCCCCTAGGTCCTTCGCTTCGCTCACTTTGAACAGATTATAACCGACATGGGCTCGCTCCGCTCGCAGTCAAGAGTAAGGTATGCTATGAATTTATGAATTACTTCAGATATCAGGTGATATATGAAAAGGCACTCAACGATACTTAATATGATCAAAATCCTTCGGTCTTTTGAACAACTTATAAACGACATGCTCGCTCTGCTGGAAGTCAAGAGTAACGTATTCTATAAAAATGTTACACAATTCAGATATCCGAGGATATATAGGAAAGCACTCAGCGATGTTTAACATGATCGGAATTTTTGGAGTTAACATTCAAACAGTCTAAGAGTAATTCACTATTTTGCAAAATTCATAATTTTTTAACAATTCGCGGAAAATTTCGAAGATTTCGTAGTGCCGAATACTCCTCGAACTGTGTCTGATTCCAATTCTATTTGAATAATAATAAAAGAATACGTCGACAACAGGACAATTTGAATTCAGCGCCCTCAATATCCTTAGACCACGTGTTTCATCTAAATCTGTTCATATTTCATCTATTTATTGTAATGACAGGAATGGCCAAATCCACTACTGGTTTGTTAGCCCCGCCATCCCAAAGAACAACTCTGACGCCAGATTCAGATTCAGCACCCACAAAAACGATTATATTCTGTGTTTCATATAAATCTGGTCATACTTACGAAAACGGCTAAATTCACTTCCGCTTCATTGGCTCCGCCTTCCCGAAAGACAATTCTGACGCCAGATTCTGGTTCAGCCCCCTCCGAAACCCCTAGATTCCATGTTTCATATAAATCTATTCATAATTACGAAGATGGCCAAATCCACTTCCAATATATCGGTATCGACCTCTCAACGGACGGATATCGACAACAAGCTTGTATATTGCATAGATTCACCTGAGTTGTTCGACTGTATTACGAGTATCGACCCCGAAATTGATGGTTATTTTTGGATGGTTCGTGTAAAGAGTAACTATTATCTCAATCAGATTTGAGATACGAAAAAGTTAATCATAATTTTAAAATTGATGTATGATCACAATATCTCAGGTTTGAAGGCAGTATTATTACACAACGAGAATCAGCTGCCATCAGTTCCAGTAGTATATGCTACCGATATGCGAAAAATTTATAAAACAATGGAAAAATTCTACATTTAATGAATTGCAACAAATAAGTACCAGATTGTCTCAGACTTGAAAGTTTTGGCAATTCCATTTGGAATGCAAGGAGGCTATACTAACTCTCCTTCTTATGTTTGTGGATGGGACAAGACGTGCAAAAGATCATTACAAATGAAGTGATTGACCATCTAGAAAAATTTTTTGAGCAGGAAAAACTTTTCTCAACAGAAAAATAGGGTGCAACATGTCCATAAAAATTTATTTTCTACATTCTCATCAGGAATCCTTCCAAGAAAATGTTGGTCAATTTAGTAACGAACAAGGTAAACAAATTCACCAAGAAAATTCCCGCAATTAAAAAACGTTTTGAAGTAAACAGCCAAGTTAGAATGTTAACCAGTTACTACGGATCGCTCTAATGTGAATCCCTGTTGGTGAAAGGAATGGGTTTGGATCGATATGGATAGAATTACAATCCATCCCAATAATTCTCAATACGGAATCTGATCAAACGGATTAAGATTCAATCCAATTCAATCTTATCCCATTTAGGTTCCCATACTGAAAGAAATGAACAGCACTATGCAGCATCAAGATAGCGATGATTCATGTCCAGAAGAAATTTTGAATCAGCCAGCATTCAGTACTCCTTTGGCATCAACTATTTGCGTCCGAAATGTACACAATAATGTTTTGAACACGAATAGTTGATGCCTAACGGAAACCGAATGATGGCTAGTTTGAAATTCCTTGGGACATGAATCATAGCTATCTGAACAACTGCACAGTAATGTTCATTTTCTCGGTACAGCAGGGATCTGATGATTGATTTTCCAAGCGTAGAAAATCAAGTAAACATGTTTAACAACTATAGAAGTTCGAATTGGTGTGTTAAATAAACACAAAAGTAACGAAATACGTATAATATATATGGAGAATATGTATGTGTGCAGGATGATATAATTCAACATCGATTGTCCTGAAAGACTGAAATTTCTTTTTCTGGAAGAACTTTCAAAACGCAACCAATTTTCAACTGATTTTTATGATCAACCACTCATTCTACTCAGAATTGAACACTCTCTGATAATATGTGAGCTGGGGAGATTTTTTCCAAATATTATGGGGAAAAATATTGCAAACAGAACAAATGAAATAAACAGGTGGAAATATCAGTTTTGTTCGGAAAAATCTCCTCGAATCCTTGTTTAATACGCAAAACAATGAATGTCTCTCAAAACTGCCAACATTTTCCTTCAGAAACCGTTTGAAATTCTAAATCGGTTGAAAAATGGCTAAGTCATGAATTTTTAATGCGCGGAGTTACCAAAAACTAGTTTCCCAACAATAAATTGAAAATTTGAGGGTATAAAAACTTTTATACGTGATTTCGTGTTGTACTCGATTAGATTCACAACATCCACTAGGTTATTTGAAAAGTGTGAAATCACTGTAGCACCGTATTATTTACAACCCTGGTCTCAGCCCTCTCTCGACTTTCTCTCGACTCTCTGTTTCTCTCTCACGCTCTCTCCTCTCTCTTGTCTTTCTCTTGACTCTCTCTCAACTCTCTCTTTCTCTGTATCTTTCAACTATCTCTCAATTTTTCCTCTACAACAATAAGATGGATCAATCATGTATTAAAAAAACTGCAACATACAACATTGATATAATCTTCAGTATCTTATCACAAATGGTATTTGCGAAATTGAACTTCCCTCACAGGCATTATGAAAAATAGCATGTGTAACGCAGGAGAAATGGCAATGTTCCTCCCTAGGTATACAAATAGCAATTCAATTGTGATGTTGTAATTGAAGATTATAAAATAAATTTTGAATTCGTAATCAGGGTGTGCGAACCGTTCGAATCGCGAACTGAACCGAACTCCTATGTTCTTGATTCAGTTCGAACTTCGAACTTGATCAATAGACAAAAGTTCGGTTCGAGTTCCGAACCATCACAGTTCGAGTTCGATTCGACTTTTTGGAGCGCGATTCGGGTTCAACTCGACCTGAAAAATACATTTGAAGTCCGACTCAAGTTCTGCTCGACTTTTCAAAGTTCGATTCGGGTTCAGTTCGCCTTTAAAATTATATTCAAAGTTCGGTTTGAGTTCGCTTCGATTTTGAAGTTCGGTTCGAGTTCGATTCGACTTTGAAGATATATTTGAAGTTCGGTTCGGGTTCAGTTCGAATGAAAAATCCAAGGTCCGCACACCCCTGATTCGTATGTATTAGAAATAGAATTAAAAATCTCAATTTTTGTTATTCATTGGAATTGAAACCAACTTGCTGCAAATTGAAACGAAGAATCTGATTTACGAAAAGTTTTATTTAGAAAAAAATGTTTAGCACTATTCACATGGCCAAATTCATGTAGTTACATGTGGCAACCTTTTAATGTTTGCCTTAGCAAATACTCGTTGCTTCAAATGGTTATCACTTAATTTATTGTATTTTGGTAGATTTAACATGGCCGTCTTCTGCTTCCGTCAAAAGACTCTTTGGTAACGCGACTATGTTGGGATTGAGAATTAAGAAATTACTTTTTAATCCCAATGTCAGGATTAAGATTGAAAAATTACTTTTCAATCCCGATGTCGGGATTATGAATTTTTTTTCATTTTCTAATCTTCATGGTAGGGTTAGAAATTGAAAAATGATTTTTAACCCGAGTTTTTGGGATTAGAAAATGAAAAAAAAATTTTAATTCCAGTGCTAATCGAATTATCTTTTTAATGCATTATTTACAATCCTGCCCCGAACCGAACTCCGAATTCATTTTTTGAGTCCAACTGAATGTGAACTGCACTCCAAAATGTCATACCGAACTCGAACTGTGATGGTTCGGAACTCGAACTGAACCGAACTTTTTCGCTAATCAAGTTCGAAGTTCAAACCAAACCGAACAGTAAGAGTTCGATTCGAAATTTGAACAGTTCGCATCCCTCGCCGTTATTAAATATGGTTGATATTCTCGGAAGTTTTGAATCGTTTAGTCAAACAGATTTACAACCAAATTTATTTTATTTATTTATTTATTCATTTATTCAACGGGCAATAACGCCCTTTAGTGACCAAATTATTGATACAATACAGTGAAAATTTAACAAATAAAAAAAAAATAAAAAAAAATATAAAAAGAAATCATATAAAGTGAACAGACGGATTACAAAAGACATAGTACAAAATATAACATCCTGTACAGGATAAATAACGAGTATAAGAATATTACAATCTCACACACCTACTAGAACATGCTCTAGAGACAGAAGTCTTGAATACTGAAACTGATCCAGAAGAGAAATCCAACTCATCTCTATAAGTATTTGCTAAACAACAAATTCGATTTACTGGGTCAGTATAAAAGAATTGCGACTTAAACATAGGAACATTGAAAGTAATGGGTTCCTAAGAGACCTGGAGGGTACATTGGAAATTTAAGAGAGAGAGAAGTTCAGGGCAATTGATTTGACCATTGATTATTTTGAAAATGAATACCAAATCATTGATCATTCTACGAGTTTCGAGAGTGTTCATGTTGAACAACCCCATCAACGGACCATAATCATGGCAGGATATAGCCATGGGGTATGATTTTTGAAAGCCAAAATCGTAAATCTATGCTGAACTCTCTCGATAAGTTTACAATATTTGTCATGATGAGGAGACCAAATGTGAGTCGCGTATTCTAAGTTAGGTCTCACGAGAGCATTGTATAACGTAATCAATGTTGAGGGCTCTTTGAAGTCAGCAGACATACGCTTCAAAAAACCGAGCTGCTTCATAGCTGTGTTCACCACATTATGATAGTGAAAAGTAAAATCAAGCTTGGAATCGAACGTAATACCTAAATCGAGCATATTCTGCACAACCTCCAAGCTTGAGCCACTCAACTCATAAGAGAAGGTGATGGGCTGCAATTTGCGCGACAGTCTCATAACTTTACATTTCACTATATTCAGCTTCAATTTATTCAAGGAACACCATGATTCCAATTCATACAAATCCGACTGCAGAGCAATGGCATCAGCGTATGATGAAATTTTCATGAACAATTTCAAATCATCCGCAAAAATTAAATGCTTCGCAAATTTGAAGTTGTTGCCAATATCATTAACAAAAAGTGTAAAAAGCAGTGGTCCCAAATGCGACCCTTGCGGAACGCCTGAGCAAACATTGATAGTCCTTGAGGTAAAGTTCTTAATTTTGACAGTTTGGGTTCGATTCATCAAATAGCTTCTTATCCAAATAAGAATATTACCACGGAAACCAAGATGATTTAATTTAGATAAAAGAACGTTATGATCAACAGTGTCGAAGGCTTTGGTGAAATCCGTATAAACAGTATCAACTTGACTGTTATCATCCAGAACCCTCGAAACATAATTACAATAAATAGACAAATTGGTGCCTGTTGAGCGACCAGGCACAAAGCCATGTTGCATGTCAGAGATGATGCTAGAACATAGAGATAATTTATCAGTTACTGAAGATTCAAATAATTTTGGAATCACGCTTATAATTGATATTGGTCTATAGTTTCTCATCAGATCTGCTGCCAGCCTATGAAAATCGGTATAATCAGACTATTTTTCCAGCGAGATGGAAAATGACCTGAAGATAAGGAAGCATTGAAGATTAGCCATAAGGGTCGTGATAATATATAGCTGCAAGATCTTAGGAATAAAGGAGGAATACCGTCATCCCCAGGTCCTTTATTGATGCTTAGAGAATTGATCCCAAGAAATATTTCCCCAGTGTTAATATGAAGATCAGAAATATCAATTGAAAATTAAATACGAAATCAGGCAACAGATCGTTGGGAGAAACATAAACAGATTCAAAGTGTGTAGCAAACAAATCTGAAATTTCACGCCCAGAACTAACTGAAACGCCATCTAGAAACATGTTGTTAGGAATAGCATTATCGGATCGGTGTGAGTTGACAAAGTTCAAAGCCTTTTACATTATCAGCGATCTGCAATTCAGTTGACCTAACGTAGTCATTGTAACATTTATATACTAGATTTTTACGTGAGAACGCAAATCGGAGAAAATAATGTAATCTTGCAACAAATTAGAATTTTATACGTACGATGCGCCACTTTCTTTGCTCGTATTAGATCAATCAACTGGGGTGAAAACCACCTAGGATAATTTGATCGCGATAATAACACTTAGGAACATACAAATCAATAGCATGGTACATATGTTCATATAGGCACTCAGTCGCATCATCAACAGACAAACCTTCAAGTAGTGAGTCCCAAGAATTTGATTAAAATAATTACAAATAGCAGTATAATCACCTAAACGGAAATTATAACGAGAAACACTGTTACTAGGAAGAAACTTAACTACATCCATACTCAGCGTAGAAACAATGGGAGGATGATGAATATCACAAGCTAGAAGAGATTCAGTAGATAACCTCGTAACTGAGAAATATCATTTGTGAACAGCAGGTCAAGCATGACCCCGAACGCATTACAAATATCACTTTTTAAGAATAAATTAGAAAAATTAAAATATTCACAAATGAACTGAACTGATTGCACTTCATTACAAGATGCTCCAGGACGTAAGTCACACGATAATTCAGCGCAAGACATACGCCAGGAAGCATGTGGTAAATTATAGTCACCGTAAAGGTAAAACAGAAAGATCTGATGGGCACTCAGAATAACTTCCACATCTTACAGTGATCTTCGTAGAGATGCGCGAGTGATGATGGCGGGATATAGACGGCTCCAAAATCACATCCGAGATTCCCAATCTAGCCTTAATGAACAGATGCTCAACGTTTGTATGTACAGACAACAGCTCAAAACTAGGAATGACATTCTTCACCGCTATCAAAACTCCACCCCTCTCTCACAATGACTGGTAAGTGAAGATCTGTCCTTCCTATATAGTATAACCATCCAAGCCGATTTCAGAGGATGAGATTCCATCAGTCAACCAGGTTTCAGAGAAGATGATAATGTCGTAATGATCGACAGAAGCCGCCGCAGCACAACGAAGTGCATTGAGTTTGGTACGAAGGCCACGTACGTTTTGGTAGTACACTAAAGGGCGAGTCACAGGTTTTTTTGCGATGATGGATTCCGGGTTTTGTGTAGAGGAACAATTTTCGGTACACCATTGAGATATCTGATAGTCTTTGTCGGGTCGTTGAGGTCTTTCAAACGATCACGAAGATTGCTTAAGTGTGCACGTTGCCGAGGAGTCCGATCGAGTGAGATTTTGACAGGGCCCCGTAAGCAGACTTCCTCTGATGATATCCAAAGGCGTACGACTACACGGGAAAGTCACACATAATACAAATATTGAGAGATCAACATAAAAACTGATTGCATTGACTGGACACCACAATCCGGTCAAGTGAACTGACTTCCTTTTAATAATATTATGCAGATACTTAATTTGCTCATTTCCGATCATCAATTCGTTTCAATGAACGGTTAAAATTTTAGCAACATCGTTATTGTGTCCGGTATAAGCATTACAATCTGAGAATAAAATATTTGTCCTTAAAAACACATGGTTTCTTATTTTAAACCTAAAGTCATATCATTCTGAACGCCATTGATGAACTCTTTTGAACCAATTGCTATTGACCATGTTGTAAAATGCGATAATAACATTGTTCAAGGTCTTTGTTTAAGATGTTTCCACGAAGATTCACAATATTTCATTGAAGTTTTATTCGTAAAATAGCGGCACTACACTGCAAACTGAAGTGTGTTAAAATTGACTACAAGAACACGGATAATGTGTGTAAACACGGATAAACATTGTTATTATACACGGCAGTTCCATCATTGAAAAGTTCTCTAAGGTTATATTAACCGTGTATAATAACAATGTTTATCCGTGTTTATACACATTATCCGTGTTCTTGTAGTCAATTCTAACACACTTCAGTTTGCAGTGTAGTATTCACCAACAAGCATCTCCTTTCACGAATGGTTTTGCGACCAGAGGAAGATATTCTTGTTTTTTCAATTACATCTGAAATGGAAAAAATTTCCTTGTAAGATATAAAATTCTTCTCGTGATATAGAAACATACGATGAAATTTGAACTTACCTTTTCAAATATTTCCAATTCAGAACCTTAGAGAACTTTTCAATGATGGAACTGCCTGCACTGTTCGGTGAATTAAGAAATGCATTTTTCAGATCAAAGCATAAACAATTCATTTGACACAGGATTATTATCTGACATGAAATTAGTCTTTCACACATTAACGATATTCTTTCCCCGCCAGTTCCACCCTCAGTTACTGCACAGAGTTACTTTAGAGAGCACAAGAGATTTTGGAATCGCATGTCATGAATTGGAAACGAGAACAAGAATCAAATTTAAGAACGTTAGTACATTTTTCATCATTGAACAATGTAATTTGAACAGAAAGATAATGAAAAATGAATGAATCAAGCGTTGCTAAGCGACAGTCGAGTCTCGTTCTCAGTTTCTTATACTGATCGTTTTGGAACTGACTGCACTCCAGTTCCAGAATGTATAAAAATTCTGACTGACCGGTATCCACGTGGATTGGAGAGTTTTACTGAAAAATATTCAGAATCTAAGAATGCAACTAGAATGATTATATGTTTGTTCGAGTCCAACTGGGTTCCTAGAAACCAATCTATGGATGCATTTGTTTCCTGATGACATGGCTTCATAATTTGAGACATCAGTGTGATCACCAAAAAGAGTTGAAATGAATAACATATGAATTCAAGAACAGGGAATATTCGAAATTCAATCTATTTTATCATTCTATTCTCATTATATTAATCAAAACCAAAACCAATTCAAACAAAAAAGTTTCAAATTGGCAAATAATTTCGCTTTTTATCGCGGATTATACAAATGAATATATTCGTATAATTCAACATTTCGAACATCATAGCGAGACGATCCTTCTTATTCTAAATTTGAGTCAACATCACTTGGATAGGAATTTTTCTGATTGAGCTATCGAAATACCGCATATCGTAAAATAAGCAATATAATTTGGAAATAGTCATGTCTTGGGAGGAAAAAAAACCGGACTAAAATTCCTGTCATGTCCTGTAGATACCTGTATTTCGACTGTAATTCGTTGCACTTTTATTCACTATCAATCTCTCTCTCTTTCTCTATATCATTATGCAAAAAACACTTAGAGATCTTTGTAATCACATCTTTACACGGATATCAATCTTGTTACCAAATGATTTCAACGAAACTCATTGAGTAGAACATAACAGGATTGTATACCTCCACAATACTAATTCCTTCTCACAATAATTTCGCAATATTTTAACTGTTTTATCAAGACATTTGCGTTTTATTTTTGTTTATTTTTCTCTGCTCATGGGAAAGGAATAATCTCGAGAGACAGAAACTCTTCCACGTGTATCACATATGTATAAAGAGTAGCCTCTAACGATCGGCCCCCGGTTGACTCTCTTCAGAGGGCAAATTATCTCGAAGCCTCGAAGCAATTACCAGGTGGGGGGGCCCTCCCCCTTGCGATAGCAAACTACTCAACGGATTCGAGAGAAAAGAGAGAAAGAGAGAGAGAGAGAGATTCGTGCAAGAGCAAAAGTACAAGGAAGGCGCAAGGAGTAGTTCCAAGAATCGGCCAGAGAAGTTAAAAATAAAATCCCACCCAGGAGCGGTGATTATGTTCCGAAAAAAGAGAACCAGCGAAACCTCCTCGAAGTGTGACACGTGTATGTACTTACATGTATATACGAATACACGTATACACACGTTTCATCGTGCACATGCGTGCGCAGGTTGTATAGGAAGAAGGTTCCTCTCCATTCGCCGTGTGTATGTACAGGACAAGGGACACCAGCTAATGAAGTTGTCGGTCGCAGAAGACGTTTACAGGTGGGGCCTTCTCCTTCTCTTTTCCTTTCCTCTCCTCTTTCACCTGCGTGTGGTCCATTCACAGGCAACCCCCCGGAGGAGAACTGGTTAGGAGAAGTTGCTTTACATTTACTTCTTCCCTCGATCATCCGTACGCGGAGGTGGGAAATGATATTGGCACACACGTGTCTCTGCGTGGGTCTCCTTTCGTTCTGATAACCATCCTACTACTCGCCATACAAGACATAATATAAATTAGGAACAAATTACTGTAAACCAAGTTGAGGATGTATAGAGTTTAGATTTGTAAATTTTAATCATCTTGTTATTATCATAATTGTTTGCATGGTTGACAATCACAACATTTGTATATAATATGAACAATTGTTTGTTATGTTTCCAGATGATGCATAGACAACAACAAAGGCCTCAAACGTCATCGTCCGCCATTTTGTCGTTTGCAACGACGACATCTTATCAGCCATCATGCGCGACATTATCGACGTCCTCTTCGTCGTCGACAGGAAGATGGTCGAAATCTTCGACGTCCTCAACATCGTCCTATCAAAGCCCATTATTGTCCATTCTCGGCTGGTCGGTGACTATTTTACTGATTTCCACGTGCCTTAGTACAGCAGATGCTCGCGGTGTCCTGTCAGGACATCCACTTGGCAAAAGATCCTTTTTCGATATTCAATGTAAAGGCGTTTACGACAAGAGCATTTTCGCTCGACTTGATCGTATCTGTGAAGACTGTTACAATCTTTTCCGGGAGCCAATGATTCACTCCCTTTGCAGGTAATCATTATTATATCGATCTTTGGATACAAATCAAAACAATTATCTATATCATTTGTTCCCATTTTGTGTGATCAAAATAAAATCGATGCAAAATATATCAAGGCCTTCATAAAGTATCATCAATTCCTTCATCTCAATGGTTATTTCCTTGTTTTTTGACACATTCGGTTGTCATTGAAGCGTACGATAAATCATTGACTTGTTCTTTCCATAATTAGAGTGTATTGGGGTTCCCGTAAAATTCTGTATTAAAACGGAATAGTTTCATCGCTTAGTTGAATCGTAAACGTTTTGAAATCGATTGGAATTCGCATATGAAATTTGAAATCAAGTGAGAGGGAAAAAGTTTTGCAAACTTTTTGAATTGAATACTTTTACGTGTTTAGTGGTATAACATGACCGGGTGAAATGAGCTTGCTGAATATGTAAATGCAAGAAATTTAAAAGAATCACAAACACTTGGACTTTGAATTATTGGCGTGAATTGATTTATACATATATAGAAAGTCATTTTTAATTCTTCGAAAAGATGACATTTAACAAAGTCGACTCAATGAAACGTACAATCACCTATAAATAAAGAACCTTCATGCGTCAAAAAAACACGAGTAGCGGCGTACCATTTGTCAAAAGTTGAACGAAATCCAATTCTTGGTAGAAGTAACGGTGGAAAACACGACGTACCATGTGCTTCATTGGCCAATCAATGATGCATGTATTACTGGTCGTCTGGACAGGAAAACCGATGATGTGACTTTCTTTTCGTTGGTATAATGAACTTACATTTTCTGTTGGATTTACAAAATGAAAAAAGGGGTCTCGAGCGGTACTTCATTTATCTTCTTTCATTATAATCTTTTCGCTTTGTTTTAACAATTATGTTGGACAGAAACAAAGTCATAATTCAATATCAATGCAATTCAAAGAACACATACATGCGAGATCCCAGTACAAATAAGAATAATTACCAGGATGTAACGCCCTGAATAGAATTCAGGCTGTATCTAAAGACCCGGGTTTTACGCCTCTAGACAAAGCCTAAAATTCAACGTTATTCAAAAGTGCGCTTATTCAAATAAAATAATATCGTTTGAGTATGAAGCGTTTATTGAAACGAATTTGCAGCTAATTTTTGGACATTCTCATGAATTCCACACAAGAATACGAAGATTCAAAGAATGTTCAATAAAGGCGTATTGAACGTCCTAGACATTTGAAGGAACATTTCATGAACGTGAATTCACGTAGAATAAACCTCAATTTGACCTAAAAACTCTGTATTCTCTTAGGGTTTCGAATTGAATTTTGAATTCGTTTCGATAAACGATTAAAAAACTCTGCCAATCGGCACATGGCTTCCTCGTTTGTGTTGAAAAAAAAATACATGTTTTCTTTCTCTCTCCCGCTCTTCTTAGAGAATCAGGTTGACATTTATATAGGACTGCGATCAAGACTGCATAAAGCTGTGGTGGAAATTTCATGACAATTGGATGATAGAAACGGAAGTTATCCGCATGTTAACGATGTTTACGAAGTTTCCAAATTTTGTTTCGAAGCTCAGTGCTTACCACTTTCTTCCTTCAATTCCGATTTGTTTGAAATTCACACCATACAACTGACCCCCCGTAAACTGATTATACTACAAGTTTCATGGCATTTGGATGATACCGACATGGGAAGGCATGCTTTCAAAATATTGTCAAATAATGTAAATCGCGAAACAAAATTTTCCACAATTTTCAACCAATTGGGATGAAACTTACATGGGACCACTGTCGGATTATGACTACAACGTGGGTCAAGTTTGATCGGGTTCGGATAATAGGAAGCAGAGACACGCGCGTTCACAAAATCACGATTTTTCGAAAAATTTCTCCTCACCCCTCCCGTTTTTCTGTAACGATGAGGTTTAAACTTATATGGAACCACTATCAACACCGCACATGACTCTGGTGAAAATTTCATCACGATCGAATAATACGAACACAAGATATACACGTTCGCAAATTTGTTACATACACACAGACAAATAAACAGACAAAAAGAAACCTGATTTGCTTTTTTTTACTCCCCCCCAATTCCAATGTGTCTGAAATTTATATCATATAACTAACATCTCGTGAATCGAATATACTCAGAGTTCCAAGACATTCGGATCATATGGACATGGGAAGGCTGCTAAAAAAAAATACAGATTCCACAGAAAAATTTTCCACAGTTTTCAACCGATTTGGATAAAACTTGTATGGGACCACTATCGGGTCATGACTAAAACGTGGTCGAAGTTTGATTGGATTCGGATAGTAGAAAGCAAAGATACACGCGTACGCAAAATGTTCATTTTTTGTCAGAGTTCTTCTCATCCACGAAATTCTTCTGAATGAATCAGGTTGAAACTTATATGGAACCACTATCACCCTAGTCACAACTGTGATAAAAATTTCGGAACGATCGGATAAGCAGAACAGGAGATATGCGCGTACAGAAACTTAGGGGGCTACAGCCACACAGACAGACAGACAAACAGACACGGTAACAAAATTGTTCCCTGAATTCTGAGAACATTTTGGTCTAGGAGATTTTAATTTCGAGACAAAAAATTTTCGGCTCCTCAGAAACGATCACAAAGTTTCCCTCCAAACGAGGAAGCAAAATTCAACGATACGGATGAATGACATTCACTAACAGTTTCTAGTTGAATATTTATGAATATCTGTAGACGTGTTGAATGAAAGAAAAGAAAACATGACATACTGATTACAGAAATCATTATAAATCCAACAGGTTAACCCTTTCCTGCGGAAAAGCACGGATCAGCACTTGATTCTATCCGTGAGACAACAGTCAATCGCGTGATTTGCTTTCGTTGTGTTGTGTTTTTTGTCAATGTATGGTGTGTGACGTGATCAAGCGGCAGTGATGTACATAATTTTCGGTATCGCTAGGAAGCAGTTTTCATCAGGGAGAATAAGTGGGTTTGTAATTTCGTGTTCAGACAAATATGTCAATGCTCAGTTCCTTCATCGTTATGAAAATTAATATGGATGACATAATTTAATGGTTTTCTTGAATGTAATACATTGATTGGGTTTTTAGGTTATAAAACAAAATGTCAAACGTGAAAAATACTGATGAAGTTATTGATATTAATTTAAATATACCAAAAAAGAGGTGGAATCATAAAGTTCATGGAACCAGAAAGATGAAAAACGATAATGGTACCGAAGAAACAGACGATAGTACTAACGAGAATATTAAAATATTGCTCGATAGAAAAAGCTCTCAACGTCACAACAAACGGGAAGGTACAGGTGAAATTGATTTCTGTTGTTACGAAATTTGGCCTGATTTCGTATCAACTTCTCATTTCAATTGTTTTCAATCATTGATTTTCCATATTTCATGTGATTCGTTAGATTGATCTCCAAAATCGTACACATTTTTCAATTTATCGAAGATGAATTGAGGGCAATGAAGATAATCAATTTACCACATTGTTTATAGATGTAAATTCTGATTCAATAATCACTAAATCAGCTTGTAGGCACAGCAAAAAAAAGACGAAAATGATGGGAATCTTGAAAACATTATTGAACAGAATTCAAACAATAACTCTACTGTTGTGAGTTGTAAAAACAGGCCCAAAGCAACAGAATAAATTATTAAACGTAAGAGGTAAGAAACAGGTTGCAATTTCGTTTCAATAATGTCAATATAACACAGTACAGGTTGGTTGAAAAGTTCCTGCGCTCACCAAGAGATAGCACTGCTAGTTCAAAACTTTTTGTTTCGCAAGTTGGTATATCTGTCCTCAGAACACATGCAAAGTTACAAGTCATTCTGTCAATTCATTCTTTGTTTACAAGCCATTTGAAGTTGACGTGTCATTGATTTTTCTTAATATGGAAAAAATTGAATATCGTGCAGTCATTAGATTCTTTGTTTTGAAGGGTTTAAAAGCAAAGGAAATTCATGAACAATTGTTAGAAGTGTATAAGGAGTCCTCACCTTCAAAACGCACCGTTGAATTTTGGGCTGGTGAATTTAAACGTGGTCGTACTAGCCTTGAAGACGATCCACGCGAAGGACGACCAAAAACTGCAACCACAGCAGAAATCATTGAGCATGTACATAATATGGTTAGTGAAGATCCAAGTTTGACTAAGCGTGAAATTGCTAATGCCATAGGCATCTCAGACGAACGAGTACTCCATATTTTACATGAAGAATTACGTATGAAAAAACTGTTTGGAAAGTTAGTGCCGCACACGTTAACAATTCAACAAAAACTGGATCGAAAACAAATTTCTCAGCGTAATTTGGAGCGTTTTAAGCAAAATAAAACCGACTTTTTGCGTCGTTTTATAACTATGGATGAGACTTGGATCTACCACCATGATCCTAAATTGAAACAAGAACGTTTACAGTGGACTGAAGCTGGTTGCTCAGCTCCAAAGCAGGTGAAGTCACAACGATCAGCAAAGAAGGTTATGGCATCAGTTTTTTGGGATGCAAAAGGAATTTATTGATTATCTTCAGAAAGGTAAAACAATCAACTCCGAATATTACTGCAGGCTTTTGGATCAGCTGGATGAAAAAATTCGTGAGAAAAGACCTGGTCTAAAGAAGAAAAAAATCATTTTTCATCAAGATAATGCACCTGCTCACAAAAGTGTTTTGACGATGGCTAAATTCAAAGAACTCAAGTACGAATTGCTTGAACATCCACCGTATTCACCAGATTTGGTTCCTAGCGACTACTATCTCTTCAGAAATCTCAAACAATTCCTTCGTGGAAAGCATTTTCGTCGAATGAAGAGGCCATAGCAGCCGTAGACGGTTATTTTGCAGAGCTTCCGGAAAACCATTATAAGGATGGGATAAAATTATTGTAAGATCATTGGAACAAGTGTATTGAGCTTCTAGGAGATTATATTGAATAAAAAAATATATTCCGTAACAAAAACAGTATTCTTTCATTTCGAGCGCAGAAACTTTCCAACCAACCTGTAGTCTCGATAAACTCATACTCTCATAAAAGAATTCGTCTTTATTATCTTTCCATCTTGTGTTCTTCAGAACCCTGTTATGACAGTTCAGACAGAATTCTTTGAAAATTCTTGATACTCACAGAGAAATCATGAAGTCTTGAGAGTTTATGATGAAGTTTTCGGAATTGTCATAAGGAGCGTTCATTTGGAACATGTTGTATGGGGTTATCATTATATTAGAACTTTGATAACAACAAACGTATACTTTTTTGCTTGCCCATTTCGGAATGAGAAAAAGCTTTGTGATCGTTTCTGGGAATCAAAAATTTCATTCCTACTTTTTGATATTTATAAGATTCGCAAAAATACGAATGGAAATCCTAAATTCGCTTGTAATACATTTGAATTCATAAATGCGTGCACATACCGTGTCAGTTCCACCGTTGACTCGGAAAAGAAAATTGTTGGAAGAGAAGAAAATCTCGCAATAAAAAAAAACTAGAAAAAATATCAAGAAAAATCGAGAAGAACAATCGCCCGATGAAACTGGGGAAGAAAAACAAGAAGAAACAGACGATAGCGATTGTCCATTAGTTGATTCCAGCAATGCATCAACAGACACTGAAGATGAGTCAGCATTATCACTGGAGAGAACGAATTTCTTTTTTCCAAACATATAAAAGGAATTGAAATTGAACCTTTTACAGCATCAATAGGCCCGAATCACGAATTACCTGTCGGAAGTATAGAAAAGAATATTTCGAACTCTTTGTGAATCATGATTTTTACAACCTCGTTGCAATGGAAACCAATCAATATGCCAAATACGTACACACGGAGAAAAATTTGGGGTAGCAGATACAGCAATTGCGATAAATTTGACAAAATCCACATGTAAATATAGGGATAGCATTTCTGCGGTGGAAATTCTACATCATTTTTGCTGTAAATTGAAAACGTCGCAATTCTACCGCAATCTGATGTAATTTTAACATACGCACTCATAACTATCACATACATCAAATGTAAATTCTATTGTCGTGATGAATGAAATATAAACAGTATGACAAGCGATATTTACTTCAAACTTATGAAATTTGTACATCAGTCTGATGTAAAATACATGTTAGGATTTTTGAATAAAATTTCAATCGCTCATTCATATATTTTATGCATACGCGAGAACTACGATAATAACTACAACAATTTTTGTTAATTTTCCAAAAGCCACAAAGATGGGGATGAAATTCAAGTGATCAAAATTTTACATTATTTGCGCCGCATTTTTATGAATTTTCACTGACAATTGAAATAAAAGAAATTGTATCTTCCCAATTAATTCTTGCTGTTGTGTTTTTTGTTGAATTTGCAATGAGACAATATATACAAATGCAGTTTTGAGCAGTGAAATGAACTTTAATCACTCAGCTTGAATTATCTTACATCTTACATATTACATATTACATATTACAATAAGATACAATACAATGTTATGTCGCCTTATTCTATCATTATCACTAACCGTACGCTATGGGTGGAGATTCAAGTTTTTAATATATATCAAATGTAGGAACAAACTGATACTCGCGGAAAACTGTTGAAACTGTTTGCGCCATCTTTGTGACGCGATTTTAATCATTTTGAACTAAAAGGAGTGTTACAAAGCTTCTCAGTAGTATTACCAACACAGGCGAGTAGTTTTTGCAGAAGCAATTGTTGAATACACATCAGATTGCGGTAACTGTCTATTTGAGAATGAGAATGAAATTCCTGGGAAATAAATCAGATTATCATTCAAAAAAGCATGAGTAACATTAGCAACTGTACTTGTTGAATGTACATTGGATTGCTGTAGAATTGAATAAGTGGAAATGTGGTTGAGCATGCCTTATGGCATCACGTTCGTGAAAAGTAGATTCAGTCGAGTATAATGGAAAATTTACATTGTTTGTGGTCAATAATATCATAATAAATATATTTTTGGATTGGCGTAATTTTACAATCTTCCGAAGCAATGATCATGTACGTATCATGTGAGTTTCATCAAAATTAATGTAGAAATTACATTTAAAGTCTTATCTATGCACTGATGTTAAATTTACATTATAATTTTCCTCCGTGCAGAAAGAAAACAGAAATTGGACAATAATTGGCATGACGTCACTGCACGAGAAATTCAAGCATATTTCGGCGTTATTTTATCCATGGGAATCGTACGATTACCATCGATTGAAATGTACTTCACAAATGAGGACGTTGTATGTTCACTTACACAAAATGCATTTTCGTTCAATAGGTTCAAGAAAATTGAACAATATTTACATTTGAACGATCCACCTCAACCACATAGTGAAAATTTTGATGTGCTTTACAAAGTTCGTCCTGTTTTGGACGTCACACAAAGATTCAACAAATTTCACTTGCCCCAGAAAAATCAATCAGTAGAAGAAACAATGATATCGTTCAAAGGTCGGCACTGTTTGAAAAGTATATGGACAAGAAACCGCAAAAATGGGGCTCCAAAGCTTGATCCATAGGTGATAGTGCGACGGGTTACTTACTAGGAAGTAGCATTTATTCAGGCCGTAAAGAACGAAAAGATGACAGTTTACTTCTTGAAGAAGAAGTTGTATTGCGTATGTGCGAACCATTTTTCAACAAGTTTAACCATGTTTACTTTGTCAACTTTTTAACCTCTGTAAAGTTGATGAAACTACTCTTGGAAAAAAACGCTTATGCTTGTGGCACTATAAGACCAAATAGAAAGTTTTTCCCAAACGAATTGAAACCTTCAAAGAGTTTGAAACTCAAGCGAGGAGAATAATGCAATGTGGGAATATAAATGCAATACTTTGGCACGATAACAAAGACGTGCGGTTACTGTCAATAAACTGTGATCCATTACAAAAGGACACAGTGAAAAAGAGAACCGGCAAAAGAGGCGAGCTGATTGACGTGACATGTCCACTATCGGTAAAACATTATAATCGTTTTATGGGTGCACGGAAAGAACTCTGGAGCTACCGTAGTATGTGAGCCTGTCGCACTATAGTAGCTTGGCTGCCCACATACGAGCGTACTGCCGCTGTGTACCAAAGTTGATTCGACAGTCAGCCAATGTGGAATGACGAAGCGCCGAACTGAATTTGCTCCCGTGTAATACCACGATGGTATGGCTCAGAAGCAAACAGGCCTCGACGCGCGTACTCGCGCTGCTCCCCACTCCGCCGTACTTCGTTTGTTTTGACTCGTGCTGTTATAGTACGTTGCGCAGGCAAATGTACGCGTTTGCGTCATATTGCAAGCATCTAGTTTTCTCCGCAACATACCATAACAGCGCGAATCAAACACAAAGGTAGTACGGTGGAGTGGGGAGCAGCGCGAGTACGCGCGTCGAGGCCTGTTTGCTCTGAGCCATACCATCGTGGTATGACACGGAGCAAGTTCAGTTCGGCGCTTCGTCATACCACATTGGCTGACTGCCGAATCAACTTTAACACAACGACACGGTGCTCGTATGTAAGCAGCCAAGCTACTATAGTGCGACGGGCTCACATACTACGGTAGCTCAAGTTCTTTCCGTGTGGGTTGATCTTTTTGACCAGAGAAGAAGCCATTACGATATTTGCAGGAAAAGATACAAATGGTGGAAGTACATTTCATTTTTTGTTCTCAGTGCTTGTGTCGTTAATAGTTTCGTGTTGTATGATTTCTCTAATCGATCTCATTTAAATAACAAGATCACACAATTACATTTCCACTTGAATTTGGCACGACAATTAATTGGTGATTCTCATTGTCTTAGGAGAAAGAAAGTCCTGAATACAAAATCTCTTGAACACAGATTAGAAAAATTAATGGATCTGTAATGGTTTGTCTTTTATGCAAAATATACGAAAGGCTCACAAACTCTAACCAGGTTATCCGTACTTCGTGGATATGTACCGCATGTAACGTGCCGTTATGTAAAACATTTTGTTTTTATCAGTATCATATTTCTAATTACACAAATGTTGAGAAATTGATTCCATTCGTCAACGGTCAGAGTAGCGAGTGAATTAGATGAACAAAATTATGATTATTATGAATGTTTTATAAGCGTTTCAGATTTTGTTGAATTGAGAGGAATATTTGTAAAATACTAAGGTAATTGAAAACCGTGTATGATTCAATCTGATGGAAATGTTCATTTTTGTGAAACTAATTATTATTTAAATGGAAGATCACGTAGAATATTAATAGATTTGAAAATTATATGTTTTCAAAATGTATAAGAATCAAAACTGTGTTTACAATTATTTATGTTATTATTCTGAATTTTATTTTACTTCATTTAATGAAAAATTTAATTTTTTCCATTCAATAATTTTCTAGTAGAGATTTCTTTCATTAATGTAATAACTAAATACAATATATTTGATTGTTTTTAATGAGTATTTGGTATCGAATTTTCATTTTGCATTGTTTTGTTGATTTTGATGAATGAACATTGAAATTCAGCAAACAGTTACGGCCCAGAGTTGATCGTCATCTGTCACGTTTACTTTTACTGTTATCTCTTTTCAATGGTACCGCCCACATTTTGGTGGGGGAATTGTCCCACAGCAAAGGATTAATCATCTGATTATATGACACAGGTTATAACAACTTTGTATCTCTTCGCGCTTGACAAATACTCCACCACATAAATTATGTTAAACAATTAAAAATTTGCCTATTACATAAGGACATAAATCCTTCAGTGACATGTGTACATCTCTGGTCCCCTGTTACATTGTCAATTCTTATCACTTAGGAAGTTTATGTCTATGGGCCAAGGCTCATTAATAATGTTCTTATTACTACTTCGAGCAATTCAAGCCTACTTTATTAGTTGGAATGATCGTTACAAAAAAAAATATGATATATATCTCTTTCGGCAATTCTATTCTACTCCACTCAATTCTCTTGTGACTCTTATTCATATTTCCGAGACGATATGTCGGCCAGGTATCAATCCTCCTTGCAGTTGATGTGCGCTCCTGTTAATCCCACGACTGAACGCAAAAATTGCAGCTATCTAATATGGGATGTGCGTTGGCATTCGTTCTGGCTGTAGCGCGAGGCTATAAATAGAAGAGAAATCTCATTCCGTTCTGATACGCGTGCCGACATATGATGGTGACGATGTGTTGGTGTACGTGAATGTGTGCTGTGTGGAGTATGGTGTTGGATTTGTGCATGCATGTATGCATGCAGTACAAGACCGTAACCACATGCGTATACGTATACGTGCATATGTATACACGTTTTTACACGATTCCAGTTGAAGAAAGCTGTGCAACTCATTTCTCATTCAGTTGGACATGCGACTTTCTTCGTTCTCTTCTTTCTCTCCTATCGCTTCTCTCTTGGATTCACATGTGTGGATACAATGAGAATACGAGATAGGTGTGAACAATACTTGAACACAGTAGAACTGACACTTGAGTTGTTCATCATGAAAGATAACCTTGGAAGAAGTGATTTTCGTATCCAATTGACTCATCAAAGATCATACGTCGATCAATTTTTGTACTTGAACGTTTCTCTCAAATATGGCTTTGAGAATGTTATAATTTTGTCGTGTAGAGAAGGAGAAAAAACATACTTCGCATTTCAAGTGTCTGACCTTTCGAAAAGATTTGTCAATCAGGTTGTCGCTTCAGGAATTTTCTCTTCTCCTAAAGAATTTACAAAATTAACTAATATTTGAGGAAATATGAAAGAAACCATGTTTCAGTATTGATCAGGGTTCCATGGATTTTTCAAGTCAACTCTCCTAAGCATACAATTTATGTTAAGAAGGAAAACTGTGAATCGCTAATATCTAGGTTATTTTCATAAATTTTTCAATGTGGGAACCCAGACAGCACAAGAGTTCTCAAAGGGCTTATAATGAATACAATAATTCATAAATAACTATTTCAGAACTCTTTTGTTATCTAGGCAGCAACCTGTTGCTCAATATATCACTAAGGAGGACCTTGCTCAAGGAGTTTCAGTAGACGATGTAATTTAAAATCAATCAAATAAAGAGGGAAGTGTATCTAGGGTTTGGTACGCCCATCAAGAGCAGTGATGAAGTTCCTTGAAATTCCTTCGAATAATCTAAACAATGTAGAGTTTAATACCGTCATTCCACAGATTACCCTCCAGTTGATTATTTGTGAAGACAATTGAAGAATGTTTGATTATCACTTTCCTATGTCTATCTGCTACACAAATGATTTCAAAATTGCATGGATTTTAATAATCACGATGATTGATATCCCATTTCGATTCAATTGAATTTTTTAAAAACTAACGACTATTTACAAATTTTTCTATAGGATATGAACAATGAATTTCATTGATCAAAGCGAGGAGTAAAATTTATGCCAGCAGAGATTTTATGTTTCCTTTTGTTTTCGATTATTTTACAGAAAGGATTGTTTCACGACGGACTACTTTAAGGGATGTATAGACGTGCTGCTACTGCAGGACGAAATTTCACAAATCAAACGTGGATCAAGCAACTCCACGGAGCTCCTCCCAAACTTGACTTTTATTAGGTACCTTTTTATTATTTTTTCTTTTTATATTAATTTTTAATATTTTTTCTATCTCTTTTACTTTTACAGTGCTATATGTTTCCGAGACATTTTTTCCGAACATTCTGAAAAATATCTCAAGTACGTATAGAACTGTAAGTTTTTTCCGAAGACACAAATCAACTGTATACTTTATTTTAAAGATCATTATTCATTCATTTGTCTCGTAAATTTATGATTTTGTATCTTCAACGAATCTCCTCTCCCCCTCCACATCCCTTATTATGCTCAAAAACATACACAATAATCCACAAACCGCTACATTTCAACGCTATATATTATAAATATTTACAAATCTGGTTTTGGATCAAGAATCGAAGACGGAATTTCCAGAGCAAGGGGTCCGAGACTAGGTAATTTTGCAACAATGAACATGAACACATCACGTTCCTATCTTCCATTCCTTTTTTTCAATCCCGATTTTTCACACCAAACACATTTTTGCTCTGGGTGAAGTTTTTCGATCGATTTTTTCAGAAACAAATATCGCAGCGACGGAAGGAGCAAAACGATTTTACGAGACAAACATATTTTTCTCCGAATTTTCAGGATTTTCACAAATTAACCATTTTCTACTAATCCAAACATCCATTTTGTCAGTACTGTGCTAATATTTCAACAAATTTTTCGATAAACACGTGTCACGTACATGTAACTATTACAACAAAGGTATTCTATAATTTCAAAAGAGTATCAAAAAGGCTTTTCAGAATGATAAGAATATTCAGTGGCATGAGAGTCGCATGTACGTGATATGCATTCAAAATATTCTTCCACATATTCCATGTACTGTACACGGAAAACTCGTGAAATTGCCGTAAAATTACAATATACTTCGGTCTTAAAAGTACTTGAAATTTTATGGAGTTTTCTCCACAGTTGAGAGAATCGAATAATTGATACCTGATGTTTTTAAGAGATCGTTGTGAACCCACACATTGACAAATATCTTATTCCAACCCCCCTCCCTCGGCCTTCACTCTTGGCGTTGCGAGGGTACATATCTTTGAAGGAAGCACAAATTATTAGAATCACGTCATTTTCGAACCTAAATGAGAATATTTATTCCACATTACACCATATTTCACGATTCCACGTGCTTGAAAGTACTATAAATAGCATTGCTCAACAGCCCAATGTTTTTTTCGGCGAGACTGACAAAACCGCTTTGCGAAAATCTAGAGCAGTGATCCCATTATGATAGGCCTGACAGTCCGTATTATAGGAATCTTTGTGACTACTAAATTGTTCCCGTGCATTCAGATTGAGTAAAGACACTAAATTGCAGTACAGTGTGGTCACTGACTACAATGGAGCCTTCCTTTTCTCAGAATCATATAGTGGAGTGACCACCTTCCATATTATGAGATCGCTGGTCCAGGTCTTAACAGAACAAAATTCTCAGAAACATTTCTTGAATATTCAGTGGAAATGCAAACGTTGCAGAATCGTTATTTAAACGTCACTGAACATTTTGTTTTCTTTGGAGACAAGGGAATCGGATGAAGTGATTGTTCTCTCCAATTTTTATGCCTTACACACAAACTCGGGAGCAGTTTAGAGACACTTTTCTTGTCGTGAGATGGATATTGTCTTGTGAGAAAACGGGATTCATTTCAAGATTAGACGATTTTCGTCTTTTTATAAAACTCCACGACTATTACATTGAGGCGGCCTATTCTAATGGTAAAACAGCTTCGTTTCACCAGTGAAACGGACTATGTTTGAAACGGCTACCATTTTATAATAAGAAAATTATTTTTCAAGTGTAGCTAATTCCTAATTATCTTAGAAACAACTAAATATTCACTTCATATCTTGATTCGTTTTATTCCTTCCCATTTCCGGAGAATCATGCTGTTGTAGCTCCCATACATGTAGGATGATTTCATTCATTCCTCATAACAAACACCGGAGCAAATGCAATACTAACATTGTGTAAAGGTCTTTGTTGTACATGCTTTTACAGATGTTCTCAATTCAATTCTTTCACCAAACGAGAACATCAAAGTTCCACAAAGAAAATTTATCTGCGTGGCAAGGACTTCAATTTTTGATCTATAAAACAAGAGGAAAAGAGAATATTCTAGTTTTACGTAGCATCAGTTGTTCATCATTGTTCACTTACCTTTAGTCTAAAATGTGTGCAACGTGGGGTGTCTTTTTACATTGATATTCTTCTCATTGCCTTCTTTTTCAGCTGATTTCAATGACCCGCGGTTTGTTTCTCAGTGTATTTCAAAAACTTTCAAACCTTTCCTCCCAAAAAGAACTCACAATTATATTTATACATTCAATCCGAATTGGAAGAAATTTGTCATCATTTTTCGGAAATTCCAGAACAGCATACACTGACTGAAGAGTTGACATAGTCAAAACAACTAATGCTTTGAGATGCCATTTGTACTCTCTAACAGGTTTCAAATACATAAATCGATTCTCTCAAATGCAATGAAATGAAGTCTCTGACTTTGCAATGATCCATTTAAAATTTCAATACTGCTTCGAAATTTTCCGTGTACATTCATATGTATTATATCACAAACAACTGTATTAATTCTTGGTTTTTTCGAATCTTCTTTCCAACAGGCAAGACTGCTTCAGTACTCAATACTTTTCAAGCTGCGTCCAAACGTTACTGCTCGAGGACGAAAAAGAAAAGTTCGAGGAAATGGTAGAGACCCTCGGTCGCAAAAAGTAAACTCTACTAACCTCAAAACCGAAAGATTTAGAACAGCAACAGCAGCAACAAATCAACAAAATAGAGAACAGAGAAATAGACGAAACAACGATGAAACGACGGATGTGCCTCAATGAAGATCTTTTATTTCATCTGATCATGAAATACCATCTACAAATTCAACCTGACAACACGGCGAATTCAAATAATTCCAAAATTATTATTATTATCAATTTTCAACGAAGGTAAATTGAACTATCGCTGATCCCTATATATAAATACATATAACTTTCTCTGACTTGAAAATAAAATATCCTTATAGATTATTAGCAGTAATGTTTTGGAAATTTTCAAGTAACCCAAATTGAGATGTTTTTATTCTGAAAACGAATAAGCAAATGAATAATCCCCTGTGTATACCAAGAGACCAATGATGGTTCCATTTACCGTACAATAAAACAAATAAATTGGTGTTTTGGTGTTTTTCAATTTCTTCATAATCCATCAAGTGTAGTCTTAATGTTGTTCAGAAGAAGAATCACAGGAACAAATATATAAATTCTGCAGAGAGAAAGAAAGAGTACTAATAAATGCTTACAAACTGTTTTAGAAATTCAAACGGAATTCGTGTTTATCATCCCATGACGGGTACTTGTGAATTATATACCGTAATTCACAAAATTCATCCAAATTGAAATATAAGGAAGAGTTTTTCTTATTAAAATAAACTTCACCCTCTATTATTCCAAATTTCCATTTTTTTCATTCCCGTAAGACTTGTGCTGCCATCAATTCCGAAAACAAACATTTCTCCCATTTATAAGAATGCATTTTTGGTTATAATTTCATTTAAATGGATATCCTTATTAACAGTTAATTTTTGAACAACATTATCATTACTGTTTTTGAAGAAAAAAAGTAAATGAAAGGAGTAGAAATTCCATTAAAACAGAATGTATTGATACTGTAGGATATAGATTTCGTCGATTGTTGTCATGAAAGGGAACAAATCAATATATATACGTATACAGGATGATTCAGAACTCGAGCACCGTGCTTCATAGGCATATTGTTCAATCAAAATTCAATAATCTTCCTTAAAAAAAAATTCTTTTGAGACTTAGTTTTGGGATACGAGCATTTTAGATCTTTTAAAACATCCAAACAACTCAAAAGCATTGTGTGCTACGAACCTCAACTTCATCCTATTGCTTAAGTTGGAAAACGGCGGATCTCTAGGAAAAAAATTGAACCATCCTGTCATTCTTTGTTTTGGAGCTATAAAAATTTTAAGTTGCTGAATTCTGATTGGCTGGAAGCCCAAAAATTTCAAACCGCTACACCTTTGAATTGAGAGGTGACAGAATAGTTCAATTTTTTTCCAGAGATCCGCCGTTCTCCAACTTAGCCGATGTTATCAAGTTGAGGTTTGTAGCACACAATGCTTTGGAGTGATTCGGATTTTTGAAAAATCTAAAAACGCTCGTATCTCAAAAACTGAGCCTCAAAAAAATTTTTTCTAACGGGAAATTATTGAATTTTGACTGAAGAATATGCCTATGAAGTTACGGTGCGCGGGTTCTGAATCATCCTGTATATATAAAATGATAAAACCACGCGAGAAAAAAGAATAACTTAGAAAACCTAGTGTAGCATACAGAAGAGAAAAAGCTGGAGAATCCCGGTATAATCGAACCATACTACACACAGTAAATCCATATACGAATTCTAGTCGAAAAAAATATATCTACGCTTTTGAGCGTGAATTGCGCGCCACGTACGTTTGTATTCGATATTGATCATCATCAATTACACGGAAAGACCGGGTCTATTATTATTTAGAAAAATGACTGTCAATTCAGGGAAAAAGAGGATCGCTGAAAAATATTCGTAGTGAGTCTACTGAAAATTCGTAGTCGATGTATCAACAATTGATAGTTGCACTGTGAAAAATACCAATGGAACTATCAACTGTTGATATTTTGACTATGAATTTTTGGTAGACTCACTGCGAATATTTTTGAGCGATCCTCTTTTTCCCTAAATTGACAGTAATTTTTCTAAATATTAATAGACCCGGTCTTTCCGTGTATGTATTAATGTTCTCGTGCCTGAGTTCCATGAATTCATTCATCTAGGAGTATTTGTTCTTACAATTTAGAACAACTGACACGAGAGGGTTAACACGCCAATCGTTAATTCATTCATCATTAATATTGATAATTTTTAATGTTATTTGTAATATTATTTATATTCCTATTTTATTATTATTATTATTATTATTATTATTATTATTATTATTATTATTATTATTATTATTATTATTATTATCATTATTATTATTATTATTATTATTATTATTATTATTATTATTATTATTATTATTATTACAAGTGCATTCGCACATGAAAAGAGAATTAGTAGAGGAAAAAAGAGATATCGTCGATTCCCTAACTTTGGCTTTGTTTCAAATAACAATAAAATCATGTAATATAGAATGATAAATGTTTCTTCGATTTGTTACGATACAATGATCGTATTTATTTTTGAGTTTGTAGTTAACTTTATTATATAAATGAATCATTATGATTATTATTATTATTCTGATTATTTTATTATTATTCGTAATGTAACTTTTAATTTAAAGTATAAGAATTGTTATTAATAGAATTATTCTCACGACAGAGACGGTGATTCATATATTCTTCCAGGAGAAGCCTTTCATCAAAGGTACTTTTAAGCATCAAAAGAAGCGAGTCAAATTTTGCGCCAACGTTTTTCATGAATTATACGTTCAACGAAAATTTTCAGTGAATAATGATAAAATCCAAGACTATAATTAGACTCTGAATATAAATTTCAGTCTCCCGCTGATTTTCTGGCAAGTACAAGAAGATTTTAATCATCTCCAACTTTCAAAAATTTTGTGGAATTCCATTTCCCAACATCTGCAAATCATGAAGAAACACAAATTTGTATTCAGAGTCTAATCTCAGGTATGTCCCCAATTATCATCGAATTAAAATTGAAATTTTTCATGTAATTGACGAAAAAAATTGTCGCAAAATTTTACCCGCTCTTCCTGATGCTTGAGTGTTCCTAAATATTTTATCTGATCAATTGCCGTTCAAGAAACCGATCCTCTGTGGAGAATGTGAGATTGGGAATCACCGTTATATATATATATATATATATATATTATAAACAGTATTTATTTATTTTTTTTCACGGTTTTTAAATTTTAAGTAATTTTAATAAAAAGTATTAACATACGTACCTATACAACAATTTGAATTGATACATCGTGTCTTGGTAGTTATAAACATTTTCGATCTTGAAAACGATAAACTTTTCTTGTATAATTTTGTTAATAATGTTTAATCATCGATTTGTTTTATTTTTTCTACAATTGAAAATGAGAATCAATCAAAATTCTGTTTCTTCAACATACATAATTGAATTACCAAAACTAAACCAAGGAAATCGATGCGTAAATATTGGAATTATATTTTTCAAGTGCGTATGGGTACGTATATGATGACAAAGACAACAACATTTTATCAATAACATTTATTAATACATTCGCTGTCGAGGAAAGTACGAACCATTCCAAAATCAGTATTGAAAGCATTCCGTCTCAAGCAAAAAAACTTTCTTTTCATTGTTTCACATCCGTCTTGTCTTTTGCTTCGATTATTTTTTTGTTGTATTTTGTGTTTTTCAACATTTCAAATATCTATCATACACGCCTCATAAATATATATGGAAAAATATATTCAAGAAGAAAGAAAAATTGCTTGACATTCATTGTATCGATTTTTATTATTTCTCCGTTTCTCGTCGTCATCGAGTATTAAATTTTGTCTGTTAGTATTATTTGTACGCAGTATTCCATTGTTGCGCGAGAGAAAGGAAAAATGGAACGAAGAAAACATAGACATTCTACGGAAATATGGACAAGAAAAACTGTTTTTGATGTCAAGTGATGTAATAATGAGTAAAGAAAAATGATGAAAAAACAAAGAATGTGTATATTCTTCAGCTTGATTTATAATTCTATTCATCGGATGAAGCGGGACATTGCTTAACTATGTTATCAGTATTTCTCGATAATAAACTGTAAAATAATTCAGTCAAATATCTGGTATTTTTTCACATGAATCCTCTTCCAAATGAGGTGATGTTTCCCTCGAATTTCAATTAGGAAATGCTGAAAAAGGGGAAGAGGAAACGCTGGATCTGTTCAAGATAACTTCCTGTTCGAGTCCTAACAGGGATTGTCTCTCTCACCTGTTATTGGCAGGGATTCCATTCTCTTGCTCTTTGAACTTTCCTCAATGGAGATTCGATTCAACAGCTGTTTATACGATGTGCTGATCCACGGGAAGAAGGGCAAGAGATCTTGAAGATCCCGAGTGGGGAACTGAGGAGTCCCTCGTGGAATCCTGAAAGACAACACGTTCTGAAGGTTTTGGATTCGAATTTCCCTATGTCGTGCATCTCAAAATCTTCAACTGAAGTGTTTTTGCGAATGATGGAATGAATCTTCTGAAAGAGCTGATAAAAATCCTGCATGAGACTCTGGCGGAAATTTTGAACCAACCGGTTGGGGTATGGGACCTGCCAGGACCAGAACGTGGGTGAAGTCCGCGCGCGAAATTTACATTCGAATGGGATCGAATGGGTTCTCCTTGAGAATTCCCAATTTTGTCGTAAAAAATTATAGCTTTTGCAACAGGATGGCCATAAAAGAGTCATGGCATTCCATAGATGAGTATTCATGATTGATTGATAATGAATTTGTATGGAATATTGATCATCATCTTATAATTATGAATCATTATAACAAATGATAAATGATGAATGATATTCGAGCTGTGATTCAGTAGGAAAATTCATAATGAACACTCATTTACAGATCAATATGATTTTTCATGAAATTTGTTCTAATCAAAACCACTGAGTGCGGTTAGGGAAAAATATGACCTGTTACGAAAAACCATGAATGATCATGGGAATTTATCGTGGGTTCTTGAAAAGTCCCGATCATGACAGTTGAAAATGAATGATTTATGAAGCCCTATCATTCAAAAAAAATCCAGAAAAAACCTTCCGGAACTGACATAACGGGAATTTATTTGGGATATCACTGAGAGAAATTTTCAGTTGTCACAATCAAAAATCAACTAAATTTTTTAGTGAAATACGACATCAAATATATTTTTTTAGTTGTAGTAACAAAAAAAATATTTTCATGTAGACTCTGAAAAATGGTGAAACAGACTAAATCTTCAACTAAGTCCATATAGTTGCTACAACTATTTAAATTCCATCAACAATTCCAAGCCGTAGCAATAAAAAGTTGATTATTCAAATTTCTTTTATTTCATTCTTACGTTGACTGAAGAAAAATTGTTACCTCTACTATATTTCTCTACTTATGCCTACCGAAGAAATTGAGTCAAAATAACTGAAATGCTTTGTTTGGATGCACTATTTTTTATATTTGCTACTATCAAAAAAATTCAATCGAGATAATTAAATTTCATTGTTAGAATGACTGAATCAATTTATTTGAACGAATTATTTTTTTATATTTGCTACACTCAAAGAAATGAATCAAAAAAATCTACTCTCAAATAATTACTTTTTTATTCCAATTTTATTTCAACTTCCTTCGTGCAATACGAAGGAAATAAAAATTTGATATATGTGATGACAAAATACGTATTTAAAATTGCACCCTGATATAAATTTCTATTTAGTTGTGGTTTGGAAATATTATTGGATGAATTTGAAAAATGTGTCATTCAATATTCCTAAACCATTACGGAATAAAAATATATAATCAGGGTGCGATGTATTTCATCATTACATATTTTAAATTTTCATTTCTCACATATTTTACAAAAAGAGAACAAGATACTTATGCATTGGCCATCACTTGACATAAATTCAAAATTTCACTAGAGAAAGGTAAGATGAGTAAATATTATCCTTCTAGTCTCATTGTATTTTATTTGAACATACGTTGATATAGTTATAAAATAGAATAGAAATATAATAGTTTATAGTTGTCACAGTTATAGGAAAATAATGGTTTGTACAAACCGCATACATACGAAACCAGTCTATATCACGTGAATCTCGTCACTTACATTAGGATAAGGTACATATAGTATTTAATAGTTGATTATATTTTCAAGATTATGCATCTCTAGACTCGCACTATATGATCGTGCCACAGTGTAAGCTTGTATATGATCATTTTTTCCAAATGTCTCAAATATATCGATAATCAATATGAAATGTTTGATACATACTGTAGGTGTATTGGCCAATAATATAATTGTGTCTATATATCCAAGAGTTGGCATCTCGTCGTTTCGAACAACAATAAAATCACCGACTTTATGTGTCACATTGTCGATGTTGACACGTGAGACTGGAGAGAACCTTCCTGAAATTTTTTGATTTATTGTCAACGCCGATCGCTCTGACATTTTTTGTTTTGAAACTGTGTATTCAATCATGTCTTCGGAAGCAAATTCCTTATTAAATGCATGATTCAAGTGATGTTGGTGTTTCGAAGCTAATGTCTTGCATAAATTTAGACGATTGCTGGATGTAGTTGCCACTTGCTTGAAAAAACGATGTTTTCCTTTGAATCGCATTGACCAACGAATGCGAAGTGGCCCTATTGATCTCATAATAGCCGGATAGTGCACCAAGTTCTAGTGTTTGGATTTTAGGCTTCCAAATAGTTTTTTATGAAACTCATACCTGGTAGAACGGAGAGTACAAGAAAAGTAGTGGAGTAGTAGTTCTAATTGTGCAAAAAAAGTAGTGGATAAGTAGTGGAAAAGTAGCGGATGAGTTGTTCGTGGGATTCTAGCTTTTTTTTTCTCATTCCCACTGATCTATGGGTAATCTATGGGGTATTCCTATAATGTGAGAGCTATCTTGGATATGTTAGATGACTTGAAAATAATTATACAAGGATTTCGGATCGATCAGAACGATTTAAATGAGAAAAGTAGTGGAAAAGTATAGGATGAGTTGTTGGTGGCATTCTCACGTTTTTTCTCATTCCACTTCTCTATGGAATTCTATGGGAAATGTCTATACTGTGAGAGGTATCTGGGACATGTTAGATCATGTCACAATAATTATACGAGTTTGAATGAGAAAAAAACGTGAGAATGCCAGCAACAACTGATCCTATACTTTCCCACTACCCATACAACATTTTTTGGGCTCCGCCAATGCTGACAATAGAATATAGCTTGGCACAATGTTGACAGGCTAGGCTTGGCAATCTATAAATCTTCAATGTTGATTAACAATAAATACAATGTTGCACTGATGTCGGTCTTCAACGGATTTCGTTTGTCAGCCCGGGAAAAAATAATTCATATATGGTCGTATATGAGCGTATATGAATCATATTTGAACATGTATGAAATACACATGAACATATATAAACATATATGAGATCATATATGAGCATATATGGATTTTGGCCATATATAATCATGTATGAATGAGACTATATATGGCCATATGTGATCATATTCAATCATACATTATCATATACATCCATATATGGACAAAAAACTGTCACAATTTTACATGGAATGTGATGAAAAACCAAAGGAGAGAGAAGTGAGATCAATGCTGATAGATCCCCACTTTCATATATGTATGATCATATATGGACATATATGGCCAAAATCCATATATGCTCATATATGAATGCATATATGAATCCATATATGGGTCTATATATGGAGTTTTTGTATCTATTTGAAATCCGAATAGTTGTACATTTTTCAGAAACTACATCAAATCTTGCAAATTTGGTATTTTATGTTTGCCGCGTTTGCATATTATAATTTCTTCCTACGTTTTTCTTGTTGTTCTTATATTGTGATCTTTGACTTTGGGAAGCAGATTCATATTTGATGCGCATTTGGATTCCCAATGTTTATATGATTTTTGAGATGGGCACAGTGAAATGGAGGGCGAGGACCATCAAAGCTACCCTCTTCCCGTTACACAAACGTGCACAAAATTTGATTGTGTGCTTACCAGAAAAGGACCGCACGGGAAATGTAACGGAGAAGAGACTAGCCTCGACGGTTCTCGCCCTCCATTTTGGCATCGCTGGATGGGCATCCTACCTATCGGTATTTGTTAATGTTGAAGCACGTTGCGATTGCTCGTGCTGTCGATGTTTGTTACTTTCTATTTTGGAGGATAATTGAGTGTTACGTATATTTTATATCTTCTTACGGTTCTTCTTATGGAGCTGATTATTTTTACCTTCTATCACCAAGTCGTACTCCCAAGGGTTGTTGTTATTCTGGCTGTACGAGGTAATATCTGTTCTAACCACATTTTTTTTATTTTCAGTTTTGATGAAGCTTCTCTTCCCGGTTTTTTTGTTGATGCTTTCATTGTGATTTGCCTATTTTTCATGTATACCTGTTTTTACAGCAATCTGCGACGTGCTTCAGTGTTCATTACCATTGTTTTGGATGCTAAAACAAGTTATAAATACACTTGGTTGGTTTTTTCTTCACAGCTACATAGTAGTTCTGGGAAATGAATTTTTTGGTCTTCAATTCTTTCCACGTCAGTCTCATGTGATAATTTTTGTTCGTAGATTCTATATCCGTTCGTTTCAAAATGAGCTTTTCGAACAGCTTGCAACGTGAGAATAGTATTATAAGGATAAAGATATCTCATCTGCTGTATGTTGGGATCGTTTTCCCTACACTGAGAAAAAGGTTTTCTTCTGACAAATCAACGCATTTGGTTGAGCATTTTCAAGAAGTATCATTTCATACAAACAAAATATATTGATTATAACCAAACATTGTGTTGAGTCAAGAAATTCATATTTATTAACTATAACCAAATCATTCATTTGATTCAAAGTGATTGAAGTTGATGTGAATGAATATGAATTCTTGTCAAATTCAGATCTATCGAATCATAATCGGTATGAAGTTGACTCAAAGAAATATGTGGTGTATTCAACAACTATGTGATAAAATGAATATTAGTAAATATTTCTTTGCTCGTATCCAAATATACGATTTATTTACTGTAAGCAAATCTCATTTGAGTCAACGAATCCTTTTTCTCAGTGTATATTTCGAATATCCACTGTCTCTGAGGTATCAAATCATCCACTTGCGTCTGTAACGAAAATTATATGTACTCATTCAGGTACAGTAATTTCATTAAACATAATCAAATTATTGATGAAAATAACAAGAATTGGAAATGTAAGTGCAACCAGATTATTAAAAAATCCAGATGTAGATCCATTGTTCAATCTTCATTCAATCGAATGACGTCAAGGTTTCTTGATTTGATTCTAACATCACTGATTGGTCTCACAGATGGATTTGGTCAATTTCTCATATCTAGTGTCTCTTGCGAGTGGGTAAAGAATATATGCATCACATCTATTTGAAAATTTTCATCCTCAAATTTGAAATGAATTGAACCTTTTCCACATCACACAATAATATTATTGTGAATTATCATACAATACAGGGTTTGCCAAAAAAATATTTCAATCTTTTTAGGAAGTAATTCTGAGACAAAACCAAAAATTTTAACCAATCAATTGCAAACTAGATGCACTGTACAAACATTGTCTGTCAATCATCTATATCAAGAGTGGAGAATCACAATTTGATGTGAAATTAGTACCCTCAGCGTAGGGAAAGTACATTCCACTCGTAAAAGTCCTACCCCCTACATTGTAATATTATATGATTTTGTGAATTTTTGTGATATTACAACGGTGAGCGTATGACTCTCACAAATAGATGGATTTCTCGTGCGCTGAGAGTGGTAATTTCACAACCAACTGTGATTCTCCACTTTTAATATAGGTAATTCACCGAAAATGTTTGTGATGGTGTGAGTATAAAATTACATCATAGGAATAACTAAAGTATTCTCCACCTGAATGATCAATCCATTTTGTTTATAATTCAGAAACTGGGTATTTCTCAATATGATACCAGAAGGAGAAGATTTTTGGTTTTGCCTGAAAGATCCCGGGAAGAAATAATTCATATATGGTCGTATATGAATCATATATGAATCATATATGAACATATATTAAATACATATGAACATATATAATAGACCGGAGCGAAAAACAAAAAAGTTTTCAAATGGAATCGTAATAGTGCGGAAAAGTTGCTACTCGTTAACACAAACACAGGGAAAAAAAAATTTTTGAAATCGGACAATATCTTCCGTTCGCGCATCGCGTTCAAAATTTTCGAATTCGAACAAAAATTCAACAAATATGCACAAAATTGCAGAAGGGTATATGCTGTCCAATTGAGCCCATTTTTTTTGTATTTAACATGGCTTCGAGGCATAGAATGAGGGAAAAATGCCACACAACCCTCCTCTACCTCTTTCCAACCCTTTCGAAGGGGTGATAATGGACAATTTCCGTTAAAAATAGCTTGTATTACAGGAGGTGCGAATGGTAACCCATCGACCTGATTTTTCGTACAGTAGATGTTTTGAGGCGCGAAGTGGAAAAAATTGTTCTCTACGTCCTCTCTGCATGTTCCCCCCAAGGGGGAGGGGGGCTCTGTCCCGACTACACGAGCTAAAATAGGAATTGCAGATATTTGGCAAAATTTCCTTGTAGAACGCGTTACGTTTTGTTTTGATTGCCATCCGTTCGGTCGGCGTCTCGGCTTCGTTCCCCACTCCCTTCTTCTCGACTCTGGGATTCCAAGAAACGGAGCGTATGAGCGAGGAAGCACTCTACTGGTCACTGGAAGTATATGATTATCTGGCTTGTTGCATAGCAAAGGAGCGCTTCTTGGACTGAAAACTTTTTTTATCAGCGTTGTTCAAAATTTCATAGCCTGCATTAGATCACGATCACATCGATCACCAATTTCATTTCATGTATGTTATTAAATCGTATGATCATATAATTCATTGGCTTGTCGCAGAACATTCTTCGCTAATGTTAATTAAATCTAATTATATCTAGGATGTTTAGTGCATCAGGTTGACGTGGAAATATTCATATTAGAACGAACCAATCTAACAATATTGGATTGTCTTTGAGTGACGAATATAATTTCGAGAATTTATTGAAATTTCAAGAATTTTTAAACAATGATACGAATCTTACAATATCAGGTGTGACCAATCACCTCTCTTGATCTTGATTATGGCACTCACTCGTAGTGCTCATGCTCATGCACCCTGCCCATTTTTTGGTGCACCAAAACCACTACCACCGGCGGCTCTTCCCACCAATGCCGATATCGTAAAATGTTGGAATGAAGTCAAGTATGACATGGCAGTAAAGTCTAGTGACTGTAAACCTGGAAGGAACTTGAGCTTCTCAGACGTGGCAAACATTGTAGCTCAACAGATTGAGTCAATATATTCTAAAGCTTCGATTCCTGTCGTGTGTCACACAAGAGTCGTTCAAAAGATCAAGCAACTACATGATTGCTATTGTGCACTTCGTAAATCATATCAAAGGGACAAAACCAGGGCTGGAAAAAAGAATAAGTACAATGACTTCATTCATAAATCTTATAACACATTATTTGACATATCACCTTGCAAGTTCAAGATGACACTACAATGCAATTGCAGAAAAACCTTTGAGAAATGTATTTGTCCAAATCCTGTAGTTGTCAGCTGCAATTGCCGTAAGGATAGGAAAATACCTACATTGGAACTGAAGTTTCTGTACGCACAAAGACACCTCAGAATAGGTGAAATTGGATTGACGGTAGATAAGAAGGAAACACTCAAACTTACATCAAAGTTACAAAGAAAAGCTCGTCAGCTTAATCTGCTCAGCGTGCAAATACAAGACTTGCCTGGTCCCTCCGTTGGCAGTACCGATCCGGAAACAGAAGAGACAAATTTTGATGTCGATGATGATTCGGACTTTCAGCCCACACGTTTTTCGTCTGCCCTGTCAAGAAGCTCAAAGTCCTCACAGATGCGCCTGTCGCTTCCAACAACTGCTTTGACAAGTACTCGTTTTGGCCTGTCTGACAGAGCAACAGCTGCTATCACATCTAGCTTGCTGAAAGACCTAGGTCTTATTACTGATAGTGATACATCTCTGATCGTTGATAGGAGCAAAATTAGAAGAGAAACAGAAAAGTGCAGAGTAAAACGTACTAATTTAGAGCGACGGGAACATCAAATGAACGGCCCAATGTGTGTATACTTTGATGGTAGGGCAGATCACACTTTAGTGTTGGTTGAAAAAGGAGTAAAACGATACCAATCTGTAAAAAAAGAGGATCATATTACAGTAGTTGAGGAACCGGGTTCAGAGTATCTTTGCCATCTAGTACCTACTTCCAAAAGTGGAAAGGACACTGCTTTCTGCATCATAGACTACTTCGAAGAAAATGAAATAGATACTTCTAAAATTGAAGTAGTTGGGACTGATGGGACAGCAACAAACACTGGCTGGAAACGGGGAGCAATTAAGTATATAGAAATGCGTTTGAAGAGGCCAATACAGTGGGTGATCTGTCTTTTACATTTCAATGAGTTACCTTTGAGGCATCTTGTAGAAACATTTGATGGTACAACCGCAGGACCGAAGTCTTTGAGTGGCCCTCTCGGCGAACAGCTGGTTGGTTGCGAGTCTTTGCCTGTAGTTGCATTTAATAAAATTGAATGTGTCATTCCACAAATTGACCCACAAATTCTGAGTAAAGACCAGAGATACCTACATGACATTGCCGTTTCCATTGCTGCTGGGTCTTGTTCCTCGGACCTAGCGAATCGAGATCCGGGACCAATATCTCATGCTCGGTGGTTGACGACAGCGAACCGGTTTTTGAGACTATATATTTCATTTGAAAACCCACCTGAAAATCTCATCAACATCGTTACATACATCATGACTGTATACGTACCCATGTGATTTGAAATTAAGACAAGATCTTCAATAGTTGAAGGACCTAAGCATATTTTTGAATGCATCAAGAGATGTAGAGGCTTACCTGCAGGAGTTCAAGAAGTGGCGAAGAAAGTTATTCAAAGGAATGCCTTCTTCGCCCATCCCGAAAATCTTCTTTCGATGGTTATGGATGATAGGCAGGATGTTCGGGAGCTGGGCCTTCGGCGAGTATTGAAATCCAAAGAAACTACCACAAAGGGTAAATCTATCAGAAATTCCTTAGTTCCGGCCATAAATTTTGATGCTCATGATTATTTTGATATCATAAATTGGTCTGCAACCAAAATCACATGTCCACCTCTTTTGGCAACCCTTTCATCAGCTGATATTGCAGACTTGATTTCTCAAGGAAAAAAACCAACTCTTTCTCTGAATCTAGCAGACATACCCTGTCATACTCAAGCCGTAGAGCGCAGTGTTAAGCTAGTAGCACAGGCCTCTTCAGCAGTTTATGGTCATGAGAGACGTGATGGTTTCATAAGAACTACACCCGCCTCTCGTGCTACCATGTCAAAATTTGAGACCAAATCGGAATTCGCAGTCCCTGAATGTGCATAATTCTCCACACCCACGTTTGGTTGGTTGGTTGGGCAGGGTTTGGGTGGAACTTGCAGTGAAGCCACCTTCCCGAGGTAAGTTCTGAGTCGTTCACGGAAGGACGGGCCAAGAGCTGCACATCTTCGGCCCCTCAGGGGAAATAACGAAGGAAGGGGAATACTTTTTTTACTTTCAGCCTTAAAGTTGCCTTATGTACGAAAATCAAGTCAATAGTTCAGTATTTGCATCTTCTGCAATACGAACTGCTTTTAACGAAACTTGTTCATTTTCACCCCTTCGAGGGGCTTGGGGGTGGGGGGGGGGGGTAGAAGAGAGGTATGCGGCATTCTTCCCCTATTCTACACTTCAAAACAATGATATGTATGAAAAATGAGCTTGACCGGACAGGATTCACACCTCCTACAGTTTTTCGTATATCTGTTCAAATTTATTCAAATTCGGAAAAATTTTGAACGCGATGCGCGAACGAAAGATATTGTCCGATTTCAAAAATTTTTTTTCGATTCCATTTGAAAACTTTTTTGTTTTTCGCTCCGGTCTAATATATAAACATATATGAGATCATACATGAGCATATATGGATTTTGACCATTGAATTTGATGGATGGGAAAAATGTTTAATATAGTTTCAAAATCCTGGAAGAATTCATAATGAATCCACTAACTGAAATGAAATCTGTGAGTTGTCAAATCGGAATTTATTGATTCGATTTATAAATACGGAGCGAGGGGGTGTTTCGATGCTCATAAGAATTTCAAAATAGGGAAGTTACACTGAGAGAAATTTATCATTGAAAAATTACTGGTTTCCCCATCGGACGAGGCGTATACCTGATATGAGGTCACAAATTGATGAAAAAAAAAAACAGTAATTTTTCATACTAAGAAGTTCAAAAACTGAAACCAGTGAGAATTGATGTGGAGGAACAGTAAAGTTGTCAGACTCTGATTTGGCGATTTCTTGAATATCCGCTCGTTTGAGATGAATCTTGGAGATTTGGACGCAACAGGGATAACATAGGCTTCAAAACTGTTCTGGGATTCAATCAAAGTTTTTCATCAAAAATTTACTGCGAATTTTGTGAAATGACCAATAATGATTGTAAAGTTTCATCAATAAAGAGTCGTGAATTACTTAGGAACGAATCGGATCACAGTGGAGATGTGTTGAGAAAAGATTCGAAATATACGGTATTGAGAATCCAGATTTGAATAAAATACACGGATTTCAGGTTTCTTCCGTGTGGATATCATGCATGATCTTTAGGAAGGGGTTTGTAAGTATGATATGACGAATATTTTGTAGCATTTCATTGCAAAAAAAAATGTCCACGTTAAATGCTTCAAATTGTAAGATACAATATGATAGATATCCAAAGACTTCAAATAGACCATCATTAATTTCATCAGATAGTCTGCAAAATAAAGAATTGCAAATGACTGCAGCTGAAATGTTAACTTTTGCTCTTCGTGCAGGATTGATTTTTGGTGAGTTGATTCCTGATGACTGCGAACACTGGGAACTTTATAAATTGATGAGACAAATTTTAGTTATCACCCTACAACGAACTTCTCCGAATGACTTGAGTAATCTTTCATTTGTGCTGATTCAAGAACATCATCCCTGATGGAACGAAAAGGAGTTCTAATTGTGCAAAAAAAAGTAGTGGATAAGTAGTGGAAAAGTAGTGAAGAAAAATGCGCTTTCCTGGGGGAAAAGAGTACGTAGGAGGTGGAATGAACAGGGAAACAGAAACTGGAGACTCTAATCTATACATTGAGCACATAATCAGAATAATATTCAGTAATTGAGATGTTAATTGAGCGATTTTAAAAAAAGATGTTTGACGAAAATCAATGCTGCACGCGTATCAGCGTTTAGTGGGGAGGCGTGTTCACATCGACGAAGGAAGGAGGAAAGGGAACTGAGGGGGACGTTGGCCACGCCTTCATCATCTTGACACGGAAGCAGTGATGCCAGCATTTGGTCAACCGAGTCGATTCACCCTCTCCATCGGACCATTTCTCGTTCCCACCACTCCAGCCGAATGCACGCACACATTGAAACCCGTATTCATGTGATTCGGGAGCGGTCGGTTCACTTCGTGACAATCGAGAGAGAACCAACTATCCATCGGTCTTTGTTCACTCAATATGTTTTACGATCGGCTAACTCCGTGCGAGATCGGAGAAAGTTTGAAGCCCTCGTGGTCGACTTACCGAAAAGTTCCACCGCTTTTTCTTTCCCTATGCGACAATTTTATTGTAATCAGTATCGAATTGACTCACCCGGTGCCCCGTGCAATTTTCGCTCGGGGTCCTTCGATATTTTTTTTTTCAATTGAAGAGCCAGTTCAATACTGATTATCAAATTATCACGATAAAATATAGATCTATTGCATCCCATTCAATTGAATGAAATTTAATATAAGTAGATATCTTTTCATGAATTTTATCAGATTATTGATTATTCTTATGACTGATTATCAAGCTTTCTAGAACTCCTATATGTTTTCTATAGAAATTTTCCAATAGTTACGCATTTTTCATGATTATTTCAAATCTTGGTAATTTTTCGATGAATTTTATCAAAATTGTCAATCGATCAATGGTTGAAAAATTCTCATTTAGTTTGGGGATCTAAGATAAATATCCTGCGGTGGATTCCATAATTTTTCCTGATCAAATGATTATTCAAAAATCACTATGATGTTCCAATGAGGATAATCAAATCAACATCGATTATCAGATGGAGTATCAAAAGAATAAGACTGAATATTCAATCAATTGAGTGCGAATTGTTTTCAATGAACTGAATAATTTGATTTGAGCATTCAAATTGATATTTCATCATTTCACACACTTTTAGTCTCTTCCCTTCGCTGCATCACTTCATAGATGTAATATGTGGATCCAGATACTGAAAGAACCCATAGCCTAGCGGCAAAAGACATGGTTCTGGCGAAGGAACGGTCGAGTTCGATTCTGTGTGAAAACATTGCACTTTTTTTGTCATTTCTCTGTTGAAAAATCAAATTTCACATCCGATTATTATTTTTTATGTTATTACATCGTCATGTTATGAATATCCCTGATGTTCAAACATGCACTCGCGGATTTGACCAAGTACTGGTTCAAGTCGATTGGGAATTTCCCAAATATTCGTGTCCGTGAGATAAAGATCGATCAATTCAAAATCTCCTGAGAAGAAAAATCAATATCACTTCGGAGGAACGTTTTTGAAAAAGGAGTACTGATTACAATAAAATTGTCGCATAGGGAAATAAAAAGCGGTGGAACTTTTCGGTAAGTCGACCACGAGGGCTTTAAACTTTCTCCGATCTCGCACGGAGTTAGCCGATCGTAAAACATATTGAGTGAACAAAGACCGATGGATAGTTGGTTCTCTCTCGATTGTCACGAAGTGAACCGAGCGCTCCCGAATCACATGAATACGGGTTTCAATGTGTGCGTGCATCCGGCTGGAGTGGTGGGAACGAGAAATAGTCCGATGGAGAGGGTGAATCGACTCGGTTGACCAAATGCTGGCATCACTGCTTCCGTGTCAAGATGATGAAGGCGTGGCCAACGTCCCTCTCAGTCCCCTTCCCTCCTTCCTTCGTCGATGTGAACACGCCTCCCCACTAACCGCCGATACGCGTGCAGCATTGATTTTCGTCAAACATCTTTTTTTAAAATCGCTCAATTAACATCTCAAATACTGAATATCATTCTGATTATGTGCTCAATGTATAGATTAGAGTCTCCAGTTTCTGTTTCCCTGTTCATTCCACCTCCTGCGTACTCTTTTCCCCCAGGAAAGCGCATTTTTCTTCACTACTTTTCCACTACTTATCCACTACTTTTTTTTGCACAATTAGAACTCCTTTTCGTTCCATCAGGGATGATGTTCTTGAATCAGCACAAATGAAAGATTACTCAAGTCATTCGGAGAAGTTCGTTGTAGGGTGATAACTAAAATTTGTCTCATCAATTTATAAAGTTCCCAGTGTTCGCAGTCATCAGGAATCAACTCACCAAAAATCAATCCTGCACGAAGAGCAAAAGTTAACATTTCAGCTGCAGTCATTTGCAATTCTTTATTTTGCAGACTATCTGATGAAATTAATGATGGTCTATTTGAAGTCTTTGGATATCTATCATATTGTATCTTACAATTTGAAGCATTTAACGTGGACATTTTTTTTTGCAATGAAATGGTACAAAATATTCTTCATATCATACTTACAAACCCCTTCCTAAAGATCATGCATGATATCCACACGGAAGAAACCTGAAATCCGTGTATTTTATTCAAATCTGGATTCTCAATACCCGTATATTTCGAATCTTTTCTCAACACATCTCCACTGTAATCCGATTCGTTCCTAAGTAATTCACGACTCTTTATTGATGAAACTTCACAATCATTATTGGTCATTCCACAAAATCTGCAGTAAATTTTTGATGAAAAACTTTGATTGAATCCCAGAACAGTTTTGAAGTCTATGTTATCCCTGTTGCGTCCAAATCTCCAAGATTCATCTCAAACGAGCGGATATTCAAGAAATCGCCAAATCAGAGTCTGACAACTCCTTTGATCACCCCGCTCCAGGTAGGGATTTGCCTACACAAAGACCAGGGTTTGGATGCTGGAATGAATTGTCTCACATTATCTATGGCAACCAGACGCTTTTTCGAATGACATTTGTTCGAACAACAGTTGTCCGGAAATTTTCACCGATTAGACAATTGTTCGAATGACACTTGTCGAATGGCATTCATTCGAAAGGACATTTGTCCGAAAAGATACATGTTCGACTGACAGTTATTCGAATAGACATTTGTTCGAATTTTGGGAAGTTTTGACAAGTGTGGGACATGTTGGTAGAAGAAATGGTGATCAAGTGAAAAAATGGAATTTTTTGGAATGGAACGGAGCCCGCTCACGCCTCGCAGACTAGTTGGAAGGACACGGTGTTGAGGGGGTAACGGGGTTCAGGGGAGGAGCCCCTGGTTGGATCCAGGGGCAAAGCCCCTGGCCGAGGGGGAGGGGGTCGGCCCCCACCCCGAAATGAGAGTAAATAATGTCAATATTTAATAATCAGATAACCATTCAAACAAGAAAAATCCGAATAAGAACAAATTCGAATGAATGTCCTTTCGAATGAATGTCCTTTCGAACAAGTGTCATTCGAACAGATGCCCAGTCGAAGAACTGTGTTCGAGAAATGTCATTCGAACAAGTGTCATTCGAATAAGTGTCGTAGAACCATCATCTATACACAGGGTGGTCCATTTGAAGTGATATAGTCGAATATCTCGGGAACCAGTGGAGATGGAAGAAAATGGTCCAGACAAAAAGTTTGAGGTTACGAGGGGGGAGTATGATGCTGACCTTGAAAAATCCCTCAGAGGTCATTTTGACGGTCATCCAGGGATCAAGATGGTTTTTTTGAATGGGACCCCCATGTTTCCATCATGGCATGGGAAAGCTGGTTTCAAACTCTTTACGAAACACTGTCCATGGACCTCTTTCCGCCCATTGTGGTGCAAGGTATGGACCGTCGAAGTTACTGATGAACTATACCGAGGAAAATTTTCTTGGACAATTTCCCATCATTGCTGGTGAATTGAGGATATGACCTGAAAACTACGAAATGTACTGTCAAACACGGTGAATTGAACTGTTATCTTATTAACATCTACGACCAACGCGGGTGAAGATATCTAGAATGATTGCAAAGTTCACACATAATCGACAGCGTGTTTCGTCATTTCCAGAGTATATCCCAAATATACCTTCAATGATGGGAAATTGTACCAGGAAATTTCTCTCAGTGTACTCCTAGCGCTACCCAGGAACAACGACGTGGACGTGGTAGTTCTCTGTTCTCTACGGAGTGCTTGATTGTTGTGAGTCCCCTTGCCTCTCACATGTCGGGTGCTGGATTATTGTGAGTCCCCTTGCCTCTCACATGACGGGTGCTCGATTATTGTGAGTCCCCTTGCCTCTCACACGAGGGGTGTGTTATAATAATTGCTCGAAGTTATCCCCCTCTGCCTGAATACATAATCCCAGTCTCCGCCGAAAATTTGTAACCGTCTTCAGAAACACTGATCGCGGTATGTTGGCACGAACAGTGCGGATGCGATCGATCATGTCCTCCCTCGTTGTTGATTGGGCCTTGAATACTTCGTCTTTCAGGAATCCCCACAAGGAAAAGTCGGGAAATGTCCAGTCGGGTGAGCGTGGAGGCCACGCAATTGGCCCACCTCATCCAATCCACCTTCCTGGGAAATGATGATCAAGGTATTCTTTTCAGATGATTTCCCTATTGGAGCCCCATCGGTATTTATCATTAATCGAATGAGGGTATTGCCGTTCTTCATACTATTGCGATGTTCTATTATACTCATCACAGCTCTCTCTACCCCATGATGGTAATACTCTCCTCCAGCGATTGAAAATACTTTCGTAAATCTTGGAGTCTTTAGTAATGTACGAGCATCAGAAGGAAATACTGTACTAGTACGTCTATTCAAAATCGATAGTAAGTATGAGAGTGCATTATGTTTTATACCAAACTTATCACCCCACTTTTGTATTTCCGACTTGAATTCTTCATCAAAATCGCGAGCATTAGATTAGACTGTTAAATTATCTGCTCCATCTATTATGGGATTATTATTGATTTGATCATATATAACGTCCTCATCACACAATTCAGTTATTCTACTTTGTATGCTAGAATCTTCACTTGCGATGCTAGAATCATCACTTACGATGCTAGAATCTTCACAGTCAGCAGTAAGCTCGCTGGAACTTACAGGGTTGTGTGCTTCATTTATTATCCCCATATCACCTTCATCTTCATCACACATTCTATTGTGAGGTATACCACAATTTGCTGTTGAGGTGCACGGAGCATCTATTTCAAAAACTTGATTGCGCACAGGTGAATTTTGATTTTTTGTACTCTCATCACTTCCTACCACAGCCTCAATGATGGGATCAGATTCATTGTCGTGACGACATTCAACAGTTTCGTTGATTCTCGCCATAGATGAAGACACATTCTGTTGAATGAGTCTATAAACATGTCGCTTAGAATAATTTTTCTGTTCTAACGAACGTTTGAGGGTCATATTGACTTCTTTACGTATCATTCCTCCGAGGTTTTCAAATTCGTGGTATATAATAATATTACACATATGTCTGGAACAGAGATAAAGAGATTTCGTTTCATGCTAATAGAATTTCGAATTCTTTACAAAAGGATTATATACAAAATGAAATGATAAAATATTGGTCCACACTGTAAAAAATTTCTTTGTCCATTTCCAAAAAAAAAGTTTGAGTTTTCCTCACATAATAACCATGATTTTTTGAATTTGCAAAGTTTTTTCGGAAATGTAGGGGAGAGTCGGCAACTTTGGGCCGGGGTACGCCTTGGACCATTTGGATTTCTTCAAACAGTGTTGATAAGAAAATTTTCATTTTTTCTACAGGAAGTCAAAGGAGTGAATCCATCAATCTTTATCCAAATTTGATCGGCAAAATCAGATTTCTCTTCTCTTGAAAAAAATATCTCGTTTCTGAAAGACGAGAGTGGGTTCTTCATTCTAAGTTTTTCTATATCATAAGTAGTGGAACTAAATTTTCAATTCTGAAAAATGAATGAAGTCATTGAAGGAAGTGTTGGAGAATATAATTCAATAAGTTCCAGGATGAACTGATTGTTATGAATGATTGTATTAAAAAAAAACATATCAAAAGTCAAAATCTGGTGCTTTGGGCTATAATGTCGTCGGCTGCGTTTGGATCGGATGTTTTCTATTTTCTTTTTTTCAAAGTTTTGATGAAGAGCAAATATTTGTATAGGGATGAATGAAGAATCATGATACTCATAATCGTACAAAAAAATTTTCTAAAATTGGGTTGTCGTTGATAGATCAATGTGTGACCAAAGTACCAAATTCAAAACCACCTGTTATTGACAATTCCCACTTCATTTTTTTCCAATTAGAAAATTCTTATTGTGTTTGATTATCTACTGTTGATTATCAAACTCACAGAATTGGAAAGTAGGGAAAAAAACTCACTTTTAGGTCTGTGGCAGTCTTCGATACGACTGATAGTTTTCAATTAATTAGTGCTCGAAAATTAGAACATTTGAAGCACATCAGATCTCCAAAATATCATATCTCCGAAAAAAAGCCAAGCCCCAAAAAAAAAGAACTTGAAAATATGTACCGAATATTTTTCGAGGAAGAATAGAAAAAATATTGCTTCTTCTAATTCTGAAATTTGGGTGTAAAAATCACATGGACTGACTCATAGAGTAAAAATCGGATAATACTTCCACTGTCATTATTATTTTTTTTTTTTTTATCCAAATTGTTTCAAAGAATGGGACTCAAATTTTGAAGGAACGAAATCTTGAAATACTTGTCAATTTGACTTGCTTGAATTAATTTACCTCATCAAGAAGATGGCAGGAATAGACAGGATAATTGAACATACCTATGTATCTTGGATATTCAATGCTACGTTTCTTATTTTAATCTAATATTCCAATGTCTCAAACTGGAACGAAAACTAGGCATGAATTACTAAAAGAAATCAATATGAGTCACATATTTATCCGATTCAATACAGTCTGTTTTTATCCAATATAGTCTGGAATTATGCCCAGTCGGTCACACATATGTCATTACTTACAGATGTTACAATTACAATATTTCAAAAATAGCATTAGGATTCAGTTCTATTGAATTTCACTCGAGTTTGTTAAGCAATGTTTTTCAAACGAGTCATACATCAAATGATTCATGTGAAAATATCAATCATTTCTTGTCAATTGAATTCAAAACAATTTAGAAAATCTTCGGATACGAAAATGGAAAGCTTGAAACGATTATCTGAAGTTGAGTGTTTTTAATTATTCTTCAAATTCTCGGAGCCTAAATCTGGAAATCCGAGGTAGAATTCTTATTTTTTGGTCCAAATCTTCAGGTAGGGTGATGATATACTTGCGATCAGATTTTCGAGTTTGCAAAGAATCTATATCAATCAGGGAAATCAAAAGTCAATTAGAAAGATCAGAACATTTGTCAATTTAGTCTACGACTCTTGGAAATCGAGTCAGTTTTCCTTTCCATAACCAAGTTTGGGCAATGTAGATGCACCAGAATGAGTAAATTCAAGTTGATATGAGACAGACAGGGGAAAAATATTCATTGAAACTTATTGTGCATCATAAAAATATTGAGACATGAGAAAAGATTATACAGGTCTCAACCAAGTCACCTTTCAAAACTTCTTCTTTTTGTTCTATCAATTTTGTATAATTATCTTCAAGTAAATTTTATTCCATACAAATGTCTTACCACATGAGCCAATATCCAATAGCGTTCATTTTCTTCCTCACACTTGTGTGAGAAATAAAGGAAGTATACTACCAACACATTTGTAAAGAAAAACCAATTCAAATTCAATACGGTGATATGTACTTGGTCTACGACTCTTGGGCATCGAGTCAATTTTTCTCTCAATAACCAAGTTTGGGGAATGAAAATGCATCAGAATGAATGAATTTGAATTGATGTGACGCAAAGGGAGATATTCATTAAAACTTATTATTCATCATGACAATATTGAAACATGAGAACAAATTATATAGGATTCAACCGAGTCATCTATCAATATTTTGATTCTACCACTTTTCTGTAATTACCTATAAGTATATGTTTTTCTTTGCAAAACTATATTTCCAAGTGAGATGAAAAACATATATCACCAATACAATGGTAAAAAAAACACCAAATCAAATTCAAAATTGTGACATGTGCTCAGGGCGTACTGCTAATAGGTTATCTGAACCAGTTCGACTCATGCAAGGTAATTTTGTGAAGAAATTTCCAGTAGTATTTTACCTGCAGAACTAATTATAAGCAAAACTGAGAATCCTAATTTATTTGAGATTCATAGGTCCATATATTTTCAAGAATTGTGAATTAAGTTAAAATAATATTGAATTATAGGTTAGTCAATCATAAAAATCAGGAACGATAAAAAAAACTTCTGTAACTTACAGGAATATACGAGTGGTCCAAATCTTCGAGAGAAACAACTTCAATTATGTACAACTGTGTTGTGCAAATTTGAAATTCACTGTTGCAAAAACTGAACGGTTTTGCAAGATTACCGCAATGAAGCATTTGCCGGTGCCGGTACTGCCGTTAGTTGCCAAGCGTTCTCGGGGGTAATGCCGCCAAAAAGAAGGGAACTAGAAGAGTGATGGCGCGCAAGTAGTTATTGTGAGCGCGAATTTCAAATGACTTGATTCATCTGCATAGACTATTCAGAGTGACTCCAATAATACTTTAATTACTAATTGGATCGTGTTGAATAATCATCATTCAGATTGACGAATCAATCAAATTATTCAGAGTTTTGTTTGACAATTATTGCATTGAATAGAATAGAAAATTATAAAAGTGTATTTTGAACTTCAAACATATTTTTTCAGAACTTGATAACTTCTAGTCATGAAAAATGGAAAAATTCGCAAGGAATTAAAAATTTATTGAACCTTAGTACTTCTAATTTATTTGTAGATATTCTCATCATAATTCGAACATCATTTCGTTCTTCTATTTTTGAAGGCATTTCAGATACATGGAGATTTTGGTTGTGAAATCCAGAGAAATATCTCATTCCGAATTCAATGTTTCAACAATCTTGCGGACGAAATATAGTGGAACATTTTGTGATAGTTTTTTTTTTGAATATCACAATGACATTACGTATGCAATATTCCGAGTGAGAGATCGCCATAATATCGTTCATACAATCCTTTGTATTTTATATTTTCAGAATGTAATAAGAACATTCCGAATAGAATATTTTCATGGTAACATAGTAATATTCTCAGAACATTTTTGAGACGTTGTGTGCTGTGTGGGTCCTGTATAGCAGAAAATATTTTGAAGACATTCTAACAAAATCTGAAAAGGAATCGTCTCAAGAATATTGGAAGTATAAGATTGATCACTCCTATACTTCCATTTTTACTCGGGTTGATTCACTTTTCAAGATGTCAATCTGACAACTCTTTTTTCCTCAATGTACACTTTTGATGATGAAATGAATTTTACACCACGCCGAATGATGCTTGATATTCAAACATTTTACTTGAATCGCCAATAAGAATAGCTCCCGTGTTATTTGTATGACAATCTTCATATTTTCCCACACAGCACCCTGGTCCCGATGTGGTCATAAAGAATTCTTTATGAATTCATCATGGGATTCTTCAGGAGCCCCCGTTATGTCAGTTAAGAATAAATTGTTTATGAATCCCTTGAATTCAAAAAGGATTCTCAAAGAATTTTCAAGAATTCTTCATGAATTCTTTCGGAACTGGCATAACGGGAGTTCATTTGGGACAAGCCTGTGCTGTGTGGGTTGTTAGGGACCAAAGAAACGTTCTCATAATTTAAGATATCTTATTTTGCGTTCTGTGTATTATGTTGAATATCGTTCGTAGAGACAATATAAACGCGGTTTTTTGCAATTCAATTCATAGAAATAAAAATTATAATAAACAATTTATATGTTACCGACCGCGCATTAGCACGACCCCTGTCGCGCGGAAGCGTTTACAATATCAAGAGACGCGGTAGCGTCTCGACGCTGAGTACATAAAAAAACGTGAAAAAAAATATATATATACATACATGAAAAAGCAGAAGTCGCGCGCTACCGTGTATCTTTACTCCTAAACCGAGATTTAACCTCCTAAACAAATTTTCAATGCACAATAACTCGTCACACATTGAATGTCACAAAAAAATAATTACACTCTTAATATGTAATTCGACTATACACTTTCGAATAAGCCCACTACGAACTTAATCAGTTTACGCGATACTGAGTTATAAACATTTCAAATTTTCATACGATCAAAATATCAGGATTTCTTCTCCGTCAGTGATTATTTTATTCTAATCACTCACAACATGTTCATCCAATCTGTCTTTTTCTTTTTAATGGTGGATATTGTATCTCTCTCTTTCTTCCAATATCCAATAGCGTTCATTTTCTTCCTCACACTTGTGTGAGAAATAAAGGATTCTGTCTCTTTCTTTTTACCAACGTCCGATAGCGTTCATTTCAATATATACAGGGTGGGGCATTTAAAGTGTCGCGGGCGTTTTTTCCAAAAATAAAGTGAGATACGAGAAAATTTTCCGGACAAAAGTTGTAGGGTACCGAGGGGGACATCCGATGGTGGCCTTGGCTTTGACCACAAATCTCATCTTCAAGGGCATTCTGAGATCAACTCTTGTTTTTTAAATAGCATCTCATATTTTTTACTGTAGATTTGGATTCTAGGTCAAAAACCAAGAAACTTTTGTCTGAACCATTTTCCTGAAATCCGCAAAAATGGCGCTCTAATCGATATTGTTCCATTTTGAATCTGACATTCGAATAACTCGAAAACGAAGGGTCTTGCAAAAGAATGTTTCGTACAAAAGTTGTCAATACACAACACATTTCAATCGTCTACATTACCACCATTCAGAGCCCACGCGATGTAAACAAACGACGGGGTTCAGTGAAAATTCACGATTTTGAAAGTCAGTTTGTCAGTTACATTTGATTATTACTTGGTTTATGACAAATTGGAAATCATGGATATCCGATACACGGTTTCTGAAAAGATCGATATGATCTACATTTACGGTGAAGTGCATAAGAACCCCAGACAAGCATATGACTTGTATGCAGAACGATTTCCTGAAAGAACAACGCCATCCATTAGGTATTTTCAACGCATTACAAAATTATTCTCAGAAACGGGAAGTGTTACAAGGGAAAAACGACATCGAATGAGAACTGTTAGCGAAGAAAATGCGGAAGTTAATGTACTAGCTGCAGTAGCCAATAATCCACACGTGAGCTCTCGTGAAATTGAACTCCATTCGGGAATTTCTCGAAGAAGTGTTCTTCGAATACTCAAACGTCACAAATTCCATCCGTATCACATTTGTTTGCATCAAGACCTTCACGGTGATGATTTCGGAAATCGTGTACAGTTTTGTCGATGGGGTCTAGCGCAAATGCATAATAACAACTTCATCAACATATTATTTTCTGATGAGTCGACGTTCACCAATCATGGTCAAGTAAATCGACATAATATGCATTACTGGGCGACAGAAAATCCAAGATGGTTACGTCAAGTAGAGCATCAAAGACAATGGGCTGTGAATGTTTGGTGTGGTATTTTTCGATCTCGAGTAATTGGACCGTACTTCATTGCAGATACGCTAAATGGAGAGAAGTACAGACATTTCTTAGATCGAGTACTTCCAACATTACTTGAAGACATACCTATTCAGGAACGATTGAATATGTGGTATCAACACGATGGTTGTCCATCCCATTATGCAGTCACAGCTCGAGAAATATTGGACAGAGATTATCCTGGACGATGGATGGGACGTCGTGGAGCAGTTCATTGGCCTGCCCGTTCTCCGGATCTTACTTCTCCAGATTTTTCTTTATGGGGATACATAAAAGATACAGTTTATCAACAAGCACCGACTACACCTGAGAATATGCGTCAACGAATCATCAATGCATGCGCGAGCATCAATGAAGATATTTTACCACGAGTTCAGCAATCTTTTGTAAAACGTTTTGAAATGTGTATTGAAGTCGAAGGCCATCATTTTGAGCATCTACTGCATTGAAATTATCCAAGTGATGTAGACGATTGAAATGTGTTGTGTTTTGTCTGTTATACCCCATCACCTCCGTTTCAGTTCAAGGGGTCCCCCTTGGAATCAGACAACTTTTGTCCGAAACATTCTCCTCCAAGACCCTCCGTTTTCGAGTTATTCTAATGTCAGATTCAGTATGGAACAATATCGATTAGAGCGCCATCTTTGCGGATTTCAGGAAAATGGTTCAGACAAAAGTTTCTTGGTTTTTGACCTAGAATCCAAATCTGCAGTAAAAAATATGAGATGCTATTTAAAAAACAAGAGTTGACCTCAGAATGCCCTTGAAGATGAGATTTGAGGTCAAAGCCAAGGCCACCATCGGATGTCCCCCTCGATACCCTACAATTTTTGTCCGAAAAATTTTCTCGTATCTCATTTTATTTTTGGAAAAAACACCCGCGACACTTTAAATGCCACACCCTGTATAGAGTATATCCCTGGTTGAACAATCCGATTGAATCCGATAAAAAAACATTTCATCGGAATGGATTGAGTTTCTGCATCGGAAATTTCCTATTGATACCAATAAGATCATTTTTAATTGGATTTAATCGGTCTCTCCCCTGGTTGAAAAATCCAATTGAATCCGATAAAAAAACATTTCATCGGAATGGATTGAGTTTCTGCATCGGAAATTTCCCATTGATACCAATAAAATAATTTTGACCTGGATTTAATCGGCATTTTCCCTGGTGAAAAAATCCGATTAAATCCGATAAAGAAAACTTATCGGAATGGATTGATCCCTGCTTCGCGATTTTCTCATTGAATTGTATTGGTTGTTAACCCAACCAACGAACGGTTTATATTCATTATATACGCGCATTTTATATCAATCAAACAAACACATATATCATTTATTCAATCATTACGTATGACAAATTATTGCTGAAATAAATTCAAACGATCATTTATGTGTTATCAACATGGTGATCACCCATCCACCTTGTACCGCAGTTGTCGTTGCTTAACCTAGAAGATCGATCTGGAACACCCGCTCGCTCGATGCCGTGGTTCGCTTCCTATCAATGTGAACTAAATGACTGTCTTTTGTCAGGGATGGGTGTCCTATAGTAATAAGATCCAATTGGTAATAGTCCATTGGACATATGAGGAATTGTATCGGTCTTAATGAGAGCATGGGAGTTCATTGATAATAAAAATCCCAATGAAGACCAAGAGGATATTTTCCAATTGGATTCAATCGGTATTTTATCGATTGTGAAAATTCTAATTGATACGAGTCAAATATTTTCCAATGGGATCCAATAGGTATTTTATCAGTGATAAGAATTCCGATTGATATCAATGAAATATTGTGTAATTGGATTCACTTGGTATTTTATGATCAATGGAAATCCCGATTGACGCCAATACAATATTTTTCAATTGGATTGAATCGGTATGTTATTGATTATGAAGATTCTAATTGATACTAGTCAAATATTTCTCAATGGCATCCAATAGGTATTTTATCAATAATAAGGATTCCCATTGATACCAAGAAAATATTTTTCATTTAATTAAATCGAGATTTTATTGATTATTAAAATTTTAATCGATATCAGTGAAATATTTTCCAATGGAATTCAATGGGTATTTCATGAATCACAAAAATTCCAAATGATACCGAGAAAATATTCTCTAATTGGATTCAATGGGTATTTTATGGTTAATAGAAAATTCCGATCAATACCAATGAAATATTTTTCAATTGGATTGAATCGGTATTTTATTGATCATGAAAATTTTATTTGATACCAGTCAAATATTTTTCAATGGGATCCAATTGGTATTTTATCAATAGTAAAAATTCCGGTTGATACCAATACAATATTTTTCAATTTGATTCATTCGGAGTTTTATCAATCATGAAAATTCTAATTGATACCAGTAAAACGTTTTCCAATGGGATCCAATTGGTATTTTATCAATAATAAAAATCACAATTGATGACAATAGAATGTTTCTTATTTGATTAAATAAGTATTTTATTGATCATTAAAATTCTAATTGATATCAGTGAAATATTTTTCAATAGAATTCAATGGGTATTTCATTAATCATAAAAATTCCAATTGATACCAAGAAAATATTTTCTCATTAGATTCAATGGGTATTTTATGATTGACAAAAAATTCCGATGGATACCAATAAAATATTTTTTAATTGGATTGAATCGGTATTTCATTAATCATGAAAATTTCAATTGATACCAGTCAAATATTTTTCAATGGGATCCAATTGATATTTTATCAATAATAAAAATTCCAATTCGTACGGACACAATATTTTTCAATTTGATTTAATCGGCATTTTATTAATCATTACAATTATAATTGGTACCAGTAACATATTTTTCAATGGCATCCAATAGGTATTTCATCACTGATAAAAATTCCGATTGATACCAATGAAATATTTTCTCATTGGATTCTCTTGGTATTCTATGATTATAGTTTCCTATTCCAGTAACTTTCCCATTAGTTCCAATACATCGAGGTCACCAGGGATTCCGATAAAAATCAATGATCTGATGCAATGAAAGAAATTTCAAAACCGAATCGGTTAATGCCGGTACATACCTATAGGACTTTAGAATCTGTAAATTTGCCTATCATTTCCAATAAATTTGAATGTTGGAATAATCCAATTAAAACCCATTGATCAATGAAATCGATACATCCTTAAATGTAGTCAGAAATCTTCCATAAGAAACTCATTCATCATTCAATTTCACAAATTTTCCCATTAGTTCCAATAGATTGAAATTGTAGAAACTTCCGATAAACACCGTTTGCCTGATGGAATGGAGAAAATTTCAATCATCCAATCAGATATCTCTTATACAGACCAATAGATTATGTGAAGTCTGATTAATTCCCATAAAATGCAGATTTTTTAATTGGTGAATCCCCGATGAAACCTATAGAAAAGAGATTTTGATAAACTCTTATTGATTTTGAATCGGGGATTGAACTGTTCCGATTGATCCTATGCAGTCCGATTGATTCTGAATCGGTTCCTATCGGATCTTATCGGATTTTTTAACCAGGGCTAATGCGGTGGAATAAAGTCTAAAATTGAATTGGACATTTCTCATTCAATGCTATTAATGATTCAATCCCGTAAATATTCCTTTTATTTCCCATAAATTGCACTGAAAAAAAATTTTCATCGAAAATCAATTATATTTTGTTGTTAGGGTAACTGAATATCATAGTCAAGTCAACCAATATGCGGTCAGATTGACAGTATAATCGTTGACTTGACACCATGATGGTTGATTCAACTGCATGTAGTTGAGTCAACAGTGCATGTAGTTGAGGCAACAGTCAGATTCAGTTGGATATATCCAATCGTATTCTACTGTTGAATCAACTATATCACCGTTGTCTGTACCCACTTTTTTTTCAGTGTGGGATGATCGAATAATCCAATAGAAACCTATTGGCCAATAAAATAAACAAACTCAAATCGAATTGGATATTCTGGATAGAAACCCAGTAAGTCTTGAATTTTGTACAATTTTCCCATTGGTTCCGATAGACCGAAATCACCGAAAATTCTGATAAAAACCGATGATTTAATCCGCTGAAAGGAATTCTGAATTCGAATTGGATATTTCTCATTCAATCCTATTCAATTTTCAGATCCGTAGATGGTCCTATTATTCCCCATGAATTCGGATAGTGGAATAATCCGATTAAAACCTACAGACCAATCAAATCTGTACGAACTCTAATCGAATTGGACATTCTTCATAAAAACCGAATCAATTTCCCATTACGTAACATTTACGATCAGTTCCAATAGCCTTAGGTTATGGAAATTTCCGATAAAAACCATTTGCCTCATGAAATGGAGAAATTTTCAAACTCTCAATCAGATATCTCTCATACAAACCGATTGATCACTGAAAGTCATATTAATTCCAATAAAACAAATATTTTTCTATCGGTAAATCCTCGATTCAATCCTATATATACCACGTTCCAATTAATTTCTATTCATCTTGAATCGGTAATTGAGCCTCTCCGATTGACCCTATTCATTCCGATTAATTTTGAATCGGTTTTCATCGGTTTCTATTGGACCTTTTAACCAGGGATATCTTGTAGATACGTAAACAAATATAACCTGTCAATGAGGCGATGTGTTGATAGGTTATTATAATATTAAAAGAATAATTGAAAAATGGATGAATTGTGAATTTCAGGTTATACTACATTACAGGTATTACAGGTCATTATAACAACAATCGAACGCACACAAATAACCTGGAATTATATATACTTTTATATATGACTTGAAAAAATTCATGAATGGATTAATGAATAAATGATGAAGAGGCTATTTGTAAAAAAAAACACAAAAAGTTTGAGAAAGGTATAAATGAATCTATTTGCTACATTCAGGAAATTGCTATATACACAGGTAAGTTCTGTATGATGTATTATTCATAAAATACAATATTCCTTTACAGACAACAGCTCAGCAGGAATACCGTGATGAACAGTCTGCTACTGTTGGTTGTTACCACCAGAACCACAGGCTGATGATCAAATAAATCATACAAGGTCTAGTCAAAAATAATGATTCAAATTTATGCATTACTTTTTAGGTGAAATCTTATCGGATATACCATAACCCCCTTACAAACAACCTACTATTAGGTTCTCCTGCTAGAGTCGTTGGAAAATGATAAAATGGATCATATCGAGCATGCTCAAGGGAAAAGATTCAAGTTCATTTGCAATTCCTTCACATACCAGAAAGTCAGAGATATATCATAAGTTCTGACGGACAGTCAACTACTGTAGCCTTCCGAAGTAGCTGATCAAAACCAGATGACCAGCTACTTCGGAAGGCTCCACTGTCGATTTCTCTGATTAGGATCATAGGCAATCGATGAAAAAGATCATACCGAGCCTGCTCAAGGGTGATTATTGAAGTTCATTTCCTATTTTTTTACAGGCAAAAGTATAATGGATATACCATAATATCCAATGGACAGTCTGCTAGTATCCACCATTCTGCAATCAGAATCGTGAACAAATAATGAAACAGAATAGTGAATAGATAATGAATGTAAATTCAATTATAGCAAGTTTGAAAAACATTCGAAAATAAGGTTAGTCACTGAGCACTTCAGGTATATTGAAATATAGATTCTTTGAGTGAAATACAGTTGGATCAAGAAAAAGTAGAAAGGATGCAGGTATACTATACATCTGTATGTTACTTACCACCACGATCAATATCATCAGGTAGCGGAGAAGGAAAATGAAGAAAAGGTGGGAGTGCAGTGGATTTACCACAGGTCCTTGCGTTAGGTACACTATTATCAGATTCTTTCAATAGAATCACAGGTAGATGAAGAAAAAGCAAGAAGGATGTAGATGTACCATACATCTGTACGTGAAATCCTACCATGATCATTAGGTAGCGTTGAAGGAAAATGCAGAAAAGATGGGGGCGCAGTGGATATATCACAAATCTTTGCATCGGGTGCATTCCACTGACCAATTGACGAATGATTAGAGAGACTGTTTAGGATCAACTCAACGAAAATTGAGCAGATACAATATTCTGATCATAGGAATTGTTTATCATCATGAAGTAATCAGTCTTACGACTGGTTTGATGAAACCCTCCACCCCTGTCTATTATCCGCCAAACGTTTAATTTCTACATATCTACTACATCCCTTGTCTTGTACGATTTGCTTCATATAACTTGCTCTAGGTCTACCTTTACCAGTTTTACCATTCATTTTCCCTTCCAATATTGTTTTCAATAACCTCTCATGCCGTAATGTGTGTCCTATAAGATTGCTTCTCCTTTTCACGATGTGTTTCAAAAGATTTCTTTCTTCATTTATCTGCTCGAGTACTTCTTCATTTTTGACTTTGTCTATCCATTTTATTCTGAGCATCCTCCTATAACACCACATTTCAAAAGCTTCAAGTCTTCGTTGATCAGTTTTCCCCATTGTCCAAGTTTCGCAACCATATAATGCTGTGCTCCAAACGTAACTTTTCAAGAATTTCTTCCTTACTTCCAAGCTTATATTTTTTTAGCATAATAACTGTCTCTTTTGGTAAAAAGCCTGTTTCCCTTGTGCTATTCTTGCTCTTATATCTCTTTCGCTTTTGCCGTTCTCTGTAATTATGCTTCCTAGATATTTGAATTCTTTCACCTGTTCAATTGTCTCGGTATCTATTTTGATTTTCGTTCTTCTAGCTGTTTTCGCTGCTGTACACATCATGAATTTTGTTTTGTCTTTATTTATATTCATACAATAGTTTTCCAATAATATTGCTCTCATAGTGTTGAGAATATTTTCTAACTCAGTACTACTCGTGGCCAATATAGCTATGTCATCCGCGAATCTCAACATACTTATATTTTCTCCCTGAATCTGTAATTTCGATTGAATTTCCTCCTTCACTTCGTTCATTGCTTCTTCTATATATAAATTGAAAATCAGTGGCGATAATGAGCATCCTTGTCTCACCCCTCTTCTTATTTGTGCTTCCCCTCCCTGACCCTCTATGTTTATTATTGCACTTTGATTCTTATATAATTCGTATATTATTCTTCTATCTTTATAATTTATTCCCACCTTCTTCAGGATCGCAAACATCTTCTCCCAGTCCACATTATCGAAAGCCTTTTGTATATCTACAAAACCTATGTACACAGATTTCTTCACCGCTATCCTTTTCTCTATTACTGCCCTGAGTGCTAAGATTGCTTCTCGCGTTCCCCCATTTTTTCTAATAAAAATGGATATAGGAATTGTTGCAGAACAACTACAGGTCAACTTGACTGATGTGACTGGATGTGACAATTCATTCTGAATGTTTTCTTCCAAAGTTCCATCTTTTCAGTTGTTCCATTCAAGCTGGATTATATTTGTGTTCTTACAAACCATCATTTTTATCTTAACTTATCTTGGTTTTGGAATGATTCAATTCTCAAATATCATGAATATTAAATGGTTTGGATATTTTATACAATATTGCTTTTTAATGATCATGAATCACTTTGAACACATTTTGAACATTTCATGGATCCTAGAGTTACTAAATCTCTCAACCCAAAATACTCTATGACAATTTAATAAAATTCATGATATTTGAGAATTGAATCATTCCAAAACCAAGATAAGTAAAGATAAAAATGATGGTTTGTAAGAACACAAATATAATCCAGCTTGAATGGAACAACTAAAAAGATGGAACTTTGGAAGAAAACATTCAGAATGAATTGTCACATCCAGTCACATCAGTCAAGTTGACCTGTAGTTGTTCTGCAACAATTTTTATAATCAGAATATTGTATCTGCTCAATTTTCGTTGAGTTGATCCTAAACAGTCTCTCTAATCATTCGTCAATTGGTCAGTGGAATGCACCCGATGCAAAGATTTGTGATATATCCATGCGCTCCTATCTTTTCTGCATTTTCCTTCAACGCTACCTAATGATCATGGTAGGATTTAACGTACAGATGTATGGTACATCTACATCCTTTTTGCTTTCTTTTCATCCACCCATGATTCTGTTGGAAGAATCTGATAGTGGTATTATTCAATGCAAGGACTTGTATATCCACTGCACTTCTGCCTTTTCTTCATTTTCTTATGACGCTGCCTAATGACATTGATCATTGTGGTACGTAACATAAAGATGTATGGTGACATGCATCCTTCTTGCTTTTTCTTCATCTACCTGTGATTCTATTGGAAGAATCTGATAATAGTGTACCCAACGCAAGGCCCTGTGGTATATCCACTGCACTCTTGCCTTTTCTTCATTTTCCTTCTACGCTACCTGATGATATTGATCGTGGTGGTAAGTAACATACAGATGTATAGTAAACCTGCATCCTTTCTACTCTTTCTTGATCCACCTGTAATTTTACTCAAAGAATTTACTCGCTGAAAAAACTTTTTCACCTGGGTACTCAGGAATAAGGATATTGGATAATATATAATCCAGGGGCCAAAATATTGATGAAAAATCAACAGAAATTCACGCGTTAAACGTAATGGGTCTTCCTATTGTTGACGGTGTTTCTTCTTATTTGAATGCAGTAATGCAGTGTATATTGTACTGTGCTTCTAAGACACAACAATTACTTTCATCTGACCCCAATGACATCATAAATATTTCAATTCAAAACTACAATTCGCGAAAAAACCTTGATATCATAGCTTGAAAACAGCTTGCAGGTCCACAATACTTGCATAATCACTCACAAGATGCAGGAGAATTCATCGCTTCTATTTGCGAGAATTCAATGGCTATTCAAAATTTTGTGAAGCACCAAATAACTACCTTAACGGAATGTACGAAATGTGAATATACCGAAAATATAGTTGGTACAAATTGTGTTAAACGTCTTGGGCTACCTCCAATTTCACAAAAATCAGTTGAGTTTCAAGAAATATTCAAGTTCAATTTTTCAACATCGAAAATTTTCGAAGATTCTTGTGACAATTGCAATAACTTGCATAAAACTAAAAAATCATTTATAACAGCGTCAGAACAATATGTAATTGTGCGATTGATGATGTTTAATCACAATAATGTTGAAGCAACAAAGGTAGAAAATATAAACATTGAAGCAGTACCAACTTCAAAAATTATAATTGCACAACACTTTTATAAAGTTATAGCTGTTGTTTTTCATCAGGGTAAAAATATTTCTGAAGATAATTTCACATGCATGTTACGAAGTAAAGGTACAAAGTGGATATTTATTCATGATCTGCAAGTTGAAGAGCGACATTGGCCACGCAATGCTAAAGCCTCGTATATATATTTTTTTGAAAAGCAATAATTTGCTTCATCATAAAATTAGAATTCAATTACTGTGATATTGTACAGTTTTGAAGAATATAGAATACCTTTATAATACCATAACGAACCAAATATTGTTGAAAAATTTTTTCGAATGATTTCGATGGATATTCCACAAAATTCTGAAAAATGTCTGGTACAGTACTAGAAAGTGTCTTCAACCTGATATCTTGAAGGTATATCTTTTTGTTGCATGATAAATATTTGACATCTCTTTACCCAGATAGCAAAACTTCCAAAAACTAGATCCCATTGAATCCTTCTGGAACCACAAAATGAATCACTGAAATGTCAGTAGGATGGAGTTCTTGGAGAATTCAAATCGCCTTTTGTCATACTATATACAGTACAATATAGACAAAAGGCGATTTGAATTCTCCGAAGACTCCATCCTGCTGACATTTCAGTAGTTCGTTTTGTGGTCACGAAAGAATTCAATGAGATCTAATTTTTGGAACTTTTGCTATCTGCTACTTTTCACAATGATTCAAAAGAGTGACCGAAAAATGTTTGCTGGAAAGCTATTTTTAGCTTCATGCTAAACAGTACAAATTCTATCTTGCAAAAAAAATTAGTTTATCAGATACAGCGATTTATCGCGCGACGGAGAATTTTCATCATTCTGCGTCGGTACAGGCGGAATATCAAGATTCGTAGGAAACATGGTATTCGCTTGATTCCCCAACGTATGTTTTTGTTCTGTTTTGTTTTGGTTTGATCGTTCTTATGAATGAAGTATATCTATTAGTGAAAAATACTTTATGCATCTCAAAACAATTTCGATGAGCTTCCATTATTACATCCTTGCATACTGTTATAATATTATTTGAGTGGAATTGTGAATCACGTCAGAAAAAATAAGCATTCAATTAATCATATCGATTATGAATGCACAAAGAGGAAGAAAAAGAGGGAAAAATGAGCAAGAGTGGAAAAGAACAATTTCGAAACTTCGCAAAACAAGGTAAGTTATCAATGCAATATTTTCTTCATTAAATTCATGATGAATACCGTTCCATTAAATGATTTTATGAGAACTCTACTAGTTAATCGGTTCTGTTTAAAAAGTCTATAACACTCTATAATAGTTTCATTTCGAATTCATGTGTATGATTTCTTCATATGTGTAATCCCAGAAAATTGGTGTACTCAACTTGAATCAATCATTATTCAATTGTCACCACATATGTATACATATACTACAAGTTTGTTTTAATTGATGTAAGCCCTATTTTGCGAAGTGTGACTTCAATTGGAACTGAGTCTCAGTTGCTGAATAGATATGCTTATCAGGTTTGATAATAAATGGATTAATTCATTTATTGCATCACTTTAATTATTCAATTCGCACTTGAGAATATAATAAATTTTAATCCTTGCAATGCTAAGCTGCAATCCTAACTTCAATCCTTGCAATGCTCATACTGTTTTCTATCGTCAACTCAACTGGGACTCCAAGAATTCGATATGAATAATTCATATTTTAATCCTTGCAATGCTCATACTGTTTTCTTTCGTCAACTCAACTGGGACTCCAAGAATTCGATGAATTATTCATATCGAATTTTTCTGACGTGATTCACAATTCCACTCAAATTATATTATACAGTATGCAAGGATGTAATAATGGAAGCTCATCGAAATTGTTTTGAGATGCATAAAGTATTTTTCACTAATAGATATACTTCATTCATAAGAACGATCAAACCAAAACAAAACAGAACAAAAACATACGTTGAGGAATCAAGCGAATACCATGTTTCCTACGAATCTTGATATTCCGCCTGTACCGACACAGAATGATGAAAATTCTCCGTCGCGCGATAAATCGCTGTATCTCATGAACTAATACTTCAATCGATCTGAAATTTTCCAAAAAGTTTGTCCATACACTAATGAACAACTTTGTCACTGGAAGTTTCCTGTAGCTCAAATTTCTTTCCCCCATTTTTTAATGCAAAGCACAAGAAACGCCGTTTTCACTTTGATTTGAAAATTGAATAATTTTTTGTTGTTATTTACAAAATTCTTTGACATTGTTGTCTCCGGGGAAGTCTTACGAATCAGAATCCGTGAGATTCATTTTAATACGTTGAAAAATGACCGAGTTGGAACGAGTTTAATGTTGAAAAACATCAATTTCTAGAGTACAAAAATTTGTAGTTTTTATTTTTTCACTAAAAAACTATGCATGATAGAAAAAAATGGTGATAAGAGAGTCGGATTGATTTTTCAAGACCTATCATCCAGTATTTTTTAATTTTCGAAATTTCAACTTTTGATTCTCGTGTGTGACGGCACGGCGTGGACAATAGTTTTCAGCCTTTTCGAGCGCTAGTCCCCTTATTGCATCCGGGCCTTCATACGAGCAGAACGATACGCTTATTCTATTTATTTTTTTAATACAATAATGCTTTTTTGAAAATCATAAATTACCTTCAATACAGTTTAAACAAACTGAAGTTACAATATAACAAAAATCTTTCACATATCCTTTGGATAACCAATGTATTCGGTCGCTCATATTGATTTCATATCTTTCTTTTCAAATGGAGCATATCCTTTTATATCCCCTCGAAATTCTGAAGCAGTGAGATTTTCCTTTGGAATGTGTTTTTAGATTTTTTTATTCTTTGTTTTTGGGATTTTCATGTACTTGGCGTTATTTTTTTACTTTTTTAGAGTTTTGTTCATTCCGAAGTTTGCGCAACAGCAAAACGGACGCGTATTTTATACATATATCAATATTTTCAATAATTATATTGAAAATCATACTTGAACATATTTGTTCGTATTTAATAAAGTAGTTGTGAAAAATATAAGTGAAATGAGGTGAAGTGGAGTGAAATCAATTGTGAAATTGAAAAACCAAATGCAGTGGAGTGAAAGAAGAAACCAAGGTGCTGTGGAGTGATTATCAAAAAAAGAAAACAATTTGGAAATTGAGACAAGGAAGGAAAAATCATGCCTTCACATAAGTTCAACAAGAACACCGGACGACGATATCCTTCATCTAAGTCTTCAATGAAAACGGCGTGGAGAAAGAGGTCAGTAAATTTGATTGTTGTCTTTTCGTATTGTAAAGTACACACTAGATTTTGTTTACGTTTCTTTCCTATACTATCCGTTGCTTAGATGCATACCGCGACCGATGCTTTTTTTTTATATCCAAAGTAAGTTGTCAAAATTGATGATCAAATTAAATGCAGTCACATTTTACTATAACGGCAAAATAATTCTAATATCTCAATGTCCCTCAATTCCTTGTAAATGAACTCCAAATCACAATCAAATTTCCATACTAATAATTTAGTTTAATCGAGCAAAATGTTTCTCATTCAAAATAAATTCATAAGCTGACGAATGAAAAAATGAGCCTTTTACGTTCGATATAAGATAAATGTATTTACGTGTATTCCTTGGCAGAAAAAATTTTTCATAATTCCTGATAATTTTTCATAATTTATCTTAAAATATCATAATTTCTCTAGGAATTGGGACTGTTTTATGAAAAATATTTCCTCATAAAAAATCATAAGTTTCCATAGTGTTTTTCATAAATTCTCGTAAGATATCATAATTTGTTTGAAAATAAGTATACCTTTATAGGAAATATCTTCTCATAACAAGCGAAAGCTTATCATAATGTTCCTCATGAGTTCTCATAAAATATCATAATTTTTTGGAAATGAGTATACTTTTATGAGACATATTTTTTCATAAAAAGTCATAAATTTGTTTTTTTCATTCTGAAACATCATTCCTCCACATTTAACACGCCGTCATTGTGAGGAGCAGACAGACAACTGTGTTGTTTCAAAAACTGTCGGTTATCAAATATCCAGCCACAGTAGCGCCGGATTAAATTGTAATTTAACTCACAGAAATGTTTTCCTTTGACAAAAATCGAAATATATCTTTGTTCCGTCGGCAAAAAACGTTTCTTTGGTTCAAGTGATATTTACTGAATATTAGCGAATTTTCAATGTCGGCAAAGATTATGGAAAATTGTGACATTTTGTGATTAAAATTATGAGAATTTATGACTTTTTATGGAAAAAATTTCTCTTGTGAAAAATTAATAAAATTCAAATATTATGCAAAAATATGAAATTTTGTGATTGAAGTTATGAGAATTTATGACTTCTTGTGGAAAAAGTTTCTCTCATAAAAGATTACAAAACTTCAAGTATTATGCAAACATATGAAATTTCATGACAAAATTTATGAAAAATTATGGCTTTGAATGAGAAAACATTTCTTCCAAGCACAGTCCCAATTTCTACATGGAGAAAACTGATATAGTAAAATATGGACAGACCAAACATTTGGTCCCTGCAATCAATCGCATCGTTATTCTAACCGAACGCAACGTTGGTTTAACTAAACGTATCGTAATTTCCATTGAGCCGTTGAGTTATTTTGACTGCGCAGTTTGGTCTGTCCATATTTTACTATTCGCTTAGTGAGTATCACTATTCCTTTTTCTCCGTGTAGATAAACGATGAAATTGTAAGAGATATTATAGAATTTAATTAATGTAAAATTATGAGAAAATATGAAAAAGTATGAAGAATTATGAGAAACTTTTTCGCCAGGGTTGACTGAACCATTTATTGGAATCGATTATAATTTCATAATTTCATTTAGCGGAAAGAAACGTTTGGTTGAATTGAATACTATTCAATTGATTATCACGGAAGTTTCACAATACGGTGAATTCACTGTAAGAGAATTCTTTCTGAAAATTCAGAGAATATGACCGTAATTTTTCACAACCCCCTTCTTTCGAATTTGCAAATAAATTTTAATGAATTTTAAGAAACTTCAACTCAATTGTCGGAACGCATTATGAAAAGTTACTCAAGTTTCTTACCCTGCTGGAAATTTTCCATAGAAAACGATAATATTTTTCCTATCGGTTTCAATGCGGTTTCTGAAACGGGAATTCTCGATGCTGTATCGTAAAGTTACGATACACCACTATCGGTTCTTATCGTATTCTGTAGAATTGGAGAGAAATGTATCTGCTTTTATCGTAAAATTCCTATAGAAGAAATACCAGTCATTTGAAAAAACACTGTTGAATTCTTCCAAACATCATTACATTTTGTATACGAATTTCACGATAAAACCACATAAATTTCTCTCAAATCCTACATATAGAAAACGATAAGAACTGATAGAATTGTATCGTAAATTCACGATACTGCATCGTGAATTCTCATTTCAGAAACCGCATTGAAACCGATAGGAAAAATTATATCGTCTTCTATGGGAAATTTTTTAGCGGGGTAAAATTCAGCAGAATTTTTCTACAAATTCAGAAGAAAGTGACTGTATAAAATTATGAACCTGAAAGTAGGAACCGTAGAGGTAGCAGTTGGTGTTGTAACTTGATTGAACGTTGTTGCAGCTTTATTCACACCAGAAATTGATTAACTAGCATTTCACTAGATATTCCAGAATCTTAAATCCTTAATTAAAATTCTGTGTAAAAACTTATAACAATCGACTGCTGTTTTACCGCTGCCAGTTTCAGCTTCATTAACAAATCACAGTCACATTCTTTGAATTTGCAAAAGAAATTTGTTCAGTGTGTATTGAAATCAAATATACCATTCTTGTGTATGTTTATTACCAATTTATTCCCAAATGCATTTTCATGGAAGATCATAGTCTTTGCAAGAACTCTAGATCCACTTCATCATTTATCACGAATGTGAACCAATGTTTCTTAACGATTTATAGAGTTGAAATCACGATATTCTAAGTTTTTCTCTAAAATCAGATACAAAAACTGGTTAGGAATTTTTGTAAATTTTTCCAAATGCATTTTAATGAAAGATCATGACGCAAGTAACAATTCAAGACCCATATTATCAATTATCGCATTTATAAAGTAATTTTTATTGACGATTAATGGAGTTGAAATCACGGTATTCCAAGTTTTCTTCTACTCTCTAAATTCGGAAGAGTGAAAATTCCACTTGAACGGAAAGATAGGTTCTCTTTTGGCTGCCTGAAAAGTGAATTCTCACTCCAACAGAGTGGAATTTCACTCTTTAGGCAGCCAGAAGGGAACCTATCTTTCCATTCGAGTGGAATTTTCACTCTTCCATATTTAGAGAGTGAAATCAGATACAAAAACTGGTCAGGAATGTTTGTAAATTTTTCCAAATGCATTTTTATGAAGGATGATCACTTTAGCAACAATTCAAGATCCATTTTATCAATCATCGCGATTGTTAACTAATGTTTATCAACGATTCAGAGGGTTTGAATTATGATATGCAAAGTTTGTCTCTATAATGAGTTGTAAGATGTTATCAGAAATGTTTGTAAAATTCTCCACATGCGTTTTTATGAAAGATCGTTACCCTATCAACAACTCAAGATCGAATTCATTAATTATCGCGATTGTTACCTCACGTTTATTGACGATTCATGGAATTCAATACGAGTTACGGAGTTACGGTGTTTCAAATTGTTCTCTATAAATCGTAAATAGACATTGGTTCACAGTCACGATAATTAATGAATTCGATCTTGAATTGCTGTTAGGATTATTATCTTCCATGAAAATGTATATGGAAATTTTAAGGAAATTCCTGAATACTTTTCATAACTCTTCATAAAGGAAAACTGGGAATATCATGAGTTTAACCCCATAAATCCCAAACGAAGATCACTCAACAATCGCGATAACTGATGCATATAATCTGAAACTATTGTTAGGGTTACTGTCTTTCCTGATAATGCATTTGGAAAAATTCACAAAATTCTTGATTGTTCATTATAGCCGAAATCTCGGCTTTCCTTCATTACTCTAGTTTTCCCGGTAAATAAACCATCATGAATATTGTAATTGTATCGATCAATCCATCCAACTTTGTTTCCAGCACTTAATATTGAATGTATGAAAATGTCCATAAGCTCAAATCTCCGAATTATTCAGATTTTTCTGTTAAAATCTATTCTTCTGGTTCGGGTTCAGTCCCATCTAAAAGTAATGAAAGCCACCGCCAGCGAACTCACCACTAGAAACCACCTCACGTCATGACATATACATATTATTGAATAAATCATTTCGTAGATGGCAATGACCTCCAACTTTGTTCTCACTTCTTCTACGATGTACGATTATCTATCGAATAAAATTACTTACAAGAAAATCCAATGTTATCATGGAGCGGCGGCAAGCAGCTGCCGCTTTCGCAGCCGCCACTTTCAATACTTTTGATGAGACTGTACCCTTTTGTAACCCTGTTAGATTTTTCATAATAACAGGGAAAAACTCAACGAAATAAAGTCATTCATATTGTTTCTTTGATGGACGTTATGGATTGAAACTAAGATCACGGATCGATGCCATTTTTTATGTAGATTGCAGTTGTTCATCATTGTTTATTCAACAATCATACGAGGATCTCGGTAGTCACCTTTCAGCGTGACGTTTTCCAACTAAGAATTTTTGTTGATTTTGTATATTGCGCTTGGTTTCTCGCACTGAGAGAAGAGCGATTTGGAGGTTCAGTAAATAGTATTATATTTGATCGATGAATCTGAATATTACTGAACTTTCAGCGACGTTTCACGAAATTTCAAGAAACATTATTGAAATTTTGCTTTGCATTACTCAGTGTTCTACAATCGTTATTATATAATACAATATTCACGACCAAATTCGCTGTGTGTCACTCAATTCCTAAACGTCTAGTAATTGAGTGTTACACAGCAAATTTGGTTATGAATATTCTTCTATCTTCTATCTTCAATACAATTCGAAAATATCTTTGATGAGATATCTTTACGACATCTTCAAAGAATACTCTGAACATATATTTGTTGAGATATCTCTCAGATGTTTTCAAGATATTCATGTTTATTGTGTTTTTAATAATATAAGATCTGAATGTTTTGAAATTATCCGTATGAAACACTTGATAATCATTTCTATGGCAATGGATATATCTTGAACCAAATCAAAGTCTTCATGGAAAAAAGACCCTCTTCTGCAAGTCAGGGTTGGCCCGGAAAACCCCAACCCGGTTTTACCCCTTGGGTTTTTTCAGATAAAACCCACTTGAAAAAACCCGAGAAAACCCAATGAAAACCCACTGGAAAGAATTATGGATGGATGAGTTGGAGAACAATAAAATCAAATTTCATGAATACAATTGAAATTTTTTATTCTATTATATGTATAATATAATAAGTGTTTCTACATGATTAATATTTTCATTCCACCCTTCATTTTGATCGATAGGAGTATAATGATGTTTGTATATTGGACCAATTTGGTAGTTGTTTCTACGCCTAATCTGTTCCTTACATTGGACCGTGCGTGTCCAAATGTTGAGGAAACTCCTTCTAATCCTGCTGAACTATGTAGAATACTTGATAATTAGTGACAAAATTCACAAAATCTGATTAGGAGTTCATCTGTAGAATTCGTCCTCGCTTCCATTAATTTCCACCATTTATTGGGAGTATTTTCATAAGACTCTTAAACTTCTGCACGGAACATTGAAGCAGGATATAAATTCTCATTGTAGATTTTGAATGCTATCATTGCCCCCAGAAATTCCGATTCATGTTCCATCATCCAATCATCAGCCATTTTTTCTTGTTCCTGATTAAGTTGTACACTGTAAAAAATGATTGTGGAATTTTCCCCCCAAAAAATGGTGGCAGCAAAGTTCCTCGACAGATGAAGAATTTTTCACCATAATTTGGTGGACTTTCCCTCCATTTTCAGAGGATTCAAAAACAAAGTAATTCATCAAAGTGATGAAAAAATCCCTCATTTTTTATGGGAAAACAATTCCCCCACGATGAGGGGACAAAATCTACCAACAGTGTGAAGGAAAACTTCGCACATTTTTACAGTCTTCGTTCTTGACAAAGGGATTCATCAAATATGCAAGGTAAAAAAACGGTTCTAAGGCTTCATCTCTTCGTTTTCGTATAGCTGTTGTATATTCTACTAAATTCTCACTAGACAGCAATTCAGACCATACTCCAACAGGTAGATTAGCTGATGCAGGTTGAAATTTATCTAAAGTTTTAGCAACTTCTTTCAATTGTTTGAGGTGATTGATAGCTTCTGTATATATGCCAACGTTGTTTAATATTCGAGTTATTTTAGGATCTGCACTCTTATATTCCTTTTGGATTTCAGAGTATAGGTGGAATTTTTTAATTAACGTTTCGAGACAATCATTTTGAGAGTTCTATCTTGTGTCATTTGGCAACTGCGGCATCAAGCCCCCTTTTTGCTTGAGCAATCCCTATGAAAATAGAATGGAGTGTGATTCAAAATCTCCTTAAAAAAACATTAGTTGCAATTAATTTGAAACTTTTGATCAGTTGGAAGAAATAGATCGTATTTCATGAACGCATATACAGGGTGGGGCATTTAAAGTGTCGCGGGCGTTTTTTCCAAAAATAAAGTGAGATACGAGAAAATTTTTCGGACAAAAGTTGTAGGGTACCGAGGGGGACATCCGATGGTGGCCTTGGCTTTGACCTCAGATCTCATCTTCAAGGGCATTCTGAGATGAACTCTTGTTCTTTAAATAGCATCTCATATTTTTTACTGCAGATTTGGATTCTAGGTCAAAAACCAAGAAACTTTTGTCTGAACCATTTTCCTGAAATCCGCAAAAATGGCGCTCTAATCGATATTGTTCCATTTTGAATCTGACATTCGAATAACTCGAAAACGAAGGGTCTTGCAAAAGAATGTTTCGTACAAAAGTTGTCAATACACAACACATTTCAATCGTCTACATTACCACCATTCAGAGCTCACGCGATGTAAACAAACGACGGGGTTCAGTGAAAATTCACGATTTTGAAAGTCAGTTTGTCAGTTACATTTGATTATTACTTGGTTTATGACGAATTGAAAATCATGGATATCCGATACACGGTTTCTGAAAAGATCGATATGATCTATATTCACGGTGAAGTGCATGAGAACCCCAGACAAGCATATGACTTGTATGCAGAACGATTTCCTGAAAGAACAACGCCATCCATTAGGTATTTTCAACGCATTACAAAATTATTCTCAGAAACGGGAAGTGTTACAAGGGAAAAACGACATCTAATGAGAACTGTTAGCGAAGAAAATGCGGAAGTTAATGTACTAGCTGCAGTAGCCAATAATCCACACGTGAGCTCTCGTGAAATTGAACTCCATTCGGGAATTTCTCGAAGAAGTGTTCTTCGAATACTCAAACGTCACAAATTCCATCCGTATCATATTTGTTTGCATCAAGACCTTCACGGTGATGATTTCGAAAATCGTGTACAGTTTTGTCGATGGGGTCTAGCGCAAATGCACAATAACAACTTCATCAACATATTATTTTCTGATGAGTCGACGTTCACCAATCATGGTCAAGTAAATCGACATAATATGCATTACTGGGCGACAGAAAATCCAAGATGGTTACGTCAAGTAGAGCATCAAAGACAATGGGCTGTGAATGTTTGGTGTGGTATTTTTCGATCTCGAGTAATTGGACCGTACTTCATTGCAGATACGCTAAATGGAGAGAAGTACAGACATTTCTTAGATCGAGTACTTCCAACATTACTTGAAGACATACCTATTCAGGAACGATTGAATATGTGGTATCAACACGATGGTTGTCCATCCCATTATGCAGTCACAGCTCGAGAAATATTGGACAGAGATTATCCTGGACGATGGATAGGACGTCGTGGACCAGTTCATTGGCCTGCCCGTTCTCCGGATCTTACTTCTCCAGATTTTTTTTTATGGGGATACATAAAAGATACAGTTTATCAACAAGCACCGACTCCACCTGAGAATATGCGTCAACGAATCATCAATGCATGCGCGAGCATCAATGAAGATATTTTAGCACGAGTTCAGCAATCTTTTGTAAAACGTTTTGAAATGTGTATTGAAGTCGAAGGCCATCATTTTGAGCATCTACTGCATTAAAATTATCCAAGTGTTGTAGACGATTGAAATGTGTTGTGTTTTGTCTGTTAAACCCCATCACCTCCGTTTCAGTTGAAGGGGTCCCCCTTGGAATCAGACAACTTTTGTCCGAAACATTCTCCTCCAAGACCCTTCGTTTTCGAGTTATTCTAATGTCAGATTCAGTATGGAACAATATCGATTAGAGCGCCATCTTTGCGGATTCCAGGAAAATGGTTCAGACAAAAGTTTCTTGGTTTTCGACCTAGAATCCAAATCTGCAGTAAAAAATATGAGATGCTATTTAAAAAACAAGAGTTGACCTCAGAATGCCCTTGAAGATGAGATTTGAGGTCAAAGCCAAGGCCACCATCGGATGTCCCCCTCGATACCCTACAATTTTTGTCCGAAAAATTTTCTCGTATCTCATTTTATTTTTGGAAAAAACGCCCGCGACACTTTAAATGCCCCACCCTGTATAACACTTTTGGATAAATGTGTTTTTATTTCTATCAAAATTGCCACCAATTCATCGATATGAGTAGTGTATCAGATTTTGTAAAGCGATTGACTTATAATAATGTACTCGCCATTCCCATAACATATAATAATTGATTCCAACAATAGATCCTATTCTCTAAATCGGAATCAGTGAAGAATACTGATTCGTCAGTGCTCAATCTTCCATCAGTGCAAGTCACTGGTACGATCAATGCATACACACTGACGAAATCAGTGTAATTTCACTGATAGAGTTCCAATGAATCAGTACTGTTCAATAATTCAGATTCATAGAGTAGAATTCATAATCTCCAATTTTTTAACCGTTTCCTCTATACATTATTTGTATCTTACGTACTGTATGTAAGAGGGTGGATTGATAAGTTTCCGGCCTGACCAAGAGATGGCGCCACCAGGCCTACCTTGAGGTGGCGTTCTATAGTACCATCCTTAGATAGCTTGTAGCTATAGTTTCAGTCCGATCGCCATGTTAGTTTAGTTTTGAGAGCACGCTGACCAAGACGCCTCTGTGTTTTTCGTAAAAATGGAAAAGCTGGAAAATCGTGCTGTCATCAAATACTTTTATTTGAAGGGGTTAACGCCGAAGGAAATTAAAGAAGAGATGGACTCAACACTGGGGACATCCTCCCCATCATATTCAACCGTTAAGCAGTGGGTTTCCGAGTTCAAAAAGGGTCGTGTGAGCACCTCTGATGAGCCTCGCTCAGGACGCCCCATTGAGGTCACAACTCCAGATATGATCGAAAAAATCCATCAAATAGTGCTGAAAGATCGCAGATCAAAAGTTCGTGAGATAGCTGAGACCTGTAAGATGTCATATGAACGTGTACAAAATATTTTGCACCAACATTTGTATACGGAAAAGCTCTGTGCAAGATGGGTGCCGCGTTTGCTAACGGTCGACCAAAAATTGATTCGAAAGAACATTTCTACCGCCAATTCGGCGTTGTATAAGCGTAATCCAAGCGAATTTCTGCGTCGATTCGTATCCGTTGACGAAACTTGGGTCCACCACTACACTCCTGAAACCAAAGAACAGTCTAAACAGTGGATTGGACCAGGGGAACCAACTCCAAAGAAGGCAAAAACAATTTTTTCGGCGAACAAGGTTATGGCTACTGTTTTTTGGGATGCAAGAGGTATTATATACATTGATTACCTTGAAAAGGGTAAAACTATCACTGGTCAATACTACGCAGACTTATTGCAACGTTTCAGCCACGAAGTGAAAATTAAACGACCTCATGTGGCGAAGAAAAAAATCTTGTTTCATCACGATAACGCACCAGCGCACACGTCAATCGTTGCGATGGCTAAAATCAACGATCTGAAGTTTGAATTAATGCCGCACCCTCCCTACTCTCCAGACCTAGCCCCGAGTGACTATTATCTGTTCCCTAACCTCAAAAAGTGGCTTGGCGGTAAGAGATTTGCGGACAATGAAGAAGTAATCGAAGCTGTAAATGGGTATTTTGAGGAGCTTGACGAATCAGTCTATGGAGATGGCATTACTAGACCAGAACACCGCTATGAGAAATGTATCAGCCTTGGAGGAGATTATGTTGAGAAATAAAAAAAAAAAAATTCTTAAAAACGTTGTTTTTCTTGGTCAGGCCGGAAACTTATCAATCCACCCTCGTATTATTATGTTATAACTTTATGTTTCCAAATATGCAAATTTCATTAGATTTTATTCTATATGTGTTCATGAAATGTTATCATCAATTTTTTTTTCGGAATTCATCAGAAGAGTTTCAATAATATACGTGAACGGATGTTTTGGAACATACACGTCCTCATATTTCATGTTGCTGAAATTTGAATCATTTATTGAAACGAATTAACATTCGAATAACGAAATACTCAGGTCCAACCTCAGTTCAAGACCCAAAATCTCGCAGCACATTCTTTAAACAATGTTTCCACTTTCAAGAAGTAAATTTGAGGTGATAAATAACGATAGTTTATCATATTCAAATGAAAAAAATGATAAAAAATTGAAAAAATCCGAAAAAACCCACAAAATTCCAAAAAAACCCAAATGAGTCGGGTTTTTCCAAAAAACCCCGGGTTTTTTCCAACCCTGCTGCAAGTAGTAAACTGAGAGAAATTCTTCATTAAAAATTACTGGTTTTCCCATTAGACGGGGGATATACTTGACATACAGTTTGATATACTTGGCATGAGATCAGGAATCAATGAGACAAAACAGTAATTTCTCATACTACGAAGTTTGAAAATTAAAACCAGTGGGAATTCATGTTGAAAAACAGTAATTTCTTATGACCCCATGTAGAAAACAAGAACTCTCAGTTGGTGAGATTGATATAAATTGGAAACCATAACATTTTCAAGAATGTTCCGTGGCTTCGGGGAAAGAAGCAAGGATCGTGATCACAAACAATCATGTTCGACGGTAACGATAAAAGTTTTTTTTCTCGGTTATTATAACGCTAGGAAAAATTACTGGTATTTCCCATCAGTTTGTAATCACATGTCAAGTATATCCCTCGCTTACTGACAGAAATCAGTAATTTTTGATGATACATTTCTCTCAGTGTAGGGGAGACCGGGGCTATCTGTCTACGGCGGCTATGTGTCACAGTACAGATATCTCAGCAATATACATATATCTGTGGCCCCCGTTCAAAGGAGATATTTGAGTATCTATAAATGACACATTCACCAACTTTTGCTGTTCCGTGACGCTCTGATCGTACGTTATACGTAATTGAATCATTAGTGAAGATTTTATTGAACTCTTTCAATGTCAGAAAAATTACTCCTACAACAATATTTTTATTGCAATCGAAGTGAATAATCCACAATATTATCGTTCAATGTGAACTTATCAGATGTGTGAATGATGAAATTCCAATTCCGCCCGACCTGTAATTTGCAACATGCCAAGATCTCAAAAACATGATCGGGGCTATCTGCCTTCCTTCCGAAAAAAATAAGAAAAAGCTTCTAATGTGAAGAAACAAAATGAATAACTCAAAGGAAAAAGGAGACTGACCAAATTGATGATACAACAGGTTCAAAAACAATCCGGTACCACCAGAAGCTGGACATAACGTAGGAATCAACTCAACGTAGGAATCTTGCCAGAAAATCAAAAGAAAACATTCACCGTTACTATGAATCTGATGAATAAACACTTACATCAATATTTCATAATAATAATGGATGGAATCTTCAAGAAACATGAGAATTAATATGAATAAGGTTTTGTTTATCATGTGGACAGATGGCCCACATGTATGGGGTCATTTGTCTACGTTGACTTTTCTACTTTGAAAATTCAAATCTTCGAAACATTGAGAGATTGGAAATTCCAATGACATTTTTTTTAATAGAAGGTTGGAAGATTACATCATGAAAATTTCAGATAAATATTCTCATTAGTCTTCGAGCAAATTTGAAGAAAGTCTCAATTGTAGACAGATAGCCCCGGTCTCCCCTAACTACAATGAGAACCCATCATTTGGAATGAGTCAGTTCAGAGGTATGCAAACCCTTTCATGAAACTTGAATCATTTATTTTAATTTCAATGCATATATTGTGGAAAAGTGTCATGTCATTGTGTACAGAATAAGTTCTTGGTTGTTATAATCTCTTCCTATCGCGTCAGCTTTCTTATCATTCTTACTGGTAGTACTATGGTAACGGATGAAAACAACTGAACTGCAGGAACTTTGAATTTTTTTCCTGTTTTAATTAACCGCATCTGTACTGATTTATTTTCTAACTCACTTGTTCAATCTTCCAACAGAAAAAGGCATCTTTCAAAAGATGTACATGGGAATTTAGAAGCAGAAACATTCAAATCCATTGACGATTTCCATGAGGATCACGCTGATGTTTTGGATGAAATACAGATGAATGAATCGGTGGAGTATGAGGAAGTTATAGAAATTGTAGAAGTGATAGATTCGATTCCTCAAGCACTGGAACTCACTGAGATTCGTGAGGTAAGTAATGACATCTCATATCAAGAAATTATAGAGTCACATACAATTCAGGAGGATGCGGGAAAAGTCAGTGAAATCCCCTCATTACCTCATGTTAATGTGAATAATCAAAACACACAAGATAAGTCGGATCATCAAGGCGTATCAAGTGACTTGAATCTTCCTTCGTTCATTAAAAACTCTTCGCCTTCAAATAATGGAATTGGAAAAAGTGGGGTATCAGATAAATGTGAAGGAAATAGAAAGAGTTTGCCCAAATATACTACCCTTCCAAACCGGTGTATTGTGAATATGGCTCACTTCTGGAGTGAAATGCATCATCAATTTGACGCTCATTGTAATAATTCGTCCTGCACAACTGAGAATATTACATTTCAGAGATATTATCAACAGGGATTGAGAATTCATTTCTTTTTCAAGTGTCAAAAATGTGACGCAGAATTCTGAATTGATTCTGAACCGAGAAATTCTGATGTAATGAGCATTAACACTTGTGCTGTAGCAGCATCAATAACAACTGTACTTGGTCATTATCAAATGGAGGAATTATTCACAACAATGCATATTCATTTCATGAGAAATAAAACTTACATGGAACATCGATGGAAAGTGTTGGATAAATTTCTTGTCTCTGCAGAAGAAGAGTTGAAAATTGTGGGAGAAATGGAAAGACAAATGGCTATTGAAAGGGGAGATGTTATAAATGGTGTACCGTTCATCCCCGTAACAGCTGATGGATCTTGGATGAAAAGATCCTATACAGGAGGGAGCCGTGATTCTCCATCCGGGATGGGTGCCATCATAGGTTACTATTCACAAAAAGTATTGTTTTATGGAATTCGCAATAAGCGTTGCTCTGTTTGTGATAGAGCCGCAAGCGTAGGGATGCCACCAAAATCACATGCATGTTTCAAAAAATTTGATTCATCCAAGAGTTCCAGTGCGATGGAAACGGATATCCTCGTTGAAGGTTTCAAGTCAAGTTTGGACATGCACGGATTAGTCTATAAGACTCTCATCGCTGATGGAGACAGTAATGTTTATCAAGCTGTGTTAGATAGTCATCCATACAGAGATCTTAACATCATTGTAGATAAGGTGGAATGTACCAACCATCTTTTACGTAATTTATGTAGGAAGATCAAACAAGCTCCTGAATTGAAAAGGAAAGGCGTTGTAGAAAAAGTTGGAGAGTTACGCCAAGCATTGAAAAAAAGTATATCCACATTCCGTGAATCCATTAAAGATTTGGTAACTCAGCGAACAGGAGAAGCAGGAAGTATTAAAGAAAAAGCTGAAAGATTGAAGACTGATATAGAACATCTACCAGATCATGTTTTCGGTGATCATAAACAGTGTGATAATGAGATATTTTGTCGCGGGAAGAACTGTGAATGGGAAGCGGATCAAGAGGAGCGAAATCTGGTACCAACGTTGAAGCAATGGGGTGCGTATTACAAAGTACGGGAAGCTTGTGGATATATTGCTTGTCATTCAAAGAGTTTATTATATAGGATGACCAATAATTCTGTAGAATGCCTTAATAATGTAGTATGCCGAACAATTGGCGCGAAAAGAATAAATTTTGGTTTGAGAGATTCATACAATACGAGATGCGCAGCGTCTGTAATTCAATATAATTTAAAACAATTGCTATGCAAAGTCTTTGAAAGTGAATCACAAAATGTACCTGAACTCGTTACGAAGATGGAGCAAGCGCGTGAAGAAAGATTATCCAGAAATAGTAAATATTAATCTACAAAAGGAAGAAAAGTGAGATCAAAAGTACCTAAGGGTGATGAGTTTCATGGAAAGCCAGAAAGCCCGACTTGCATGTCAAGCATTTCGAGGATGCAAAGAAAAGGTTCATTAAAAAATTACACGAAGATCAAATCAACCGAGCTCAAATTGAAAATGATACAGAAGCTAAGGAGCAGTCAGGTGTTTGGAGAGCCTTGTTTAAAAATATGTTGCCAACACAGTATTTTGGAGATGTGTGTCGTATGAGAAGTACAACCTTGTGTGCAAAAACTGTACACATGATTCTATATGCGAGATCTGTAGATTTGTGTGTAGAAACAGATATTCGTAATAATAGACACGCAGTATTAAAGCATTTAGAACAGGAAAAACATATTACAATTTATAAATGTGGTTTATTCGTCGATCGTGAACACTCTTTTTTATGTGCAACTCCAGACGGACTTATTGATGGCGATGGAGTTATCATAGTGAAATTTCTGAAGGCAGCTGAAGAGCTGACGCCTCTTGAAGCGATACAGAAAAATACACAATTGAAAAATTTATTCAAAAATGAGGGCCTAGAACACAATGAAGAGCATAAATTTTATTATGAAATACAAGGGGTCTTAGATATCAGTGAAAAAAGGTACTGTGTATTTGTAATTTGTACGCCGAATGGGATAGTAGATGTAGAAGTATCGAAAGATGATGAATTCTGGGATAGTATTGTTCCACTTTTGAGACGATTCTACTATGAATGTTCATTACCAGAAGTCATTGACGGTCGTCATCCCAGAAGCATGAAAATAAGAGAGCCCTCATACATACTGGAAGCTCGAGAGAAGGAATTAAGTAACAAGTGTGTTGAATTGGATTCCAGTCAGAAGAAATTTGAAATGAATGAAAAACCCAACACAGAATCTATAGATTTTTCTGAAACACGTGTCGATTTGGGAAATTATAACAGTGGTGTGGAACAATTTGATATAGAAGCAGAAATTTTTGAAGCAATTGACAAAAATGTAACAGTGGAACAACTGAGAGTGGATAAGTCTATTGGAATGTATTGGAAACAAAAAAAAAGAAGAGAATGGGTTGCACAGGACGATCACCCATTCACTGAACCATCTGCAGAAGATCGAGAAATTTTTCAGAAAATCAATAATGAGTATGTAGATATGGTGGAAGTGACTAATAATATATTAGGAGAAACCACTTACTTGAACGATACTTCTATTGATCAGTGTCTAAATCTTTTGAAGGACATTGGCTTTGACTGTGTAAGTACACTTGGAGTAGCGTTCCCTGCTTATGTCGTTCCCTTCAATGGGATTGAACATATACAAATAATTGGTGGGAATCAATCCGAACATTGGCGATGCTGTCACTTTATAGAAGAAAAACTATGGAATGGTATCTAGTGGCCAGTTCGCTAGCGGCCACTTTTGAAATTTTTGACACAGACTGTACCGCATATTGAAAAACAGGAAAAGAGTGTTTCCGGCTGAAACAAGGTTGATAAGACTATTGTTGCATATTAGATTGATCATTTGGGAACCCATGAAGAGTTTTATGTAGCGCAAGACCCATAAAAATGTTTATTTGAACAAAAAAGTGGAATAAGAACCATCAAATATAAAGGCCAATGTCTCATCATGGCAACATGCGTTTCTTCTCTTACTGATGCCAAACGACGAAGAGAACACCGGAAAAGATGCAGGAATCAATTTGGAGAGAGATCGCGGTTTATAACATTGTTTACCTAACAATTCACGACGGGAAACAGCGGATCTTGGATGTAAACTGTTATATCACCACTCTGCAACATTCGTCTTCCCTCTAATTGATTCCAAATGACGGAGAGAACACCGGAGAAGATGCAGGAATGAATTCTGAGAGGGATCGCAGGTTAAAACTTTGTTTATTTAACAATTCACAGTGGGAAACAGCAGAATCTATGATGTAAACTGTTATATCTCCACTCGGCAATATTCGTTTTTCCCCAAGTGATTCCAAAGGACGTAGAGAACACCGGAGAAGATGCAGGGATGAATTCTGAGGGGGTTCGCTGTTTATAACACAATCCCTCTCAGAATTAATTCCTGCATCTTCTCCGGTGTTCCCCACGTCGTTTGGAATCAATTAGAAGGAAGAGGAAAGTTGCCGAGTGAAGATATGACAGTTTATATCCAAGATCCTCCTGTTCCCCACCATGAATTGTTAAATAAACAATGTTACAAACCGCGATCCCTCTCCGAATTGATTCCTGCATCTTTTCCGGTGTTTTCTAAGTCTTTTGGACTCACTCAAGAAAGGAACCGACGTTGCCGAGTGGAGATATAACAGTTTACATCCAAGATCCTGCTGTTTCCCACCGTAAATTGTTGAATAAACAATGTTATAAACCGCGAGCCCTGTCAGAATTCATTCCTGCATCTTCTCCGGTGTTCTCTGCGTCGTTTGGAATCACTTGGGGAAAAAACGAATGTTGCAGAGTGGAGATATAACAGTTTACATCCAAGTTTCTGCTGTTTCCCACCGTAAATTGTTGAATAAACAATGTTATAAACCGCGATCCCTCTCAGAATCCATTCCTGCATCTTTTCCGGTGTTCTCTCCGTCGTTTGGAATCAATTAGAAGGGTAACGAATGTTGCCGAGTGGAGATATAACAGTTTATATCCAAGATTCTCCTGTTCCTCACCATAAATTCTTAAATAAACAATGTTATAAACCGCGATCCCTCTCAGAATTCATTTCTGCATCTTCTCCGGTGTTCTCTCCGTCGTTTGGAATCAATTAGAAGAAAAACGAATGTTGCTGAGTGGAGATATAACAGTTTATATTCAAGATTCTCCTGTTCCCCACCATAAATTGTTAAATAAACAATGTTATAAACCTCGATCCCTCTCCGAATTGATTCCTGCATCTTTTCCGGTGTTCTCTTCGTCGTTTGGCGTTGATTAGAAAAAAAAACGCATGTTGCCATGATGAGACATTGGCCTTTATATTTCATGGTTCTTATTCCACTTCTTTTTTTAAATAAACATTTTTATGGGTCTTGCGCTACATAAAACTTTTCATGGGTTCCCAAACGATCAATCTAATATGCAACAATAATCTTATCAACCTCGTTTCAGCCAGAAACACCCTTTCCCTGTTTTTCAATATGCGGTACAGTCTGTGTCAAAAATTTCAAAAGTGGCCGCTAGCAAACTGGCCGCTACATACCATTCCATAGAAAAACTGTATGTTTATGATTCTTTGGCAATTGCAAAAACTTATGAGGACTTGCCAGGTGATCAAAAAGAATTCATCCATAAACGATATCCCACGTTACATGCGAATAATGTCATATTTGAGGAGGTGCAGCCTCAACCAGACAATTATAGTTGCGGAGTATATGCAGCAGCATACGCAACATCTCTTGCACTCGGAAGGAATCCAAAATACAAAAAGTACAGCACGAATGTCAAAAAAATGCGGAACCATATGATGAATATCATCAATGTAGGAACACTAGAACCATTTCCTACATAAAAATGAGGCTTAAGATAGTGGATACAAATCTTTCAGATGATATAAATAAAAAGTGATCGGACGGAATTAGATCATATGAATTAGAAGATGAAAATGAGACAAGGAGAACATGAATCAGAAGGATTTCCATAAGAATCGAGAGATAGAATGAAATCTTCATGAATGCACAGATGAACAAGGGGACTCCTCGACGTATCCATGTGCATGTATTGGAGAATCGATGATTTGAATGTCAATTGCATAATCACCGAATGCTTGATATGCCCGATGAATGGAGAATCAGGTATTTGAAATTCTCACAGAATCATCAATTTGCGCGGATGCACGAGGAAAAAGAAAAAGATGAAAAACCATCCAAATATTTATTCAACATGTGCTCAATATGCCCATAACATATTGGAGAATCAAGTATTTGGATACCATTTTTATAACCAACAATACTTGATATGCCCAAAAAATGGAGAATTGAGTACACGAGGATATTGAAATTTTTGAAGATACCCAAACGAATGGAGAAATACTAGGAACCATTCAATTCAAGTCATAGAACAGTATTCGACATGCTTATAACATATTGGAGAATCAAGTATTTGGATACCATTGTTATAACCTACAATACTTGATATGCCCACAAAATGGAGAGTTGAGTAGACGAGGATATTGAAATTTTCGAAGATACTCAAACGAATGGAGAAAAACTGGGAACCATTCAATTCGGGTCATAAAATAGTATTTGACATGCCCATAATGTGTTGGAGAATCAAGTATTTGAATGCCCATTGTGTAGTTACCAAATGCTTGATATGCCCCATGGATGGAGAGTCAAGTGTTCGGAATTCTTAACAGAATCATTCATTCTTAGGAATGCATGGCCGAGGAAGAAAGACGACCATCTGAATATTTGTTCAATATGTGTGTGATATGCACATAACACATTGAAAAATCAAATATTCCAATACCAGTCCTGTGACCAATAAATGTTTGATAAATGCAACACGCTAGTAACACAGCATTCGTACAGCGTGCTGAGAATATTCATGGCACATGCATAGGGCATCCAATGTGCTAAGAAGGTTCGCAGAACATGCCATCAACATTCGTGTGTTACTTGGGCACGTCGAGAATCCAATGCTTGAAGTTCTCATATGAACATCAAATTCTCCACGGGATTGGAATGGAAGAACAGCGGTTTGTATCGCTATTTGCTTTTTAATCATTTTGAATTACTTGATAAAGTTAAACAAATTTTCAGAGCAAAACGTATATTCAAAGTTTTTCAGATGATATTGGATCGTATGGATGTACAGGTTATTCATTTACTGTATAGTGTTCATACATGATAAAATGCATCACGTACTCTGGAAACAATGCTTTTCTCCTTGCTGCAAAACGGCTTATGTGACTAAGTTTTGAACTGCTGATATTGATTTGAATTTCAGGTGACAGGAAGAACGGAGAATTGATACAGTATTCTTTGCTATACATTCTATGATCATTGTATGGACAATCAATGAACTCGGTTACATGTATGTGACATCAAAATCATTTGCCGAAAAACAAGTTATGTAACACGAAAATAAAGTGTGAGTTACAATTTCCTACTCCTTACGTAACAGTGTGAGGAATGATATAATTACAAATTAATTAACTGGATTATTTCTTCATGTAATCATTAGATAACATAAAAAAATTCTGCGAATTGTTAGGTAAAAAACTTCTTGTTGAAATGGTTGGAATGGAATTCTACTGGTTGAATCAGTGAAAGACTTAGCACTGATTTGCCAGTGAAATTCACTGATTCTCAGTACTTTTTATTGATTCGAATTCAGAGAGTAAAAATCACAATTTTCGATCACACTTTTCTTTTCTGATTCCGTTCCTTTGAATGAATCAGGGCGAAACTGATATGGAACTACTATCAACCCAAATATGACCGTGGTAAAAATTTTATAAAGATCAGATGATGAGAACGGAAAATATCCGCATAATAGCGACATTTACGACATTTTAATATTTTGTTCCGAAGCTTAGTGCTTACCCTTTTCTTCCCTCAATTCCGATTTGCCTGAAATTTATATGGTACGATAAACATCTCGTGAACTGAATGTGCTCAGAGTTTCGTGGCATTCGGGTGATACGGACATAGGGAAGACATGCTTTCAAAATATTGTCAAACAATGCAGATCGCAGAAAAAAATTGTCAACATTTTTCAGCCGATTGGGATGAAAGTCATATGGGACCACTCTCAGATGATAACTGGAACGTGGTATAAGTTTCATTGCATTCAAATAATAGGAAGCGAAATTATGCGCGTTCGCAAAATCTCAATTTTCGATGACATTTTTCCTCGCCCCTCTCGTTCTTCTGTGAGAATCAGGTTCAATCTAATGCGGGACCAGTATTACCTCGGCTCACAACTGTGCTCAAAATTGCATGAAGATCAGATGATTAGAACGAGAGGCGCAATTTGTTCAGGGAGCACACATCCATCCAGACAGACAGATAGACAGACACGAGACCAAAATTTTTCCCCGTGTTTCGAGAAACATTTTGGTGTAGGAAATTTTCATTTTGAAGACAAAAACATTTTAGGTCCCACGGAACAATCACAAAGCTTCCCTCTAATGAGGAAGCAATAGTACTTTGTTAAATGAGATTTAATGGCTTTAATACATCATATACCTCGGTGAAAAAAATTTCTCTGAAAAACTCTGAATCTCACTGAGATACTCTGAAAAAACCTGAAAGAACCTGGAAGACTCTGAAACACTCTTGCTCATTGGACACATTTTTCCACTGAAAATCTATGAATATCCCTGGAAAACTCTGAACATTCCTGAAAATCACTGAAACTATCTGAAAAACTATGAAGACTTTCGAAATCTTCTGAGAAACCCTTCACTGAAAATCTCTGAAATCTTTCTATCAGAGTATATATGATATCTAGGTGCATAAATTTGTGATTTCTGTGGTATGTAACACTTAGATGCGGTGTTCATTGAAAGTTACTCTGTTGAGATACAAAGATTCACATTCTCTTCCCACTGAACCCACAGAAGAGAAAGGATGATCATATTCCCGCACGTAGTACTAAAATGGAACAGTTGGATTCACATAAATTTTGAAAATATTATATCCCTGATAAAAATATAATGTACATTTGCGTAAGAGAGCGTAATTTCAAATCTCAAAATGCGTGGAACTCCTCTTAGTGTACATTCGCATTCAATTCTCGTAACACTTGGTTGCATCGTTGACATTTGATTTTTACCAGTGATGATTCAAAATTGAATTTTCATCAAAAGAAAATCAAAGCTCACAGATCACATGTTTCTTCCGATGATCTGGAGCGTTCCAGAAAGGAATGGAATGGAAGTTTTTGGTGTAAGACATTTCCATTTTGAAGACAAAAAGTTTTTCGGCCTTCAGAAACGATCACAAAGCTTCCTATTACCTTGTAACGAGAAAGCAATGTTCATCTCTAAGCTTTTCAAAACTTTGGAATCAAATTATCAAAAACAAATATGCGAAAATTGAAAGCACATTACTGCAGGATTCGACAATGAGAATATCATGGGGTGTTGACAATTAATCTCATAGTAATTATTCAAAGGAATAAATTGCGACGAAGGTGATGATCGTCTTGTGCTGCATTCTTCAAGTATGGTTTATATCCTTTTTTCGATTGCATAAACAGAGTGGCTACGGACCGGGAAAACCGGGAAAACCGGGAATTATCAGGGAATTTCATTTAACCGGGAATTATCAGGGAAATTTCAGGGAATCTTCCAAGTGATCAGGGAATTTTTCATTTCCATAGAAATCTTATGTAAAACGCTCTACTTTGATGATTTTTTTCATATAAGGGTCCGAATTTCTAGAATCAGCTCGGATTGAATTTTGATTCTCATAATTCAATGAAATGTACCAAAAATGATATTGATATGAGCTCTTTATGTTAGAAATAAGTCTACCAAATGATTTAGCAAAATATTTTTTTCATTATAAAAACAGGAAACTTGATTTACACTCAATTCCCATGCGATGACCCATGCGAACTAACTGGGAATTTATAGAAGGGTATTCACACAGCACGCAGTTCTTGAAGACATCTAAAAGAATACTCAATTGAGAGATCTTCAAGAACCTTCTTGAAGAGTTCTTAAAAAAGATATCTTTCAGAAGTGTTGGAAAGACATCTTGTGAAAGATTTCTAAAAGATTTCTCGATTCAAGACGCCCATGCGAGATATCTTAAAGATATCTTTGAGAAGCGTTTGAAAGATATGTTCCTGGAAGACTTTAACAAAATATGTTTAAGAAGATAGATTGTCAGCAGGTTTAGGTTATAAATACCTGATCATATGAATTGACATGAATAACACTCAGAATGTGCCTTTAATTATAATCGAATTACACATATGACAAAGTCGGTCACAAATCGAAAGCTTGAAAAATCTATAAACATGCCAAGAGATTTTAAATTGTGCGAAAATTACGATTTTGTAACCTTTTAATACCCGCACTGGAATTAACGAATCTTCAAGACACAAATATTTTACAAATTACTGAACTTTTTACGCTCAATTTTATGTACAGCCTTCAAATAAATTCACAAAAATTCTCATTCCTACTCATTAATAAGTTATCCTTCAATAACGTTGGGATAGAAATAATTTAGGGAGAATCTGTGGTACCCACGACCAACTTATCTGACATTTGTTTACATAATAACAGTTTTTTCAAAAGATCACTTCTACTCTGGAAATGTATACCACTGACACGATTCCACTGTGTTATATTGACAATCATAAGCATTAAAACCGAACTGTCTCTATAGCTCAGGTCACTGGAGCGTAAGTACATCGTAAGATGCGCGGGTTCGATTCCCGCAACCTCAAGGATTGAGATAAAGTCAACTTCATAGGAGTGCGAGAGCGACAAAGACAAATATGGGGAGAGGGGGGAGAAGGAAAAAGAAGAGGTTAGAATTTTTTTTCGTGAATAAATTCAAGCTCCTTCCAAGACATTTTTATGAATTTTGCAAGACATCTTTGAGAAATCTTGGAGAACTCTCTTAGATTCCTTAATTTCTTCTTAAAGATATCTTGGAGAAGTCTCCGAAACATCTTCTAGAAATCTATTTATGTTGCATAAGACATCTTTTCGAATACGAAAAGATATCTTTTGGACAATTCTTCAAGACTTCTTGTACTTTTGGAAGATATCTTTTAGAATTCCAATAGATATCTTCGTGTCTGTTTGAGTACTCACTAAAACAATGGGGTATATATTGATTCTTTATATACAACCTGTATCCTGAACAGAAAACTTGCAATAAAATTCCGACATCTTGCGAGGACTAACTACAATTCCTAACCGCGGAAAAAGTATCCGGAGAGAAATGTTACATTACAAATTACTATATTGCTAGCAAGTACAAGACAGACTTTCCTTTATGATGACATTTACTCCAGTACTTTCTGAAAAATTACTATATCCGATAGTAGAATATGCAAGGATCCTTCTGTATTATATTATCAGATACAGTAATTTTTCAGAGAGTACCGGAATAAATGTCGGTGTGTTTATAATATAACATTCCTCTCTATAACTTCGTTTTAAAACCACATTCCTTCGTTTCAATGAATTAATGAGTTCAATCCATCTATGTATTTTTTATTTGACTCAACATATTCTTTAAAACGACATTCGAACAAAGAGAAACGTCTAAAATTCTCAAAAATATAAACATCTGAATAATTTCAATCCACACAATACTTTTCTACAGAAATATGTTTAGGAATCGGAAACTGTCTTTGAGATCCGAATTCAAAGCAGTGAATAAGATTATTCCTTTTCATTGTCATGAAAGGTGTTTTCATATCGACTGAGATTGTTATTGTTCCTGAAAACATTGAATCACTCAAAAAACGATGTTGAAATTAGCTTGAGGAAGTAGCTCAAGTACAGGGCCGCGACATGACGGAGTAATATATATTTTAAACTCCTGCTTATGAATACAAAAATCGGGCTACTTTCTCGGACTAATTTCAGCATCGTTTCGAAAGATGTTATATTTCTCCCCTCCTGATTCGCTCAAAAATAGAAAATAATAAGTACCTGCATTTTCTTTACAGCTGGAATGAGATGCAAGTATTGATTATTTTTCATTTTTCTCTCACAAGTCTACAATGAGATATTGAAAACGAAAAACCTACCAGACAGCGCAAGAAGACTTGGAAAATTCAAAAGGATTCATTTGGCGTTCTTGAATGGTCCCCGTTATGGCTGCACCCAATGAACGCTTTGAGAATTGATTCCATTCAAACCAGTGTTTCCACAAAGGGATTTCTCTCTTCACTTGATTGGGCTATCATCTAGTTAATGCAAGGACGTGATTGGTCAATTCTCGTAGAAAGAGGGATCATGTGGAAACACTGATTCAAACTGAATTTTCGATGAATTCTCTTTGAATATAATGAGTTCACAAGCTGTTCATTTGGTGCAGCCATTAACGGGAGGTCATATGGATCCATGTGGAAATGTACACACGGGCCGTTACTGGCGCGGTACTGTTGCCAGAGTTGCCAGTACTGGCAAATCCAACCTTGCCCTTATGGAGCCAGTGGTTTGGACGGTACTGGCAAGGAGTCGGAACGATAACATCATTTTACATAAGGGCCAGTAAAACATTTACCACCACGTCGGTAGCGATATTTGGTGTGTGCCTACTATGGTGGAACTCTGGCATTGCAACAGAATCAGTTGTTCGGCCAGTACTGGATGAGAAGTGGTAGAGGGTCAAAATAATACATCCTACGTAGGAATTCAGACCCGACCCAGTACTGGCACAGTGCTGGTAATTAGAGATCCCCGGAGTTATATTTGAAGTAAAACAAAAAATACATTGAATTTGAACTTTCAAAACTTTGTGAATCTATTTTTCTCATCACCGTTATCTGAGAAAGACGCTTTGGAAGTGGTTTCATGACAGTTCACTGGGCAAGGGTGAACCCGGGATCTGCGAGTGAGAAACAGAGTCTCTATCACATCAGCTAATCTCCGAGTTGACAACGGACCACTTAAATTCCCATTTATTGCACCAATTCCCTTTAAGTCACGCAATTTACCATAGACTCCGTAGTGGAACAAGATTCTACCAATACTGGTTCATTGTTCTCTATCGAACGTATTGAATGATCATACCGACTCTGTCTTGATACTGGCGCGACTCCGGCTCACTACAAAAATCAAGTTGCCAAGATCGTGATTCGAATGTCAATCGACTACCGATTCCGTAGTCAACCAGAGTCCCACCAATACTGGTACCATGTCGTCTATCGAACATATTGAATCATAATACCAACTCTGGCTCAATACTGGCGCGACTCCGGCTGACCACAACAGCCGAGTTGCCAAGATCATAATTGCGACATCAATCGACTATCGATTTTGTAGCCAGCCAGAGTCATATAATTACTGGCATATTGCCGTCTGTTGTACATATGGAATGATAATACCGACTCTGGCTGAATACTGGCGCGGTGACGTTTCTCGAAATCCTGGGTATTGTCCAGACAGTATTCATTCGATACTGACCCTATACCGTCTGTCCACGCGAGCCAATACCGGCTGAAATTTTGCGAATGTTCGGCGACAGTTGAAAAACGGTAATGATTCTGAACAGGCATAGTTTTTTTTGCCGAACTTTGGCAAATACAACCTCGCCAGTACCACGCTATTTGTCATAATGAATTGATTTTAACGACAATACAACATCGATTTCGTAGTCAGCCAGTGCCATATTGATACTGGCGTATAGTCGGCTATCAAATCTATGAAATAGTTATCCGCACTCTGGCTCAGTACTGGCGCCGCTTTGGTTTACCATAACAGCCGGATTTCCATGGACATAATTTTAACGTAGTTCGACTACCGATTTTGTAGTTAGCCATTGCCCTACCGATCCTGGCACTCGATCGCCTATTGGATATATTGGATGGTTATCCCAACTCTGGCACAGTACTGGCGCGGCTCCGTTACACTACGATCCGTGTATTTTCCGGCCAGTATTGATTCATTACTGGCCCAACACTGTCTGTCCACGCCAACCAATACCGTCTCAACTCCGTCGAACATGTGCAGCCAGTTGAAAAACAGTAATGGGCCTGAACAGGAACAGTTGTTTTTGCCGAAGTCTGGCAAATACAACCTTTCCAGTACTGGGCGATTTGTCAACTCCGGCAATTTCCACATGGGGAATTATAGTGTGCTGTTTGGACCTGTATGTTGGGATGAATGTTAATCGTTCAGCACATGATTCTCCAATTGACTATGTATAGTATGATATCCGAAAAAAACACTGAGAAAGGTGAATTGTTTTTCATTTGGATTATTCTAGATCCAATCACTGATTGGTTTCCAATAAATAATTAGAACTTGAAGAGCATATATCATTCAAGTTAAACTGGAAAAAATATTCATTTGTTCTCTCTTCGTGAAATTTATTTTTAGAAATCAAGTATTCAATTTGATACAGAAATTGATGATGTGTGGGGAATGAGGTATCTATTTAGAAGATGAATTCATTTGGGGCAAGCATTCTGTTATTTGATTTAATGGAATATTTCATCAATCCCAAAAAATGTACTATGAAGAGAAGAAAAATAAACTATTTATTTGGCGAGAAGGAATTTTTTCAGTGGATATGAATATGGATACATATTCCAAACGATAACTACCAATGTTTACTTTTATCCCAAACTTCATATAAAGAAGTAGAAGAGCCTTCGAATCAATTGTGGGAATTCAGAGGAATCGTTTCTTCCGTCATAATTAGTGACATTAGAAAACTAAACTCAGGGCATTGATAAGTACAAATGTGTATCACAGATTGATAAGGATTTGATGAAATATTTTCTGTGATGAATTAATAGACTTGTTCTGATCAAAGAATTTTTCTGTCAGTATGATATTTCCCTTGATCCCCTTGAAATAATATTCTTTTCGTAGTACCTATATGCGTAATATCTCCATGAATTAACTTTCATTGATAATGGTTTACTTGCAACAATTATATGATTCTCTCAAGTATAAGTCTTCACAGTTCCACCCGAATCAAACCAGTTCTTATATGGAAACCGAATAATCTTTCACTTCAAGGAATCTATTGCTATTCATATCCTGTGTTCCATTAATTCAAGCGAAGGCATTATAACATCGAAAATCTTGTGATGGATATTTGCATTTTTTCTAAAATAATGTCTTCTGATTTTCTTTATCAACATCATGCCATAATATTTCGATTCCCGATGCTGGGGTAGTGGAATATTGCATATAATCACTATTGTATTGTATTGTATTTTTTGAACTATAGTTCAATTTTATTCATCATCGGTCAAATGGATAATATGATTTCTTGATGGGAAACATAAGAGGTATGACTTATTTTTACTCTAGAACTGGAGAAAGACTCAGTGTACTTAAGGGGTAATATCACCTTGTAACTTTTTTTTTCATTTTTTTTTATTGGCTTAAACACTTTCTAAACTATTCAAGAATGATGGAAAATGTCGATTATGGAGGGGAAAATATTTTAAGTTGAGCCTCAACACCACCTTTGCCCTGAAGGTGAGAAGTCATGGTGCTCTTGGCAATCAAAGAAGGAGATTTCGGAAGACGTAAAAAATTATAAACATCAAACGCCTATGCCAATGGAAGTATTTGAAGCTGTGAAGCCAATTTACGAAGAATTAAGTAAAGATGAGCTTCTTACTCGTTGCTCAGGTGGATATACACAGAACTCCAATGAGAGTTTCAATTCACTTATATGGTCCATGGCTCCTAAGAACATTTCTAGTGACAAAATTGTCCTCAATTCGGCTGTATTCCTTGCTGTTTTATATTTCAATGATGGTTCCAGTGGAATACTTCAAGTAATGGAGCAATTGGGCATCAAAATTGGAGAAAAATGTTACAATTTCTCCTCAGAAGCCGATGCGGTGCGTATCTCGCTTTCCGAGCGTTCCATCACTGAAGAGGCTACACGGAGAAAAAGGAATTCGCTGTGGCAGCGAAATCTACTTTTGCTGGGTTCCTTTTGCCAAAGCAGCAAATTTTTTGCTGTTCCAGCAATCTTGATAGCTGCGACAGCGAATTTTTAGCTGTGGCAGCAAAAAATGTCTGCCATCCCAGCAAAATTTGTTTGCTATTCTATATATAATACTGAAAATTTGCTGGCGGAGCAAACATTTTTTGCTGTCACAGCTAAAAAATTGCTTTCGTAGCTAACACGATTGCTGTTATAGCAAATTTTTAGCTAGGTCAGCAAAAAATTTTGCTATTCTATATATAATACCTTGATTTGCTGCGTCAGCAAATTTTTTCTCTCCGTGTGAAGCGGCTCGGAAAGATGCAACTTCTGCCAGAAAAGGTGAAGACCAAGAAAACCTTCATTTGGAAGGCCAATTATATGGAGCAGGGATTGCAGATTGGAGGTAAAACAAAAATTTCACTACATACATACTACTTGAAACTTTAAACGCATTAATCTCAAAACCATGTTTTTGGAGTCGGCCGTACCGATAACTCTGCCAATTTTCAACCGATTCCTTTGAAATTTTCACTGTCTCTTGAAAACATGATTATCCATAGAACATCGTAGGATTTTTTCGATATTTGTCGTTAAACCGATTTTATAGCCGGTTTTCGATCGATTTTTTCGAAGAAAACAGGTTTTTCAACTTCAAAACGATGCCATTTTTTTTTAAATTCATTTTTCAAAAAAATCCCACGATATTCTATAGATTTCACCATATATTTTGAGAAAATCTTTGGTTTTTTGTTCTAGATAAAAAATTGTGACCAGTAGCGGTACGGCCGGGCAGGTATACACAAAAAAACGGCTTTTTTTCAATGTATTTCCACGCCGCCATTTTCCATCTAAAAAATTCAATAACATATGTTTCTCATACTTGAAGACTAGTACTTCCATTAATACAAAACCTCATAATAAAAAAAATTTTCTTGACTTCACAGTAAGCCTTCGAAATGAGGGTCAGTTTGTCTGGTTACAAGGTGATATCACCCCTTAAATGGGTCGAGATTATGGTGAATAACTTGCAAAAAAAGTTGAATACCGAAATATCAGGGAAAAATGTGCGAATAGTCCTGGAAAACCTGGAAGTATCATGGAATTTCGTCAACCTTTTTTTGTGGCCACCCTGATAAAACATCTTATTACAGATATGACGATTTACTCAAAAAATCAAAATACTTCCAATTCAACTCTTCATTTTTTATGGCGAAGAAGAATATTTGCTTCACATGAAAAAAATGTTGATCATCACAACAAATCTTTGTCAATAATAGGATAATAATTCGAAAAAAAATATGAAGAGAGAATAATCTAGATTGAGACAATCTTCTACTATGGTGTGTTTCTTCAGTATAAGTCGAGAAAAAGTACAGGACAAACAGCCAGAATTCTGAAGATTAAAACCAGAAAGTGTGACAGTTCAATAAATGATCGAATCGCTGCTGTTTTTATATTTCAGGTTTGATAGTTATATGTAATGCTGCAAGAGCGAAACTGTTTGTAAACAGAGCCATAGGAACCAAATGTCAGAAAAATAACTTGTGAGCTATGTTATGTAGCTGTAACATTTCTTTCAGTATGATTAAATACAGATCAGCGATGATTTTTTAAATGAGCTGTGGAAGTATGTTTCATATATTATCCAAGAAAAATAAAAAAGTGGACCTCAAAATTTTACCAAGTGCTGGAGTGGATTCATGAAAAAATGTCGAAAATTTGTCCCTGTGGGATATAAACCAATTGATTCAGAATCTTCTGAAATGAAAAATTAATAACACTTAAAAGGAACATTTTTTAAGAAGTGCACCTCGAAATTTCACCAAGTGCTGCAGCAAATTGATGAAAAAACTTCTGAAGTTTGTCTCCGTGGGATATAGACTGATCGAATCAGTATCTTCTGGAATGAAGAATGAACATCACTATAGAGGAACGTTTTTAAACAGTGTACTTGCAAAAGTTTACCAAGTGCTGGAGCAAATTGATGGAAAAATTTCAAAAATTTGTCTCCATGGGACATAGACTAGTCGATTCAGAATCTTCTGAAATGAAAAATGAATAGCACTTGAAACATTTTTAAAAAAGTGCACCTGTTAATTTTACCAAGCGCTGGAGCAAATTGATGAAAAAAAAATTCAAAAATTTGTCTTCGTGGGATATAGACCAATCGATTCAAAATCTCCTGAAATGAAAAATGAATAGGTCGTGAGAGAGAAGTTTTTTTCGACTTCGACTTGTAATTTCACCAAGTGCTGGAACATCGGGGAAAAAGTTCACGTCAGAATTGGGATCAATGTTTGATAAAACATCGACATAAAAGATAGAAAAAATTCTTCACACATGAAGCTTCAAAAATGATCATAATAATTCATATCTGAGTTCTCTAAATACTTCCAAGATGTTTCAAAAACGTCACTCAAACTTTCACATTATATATAGATGTACAAATGACTTTGGAAAGTATCAAACACATCATGATTGGATGATGAGAAGGCAATAGTAACTTAACAGTTACATTTCATATGTTATATATATAAAATGTGAGATGGTAATGTTTCTGAAAGCTAACTGCAAGGTGTTGTGCTGTTAGGGTTGTTATGGAAAATCTGGTTCAATTGTGAATTCATCAAATTTGGTACGAAATGTATTAAAATTCACGCAAGAGTGCATGAAAGATCATAATTGTCAATGAAATTTGATACAATACTTTATGGAAAGTTGAGGAAAATTTTCGAAAACAATGTCAATTTGTATGTAATTGTGGAAATAATTTTTCAAAGCGCGTATGCGTTGCAAAATTTCGTCTTTTTTTTTCTTAATGACATCATCCTGAAATAACATTTGTGACTGACACATGATGCTTTTGTTTACACCGCATAATCGGGAATTCGTGATGAAAATATTTAATTCATGTTTGGAAATTGCATCACTACTAAGCTCATGTTCCAAAACCTTGCCCTCGTACTCTAGAGTATCAGTGTAACTCTTCTCAATTCATCAGGAAAACAGAGAAAACCAATACCCCAGAGTACGAGAGTAAGGTTTTGGAATATGAGCTAAGTTTTCTGATTGAAAATTCGTGATCAAACAATATTTGAATTTTTAAAAAAGGCACTCAGTACTTTATTTGTAGAATATATTGACCTCGAATTCAAATCCAGTTCAAATGTTATGATTAAAAATTTATATTCTTCAAAATATTAAATTATATTATAACCAATAAATTGATAAGAAAATTACTTTACAGACAGACACTTGACAAAAACTTATAAGTGAATGGATGTGGTCAATTTATCATTTTCGGAATATCTTTGTTTTCGATTATTATTACTGGTCAGAGACATGAATTGAAAATCTAATAATATCGTTCCGCTTGCTAAGTACGGGTCGTCCTACGCAACGATGCTTTGGAATCAACTTTCTCATACGGTTCACGGTTGCTAGCGACATCTATGAGTGTATTCACGTGAACTTCGGTAACTGTGGTATACTGCCATTGAAGGTAGTCGACATTACCTACATATATTAGAATGGATCGAAACCGCGCGACCCGTTTAGAAAGGTGATGAATGCCCTTAATAACCCATAATTCATCCATCTGGTATTGTCATATTATTTCTTTATGTATTGTGATTCTATTGTAACTGTCAACGCTATACATAGTAACATTGAACATTACCTATATTTTCTACTCAAATGAACGTCAACGTTATTGGATGTTCTGCAGATACTGAAACGAATGCTATTGGATGTTAGAAGGAAAAGAACGAGATAGATATATTGGCAGAAAAAAAATCCATCTACCAATCATTGCACAGGTTATAAAAGACTGACAAACCATTCGGATAAATACATACTAATGAACAAATGATCCACTATTAGACATTCGAAGAAAGAAAGACAGAACAAATGATCTACTATTGCCCGTACAGCACGCAACCTATCAAGCACATGTTGCGCATATGAAATTTGAAATTTTGATATGTGCGAGGTACATTACAAATTATGCCGTTCAGGTGTTAGGCACATGGCACGCTGGTGAAAATGACCGCGGAAATGACCGGTTTTTCAACATGTAGGAGGAACATTACCAATGTAATATTTTTCATGTTCTTTCCATGTTCTGTTACTTACCTTCCATGAAATTTCCATGTTTTTATCATGTTCTTATCACGTTCTTAGCATATGCTTTTCTTCTCAAGACGCCAGGTAAAATTCATTAAAAAATTGTCACTGCACATGGCATCTGTATGGCTGCTTTCATGTAAAATACGATTTAATAACTGGGCAGCTTTTTAATTATTCTATGCAATAGTCCAAACCCGTACATTCAACTTATGGACAAAAATAAATTTTTAATGGACTCTATCTGAAACCAAAATCATGTTAGCATTTCAGATAAAGCCTATGGAAAATTTTTTTGGTTCTGAGTTAGATGTTTAGGTTTCAGAGATTGAGTAGAAATTGTTAGAAAATTGATTAGTATTAAATCGTATTTTACATAGGAGAAATCGCACAGATTCCAATGAAAATTCTTCTATCCAGCATTTTAAGTAAGGTTGTTTAAATAATCTGATTGCATTAGATTCGATGAAATGTCACATACCAATTTTGCATTATTCTTTGGAATATTCTGAAGGATATCTTGAAGAATTTTAACATATTTCTGTTACAGCATGAAAGTAATACTTTGACGATGTACTGCAAACGTGTTCAGCAACACTAAATTCCAACTCTAGAAAACTTTCAGAAACTTCAAAGGAAGCATAAATACACGTATATTCATATTTCTGATGAGTATTCTGGTACTAGCAAGATTCAAATTGGTATATGGGATCTCATTCAATCCAATCGGATGTAATTATATTTACTGTGAACGGTTCAGATTGTATCAACTAGACAACAAGTATTGGAATATAGATATTTTACATTTAATATTCTTCAACATGGTGAATTGATAAGGGTAAAATATATTTCAACTCTCGCATTCATTAAAAAATAATTAGAAAAATTTTTATTGGACTTACGTGAATGATATCGTGATTATTACACTCATTACTGTTTTTGGTATTATTATGGCAAAAAATAGGAAAATTCTGAATCATATCAGAAATTAGATCATTGAAATGAACGACTCGCAATTTCAAATGTATCTTCTATGCATACATTTTGCTGTATGTAAGTTATTCAGACACAATAGGGGCATGTTTTTGTTCCTTGTTCCTATATGAATTAAAACAGAATGAATTTATACTCTAGAAGATATCGGAAGTTATAATAAATTTGATCAAGTCATCATACTTACTCGCTGCTTTTGATTCGTTTTGTAACATCTTCGTTACATTCTCATAACTTTGTTTCTTTCATATATGCTACGTGCACATATACGTATAAATATAATATATACATGTAACATTCTTATTACATTTTCACAATTTTGTAACATCTTCGTTACATTCTCATAACTTTGTTTCTTTCATATATGCTACGTGCACATATACGTATAAATATTATATATACATGTAACATTCTTATTACATTTTCACAATTTTGTAACATCTTCGTTACATTCTCATAACTTTGTTTTCTTTCATATATGTTACGTGCACATATACGTATAAATATTATATATACATGTAACATTCTTAGTACATTTTCACAATTTTTTTTTCTTTCTCATTCATGAAAATATTACCTATCTTTAATTAGAGTTATGTGCCGTATATGTATTGTGCGTATGTATATATATGTATATGCACATATCTATGCACTATCTTAATCAGAAATATAATAATTGATGAACCTTTTTAATACGTTTATGTATCCATGGAACATTCTTGAAAGGAAAAATACTATTTTCAGATCACCCGTTATGTACATAAACACTTCAAATTTAGTAAACATATGGGTGACAGTTTCAGGAGGAAACTCCTTCGCACAAGGGAAAAACCACTCATAAAAAATTATGACGAGAACAAAGGTCTGTGTTGTTTCGCTACCTAACTGCAACGCGAACCAACACACACCTTAACCCTATGTAGAAAAAACGTGGCCTACGTGCATTTTCAAGAATGACCATTGGTACAAATATAGTTTTTTTTTATTTTTTTTTAAATATACTTATTTTATTCAAATGATTAGAAGACATACATGCATGTCTATTAGATGTCATCTACAATCAATGTTTGAAATTAGGAAATATTATCAAAGCATATTAAAACTTTACATTTTATACTAGAAAGATTTAATTGGTCAGTTAAATAATCTTATAAATTCGGATTTCAATTCAAACATTGACTGTAGTTCTTTCATATGACCAACCAAAATCACTGACCTTTTTAAACATTCTGTCAATTATAGACATTATCAACCCTTTTTTTTCTATACTTCGACAATATTATAAGACTAGAATTATTACAATAAACAATCACACGAACTACAAGAATATTGGTTAAGTTTAATATTTTCAATTTCAATATTGTATTTCTCCTACATCTTTGAAAAATCATGCGTAAGAAGGTACGTGTGAAAAAAATGCTGAAGTGCAAAGAAAGAAAGGAAATCTATTTCTTTCTTTCTCAAGTAATAGAACTCCCACTTTAGGTCCACTGTCAGAATAGTATATAAGGACCAGAATGCATGACCCCTGACACATTCAGTTTTCAAAGTCAAAACCAAACTATTCTCTCTTCAAATTTATCTTGCAACATCCAATTTAAGACTAAAATCAGCTAACTTCGACCAACATTTCTTACCAGTAAGTATTACTAACCCCAATTCGTGACATCAAAGATCCTGCCTTCCTTATCGAAATACTGTGCATAGCCACTATATTTCAACCTCCTTTGGGATAATGTGCATAGTCGCTAATCCCAATTCATTTCCCAACTTCTCTTGGTTCCTGTAGAGATACTGTGCTCAGTCGCTATATCTCTATTCCTCTTTAGAGATCATGTGCAACAGCCACTAGTCTCTAAAATCCCTAACCAGTCTCTAAACAACTCTAATTCTTCAATTCGAGATAATGTGCTACAGTCACTAATCTCTAAAACTTTTTCTAATTCTTTCTAATCCATTCTAATTATTCAATTCGAGATAATGTGCATAGCCACTATATCTCGAATCTTTCTTCAATTCATTTTCACTCTATAGAGATGATGTGCAATAGCCACTAATCTCTAAAACTTTTTCTAATTTTTCAATTCGAGATAATGTGCATAGCCACTATATGTAAATCTTTCTTTAATTCATTTTTCCACTCTATAGAGATGATGTGCATAGCCACTAATCTCTAAAACTTTTTCTAATTCTTTCTAATCCATTCTAATTTTTCAATTCGAGATAATGTGCATAGCCACTATATCTCGAATCTTTCTTTAATTCATTTTTCCACTCTATAGAGATGATGTGCAATAGCCATTAATCTCTAAAACTTTTTCTAATTCTTTCTAATCCATTCTAATTTTTCAATTCGAGATAATGTGCATAGCCACTATATCTCGAATCTTTCTTTAATTCATTTTTCCACTCTATAGAGATGATGTGCAACTAATCTCTAAAACTTTTCTAATCTCTCCTAATCCATTCTAATTTTTCAATTCGAGATAATGTGCATAGCCACTATATCTCAATTTCTTTTAGAGACATGACATCCTATGTATCCTCACCCGAAAACCTAATCCTTTGTCTTTGACATCCGAATAAACCACTAGTTTACTAACCATCATTGTTTAGAAAATACCCCTTTTTTTTATTATCATCACCGTGTGCTTATCAATCAAACCTTCATTCCAAATTTCCGCATTTGCTTTCAGTGCCGCGACCAATTATCAAAATCCTAAAGGAACTCGAAATAGAAAAGAATAGGGTCCTCAGGAAACAAAAATTAATAAACACCGAGGGGAATAGGTTAAGAAAAAATATCTTATATAGGACAAAAAAGGATATCGAGAGGCTCACGAGAAAATTCGAGCTCCTCTTGAAGGAACAGAAGGCAGCCCTCTCAGCCCTCCCCAGCCAACGTGTCCGAATTAATAAATCCAATCAATCGAATAAGATTGTTAAAACTTCCGATAGACCCCAGTTACCCAGGAGGTGTAGCATGTGTATTGAGACTAAAAGAGAATTTTTAAGTTGCGTTAACTGTAAGGATTACGGTCGTTTGTATAGCGAACTAAGTGAGGCCGAAATAAATAAAGTTAAATTTACTGTGAATGAAAAGAAAGAAATCCTTTCGATTAAATATTTCGGTGATTCATATAAAAATATATCGGAGTTGTAACCCTTTATATGTATAATTATCAATAAATAAATTAAAATTGTATTATACATCCTTGATCTTCATGAACTTAACCTACATCTCACTTTCCATTCCTCTTAGTCCATGCATAACAAACCCTTTATTTTAGTCAGAAAGGAAATTTTATAAATTTCAATTCTGATTCATGTCAACGGAAAGGTATTTCGTACAGACGGAATCCCTGGACGTGACAGTTTGGACGCATTTACCAGCCAAGCACTAATAAGTTTTGTGATTTCCGCATCAGTTGCATTTTTTATATGACAACGAACAACACCTATATAACATACCATATATATATATATATTTCAATATAATTGAATCATCACAGTTTTGAATTTGATCAAAGTCTTACAGTGGATATTGACAAATCAATAAAATTCCATCAAAATCTTGATACTTACTGAAAATCAGTTTCATTACATTGCTCAGATCCTCGGAACTCTTCTTCTTCTTCATTTCTTTGAGGCTATACATCTCGCAGACGCTATTAGAAATCAGTTTTTTCAGAATGGTTTTGGTGACATCTTCCAGACCGATTCCACCAAACTTTGCTGAACTGCTTTCCTGTGAACAGATTCAACATGTGAACGGACTTCTGACTGAACCTCAAAACTTTCATTCATATATTAATTATCGATTCTCATGGTAAGAGAACTGAATATAGTTCCATCAGTATCTCAATAAAATGACAAACAGATTCAATTCTTACATTGGCTAGGAAGAATTCTTTTTCATCGAGGAGTTTATTAAATTCCTCCAAACTCTCATGAGTAACAATTGGAATTGGAAATACTTCAGTCTCGGATTGATGATTTACAGGTGTGAGTTTTTCCATTGACGAAACCGATAGTCGTTCGAGGACTTCATGTAATAGTGCTATTGTTTGGTTGCTTTTTCGCACGAGTTGATGTAGAGATTCTGACAAGATATACAAAATTCACTCAAAGATATAAAAATCTCACATTTATTCGATTTAAATTGAATACCAACTCAATTTCTGAAAAATTCTTGGATCAAATGAACAAAATTTGATTGAATTTACAACAAATGTTGTGAATGACACAGTAGAAATGATTCAATACACACCTCCAATTTTAGACGTATCTTTGTTATGGCATGAGCAACAATAAACTTGTTTAGAAGACTTTTCTACTTTCTTTGAAACCCCACCCCATTATCAAAAATCTGAGAGTCCTGTACAACTGGTAATTCATATGAGGCAATCACCTTGCCAACATGCGGAGGGGTAATATTGACGGTTGTTTTGATGAGGTCAATTGCTGTGGGCCAGAATCTTTGGGACCTGATGTTGAACGATCTAAATTACTTTGAAACTGAGAACAATCCGGCAGATGGGCAAAGCTTTATTCGTATTGATTTTTTTAGACCTCTATTTTGTCTCCTCTTCATCTGATGGAGAACAAACTTTTTTGGCTCTTTCACCACGAGTTTTTTCCAACAGCTCTTCATCAACGTCACTAAGATCTGAGTGTGTTTCTGCAAGTGTCCACATCTTCAACACTCTTTGAAAATTATCTGTAATTGGAATGAAAAATGTAACATGAATATTGAGTGTCAAAAGATTGAAAATGAAATTCAGTTTAAACTTTTGCCAGTTTATGAAGTGGAATTATAAAAAACTGTAGCATTATGTACAAATATAGTACCTGTCGAACCAAAAATCCGTTGAATTTCATGTACTTTCCAATTAGTTGTAATACTGTTAAAATCTGGCGTCATTCCATTTTCAACAGTGATCAGAAAACGTTTTTTGCTAAGTCCGCTAGGATGAGAACAGAATGTTCGATTTTCGGATATCCAGCTGTTGTGTACCAGAGATAAACCATCTGCGAATAATACCACAACGAAGGCCATTCTCCATCCCAGGATTATTTTTTCATATACGTCACCTAAAATCATGTATGCATTAATTAATTATTTGACATGTCAAACAATTGATTTTACATTTTTCCTGCAATACGAAGTATTCTCTATGACAATAATATAAATAATTGCTATAAGAATATACTATTTTTTTCAACTAAGAAAGTATGTTCTTGACACAGAAGCTTTTTTGGCAAAAAACATATTTTACTTGAAGGAATATCATTTAAATTTGAATTTTTTTTCTCGGTAGGAAATCTGTATCTTGGAATGAAAAGTGTGAATGTCCAATTTTGCTTTGATCAATGCTCAAATGAATACTTATATCACTGATGTGAATACTACAAAATCGACAATTTTTGAGATCAATAATCCTTAGAATTCCAACCACAGGAATTTGAAACCATGTGTATGTCATACCATCAATAGATTCAGAAATATATGGAAAGAAAAACTGCATTGGATACAAAATGTTCGTCCTTGTCATTTCCATTCGATTATATTCGTGATGAGTGAGAATTGCTCCTCAAAAATATTCACGTCTGGCATGGTTGATTGTTCACTTATAGAAATAATGGCAGCGTTCCCAAATAGCACAAGAGTTCTGAAAGAATTCTATATGAATACATTGTATTCTTTATGAACTCTTTTAGAATTCTTGTGCTATCTGGGTTAGCAGTTTTTGTCTCTCTCTTCGTCCACTAAAATATACAGGGAGGAAATCTTTGATGCAGGTTGATAAATCTAATAACATTTTCTAACCTCTACATTCTATCTATTTGCAATATATGTTGATTTCACATTAAACATGGAATCAATACATATTCCTTCAGTATATAGGATATGACGTCCAAGGGAACCGGTCGAAGAAAGAGACGAAGAAATTGCTAACGCCGTCAGTGTATACAGATGACTTCTTTCGTATATTGAATCATATTAGATGATACTTTTTCACGTGGTTAACTGTTTTTATTGATGCATGCATAATGAATTCAATGATACGTACCTCAAGCGATTGTATTTGTTGAGCGGAGTGGTACAGCCAAATTTATCAAGCTCTCGAGCGATTATAAATCACACGTTAGATCATTGGTTATTGTTTGTAAATGGCTTGCATGTAGTCTATATGCCAATTTTTCCACACGTTAGGTTATATCGGGCCCGGATATGTGTGATTCCCGTGTGTAGCAGGTTAGAGTTCGATTGTATAAAATGGATTCAATAGCTAAGTTCGTTTACCGATGTCCCAAGTTACTCCAACTCGCTCCAAGTATTTTGGATTCGCTACTTCCAGTTTAAGCAACGAAATGATTGGTTTGGTACAAGTTGGAGCAACTCAGAGCACGTACCTTAGGTTCGTTCGTTCTACGTGCTCTGAGTTGCTCCAACTTGTACCAAACCAATCATTTCGTTGCTTAAACTGGAAGAAGCGAATCCAAAATACTTGGAGCGAGTTGGGGTAACTTGGGACATCGGTAAACGAACTTAGCTCTAATATCGACAATTCAGATGATAGGTCGGTTCTAACGGACAACTACGTTTTAACCAATTCACTTTCTTCTTCGCAACTTCTCATGATTGACTGTTCAACCAACATAACTTACTTCACATGTATGTGCGCCGTTAGTGGTTTTTTGCAATGCGATACTCTCCAAATGGAAATTGACAATTTGTAAACAATGATTAAAGCGAGAGCTAGTCCAGTGGAAGCGTTTTTGAACTCGGATGTTCGAACTAACTTCACTTCATAAAAGGAACGGAAAGTGAAAATAACTTGAAACACGTGTCGATATAAATTGTAAGAAATCACATAACACGTCTTTATTATACTAAAGTACAAGCGGTACTCCCGCTCGATGTCATTGACAGCGTATAGCTGCTCACACATACGTTACTTATGTCTAAGAAGTGTGCGAACTACGATAAGGCAGTCACGTAGGCCCTTTTGCCCTACCGATAGTCTACTGCCAAAGATAAGATTTCGCAAAAGTATGCGGTTAGAGGTACGACAGGCGCATCGGCCTCTACGAACAAGTGCTCGTTGCTTTTTAACTCGAACAGTAAACATTGAATCTTTCCCTCAATCCTGGATTGTTATTTTAAATCGGATTCTTCATTTGACCGGGGAAGGAATTATGAATTTTCAGTGTTTGAAGATGTACTTCTGAGCTGTGTTTATTGAATTGAATGTCATATATCTTGGAATTAAATGAATTTATAAATTTTTTTTTAAAAAGAGGTCTTCACTAAGGTAACTGACCCCATCAGCGAACGCGGCCCCTTTAGTGAACCTCGAGATAATAAAACCTCTCTGACGAACAAGAAGTGTTTACCTATTACGTGCTGTGAAGATTATTCCAATCTTCAAACATTATTGTTCGTGATGGATGCGAAAACAAATGGAAGAAAGAAAAATGTAATTCACGAAATAAATAGAGATTCATGCCGAGTGTCACAACGAGCTTTGCCTTCGTGAATCTTACAAGGTGAGTTAAGAAAGGACATTTTTTCAATTGTGCATTTTCATAGTATTAATGCGACCATTGAACTATTTTATGTATCCAATCTATTGATATTATTCGAATGAAGATGATATAGGGTTATTTTCAATGACTGTCAGTCGCTAACCCAGAAAATTGCGCGTTCAGAAATACACACACGAAAATGATCGGTAAATCTATTACTGAACGAATGAACGTAACAATTCATATCATAGGTATCTACTCTAGGAAAATTTTTTCATGAATTCTCATAATGCGCATAATTTTTCAATCAATCTATAAATTTCTCCAAGAGTTGGAATGAACATGTAAAATTATAAACTCTATTTGACATTCACAATTTTTTTCTGCGAAAGTAACTCGAGCAGCAACAGAAGTTCAAAGTATATATGACATAAAAACGTTGGTAGAATTTGAGAATGAGATACGAAGAACATATCATGAAAGTTCATAGAATATACGAATGGGACTGTTTTAAATATACTCAGAACGTACATTAGACCGGAGCGAGAAACAAAAAAGTTTTCAAATGGAATCGTAATAGTGCGGAAAAGTTGCTACTCGTTAACACAAACACAGGGAAAAAAAATTTTTTGAAATCGGACAATATCTTCCGTTCGCGCATCGCGTTCAAAATTTTTCCGAATTTGAACAAATTTGAACAGATATACGAAAAACTGTAGGAGGTGTGAATCCTGTCCGGTCAAGCTCATTTTTTATACATAACATTGTTTTGGAGTGTAGAATAGGGGGAGAATGCCGCATACCTCTCTTCTACCCCCCCCCCCCCAAGCCCCTCGAAGGGGTGAAGATGAACAAGTTTCGTTAACAGCAGTTCGTATTGCAGAAGATGCAAATACTGAACTATTTACTTGATTTTTCGTACATAAGGCAACTTTAAGGCTGAAAGTAAAAAAAGTATTCCCCTTCCTCCGTTACTTCCCCTGAGGGGTCGAAGATGTGCAGCTCTTGGCCCGTCCTTCCTTGAACGACTCAGAACTTACCACGGGAAGGTGGCTGCACTGCAAGTTCCACCCACACCCTGCCCAACCAACCAACCAAACGTGGGCGTGGAGAATTATGCACATTCACGGACTGCGAATTCCGATTTGGTCTCAAATTTTGACATGGTAGCACGAGAGGCGAGTGTAGTTCTTATGAAACCATCACGTCTCTCATGACCATAAACTGCTGAAGAGGCCTGTGTTACTAGCTTAATACTGCGCTCTACGGCTTGAGTATGACAGGGTATGTCTGCTAGATTCAGAGAAAGAGTTGGTTTCTTTCCTTGAGAAATCGAGTCTGCAATATCAGCTGATGAAAGGGTTGCCAAAAGAGGTGGACATGTGATTTTGGTTGCAGACCAATTTATGATATCAAAATAATCATGAGCATCAAAATTTATGGCCGGAACTAAGAAATTTCTGATAGATTTACCCTTTGTGGTAGTTTCTTTGGATTTCAATACTCGCCGAAGGCCCAGCTCCCGAACATCCTGCCTATCATCCATAACCATCGAAAGAAGAAGGTTTTCGGGATGGGCGAAGAAGGCATTCCTTTGAATAACTTTCTTCGCCACTTCTTGGACTTCTGCAGGTAAGCCTCTACATCTCTTGATGCATTCAAAGATATGCTTAGGTCCTTCAACTATTGAAGATCTTGTCTTAATTTCAAACCACATGGGTACGTATACAGTCATGATGTATGTAACGATGTTGATGAGATTTTCAGGTGGGTTTTCAAATGAAATATATAGTCTCAAAAACCGGTTCGCTGTCGTCAACCACCGAGCATGAGATATTGGTCCCGGATCTCGATTCGCTAGGTCCGAGGAACAAGACCCAGCAGCAATGGAAACGGCAATGTCATGTAGGTATCTCTGGTCTTTACTCAGAATTTGTGGGTCAATTTATGGAATGACACATTCAATTTTATGAAATGCAACTACAGGCAAAGACTCGCAACCAACCAGCCGTTCGCCGAGAGGGCCACTCAAAGACTTCGGTCCTGCGGTTGTACCATCAAATGTTTCTACAAGATGCCTCAGAGGTAACTCATTGAAATGTAAAAGACAGATCACACACTGTATTGGCCTCTTCAAACGCATTTCTATATACTTAATTGCTCCCCGTTTCCAGCCAGTGTTTGTTGCTGTCCCATCAGTCCCAACTACTTCAATTTTAGAAGTATCTATTTCATTTTCTTCGAAATAGTCTATGATGCAGAAAGCAGTGTCCTTCCCACTCTTGGAAGTAGGTACTAGATGGCAAAGATACTTTGAACCCGGTTCCTCAATTACTGTAATATGATCCTCTTTTTTGACAGATTGGTATCGTTTTACTCCTTTTTCAACCAACACTAAAGTGTTATCTGCCCTACCATCAAAGTATACACACATTGGGCCGTTCATTTGATGTTCCCGTCTAGTGTTGCCGCGATATTATCGTTGAAATTCAGAAATAATCAATTATCTTAATTTTGACAGGTTTTCATGGAACTTTTAACGCGTAGATCTTCGACTGTGCACGAAATGGAACGGGATAATGGATCATCTTGGTTTTTTAAACAAAATAAATCAGAATATTCTTACACTATCGTAACGATAATTATCGATATATTGTAACGATAAATGGAAGCATATCTTGGTTTATTTTGTGTATAAGTCTGGGATCATTCATTACTCCGCTTCATCATGAGCATAATCGAAGATTCGTGGATTATATATTCCATAGGAACGTGTAAGAATTGAGATAATCGATTATTCCTCAATTATCGACGATAATATCGCGGCAACACTATTCCCGTCGCTCTAAATTAGTACGTTTTACTCTGCACTTTCCTTTTTTCCTTCTAATTTTGCTCCTATCAAGGATCAGAGATGTATCACTATCAGTAATAAGACCTAGGTCTTTCAGCACGCTAGATGTGATAGCAGCTGTTGCTCTGTCAGACAGGCCAAAACGAGTACTTGTCAAAGCAGTTGTTGGAAGCGACAGGCGCATCTGTGAGGACTTTGAGCTTCTTGACAGGGCAGACGAAAAACGTGTGGGCTGAAAGTCCGAATCATCATCGACATCAAAATTTGTCTCTTCTGTTTCCGGATCGGTACTGCCAACGGAGGGACCAGGCAAGTCTTGTATTTGCACGCTGAGCAGATTAAGCTGACGAGCTTTTCTTTGTAACTTTGATGTAAGTTTCTGTGTTTCCTTCTTATCTACCGTCAATCCAATTTTACCTATTCTGAGGTGTCTTTGTGCGTAGAGAAACTTCAGTTCCAATGTAGGTATTTTCCTATCCTTACGGCAATTGCAGCTGACAACTACAGGATTTGGACAAATACATTTCTCAAAGGTTTTTCTGCAATTGCATTGTAGTGTCATCTTGCACTTGCAAGATGATATGTCAAATGATGTGTTATAAGATTTATGAATGAAGTCATTGTACTTATTCTTTTTTCCAGCCCTAGTTTTGTCCCTTTGATATGATTTACGGAGTGCATAATAGCAATCATGCAGTTGCGTGATCTTTTGAACGACTCTTGTGTGACACACGACAGGAATCGAAGCTTTGGAATATATTGACTCAATCTGTTGAGCTACAATGTTTGCCACGTCTGAGAAGCTCAAGTTCCTTCCAGGTTTACAGTCACTAGACTTTACTGCCATGTCATACTTGACTTCATTCCAACATTTTACGATATCGGCATTGGTGAGAAGAACCGCCGGTGGTAGTGGTTCTGGTGCACCAAAAAATGGGCAGGGTGCATGAGCATGAGCACTACGAGTGAGTGCCATAATCAAGATCAAGAGAGGTGATTGGTCACACCTGATATCGTAGGATTCGTATCATTGTTTAAAAATTCTTGAAATTTCAATAAATTCTCGAAATTATATTCGTCACTCAAAGACAATCCAATATTGTTAGATTGGTTCGTTCTAATATGAATATTTCCACGTCAACCTGATGCACTAAACATCCTAGATATAATTAGATTTGATTAACATTAGCGAAGAATGTTCTGCGACAAGCCAATGAATTATATGATCATACGATTTAATAACATACATGGAATGAAATTGGTGATCGATGTGATCGTGATCTAATGCAGGCTATGAAATTTTGAAGAACGCTGATAAAAAAATTTTTCAGTCCGAGAAGCGCTCCTTTGCTATGCAACAAGCCAGATAATCATATACTTCCAGTGACCAGTAGAGTGCTCCCTCGCTCATACGCTCCGTTTCTTGGAATCCCAGAGTCGAGAAGAAGGGGGTGGGGAACGAAGCCGAGACGCCGACCGAACGGATGGCAATCAAAACAAAACGTAACGCGTTCTACAAGGAAATTTTGCCAAATATCTGCAATTCCTATTTTAGCTCGTGTAGTCGGGACAGAGCCCCCTCCCTTGGGGAACATGCAGAGAGGAGGTAGAGAATAATTTTTTCCACTTCGCGCCTCAAAACATCTAATGTACGAAAAATCAGGTCGATGGGTTACCATTTGCACCTCCTGTAATACAAGCTATTTTTAACGGAAATTGTCCATTATCACCCCTTCGAAGGGGTTGGAAAGAGGTAGAGGAGGGTTGTGTGGCATTTTTCCCTCATTCTATGCCTCGAAGCCATGTTAAATACAAAAAAAATGGGCTCAATTGGACAGCATATACCCCTTCTGCAATTTTGTGCATATTTGTTGAATTTTTGTTCGAATTCGAAAATTTTGAACGCGATGCGCGAACGTAAGATATTGTCCGATTTCAAAAATTTTTTTTTCCCTGTGTTTGTGTTAACGAGTAGCAACTTTTCCGCACTATTACGATTCCATTTGAAAACTTTTTTGTTTTTCGCTCCGGTCTAACGTACATAGTACATATGAAATGTACGATATTCATTCAATCGACGTTCGACTGACGTCCCGTCATATATTCGATTACATACGTTCGATGAATATGCATAGCACCTATAAAAAGGTCTCATTAGAATGTGCACAGAATATATTCCGAATATCATCAGGAAAGTGATAATAACTCATCTGAGCAGCCTCAGATTCTACGCGTTCAGTAATGGGGTCAATCAGCGTTCACTAATTCATGCGACCCGTTTACTAATGGGGGTATTGTTAACATTTCATTAATTTCATTATTTTTATTGTTATCACTTAGAAAATGAATAAAAAATCACGGTAAGAGAAAATTGAAATGCTCAATCTACCTTATTTACTCGTGGAAATTCATTTTAAAGAAATTATTCATGAAATAATTTATATTTAGAGTGCTTGTGTTCTTAAATGTTCACTAATAGGGTCAGTTACCTTAATGTCCATCTGAGGCGGTTTCTTTTTCAATTTGGATGCGGATTTGGTTGGGTTTCACGTCTATTTTAATCTACTTCGCTATTATTCTGTATGCAGTGAATGACAAAGAGGCATAGCGATATCAAAATCTCAATATTCAATTTTCCAGATTTTTGTAGCAATGCAAGCGATTGGTAACATTAACTTGTAACGGTACGAATATGATAAAATATTCGTACGGTTGCAATGCCACGCGATGGTCAATTAGTATACGTAAAGTTAAATCTTCTATGTCAAAATCAAAGTATCGAAAGCGAAAGTCGGTACAAAATTTCGTCGATCAAACCTATGTAGAAAAAACGTCAACACAAAGTACACACGGACATCGCATGTGTTGAACCACACAGACACGCATCAAATTATGCGGCGATGACATGAGAGAGTTGATCGACGAAACTACGGGAAGGAAAACGAACCCTGTCTGAATGCAATAGACGGACTTCAGAGAAAAGGAAAGAACGCGTCAAAATAATCATTTACAAACAAAGAATGTTCAAAGAGCCAATATAGTTATAATTAGACCTTCTCACAGTAGAATGGAAATCAAACCATAGATTGATTTGAATTCGAAATAAAATATCGAGGCGCACGAAGCCAATGATAACCCACGGTGTTTTCGATTAATTTATGCGAGTGATCTGTTCGATAAATCATTCGATACACAAGAACTTATCAACAAATCTGACAGGTGCTCGATTCGCACATGATTCATAATAAACTTCCAACATTATAATAAGGGGTCAAATGCGACAAAAAGAGAACTGAATTACATGTCGATTGATTTCTTGTGTGTTCAATTCTCGCTTCAACTTGATCAAATACGGAATTTAGGGGAGTAAAAACCTTATAGTTCTTTTCTTTTACAGCGAATACTCTTGACTCTCTGTCATCGCGACAGCGACGTATTGAGTACTTCACAAATTTTTCGATCTTTACATATTCTCACCTAGATCAACCCACACCACACTTATTGCAAGTTGTGTCTCGGGAGGTCTACGTGAGACAAGAGATGTGGTTCAGATTCCGCGACTACATTGTATAAGTCAACTCTCGCATACTTGAATGTCGCGTTATCAACTTTTTATAAAAACATATTTTGTTTGATTACTTGTTTCAGGCGTTGACGCATAAATCGCCATCGCTCGAGGAGGAAGAATTTTAAAAGAAATTGTAGTACATTAGACATTCAATATAATTTTTCCTCCAACATAAGTAAGATTGCTCATTTCAATTGCATCCTAGCAAAACACCACAATCCCTCTCGATAATGAAATATAAGTCCTTTCGACTTTTCATTCGAGTTGATTTTCTCATCAATCTTCCAGGGACGTGGTACGTGTGGGCTATTATAGGAAGGAACAATTCCTTGCAATAATCTTGAACGTCGAATAATTATTCTCGATCTATCAGAAATCCATCAACACGAAAAAGTACATTACAAACTTTTGACCATCTCCTTCGATTACTGTTTGAATGTTGAGTGAACGTGATGGAAGTGGAATTTCCTATAAGTTGTTACTAAACTTATATTTCTTTCCTATAATATAGATCTTATTGTTGGTGAATTTTATGATGTTCATCACATTGAAAACTTCACTTCCATTTTTTAATAAACAGTAAGAATTCTTGGGATCAGCGCAATTAATGCTGGAGGCATTGGTTTGCAATATCTGATATTGGTCAAATACTTCATTTTTTAGTGCTGCTGATAATGGACCTTTTAGGTGCTTTTTTCAAAAATATTTGCGATGAACTGGACAAAACAGATAATCGTTCTACACCAGTACCAGTATTTTCCATTTCACTGTATCGACGAATCACTTGCTGTAAAGGTTTTTCACTTCTTCTTAGAATTGATTTCAAAAAGTGAAGAAAATTTTCAAAACGGAATGCACCAAAAGTGTTTAGAGGTCCAAATTTTCTGACTTCATTACATATATGGAGTGAGTTATGTACATTGTGGGACATAAAATTCTCACCATAAATTACACCAAATGATTCCACAAAATAGTGCAGTAATTTGTGTGCTTATTGAATATTTTGTTCTTTTGAACTGTGTTCCGGACTGGCCAATATCGTGATAGATATGTGTAAGCTTAAAAAATATTCGACATGTCTTTCCGAAGAACTTTTCTCAACACTATCGGACCAGTATATAAAAAAAACTGTCTAAATCGGTTGCTTTCCAAAATTTCACCTCGCTTAAACTTCTTGGTTTTCTAGCAAATTCCCCAGGCACAGTATTTCTTGGAAGTATCAAAGCACTTGAAATCGCTTTCACACAATTTCCACTGAGTCGCACCCATAATGGCCCTTTTAACCACAGGAGAAGCATTTCCTTCACAACTCCGAGACAGATTGAATGCATATAGTCTAAGGCTATATTTGACACTGAGCCTAGATATGGCACTGATGGAAGAATTGTTTCTCCTTTATCGTTATGATATTCAGAATCTGTCTGATTTATGAAATCTTGATCTGTTCGAAGAGCACTCGGATGTTTTTCGTAAGGGAAGCATACCGTTGTATTTATATATTCACAACTGATAGTACATTTCGAACAACTTGAGTAACCAGTGTGTCCTTTAGTGTATAAAATGAAGGACTTTGCTGGAGCATCACAAATAATAGCATGCACTCTTACTGTAACTCACACTTTCTCAAATTCGAATCCGTTACTAATGACATCATTTAATTCATCAACAAATATTTTTTAAAAATTCATTCGCACTTTCTGGTTTTTTGTCACCGTAAAAAATTCGTACTATGAATACTTGCTTCAAAATGTCATCGGATACCATTATGGGTCAGAAACATGTGGCTGTAGATTTAGAAAGAGGAAGACCGTCAATGTTAACAAGTATATTGACATTTTTGATTGTTTGTTCTATTTTTCGATAATGTTCTAATAGCACCTTCAACATTTTACGTAAGCCATAATGCCAGTATTCGCCTCCTGATAATAGAATTATATCTTTACCAGCTGTTCGATGTGTTTTCAACAAAGTTCTTGGATCTCTTGGCAAAACAGACTTTAACATGGGAAAATTGTCAAGAAATATCACAAGGAGAGCTGCAATAGCAGTGTGAAGAATTTTAAATTTCAGGGCCCAGTTCCTCAATCGAAATAATAACCCTGTGTCTTCTTTCTCTTCAAAATTTTCGATGATTTGTTCATTTTGATTCACTATTTCAAAATCTTCGTCCTCTGAACTTCCAAAATCTTCCTCGTCAGTTGAAGGATAAACTACATCATTATTGATTAATGTTTCAATTGAATCAATTCCTTCTAAATTTTCAAAATATTCGTCTTCACATGAACGAGATTCGGTTTCATCATTATCATTCATCTGAACATTTGGATCGTTTTGAAGTATCGTAGAAGAATGTATTCCAGGCAGTTGAATATCAGAGATTGCACTTATTGGATTATTCATAACTTTTGGGATAGCACTCTCAGTTTCTGAATCTGATGTATCACTTTTAAATATTTGGTTTTCGCGTTCTAAGTATCTAAATCACTTTTGTCTTCAACAAGACGTCTTTTATATCTATCAGAATACAAAGAATATGGTTTTTTCCTTCGCGATGACATGATTTATTCTCGTCCAATCCAACTGTAATGTATGACAAAATTATGAGATTTGATGCTTATTTTTCTGAATCAAAATTTATGGATCTAGCAAGAATCCGTACATTAAAATCAGTACAATAATAATGGCGAGATCAGCATCATTCAAATGATATAAAGGTTCATTATGAAACATGTAACGTTATATGAATATTATTATAAAAACTTTGCAACACAAAATTCATGAATGACTCTAGTGAAAGGGAGCTGTATCCACCGTGTAGTAAAAATGTATATAAAGTTGAAAGACCGTGTAGTTAAGGTAAAGTATGGAACATTTCAAGCGTAACTTATTGTTTCAGATTACCCTTCCTACACCCTGTCATTTTTAAAAATGAAAGTGTACAATTTAATGAAATTATTTCAATAATTAAATATGAATTTTCATTCAATTTTCATTGAATATAAACTTTATTCGAATTTCACACATTGCATAATCATAATCAAGATTTCCCATTAAATGCTAGTTCGTAGAAATTTTTAATTGATAATTGAAATAATTTCAGGACATTTTGTATATCGATTATGAATTTTGTGTTGCAAATTCCTCAATTCCTGAAAAAATCTTTCTTGTGAATCAGGTTGATAATTCAACGATAATAATGGGATTTGATATTAGAGTTCAAGGACCCTGCTAAAAATTTCCCATAGAAAACGATAGAATTCGACAGTATTCTAGCCTCTTTTCTATCGTTTTGTATAGGGTGTATCGTGACATCAGATTGAGCCGATGAAGAAATTTGTCCCAATGGGGTTCTATAGTGATAAACCGATACAACGCGAATGGGTCCCTATCGGATTTTTGTGGGTTTTATCGTTGCTTTCTGGTTTTGCACTATAAATTGTTCTCACCTTTTTCAGTTCTATATGGTTTGATCGGAAGTTTCCCATACATTTGAAACCCATCTTTTGCTTATACGAGTTTTATCGTAATGTATGGGGAAGGCACGAAAGGATAGCTATAGTTGTTCGTCATGGAATTTCTTGAGATAATTACCTTGTTTTCACCAGAAAATTAAATTTAAGAAACGTCTCGGTATTTATCGTGTTTTCACGACACACATCATGTCAATAACTTCAAATATGATTTTTATCATTTTGTATGGGGGAACACACGAGAGGGGAAGTTGTCCCTATAGATGTGGATTCATAAATACATTCAACAGTTCTTTACACAAACATTTCCTCTAGTGGATTTTCGTACAAAGTTTGGAGAAAATCAAACCTCCTTGGTTCCTTAACCAAAACTTTGATTTTCTTGTTCTTGTGTAAAAGGAAACTAGCAATTTTTCTGTGAATCCATAAAAAAATCCTCCACGGTCATTTACAGTTAGATCGTGAATGATCTACACAACTACGAAAATTCCAGATTCAGGAATCACGTAGCAAGTAATAGGAAAAAATCTCTACTAATTTTTTAGTAGCAACTGTTATCGTGAGACTACGATAGAACCCTATCAACGGGAGTACAATTCTTCTATCGTGAATGATCTATGGAACAACGGGAATTCCAGTTTCAGAAACCACATACAAAAAACGATAGAAAAATTTTTCCATCGGATTCTATGGGAAACTTGTAGTGGCAATTGCTATCATGAAAATACGATAAAACCCCATAAACAGCCGTACAGTTCTCTTATCGTGAATTACCTATGGAATATCGGGAATTCCAGTTTCAGAAACCACACACAAAACGATAGGAAAATTTTTCTATCGGATTCTATAGGAAATTTTTAGCAGGAAAGATTCAAGCTCAAATTAAACAAGAATCAGATTGAATTCCACTTCACGTTGTACACTAATTCATCCATATAGTTTCAACAGGAACATAATAACTTATCGTAAACGTTTGACTATGAATACTATAATAAATATGTTCCTTTTACCAGAATCCATTCATTTTCATTCACATCATGGAATTATTATTTTTGAAATTAGATTATTTTTTACTCAGGTTATCCTCCACTATCAAATTTTCAGAACAAATTAAAATCTGATATTTCTCAAAAGAAACTGCAAGGTTATGTGGATATGAAGAAAAAGGAGATTAAAAATCATACTCTTCTTGGTTATGGTTGAACATACCAAATTACATCCGATTATTGATTCAAAATGATCAAGGAGATGGATTTTATAACTAATTGTTCAAATTATTAATCTCTTAATCACTATGAAATTACAATTTTGAGAATTATGAGTTTTTGTCACAAATTCGCACCACTACGATGAAGAAATAAAAATATTGAAGAAGAAATATTGAATATTCTCAGAATGTGGCCAGATCATGAGATAGGGGAGAGTGGGGCATGTTTCCCCACTTTCTCTTTGTCGATTTTTGTATTTTTCCCCGTTGCATATTTCAAGGCGTTTGGGGTACTATTTTACTCGTCGAAGCTTCCACTACAACCTAGTATAAATGAATGTAATGATTTCATAAGCATGTTGTTGCAAAATAGTGTTATTTGCAGTCATGTCACTTGCGAAAACTTGCCCCACATACGGGGCAAGTTTTCCAACACCTTCGAACCATATGGGGGCAAATTTCCTCACTCATTCAAAATCGCCAAAAATAGATAAGAAATTGAAGTTCGAATCCAAATTGAGTATTCTATTCGACTTTTTATTTGGAAATCAATTACAATAGGGGGGACATGTGATGTAGGGAAACGAAATAACGAATGTAGTACATAAAAAGTAAGCAAAAGTATGAAGAACAAAAAGCAATGACTCAATTGAATTACATAGGGGAGAGTGGGGCAAGTTTTCTATAGGGGCATGTTTTCCAATGCGTTATAATTTCTTAGTATGCTGGAAGAGCGCGCTGCTGGATGAATGGTCGTGAGTAGTATCATCTAAGGTACCATTCACGGCAATATCAGGTGAATAGCTGCTTTCATCATAATAAAAGAACTGTTTTGACGATTTTGTCGTTGGTGAGTAAACTTTACATGTGTTCATTCAAGTTGAAAAAAAACATACTTACGTTATTCTGATTGTTTTCATATCAGATGATATTTGCTTATGTTTTCGATAAATTTACTTGTAATACGTTACAACAATTTGATTGAGACTGAGATAATTTCCCGTAATGAAAAACATCGCTTTATCATTGTTTTCCACCTCTAAACTAACCTAAAATTGCGAAGACTAATCATATAATATAAGGAGTGCATTTGCAACACTCTAAAATCACTTGGCTGAGACCGGGACAAATTCTCTTTGTGAGAAAATTTGCCCCGTGTCACGTTGGAAAATTTGCCCCATTATCGTTTTTCAACTTGGAACTAGGTCAAAATCGTAAAGACGCGAGTAATTTACGAAAATTATCACATCATTCGATTAAGGGGACCTTCGCTTATAAACACATATTCAACCAGAACAATCAGAATAACGTAAGTATGTTTTTTTTCAATTTGAATGAACACATGTGAAGTTCACTCACCAACGACAAAATCGTAAAAACAGTTCTCTTATTATGATGAAAGCAGCTATTCACCTGACATTGCCGTGAATTCATCCAGCAGCACGCTCTTCCAGCATACTAAGAAATTATAACGCATTGGAAAACATGCCCCTATAGAAAACTTGCCCCACTCTCCCCTATTGAAGAAAAATTTCTGTCTATCATCAGCACATGTCAAGTATGTTCCTAGGTGATTTTTGTTGGAAGATGATTTTAATATATCAAATGCAACATGTTAAGAACGTGTCATTGGGAACATTCAATTTTTGATGATATTATTCAATTTCCATATGCATCGCATGTGCCTGACACTTTATGTGTTGTACGGGTGGGCGTTCGAAGGAAGAAAAAGACGGACAGAATGAATCTTTGTAGCATTGGAAATCGCCTCAAGGATGGCAGATCTTTGTGTTCAGAACAAACCGATGAATCAGAAATTCCGGAAAAATATTTTGATCGGATGAAAAATTGAAACGTTTATATTTCGGTATCGGATGAACTGATCAAGTTCGTAGTGTGCCTAATCGAAAGTGTATAATCGTATTATATAATGAAAGTGTAGTTCTTTTTTCGTGACATACAATATGTGTCGAGTTATTGTGCATTGAAAATTTTTCCAGGAGGTTAAATCTCGGTTGAGGCGTATAGATACACGGTACCCAATAAACATACAAATATTAAAGACATCCAAAAGATGTCTAAAAAAAGACATCTTTTCGACATTCCTAAAAGACAACTTATAGACTCCTTTTAGACCTCTCACCGAAGACATTTCTAAGAAGTCTCCTGAAGTTATCTCAAAGATGTCCAATAGACTTTATTTCAAAGATTTAATAAAAGACATCTTTTAGATATCTTGAAAATCAAAATCACAATATTCATAATATAATAATTCACCGATAATGATTATAGGCCTGGATTAAAAAAAATATCAATTTTGATATTGGTACATCAAAACTCTCCAGTTTCTCTATAACAAACGGATAGTTAAAGGAAAACACCGAATCGAAGTCCGATGCTCCCTTTAAACTCCCACTTTAGCTGGGAAAATAATCCTAGACAAGGACTGGGAAGAGGATATGATGAATTGAAAAATGTTACGTTTTTATGCTGAAATGTAGGTGAATTTATTCTTAAAACTAGGGATTACATGAATAAAGGATCTTAATTAGGTAGATAATTGATTTGGTTGTTGTAAAAAAAGGTTACATAAAATACTAGTAGTTTATTACTTGAGAAAGGAGAAGAGATTTCATAGAGAAAGGATAAGACAAGAGAAGGAAACTGATAAGATAAGGTTTCTACATGATATTCATCTTGAGGGTTACTCAGTATAGTTTTGTCTTTGTTGTAAGACCTGAGTTTTTTTTGGAAGATAAATTCTACTCTGGGGTTTGCTCGGTAGTCAAATTTTCGTTCCAGTATTCAAAATTAGTATTACAGAACGATAAAACATGCAAGATCATTGGAATTAATTTCCGTGTATAAATCGTGATGAAAGTATCACGATTCTGTTGGCCCGAGAATGTCGATTCTGGTGGCCCGAGAATTCAAAAATTTGACAATATATATATATTTGAGAGAGAGAGAGAAGGGAAGAGAGAAATTGTCAATTTATAGAGCTGAAATACATGAAACTTTTGATATTTGATAGATTGAATTTCTCTGGGGTTTGCCAAGTGGTCAATTCAATCTGTTTATGTGTAGCTTCTTCAATGTTTTTGTGATTCATGGAATATGAGTTCATAAGTGTGTAACAAAGAATTTTGAAGAGATAAAAAGCGGATTTAGGGAAGGAATGAGAGAATTCAGTTTCGCTATGAAACCTTCTCTAAACGTAAGGACTTCATTTAGTTACGAATTTCATCATTATTTTCTCGTGAGAAAGGATTTCAAGGAAGAGGAAATTAGGTGAGTGTTTTTGGAATGGTATTTGACTCTAACAGGGGGTGATTTTACTATTTTTCACAAGGGGTACAACTATTTTTGTTGTATAGTAACTCACAAGGAGTTCTGGAAGGTGGATCACTAATACGATTTGTTTGTAAATTGCTTCTAACTTCCAGAGACTTTAATAATAACTTTAATTCATTCAATTCAAGTGGATACCAGCGCCTTGACACTAGCCAAATTATTCCTGACAAATTACATTGCCTTATTCTTGCATAATTTGTCAGAAAAGATTTGGCTAATGTCACGCCGCTGGTATCCTCTTAATGACACTCTTTTCTAGCAGATTTTCTGAGGCTTTCAAATTCGATAGGAATGAATTCAACTTTCTTCCTTCAAGATCAAGCGTATTCGTACGAATACGCTGATGTTTCTCCGCTATTCTGCGTTTACTTGCATTTATGATATTCTCTAAATGCAAGATTCCACCCTTGATTTCGATTTCCACTGAAAGAGAAAGAGAAACTATGAATTTAACTTTTAAAACTTTATGTATAATCCTTTCAAATAACTTTACAAATAAAAGTAATATTACAAATGGAAAAAGAGAGAAGCTTGTATTACCTTTTATTGAAAAAATTTTACTCACTTTTGGGGGCAAGAAGATATAAATCTGACGATTATATATATCTTTTGAAGATAATGATTAGTTTTATAATTCGGATTCAAATTAGTTTGATCGGTTGTATGAAAAATTAAGAAATATTGTAAATTTTAATACACTGCCGTTGCTTTGCTAGGGTCCAATGATGACTCTAGTAATCACCAATTTAGAGGGACTAGCAAAGATTGGAGAATTTTTCGTTGGTTTCTGGATTGAAGACGAAGTAGAAGTGATTTTTGCTGGACATTCAGTTAGCTTGTCACCTCGGTTTTGGATGAAAAGTGAGAAATTTTGTGAGTGGTGGAAATAGAGCTCGATGCAATAGTTAAGAGGTTTGTTAAAGAGTTCATGCAGGGAGGTCTCTGAAATGATTCGTGAATGCTTAATCAAGAGGGCTTAATTAGGAGGATTGATTTGAATTTCGAGGTCATCAGATTTTGTAACAACTCTAAAATATTGAAATATTACTCTATAATGATACGTCCAAATATTTGAAGGATTTGAACGTTTGTTGGAAAAATTTGTGAATACACCAGTTAGGAAATGCGCGTTCTATGAAGAATCAGACATCTTAAAAAATCTCAATCCGTCAAAATAATCACAAAAGAGGAAAAAGAAGCATTTCAATAATTTTAATCATAATTTTACTATTTAAAAAACCTATGTATTATTTTTTCGTATTTCAAAAAATCAATAATTATAAAAGAAGAGAAGTGTTCCAGGCCCCATTCCTTCAATTGGTTGACTACATAAGAATCCATCACAATTTTCTGTGAACCGTGTCGTTGTTAAGGAAGAATAACCAAGGATAACCACACCGACTAGCCGAGTGACAGTGATGTCAGGATTGCCAAGTTCGAGACTGAGACCGTTTTTACCCTCTTCATCGACCACTTCTCTTTTCTCCCACCATACGAATTACGTCGAGCGAGCGAAAGAGAGAGAGTAATAGTTACTTTTCCTCTCGCTCACCCGACTTGATTCGCATGGCGGGAGAAAGGAGTGGTGAATGAAGAGGGTCAAAACGGTCTCGGTCTCGAATCTAGCATCACTAGCATCACTGCCAGCAGGGTTAGCACGTAATATACTTCGAAGTATTTTACATAGTTCACGACGACGTCCCATGTAGCACTGTATATACATAGAATATTCCAAAAAAATATCAATTTACATTCTTTGATGAATATTCAAAATAAATTCATATAACGTGCAAATATGTTCCTAGTATCTCCATAGAATATTCGAATGGTACAACTTTATACGTTCCGTGATAGGACATAGTACGTACTTTCTAGATTTGAGAAGATCCATAAGATGTTCTGGGGATCATCTTAATTATTTTAGAAGATTCATAATTTTTTGTATTTATCTGAGTTTGAAAACATTTCACAGATATGATATACGAGTTGAAATTTCGAATAATGAAAAGTTGATGCTTTGGATATAACGATGACTCTTCAATGCTTGGTTTATGTGTTTCCAATTCGTTGTTATATGATAATCGAGAGAAATATATTGATAGCATTAATAAAATCAGAAGCAATTTATTGATAGCATTGATAGGATTTATGAGCGATGATGAAAATCGAGCCCATCATTATAAAAACACTCACATTATTATTTATTTCTCAATTATACTTCTTATGGGCAAATATATTTCAAAATCATTTTTTCCAGTGCTTTTCATTAATGTGTTTACGTTAATCGATTTAAGTTATCCACGTTATATTGAGTGATTAACCATGGTCTAATCTTAAAGAATCACTCAATGAGAGATGAAATACATAAGAAAATAAAATTCATGATTGGACGTTCTGAATGCAAGCATGCGCAATGTATACAGCAAATAATGCGACATAGTTTAGTTTACATAGACACATTAGTCACGTAAACATAAGAACGGATGCGCAGAAACTTTATACGAGATCTGCGCAGCCTTCCGTTCCTTACCTTTGCGTTTACGTAGCTTGTGTGCTCAGGCCTTCAAACGTGAATGGGCGCGGGAACTTTTTAGTTTCTGCGCAGTCTCCCAGTATGTTCATTCACGCTCACCAGAGAGAAGATGAGAGTGCGCATGGACATGTTCGACAGGCATACTTGCGTTGCGCTATCGGGTCTATGTAAGAGCTCCTAATTGGTAAAGCTCCTAAACCGGAAGTCTGAAGTCAGTAGGCATAGATCAGGTAGTGAGTATGCCACATTATTTGAATAGGTGTTCATGGTCAAAATATAGATATAATAGTAAACAAAGTATGATGGTTATGGATGATGGAAAAAAAATTTATATTGAATCGAATCATGTAATGATAGTGAGAATATATCAAACAGTGTTTCAATAGTAGAAATTATGAAGATAGTGTCCGATGTGAGAGTGCTGTGAAAGATTAAAAGCGAATTATGAAACAGAAAATTGTTGGGGAATCAATTACAATTGAACATATATTTTTTCAAATGTTTGTAATTGCAGTGAATGGTAAATGTACAATTACTCGACATTTTTGGGATATATAGATTTGTTTGATTCAGTTCAGTGATCGATGTTTTGAAGATTTTAGATATTGAATTAAACGAAGTTCTTATGTCAGGTTATGATCGCACATTTTCCTGCTGTGATTATGGAGTTGATATTCCTATTCATTAATCCATCCGTAGGATCGGAGAAATGATAGGAAAACGTTGATTTGGTGAATAATTAATTCCTAATGAATGAAGTAATTGACTATCGCTCATCGCGTATATTATTATTCATGTATTCTATCAATAAGTAACCTCATATTCATTTCCTAACTTTAAATTCTAAGTTTAATAGCAATCTCATTTTGTCACATATTTCCTGGTGATGAACTTTCGAGGGGTAAACCACTTTGAAATCATGATTTTTCCAAATGGAAAATTTCTGAATAATTTTGAAGTAAGCGTAGCTCTGTTCTGCTCAACGCAATATAACTGTCAATAAGACTATTCTAAGAGGCTCATAAGACAGATTTCAGTTACTATAACATCATCGATAACGAAAAAATCGGAGCACAAGGTCCGTATAAGCGTAGCTCCCCTACAAACAATAATTACTGGCGTTTCAATGGGCCACTGAAGAGCCATTACTGGTCCTTCAAAACGCCTGCAGTCGTGTTTGCTGGGTCTGTTCTGCCTCATGCAGTATAACTGTCAATAAAACTATTCCAAGAGGCTCATAAGACAGATTTTAGTTACCACAACGTTACCGATAACGAAAAAATCAGAGCACAACGTCCATTTAATGCTTGATGTTGTCTTGCTGATTTTAGAGTGGTTTACCCCTCGTGAACTTTCCTGTTCAAAATCCAATTCTTTGTCAAGATTCCTCAAAACTCCTTCAAACGGATGCCCAGAAGAATGTGCTGTTCGAGCTCCTCACATCAACCGTTCACGTATTGTGGTAACAAATTTTCCCATAGTGAAAAGATATTATACTATACCGTTGCGATATGGAAACATATGCCAGTGGCGTCGTATCGTAAATAATATCATCCCTGGTTGAGAAAATCCATAAAATGCACTAAAATTAAGTCGAGTAGGATTGAGCAAGAATCATTTCCCAGGTTTCAATAGTGTAGTTAAATTCAATAAATTTTCCCATGAAATAGTCCATTGAATTCAACCAAACGTAATCAAAAATTTTCGAATTGGCTTTATCCGGAATATTGTATACGATTCAATCAGTTGGGCAAGATTCAGGAGGTTTTTTCAACGAGGGATGTTATTAAAGCTGGAATTATTTATCCAAACGAATGTGGAATTGGATGTAACAATACGCACTCTTCATTCTGCCACATTCCGTGAATCTGGATAAATTTTCAGAATATTCGAAGTCTCACGAAACATGCAAAGATATATTTTGGATTTCTTAAACTATTCTATCTTCTAAAAAAACGTCCAAAAGCCATCCAAAAAATCTGTTGAACCATATATTTGAAGAGATATGTCTATATGATATCATGTTCTTTTAAAATCTTTCAGAAGTAAGAACAATCCAAAAAGATAACAGCGACGACGCAACAGCCAATTTCTCCAAGACAAACTGCGCAAAAATAAGTGCATTTACTCAAAACATCCCTCTATACAGCAGTTGAAAATGAGGGGGAAGAATGTTCATCGGGAAGCTAGTAGAACAATATTTGGATTCAAAAATATATAGTATTCACGTAAATTGAATATACAGTATCTGCTTGGAACCAAAATTAACAAAAAAGTAATTTGAATACAGTATTGATTGTGAAGACTATTTTCATTTGTTATGTCCGAATCAAGGTTTGAATATTCCCTTGAAAAGAATTCATCCGTAGTTTTTCAGCTTCTCCCATCTCATTCTGTTTATTTTGCATTCACTCATTTTCGTTCCGTACTCTGAATTATAAATTATAATAATTTATCACTTAATAAGAGTCATATTTTTGAGAGAGCAGACAAATATACATTGTTTTATTGTAGAATATTGAAATCAATACATTTATCACATTAGAAAACTATTCCGAATATTCTTTACTACCGGATATTGAGAAGAAAAAGAATCCAATAAATTTCGAAGTTATCCTCTGGTACAATCGTAGAACACAGAACAAGGAACGAATACGATGGGACCAGGACACACAATGCAAAAACACTGAATTGAATCCACTATTACGTATCTTTTCTCATGCCATGAAAAATTGGATTGCAGATGGTTAGGATAGAACCTGAAGTCCGATAAACCGGAAGTCGATGATTTCCTTCTTTATTTGGAAAAAAACTATGTGGGTTGTAGGGTCGCCAACAAAGGACGCCCAGCAAGATTTCCAATAGAGGATTGGAATCAAGTGTCAGCAGTCACGTTTGATTGACCGCGGACCAACAACAACGTGGAAGGATGGTACCGTGGCTTACAATTTCAGTTTTCTGTGAAAAATGTGAACATCTGGCATGTAGTGAAGGCTTTGCGACTCGATGAAGCCATGTCCATAAGGACTGTGGAGTTTCTGAAATCTGGAGGTGAGGACGAGCCTCCAAAAAAAGTATACAGAGATAAGACCGAGAGAATTGAAAGAGTTGTGGAAAATTTTCAGAGAAGATTGTACGCAACAGCAGAAGATGAAGAAATTTAGTTTTTACGAGACATGGCAGGCTTCCTGTCCTTTTGAAGCGGCATAGGAAACGATTTGAGATATAAAGGAATAAGACAGCTAAAGATTGAGAATGATTGATTTGATTGAAAGAATATCAGAAAAAAGGAAATTCAGTTCAATAATGACAGCAGCATTGGAAAATCCAAAAAAAGAAAAAAAACATATAAAAACAAAAAAAAAATGATTTAAATAAACAAAAAAACAAATGGAGCCTACAATGCCATCACGTCCTCGTCGTGGCTCTGGGTAACGCGAAGATTGGCTCACTTAGTTTGAGAATTCGATCAAATGGGCATTCGATCAAATGTTCTTCGATCAAATGTTTTCGATCAACTGTTTTTCGATCAAATGTTTTCGATCAACTGTTTTCGATCAAATGTTTTTCGATCAACCTTGCCAAAACCGAATTCATCATACAGTTTTTCATACTATACAAAAGAAACAAGTATACATGTAGGATCTCACATCGACCAATATTTTTCAGGATACTGCGTATTGAAATCATCCCAACTGCTGTTTGAACAATTATCATCATGAACAGTGATGCACATCTTACATCTTGAACCCCCAATTCGCCTAAATTCCAATGCGGTTTGATATTGTACCTACCCACACAGCACATCAGTTCATTCAGAGTCTTTAATGCTTTCTTTTTTCATACTTGAAATTCCAAATTAATCCATTATGAATTTTTTCTGAACTGATGTTCTATATGGGTTTTTGTGGCGTACACAGGGAAGCTTCAGAATCTTTTCGAACACCTTCTCGAAAGAGAATACCAGCGATCCCTGCTGATGCAACCCGCCATACAAGCGCACCGACTGAGTAAACATTTCCCCAACAAGAATACTCTGAACTGAATTCATAAAGGAGTATGAAATTTCCCGGAATCGATTTTCAATCCTTCATCTACTGCTGTACATCGCCCGAATTTTGAATTTCGAAAAAAAGTTTGTGTTACCGACTAAGAAAAAAGTGTTTTTTCGAAATTCAAAATTCGAGCGATGTACAACAGTCGATAAAGGACTGAAAATTGATTTCTGAAAATTTCATACTCCTTCATGAATTCAGTTCAGAGTATCCTTACCGAGAAAATGTTCACTCAGTCGGTACGCTTGTATGGTGGGTTGCATCAGCGGGGATCGCTAGTATCCCCTTAACGGAGACATTTCTGACACATAACTGAAGGGCCTGGTGCTGTATTGGTGGAGGGCCAATCATGTAAATCAAAATCCACCGTAAAATGCGTACTCAAATTATATGATATTGTAAATGATCACTATCAGTTTTCATCACCATTGATCAATTGCATCAAGAGTGATCAAAAAAATTTTCACGGTAATAGATTTAACTCTATTGTCTTATAAAATAATTGAAATTTCAAAGTATTGGTAGTTTACTGATTACCCAGACAGTACAAAGTAGTGAAAAATAAACTCTCTTTATGACTGTACCAAAGCAATTAATTTCGAATTCACTCAGTATTTCGGGTATTCTTTATGAATTCAATTGCTGTGAGATGAATTTCTGCGGCATATATTACTTACGGCCATAACGGGGACCGTTCAAAAGCACTTCTACTGTTGTATATGGATCCATCAGATATATTTGTACTGTTTGGGTACAGTTTGAGCCTTGGTGAAAATGAAGTGTTGAAGAGTGCAGAAAGCGCGACGGAAGCGTAACCTACGAGTCATATAAGCGTAACGAAGACTCATGTAAGCGTGATTTGGGAAGGAGATTGAACATTTGAACGCTGTATTTGTTCCAATACCCGCTTTCTCCACTTTTGGATTTTCAACAGGGTGATTTGGTGTATAAATCCTGGAATCACTTCGAACAACATTCTCTTTCAAAAAAGTTTCCTAGTTATAGTAAAGCTTTGCTGCCACAAAATTTGGATGGAAATTCCACATTCACTTTTGACGGTGTTCATGGCAATTTATGGTTTTTTTCACAGGGATCATATCGTGTCGCAATTTTATTTCAAAGCTGAGATATTTCAAAAAATGATGTAATCTACAGATCATACTAACGAATCCATTTCCACGGGGCTTCTGGTTTTTTGAATAAAACATTATAAGTTCGATAAAAGGTCTCAGATTGATCATTCGTGTATTCTGCCAGTCTGAATAATGAAAAGCCTGCTGCTTGGATTCTTTTCATCCAAAATTTCTCATAATATGTGGAAAAAGACTCGAATAATCTTGCAAATATTTGACACGCTTCGCTTTTGAGGATTTCAAAACCTGATGGAATTTTCTCTTGTGGTAAAAAAGCGAGAGCAATCATTCTTCTGAATATGAAGTTTGCAGAATTTCTTTCATCCTCATCCAAATTTGCAATTTCTCTCTGTAACCCAATTCTCCTCCATTTTCTCAGAAGAGCCTATAAATTAAGAAATATTATTCCGAATACAAAAAATAATCACATTGAGCTGATAATATTAATTCCTTGCTTAAAATTGTTTATGAAGGACTATTGAAAGAAGGAATGGTTATCAATAAGCGTTTTGATTTGGTAATTCACTTTCGATTCATAATTTTCAATCGATAATCCATTGTACATCTACGGTTTTCCATCATATGTGTACTTTTGAATGAGTAGGATGTGTTGTAATAAAAGGTTGTAATGATATATAAATCCAGTTGGGAGATTATTAAAAACCACCATATTATTGAAAACTATCCAGAATGTTGCAATCAAAAAGTAATACTCCTATTCTCAACCACGCAAATCATGGAGAGCTGTGAATCCATATGGAATTACCGATTGAGAACTATAGAAGAAAAAACTCATTATGGCCCACCACATAACGATCTTGGTCCCAACTAGCTCTACTTAGTTTGAGTTGGACCAACTTAGTTTCAGCTGGTGCCAGTTACAGACCATGATGGTTGACCAATTTGGCCTAGCAACCAATGTAGACTCAATGTGCTCTCAGCTAGGCTAGCTTGCCTCCAGGTTCATCAAGTGGGTCCTAAATGATCTCAATTATACTGATACCTAACCCAAAAGAAACACTACGGCGCCTCGACGTAGAATTTAGGTGAAGAATTTGTGGGTAAGGTAGATCGGTGAATGAAGGGTTGCTCGTCGGAGAAGCAACGTGGAAGCAACGAAGAAGAGTCAAACCTCGATTTTTCCCCGTTGCCTCCACGTCGCTTCTCCGTCGAGCAACCTTTAATCCACTGATCTGCCTCATCCACCATTCCTCCACCTGAATTCCACGTCAAAGGGATGAATCCTATCGGTAGGTGTTTTGTCCGGGAATTGATTTTCAGAAACCAAGTTAGTGGACATTTTTCTTATACTAGGACCGATCAAAGGATATTCTCACAAACATACCACTAAAAACAGTTTTCCAATAAAACATCAACTTTCAGGAACGTTCATTGAATATTCCTAGACGTTTGTGTTCTCTTGGGGTTGTATTGTCAATGCAAACAACCTAACAAACTGATGACGAAGCATCAAACCAATCGCAAATTTTAAGAAGTGATCCTTTTCGAATCAATAATAAATGGGAAAGGAATGCGAAATGCCGGTGGTATATCTACGGCGGAATCCAATAAAAATGGCGACACTCTGTAAAAACTGTTTAAAAGCTTCATTCTGGAGCCTTCCGAAGTAGCTGACCTGATCATCTGATCAGCTACTTCGGAAGGCTCCATCAGCTTTGATTAGTTGAGAAGTGATCTGGTCATGACCGTATGATCAGGTCAGCTACTTCGGAAGGCCCCTCTATTAGGATTTGAAAGATTCGTTCACTGCTATTTGAGGTCTTTTCTAATATAGTCCGATAGGGGAGGGTGGGTGGAGCGCATGGAGGGGGAGAGCGCTTGGACCAAATAGTCAATGATCGTCCCTTCGAGAGTGCTCGGGATCCAGTGCGGGAGGCTGCGAGGATACAGGCCTTGTACAGGTCGAATCCTTGACGTGCGGTCGAGGAGGTGCTCCAAGGTCCCTCACACAAGTGCAGGAGGAGAGGATAGAACAGCACTTTCTGGACGTGCACGTCGGGGAGGAGGCCTTCGAGCCTGTCCCTCCCGCCTATCAGCTGGCAGCGTTGGATAGTGCGGACACGGAGGCTCTGGAGATCCCTTTCGCGCCCGGTGAGGTGGACCGTCGGATCGGCGAATGACCAACTTGGTGCCTGGTCCTGACGGCCTGACTTACAGGGATTTGCGCGGGGGTGATGATGGGTTGGTGTTATTAGCAGCACTGTTCAACGCCTGCTACAGAATAGGTCGGATCCCGGACACCTGGAAAACATCAAACACCGTCTTGGTGTACAAGAAGGGCGATCGAGACGAATTGTCCAACTGGTGACCCCTCGCCATGGGCGACACCATGCCCAAGCTGATGGCTGCGGTCATAGCGGACCGACTGACGGCATGGGCGGTGCGACACAGGAGGCTGGACCCAGCACAGAAGGGTTTCCTGCCACACGAGGGTTGTTACGAGCATAATTTTGTGCTGCAGGAGATCATTCAGGACGCGAAACGACACAAGAAGCAGGCGATGGTGGCGTGGCTGGATCTTTCCAACGTGTTTGGGTCGATCCCGCACGCGACCATCGAGAACGCTCTGGTGCACTCGGGTGTGCCGCATGGCTTCCTCAACATCTGGAAGTCCATGTACCATGAATGCGTGACCCGCGTGCGGACCGCCGAGGGGTACACCGGTCCCATCCCCATCCGGAGGGGGGTTCGTCAAGGTTGTCCACTGAGTCCAGTGATCTTCAACCTCGCTCTCCAGTCCGTTCTGCGTGAGCTGGACGGGCTTGGAGCGGCTTATACCATCCAGGGTCAGCGGCGCAACGAACTCGCGTATGCGGACGACGTGACCCTCATTGCCGGCACCTCTGAAGGAATGAGGGAACTGCTAAGTGCAGTGGAGGCCGAGGCTGAGTCGATCGGATTGCGGTTCAACCCCGCCAAATGTGCGACCCTTCACATCGGTGGAACGGCTCGTCGCGGGGTCCGACCAACCGTCTTCGGGCTCATGGGGGCGGACATTCGCCCGCTGGAGACGGAAGAGTCGTACGTGCACCTTGGGGTGCCAACAGGCTACCAGGTGAAACAGACTCCAATCTCTGATATAAATCAGCTGATTGAGTATCTCGACATGGTGGACCGTTCTCTTTTGGCGCCTTGGCAGAGGATCGAAGCTGTGGCGACATTCTTGCTACCTAGGTTGGATTTTTTCTGAGGGGAGCCCACGTGGAGAAGAAACCACTGAAAACGGCTGACGACATTATTGAAAAGGTCGTCAAATCTTGGCTCAACCTGCCGCAGAGGGCGAGTGCGGAGGTAGTCTACATCCCTCCTAGCAAGGGTGGCTGTGGACTCCTACCACTCGGGGACTTGGCCGACGTGCTCACCGTCGCACATTCCTTCAGACTTCCTCTTTTAATCTTGTTTGTGTGATGTGTGTGTATGAATGCGGTTTTCTTAATAATAACAGATTAATAATAGCACTGCCAATCGAGCAACCTCTTTTCTTTCTTAGTGTGTGAATGCCGCGAATCTATTTCATACATTTGTGTCATGATTTTATTCTGTCCCCCGCGGATGACCCTGGTGTGCTTTTTAACCATTAGTGTCAGTATGTAAAATCTGTGATATAGCCGCCAGGGTCAAGATTTCACCCGATTTTATTTATACAACCTCATTTTTACCTATACAATTTTATTCATACAAGCTTTATAATATTTATACACTTTCACTTTTACACTTGTACTCATTTATTCATGAACCTATTCATTCATTTGTGTGTTTATTTATACATTTGTGTATTTATTCATTTATTCAATTATTGACCTATTTGTACAGTGTGATAACTCCGCGGGGGCAATTATTATTATTAGTATATGTGTAGCTTAAGCGTATGGGTCTGGTTGCTCCAAGGGGCACCTCACTGAGAAGACTGAGCTAATTGTGATATGGGTGGGCCGGTTAGTGCCACCCATTCATATATTCTATATAAGCTTCAAAGCTAAAACACTGAAGTCGCTGTATAGCCCGTAGTTGGGATATAATATATTTATTGGAGCACCCTCTGGTGTCAGATGATTATTATGATTAGTATTATATTACTATCAAATTTGTAATTGATTTATTTTGATTTATTTGTATTTTCTTATTCATATATTCATTATAATGAGCCAGGCCTCAGTGCCATATTGTATCCGCCCCCGTGGGTAAAACCCTGGGGAGCATTTTGTGGAGAATAAATTTTAATCAACTTGATGAGTTGAAGGCAGTGAACTCTATAATATACTGGAATGTGCCCTTCCTCAATTTTCTTTAGTACGGTTCGTTGAGGAAACAATCTAAAAGAGATTGAAAGACAGATCCGAAAAATTGGGACAGGATATCTCTTTCTCTAATACATACTGTTATAAGAGAGAAAGGAAAAAAATTGGGTGAGTTTCACTTTATCTTCCTCATGCAATCAACTATACCACTCTGACTGCGCGGGTCTAGGAAGAACTCATTCCAGTATTTTATAGAGTTCACTGGTTGGAGGTAACTCTGAAACAAAGCTTCGAATCGAAAAATCTCTAACAGAATAGTTGTTCAATTTTGTCTCAGGAATACGTTGGTGAGAGGTTCGGAGTTTGTTCTGGGACACCCTGTATATTTTATATGATTCCTTTTCAAATACCATGGGTTCATAAGTTACTCATCCAGTGCGCTCATAACGAAGACTGCCCAAAAAATCAAATGAACTCTCATGAACTCATTGAGAATATTATGGTTGAATTGAAAATTTCCGAAATGATAAAATGTTCACTTGGTGTTCAACACCTGAAAATCAAACTCACAGTTCCATAGATTTGGACCAGAATTGTTAAAAACTGAAAACATCCATCAATCCTAGGCACAGAACGAAACGTTGCATCGCAATGTATCCTCCGAATTCCGCTCAACTCTTTTACAAAATTGAAATCTATGAAAACTGCAGCTCCTGAATTATCTGATGATTGTACGTATTCTGGAGTTAATTTATATTCATCAGCTTTTGTCAAATCTTCCCATGCAGGATCCTTCAATTTGGTCACAAATTCTTCCAAATTCATTTTCGGAGGAGTTTTCGGATGTAGAGATTGAGCCCATTCATACATCGTACTCTGTATGGGAGCATATAGGAGTTCGCGAAACATAGTTTCATACCTGAAATACAAGTGATATGAAATATACATAAATATGTAAATGAAGACATCAATACAAATTAACGTTTTTCAAATAACATTTACCTTACGGCAATTTCTTGGTATATTATGGATAAATTCTTGTATAATCCTTCTCTTAGGACAGCTTCTCTCAAGGTTTTTTTGAATTTGATTTTCTCTAAAATCATTTCTTCAGGAGGATGTTCATGACGAGTTGTGACCGTGATATTATTCCCGATTTTCTTGGCAACAGCTGGGCGTGTACCGTATTCCAATTTCGATTCTTATTGGAGATATAATTCTTGCATCGTAAATAACTGTTGATTGAAAATAATGCAATTATGACACAAGTTATCAGATTCATTCGTTCCACGTGCCACAAGCTGCTCCGAATCGTTCCAAACCAACGTGCCGCGCGCTAAGCGAATTCAGCTATTGTGAGAAGAGTGTACAGAAGGTTTTGAATTTCCAATGAATTGAAAAAGTTACGACACACTATGGAGCCTTCCGAAGTAGCTGACCTGATCATCTGGTTAGCTACTTCGGAAGGCTCCTATGAGTAGCATAAAATTAAAATTTATATTAATTGCGTACTGATGAATAATTGAATTTCAGAAGACACCATAGTGTGCAATAAAATATAATTGGGGAATAAAATCCAATTATTGAGACTTCCATACCTAAAATGTTGAAATCAATAAATATGGATCATACGCAGATAGAAAAGGATTGTGTTGAATGGAAATGTGTCAAATGGAAATGTATAATGATTTGAATGGTTTTAATCAAAGTCAACATCATTCATCATTAAACAACCTATTACTATCACCATCCTCCTAACCTATCATTGTCATCCATCGATGTACAATGCAGGAAATGAGATGAACAGAACAAGGAATGGAATGGAAATTAGCATGAATTATCAACAACTGCTTGAACGCAAAAATTAGCAAAGAAGCATGAATTAAAGTATTAGCATTAACGGGATTAAATTAAAATTATACAATGATGGAACAACATAATCTGTTTGAAACAACTACTGATATTCCAATCTCAACTCTCAGTCGAATAAAGGAAGGACAGGTGGATAATGAAAATTGTGAATATGACGAGGATGAAGAGAGACCCCATGTAAGAACCGAAGGATAAACCACTCTCAAATCAGCAAGACAACATCAAGCATTATATGGACGTTGTGCTCTGATTTTTTCGTTATCGGTAATGTTATAGTAACTGAAATCTGTCTTATGAGCCTCTTAGAATAGTTTCATTGACAGTTGTATTGCGTTAAGGGGATACGAGCGGCTGGGCTTTTAGAAATTTTTTCGGGACAAACTACATAAAAATGCGTACATTAATTCAAAATATCTTTCTGTACAGCATTTCTTGAACTGCTGGAGAAGTGCTGTACAGAGAGATATTTTGAATTATTGCACGCAATTTTGTTTTAGTTTTTCCCGTAAAAATCATGACACTCGTATCACGTTAGGCACAGCAGAGCTACGCTCACTTCAAAATTATTTAGAGATTTTTAATTTGGAAAAATCATGATTTCAAAGTGGTTTACCCCTCGGTAAGAACCAACGAGATACAACGGAAAATTGTTTGAGGGTGTTGTGGGTTATTATAAACGAAAATTTATAGATTGAAATACGATACTGATCAACATAGGGAATAGCTTGTTGTGAAGTTCTCAATTCAAACAGCACAATATGTTACGGCTCCATAGAAAAGTGTATATTGACTTGAAAGAATGTCCTCACGAAACAGTTCGTCCATCCGCATTTCGCCACTTCCTAGAGATTTTATATGCATATCCTTCAGTATCAATATTATGATCCTCTTCAGGATTCATATAATTCCGTTTCGCTCCTGATGAAGAGAGTTCAAACACTATGACAATAACACGTAAACCATACTCAACACTCTCATTTGACAATTCATAATGATTATCCCCTTATTTAGTTGCTCAGCAACAACAAATTTAGAAAATTCATCTTGTTGAAATTCAAATTATTTATCGGGAAGGATTTGCGAATTAATATAAAAATACTACCGCGTACACCCCAGATAGTACAAGAGTTCTAAAAGAATTTTATATGAATATATTGTACTAATTATGCACTCTTGTAGAACTCTTGTGCTATTTGGAACTCTTTTGCTTTTCTGGATTATGTTGAATCAGCATTCCTTATTGAAAACAAATCGAATTTCAGGAATTGTGATCGTATCAGATTTTGTTATATTATTACAAATTCGTTGCGATAAACGATTCAAATTACAAAGATATAAGAATTCTTTGTTTTTCATTTACTCTTCTTGAAACCAACAGTTTTCTCTCAAGAAATTGTGTAATAAATGTGTTAATTGGAAGATACATGGTGACTTTGATTAAAAATTCCCAGAGAGCACAGAGTTCGTGAATAATTCTTCAGGAGCTTCATTTGAACCTCTTCTGAAGTTCTTGAAGAATTCATTGGCAAACTCTATGCTCTCTATGTTACTGCAATTCAGCGTGAATGATGCTTCCATCATTGTGAGGTATTTTGGTGAGTGGATCCTTGAAACTGCCTCAATGGAAAAATGTTATAGAATTGCATGTCAAGATTTGACTCTATGCGAAACCCCAGACAGCACAGAAAGTTATATGTACGTTTCGGAAACATACTCTTGGTTCTGCGTGTTTTGGTCGCTGTGGAATATATTTTCCAAATGTTTAAAGTGCCTTCCCTTCTGATGCTTTTGATCAGGTTCTGAGCACTTCCTTTTCATCTACTACGGAACGTTCTCATCATGTCTAATGAACGTCCTTTCATGAAAACCAACCTTCAAAAACACAAAGTCACACGGGAGACATGGATAGAACTAAACGGGGCATTTGTATGTCCTTGGGACATACATGTGACGTTCTTAGAAAGTCTTGAAATGTTATTCGCACGTTCTCTGTGTAACCCAGCACGTTTTCTGAACGTTCAGGAAACCTCCTGGTGCGGGATGGGCTGTATGGAATTCCTATAGAATTTTCACAAATAATATTTGTCTCCATGACTCTCTATGGATCTTTCTATAGAAATTTCATACAGTTTGCTTAGAATCAAATCTTGACATGAAATTCTACAAAATTTTTCCACTAAGGTGAGTTTTTAGCTCCATAAAATATGAATTGCAGGACATTTTATATTGTTCCCTCGTGAGTGAGAAGCTTTATGGTCGTTTCAAGGGATCGACGTTTTTTTCCAATGATTCCAACTATAAGTTGGAATGAAAAGCAACACCCATCTGAAGTGTCAATCATCCACAGTCGAATATATTTTGTTGAATCAACGATGGACTGATAAGAATATTAAAAATTGTTTCCTGAATAGAGTATTTTCTTCTCGTGATATCCCGAGATCTAAAAATCAAAAAAAACGTCGGTTTATGTCCCACATGTGCTTACATGCTCAATGAAATTTGTTTATGCAAATCAATGTTTCACTCACTTGTTCAACCATAGCTTTTACCTTAGATGTCAATTTTTGCACAAAACCCTCGATGCTTACCTTCTTTTCCCCTATAGATCGTAATCAGCAACTTTCAGAACCAGTTAGTTCACCCGAAAGAACATAGCTGTCGCTCGCTTATACGAGAATCGGGAACACATCTCCTCTCCCTCGCTATTCCTGTCCTCCTCTAATCCCTGCTCTTTTTCTACTTGTTGAGGTTTCCCGTCCCTGAGGAAGCAGCGACACCTATACCATGGATGCCCGGAAGGATTGGTTCAACGCCAGGAGTCGATACCAACGCTATTTCGGCCGTTCCTAGATCGGCAACCTCCCAGGAGGTTGGAAACCACTCGTGGGTAGCACCATCTCTCTTCAACCCCGGACCACGGAGAGAGAGAGAGATGGAGAGCTAGGATGAGTCGTCTCCGAGGATGCCACCCTGTCCCTGGACCGGCGGAACAACGGCAGAGACCAACCCGACCACGCTGTACCCCTTCTTCCAGCCCCACCAAAAGATGGAAAAGGACAGAAACACCCGCACCCAGAAGACCTCCACAACACGTATGCGTACACTCACCCAACGAGTAGCTGGAGGCCACCACCGCCCAAACCCGTAAAACGAGCTTCAGAAGTAAGCCCCAACGGAAAGTCATCGACGGGGTCAGTATATGATTTTGTGAACTCACCCGTCGGGGAAGAAGAAGGAAGTGGCCATCTCACCTGTCACTTCTTGTATAACCAAGCGATCGGCAAGTTCGACGAAAGCCTTTATTGTGGAAAAAGAGAGAATTTTACGATACGGTGAGTGTCCTGTGCCATCAGGGTCCGACATTTAATAGAAAATGACTCGTGTCGCACCTGCCAAGGATTCTGACGGTGTGGAGTGCCTGTGCGGTGTCCTCGCGTGGAATTACAAGTGGTGAAACAGTGTTGTTCACGTGGCCTCCCGCATGTGCCCTACCTTTTGGTTCCTCGTTTCCCTCTTTATTTTCATATAGAGTCACCCCCTACGCTCGTATTTGCCCTCCCCCGGTTAAATTTTATGGTCGCGGTGTCCCTATATTCCCTTTCTTCTCTTGATTCATGGGAACGGCATAGTCTGTAAGTAGACGTTCCCTCGTGGCCACGCCCTCCGCACTCTTTTCTTAGTCCCTGTGTTCCCCAAATCAAACTGATGAACGAACGAGTTGTTTGTATTTTTCTTTGCGCGACGAAGTCGCTTGCTTTGTATAATCTAGTGGAATTGTAAAATATATACGTGCTCTGGCACATGGTTAATCATATGTAGAGACTGTTTACTCAGTTGAATTGAAATCAACCCACCCCTCTCCCTGAGCTTCCCCTTATCCCTTGACCCCTTCACAACCATCGTGGACATATCACTTGTTTCCTTTCAATATATTTCAGGTGCCGCTGTGGTAAATAAATATCCACGACAGGAGTCGTGGAGGCGCCAACATCTTATGCGCCTTTGTGCATGGGTTCAGATTATACCCATCACAATCTTTATCAATGCCATCCCACCAACAGTAACTGCGGGCTCAACTCTTCGTTCTATTGACACCGAAATGTCCTACATGTAACTCTTTAAGTATTTCATTTTGCATGCCGTGTGGTACACGATGGCCGCGGAAAATGCATCCCTGTTGCAATGAAAACTCTTCCTGGGGCAGATTCCAACGAAAACGTTTGTGTACAAGTTTTCTGCAACTAAGACCTTTTAGTAGGTTTTCAAGATTCTTATCTTTATTCATCTCTATAGTTAAACGAAGTACAGATGTAATTGTTTCAATTTGCATTATTCCAAATACATCTGATACGTCTTCCTTAGAAATTAGTTCTGATTCCTTCGGAAGACGTGACATAGCATCAGTGTTATATAACGGGATTTTCCGTAGGTGAAAGACTAAAAATCTCGTTATATACGTAAAAGGAAATAAAGCACCTTCCCAACCGGAGTGGCTCGATTGGAAAAGCGAGTGGGTACCCGCTCCTGGTTTTGAGCTCTCGATAAGATATAGATTCTCTTATCTTGCACCCCCAGTGTAGTGACTAAGGTTAACGTGAAAGAAATTCAGATGTGGAGGAATTCGTTCAACAAATACTTCATCCCGTTGAAAGAAACTATGGAAAACATGGAAACAGATGAGATTTTGTTTATAAACCTTTCTATGAGAATTTTCCGAAAATGATCTGACTGTACAATGAGTAAATCAGATATAATCTTGATTTACTGACATTCCTACAAGACTTCCTGAAAAAGAACTCGTAATGTACAAAAATTGAACATATATAATTTGATTACGGATGTTTCTACGAGAGTTTTCGAAAAGAAACTCGTAATGTACAAAGATGTGAAAAACACAGATATATGTTTATTACAGATATTTCTGTGAGAATTTTCGAAAAGGATCTGAATGTACAATGAGTGAATCAGATATAATTTTGATTTACTGATATTTCTACAAGAGTTTCCGAAAAGAAACTTGTAATGTACAAAGGTGAACAGATATAATTCGATTACGGATGTTTCTACGAGAGTTTTCGAAAAGAAACTCGTAATGTACAAAGAGTGAAAAACACAAATATACACTGATTACAGATGATTCTACGAGAGTTTTCGAAAGGAAACTCGTAATGTACAAAGATGTGGAAAACACAGATATATGTTTATTACAGATATTTCTGTGAGGATTTTCTAAAAGGATCTGAATGTACAATGAGTAAATCAGATATAATTTTGATTCACTGATATTTCTACAAGAGTTTTCAAAAAGAAACTCGTAATGTACAAAGATGTGAAAAACACAGATATATGTTTATTACAGATATTTCTGTGAGAATTTTCGAAAAGGATCTGAATGTACAATGAGTGAATCAGATATAATTTTGATTTACTGATATTTCTACAAGAGTTTCCGAAAAGAAGCTCGTAATGTACAAAGGTGAACAGATATAATTTGATTACGGATGTTTCTACGAGAGTTTTCGAAAAGAAACTCGTAATGTACAAAGACTGAAAAACACAAATATACACTGATTACAGATGATTCTACGAGAGTTTTCGAAAGGAAACTCGTAATGTACAAAGATGTGAAAAACACAGATATATGTTTATTACAGATATCTCTGTGAGAATTTTCGAAAAGGATCTGAATGTACAATGAGTAAGTCAGATATAATTTTGATTTACTGATATTTCTACAAGAGTTTTCGAAAAGAAACTCGTAATGTACAATGAATGAGAAAGGAAGGAGATTCCTTTGAGTCGTGTACACAGTGTGTATAGAGGAGGAGGAAGGAAGAACTGATATTCTATTCTCTTTTGCTGTTGACTCACCATGGTGGAAAAGAAGAGTACACGTTAGGTATTTCTTTTCGAACAAAAAGAAAACGAGGTGATGGTTGCTTCTGGTGGTCCCCCTGTCTCTCTCTCTCTCTCTCTCTCGGACGAAGATTGAAGACGTGCTGGTTCACGATTAGTTTTTAACGCGATCTGAATGCCAAAAATTGATTAATTACACTGAATTTCACTGATCTTATTATATCAAAAAAACTGATTCTATTCGCCAATCTTGGTTGGATTATAGACTTATTCTACAAAGTCACGTTTCACTAAGTTTCAATCGTGACTAAGGCAAAAGAAATAATTCGAGAAACGTTCTGTTGGGAAGATTATTGAACATGAATTCCTCACAAAAGACTCCGTGGAACCTTCCAAAGGGACACACTTTGACGATTTACTGCACACTTGAAATATTTGATCGTCAACTTGGCTTCAATCGTATCTTCGTTTCTACCCTCTTGCGGAAAAGGACGGACTTGTCTTCGCGTATGGAAAATCGGCTGTTCAACAAAACTTTCGCGTAACGAATCTCCCGATTTTTCATTGTCCGTCCTATTTACGTGTTCTTCATTTGGGTGATGGAACACGCCAGATCCTCGCAAGAGGGGTTTTTTTGCCGACTCAACTGCCTGATCAGCAGTGATTAGTCAATTCGGTGTTTGGGAAGAGAGGGAGACACGGGCACTTGGGTACCGTGAACGAAGACAGCGAATCCGCGGGTGTTGGACTTTGGTTCCGCGTTGGTATGTTCCCTCACGGTGCCTCGAAAATATGCATCGATGTGGACATCGATGCGAGCTCTGACCTTGATTTCTTTCTTCCTGCTCAGCGTTTTGTTTGAGCTTATTTTTTTTTTCTTACATACTATGAGTCGATACATGAATATATTTAAACACATATTTGACATAATGTTTGGGATCTGAATTCCCTTTGATTTGAAATTGTCCACGTACGGAAATACAGGCGGGAATAGGGATTATATTCTTCTGTATTCCAGGAGCGAAATTCATCGTCACGTAACATCAGCATTACTATGTAGGTGACTTTTTTTATATTTCATTTCTAATTCAAAAGTTCCTAAATATACAGCATTAATGTTGCATTCGAGTAGAAGTTAACGTAAGTAGAGCTTTGTTTGGATTGAATATTTGTAAAAGTGGTTTATGATCGGTAGAAAGTATGAATTTGCGATCATGAAGGTATCGATAAAATTTACGCACTCCAAAGATAATACTGTACGCCTCTTTATCTATTTGAGAGTATTTTCTTTGTGTATTCGATAGTGTTTGAGATGCAAATTGGATGGGCCTTTCCGTTCCATCTGGGTATATATGTGATAACACTGCTCCCACACCATACGGTGATGCATCGGTAGCTAAAACAAGTGGTAATTTGTCATCAAAATGTGCAAGTACCTTTGGTAAACAGGTGTGATCTTCGACCAAATGGAAAGCTTTTTCGCATTCGTCGTCCCAAACGAAATCTATCTCCTTGCGTAGGAGATTGTACATAGGGTTCAATATTGTACTTAGATTGGGTAAAAATCTCCCATAATAATTCACTAATCCAATGAATGACTGTAATTGTTCTTCATCCTTAGGGTGGCTTGCATTTTTTACTGCATCCACTTTTCTTGCGACTTATGTATGCCATATTCATCAATTTTACAGCCGCAATAATCGATTTTATGGGCAAGGAATTTCGATTTGGCCCTATTCATACGTAAATTGTATTTTGCTAATCCAGACAATACTTGTTCCAATCGATTCAAATGTATTTCATCTGTAGGCCCTGTAATTTTGGTATCGTCGTAAAACACTTTGATACCATCTATGCCCTGTAGTATTTTTTCAATTTCTCCCTGCCAAATAGCAGGTGCTGATGCTATGCCGAACATCAAACGATTGCAAACATACAAACCTTTATGTGTATTCAAGGTGAGTATATGACGATCATCCGGGTGAACTTCTAAATTCAAGAATGCTTTACTTGAATCAATTTTAGAGAATTTCCCCCCCCCCCCTGCCATAGCTGAGAATAATTCTTCAATGGTTGGTACGGGATGATCGTCCGTTTGCAAGTTTGGGTTTGCGGTGACTTTGAAATCCCCGCATCTCCGAACACTACCATCGGATTTCACAATAGGGACAATAGGTGTCGCCCAATCTGATTGATTTATTCTTTTCATAACCCCTTGTTTTTCTAAATTATTTAATTCATGGTTAAAATTTGGAAGGAGCGCAAATGGAACCGTTTTCGCTCGTATATATCTTAGTATTGCTCCTTCTTTTTGTTTCAATCGAGCTTGGATACCGTCAATTCTCCCCAGATTTCCATCAAAAATGTTACTATATTTGGTGAACATGTTTTGTATTTTCATTTCTGTTGAACGATCTTGTACATTATCAATGTCATTATTCCACAGCTTTAATCGTAATTGACGTATCCATTCTCTACCAAGCAACGTATTTCTTTCATTATCTGTAATATAAATATTCAAGTTATGAATTGTGTCGTTATACAGGGTGTCCCATTTTAATTTTTATATCGGAATAACTCGAAAACAAAGGGTTTTGGAGGAAAATGTTTCGAACAAAAGTTGTGAGATTCCGAGGGGGACATCTGATGGTGACCTTGACTTTGGCTTCGGATCTCAACTTCAAGGTCATTCAGAGGTCAACTTTTGTTTCTCGAATGAAATCCCCTATTCTTGACTGCAGATTCAGATTTGATGTTGAGAAGCAAGAAACTTTTGTCTGAATCATTTTTCCGAATTCCGCACAGATGGCGCTCTAATCGATAAGGAATGAGTTTTATGAAACACTCGTATTGCTTTCTGTGTAAAACGATATTTAACTCTCCAGTGTTTTTTCTTCAGCTTCTGAGGATTACCGTCGCCATTGAAGTTACCCAATGTGCACCACGAGGAGGTTGAGCGATCGGATTTTGCACATCTTTCAGGCCCTGGAAAGGGCCGATTGTCTGGACTGTAGAGGTGTGTAATTTCCCACGACAAACGCTCTGCAATATTTATGGAAATTCACCGTATCAAATTTTCGATATTTGCACCGTTGACCTGTTGGCATAACCTAATTCGTCTCTGAAAATGTGGTTCTAACGACAAAAGCACATGACGTGGAATTGTTCGGCAGACAGTCCGTATTCGGCGTTTCATGTCATTTCTGGTCGTTGGTGGTCTCTCATAGACTACATCTTTGATGAAACCCCATAAGTAAAAATCCAGAGGGTTGAGATCCGGAGACCTAGCCGGCCAGGCAATGTATCCACCGTGACCAATCCATCTGTGTGGGTAAGATGTGTTAAAGAAATTTCTGACAATTGCAGCGTTGTAGGTGGTGCCCCATCATGTTGAAGCCACATCCTGTTCCGTGTGTAGAGATCAACATCTTCCAACATCCTTGGTAATTCGTCCCGAATCAATTGCAGATGATTTTCCTTCCTAACAGTATGTTGGAAGAAATAAGGACCAATGATCTGACCATTCAAAATCCCACACCACACATTCAGAGTCCAGCGATGTTGATTGTCAACTTGTCGATGCCATCTGGGATTTTCAATTTACCAATAATGACAATTATGTCTGTTCATAACACCGTTACTGCGAAATGATGCCTCATCACTAAACATCACGTAATTGAAAAAACCAGGCGGTTGCTCCGAAGCCCATTGACCGAATTCAACCCTACGTCCAAGATCATCTTCACTTAATGCTTGCACCAATGTAACGTGGTAAGGATGATATTTACCAGATCTCAGTATGCGGTGTGCCGTTGATCTTGGGATACCTAATTGGGGCTGGATTTCTCTGGCACTAACGTGAGGATTCAGGTGCACCATTCCTAAAACGGCTCCTGAGCGTGCATCCATACGATTTTCATCATAATGCCTTCTGACTCGTGGGATATTCATTCTTCCAACTCGTCTTTCTATTGAGCGTATCGCCTGAAGTGAAGGCGGGCGTCTATTTGGATACCTCTTCCCATACAATCTTGATGCTGCAGCGTAATTACGTCGACATCCTCCTAGTATCAGGAGAATATCAAGTATTTCACCCCAAGGATAATCCATAATATTGCGACCTTCACAACACCGATCAAAGATCTTCTTCAAGTTTGAATCGTATATCCCAGAGAATTTGTGAATGAATGAAGGATATTAAACATTTCGTTTCACTTATGTTTGTAAACAATGCTCTAGTATGAACTTTCTTGTTCATAATAAACACAAGTATTGTTTTGTACTTGTGTTTGGCAACAATTCACAGTAACGGTACTACGAACAGACATAATTGTCAATATTGGTCGATGGAAAATACCAGCTACGTCTCCGGATCTTACCACTTTCGATTTTTACTCATGGGGTTTCATCAAATTTTCAGGGCCACAAAGATGTGCAAGATCCGATCGCTTAACCTCCTCGTGGTGCACATTGGGTAACTCTCATGGCGACGGTAATCCTCAGAAGCTGAAAAAAAACACTGGAGAGTTAAATGTCGTTTTACACAGAAAGCAATACGAGTGTTCCATGAAACTCATTTTTTATCGATTAGAGCGCCATCTTTGTGGAATTCGGAGAAATGATTCAGACAAAAGTTTCTTGTTTTTCAACGTCAAATCCGAATCCGCAGTCAAAAATAAGAGATTTCATTCAAGAAACAAAAGTTGACCTCTGAATGACCTTGAAGTTGAGATCCGAGGTCAAAGTCAAGGTCACCATCAGATGTCCCCCTCGGAATCCCACAACTTTTGTTTGAAATATTTTCCTCCAAAACTCCTCGTTTTTGAGTTATTCCGATATAAAAATCAGAATGGGACACCCTGTATATAACTTCACACATTAAATAACCAAGTATTCTAAGTTCAGTATCGCAATAGGTTACAAGTTTCAATTTCGTACTGTATATTATTTCGTATTCAAAATAAGTCATGAATTCATCTTCCGACATAATAGTAACCGCAGCTCCACTGTCTACTTCAAATTTCACATGTTTGTTATTGACCGTGAGTGTAGTGAGAAATTTTTCACGATATTCAGATTGCTCAGTTTCGAGTGAACAAACCTCGTTCAACGGATCTTCTACTTCATAACATTCTGTATCTGCGTGATTCGTATTGGAATTTTGTTTCGCTTTGATACACATTTTCGTGATATGAGCTTTAGTTTTACAAAAACCACATACTGCCCAGATAGCAATTTGAGCTTGTTGCAAGTTTGTTGCAACCCTTACACCGAAAGTGGTCAAGCTTGTGGCAGGGCTGCCAATGGAAGTGGTGTAAGCCTATCACAAGGTTATCCGAGGCTTACTAGTTGACACAAAACAAGGCTGCAGCAAGCTTCACGTGACAAGTCCACGAAAATACTACTGTAAGGGTGTGACAAGCCTCCAACAACTGTACGACAAGTGTATGAAAATTCCATAGAAAGCAAATGAAACCCCTTTGACAACTGTATGCCAAGTGTATGAAAATCCTAGAGAAACCAAAGGAAACGCTTTCGACAGTCGTATGTCAAGTGTATGAAAATCCTGGAGAAACCAAATGAAACGCTTTTGACAGCCGTATGTCAAGTGCATGAAAATTCCAAATTGTACATATGGCAAACCTTGCTGAGAATGTCATGCAGGTCCGGACAAAAAATAGTTGTCAGGTTTTGAACGATTTTTTTCCCAGGAAATCCGGTAAAAAAGCGTTCGAAGCCTGACAACTGTATTTTGTCCGGATCTGCCTGGCATTCTCCACAAGGGAGCTGGCGACAGCTGAATGACAAGTGTGAAAAAACTGAGGAAAAAGTTATTATGACAAAAAAATATTGCTCCCAATGGTATATATAAAATGTTTCTTTGAGTGAATTCAATATCATCCAATGAATGAAATGGGTTTCAACATCATTCATTAAATCAAAAACTATCTGATCCATTGGAATAAAATTTCTTGGATTTGAAAGAATATTTTATAGATACCGTTGGATGAGGTATTTTTTTGTCACAATGACTTTTCTCTCACAGTATATGATCTATCATACGATTGTCGGATGGTCTCCATTTATTTCATCTAAAATTTGCATACACTACACGGGGAAAAATTTGCGATAAATTCTGGGACAAGGATAATTTGTATTACCATTTGAAACAAATTGTGGTAATTCTAACTAAATTGGAGCAGATTCAATGGCAAATTGGAGTGAATTATACTCCAAAATGTCTCTATCCCAATTTTCATTTCAAATTGTAGTAAGTATGAGGAGTAATTTCTTTACGTGTGGGTGCATGGGAGTAGAATCGTTTTGATTTGTTTCCTCAGACATTTTAAAATATTGTTTATCATCCAAGTTTCTAAATAAAACAAATTCAAGATGCATGGAGTAAAAGCTCCCTTTATTCCGAGTACACATAAATACACCGCAGATAGTAGTACACTGGAAAAAGTTTGTGTAAAAATCACATGACATATCACATGATATATATTGGCAGTACTCCAGGAAATAATATATTATTAAATTTCATGTACGATTTGTTATTTCTTTCAATGATTTATGATATACCTTCGCCAAAAATTTCAATTTTACACAATATACAAGTATAATTGCAAGTAAAAGTACGATATATAATTGTGAGATTCTCAATCTTGTGGAAAATTTTGCAATATATTATCGGCCAAAATCTTACCAGTTATATATTTCATAATTTAGAATAAAATTTTCTTTCAAATTTCGAAAACATCCAATGGAACACTCATATAATTTCTTCAATTTATAAGAACACGTTAATTGAAAATGAAAAACTAAGATGAACATGAAATCATAATTCATGCCATAAATCATATGAAAACAGATCAAGTCTCGTTATTATCTTCTGTCACAACTCCCGCATCATTTTCTTCTCCCAGATTTCCTGGATCCCGTTGTTGTATTCGATTTTCTCTGAAACAGCGTGTGAGGGAATGCAGTTGGTACAATAAATATAAAAATTCTTGGTGAAAATCGAATTGAAGCTTCATTTGTTGCAGAATCCGCTTCTGCGAGAAACTTTCACCAGGAATATATAAAATATATAGAAATATAATGGGTTCAATTCAAGTAATTGTGTATCCATTACCTACGAGTTCTGCGAAATTTTGCTTGTACAAGCCAGTCACTGACAGCTTCTCTCATTATGTTGTCTTTGGCATCTTTGTACGTCCACACACAAATCCCAGAATCAAAGGAAAAGCAACTTGAGTGAAAATAAAGCAAATTGATACGGAATAAAAATGCGGAAATTAACGCTTTCTACAAAAATTGTTCAACTAAGTATAATAATATACATGACACAAATAATTTGCATCCGCAACAACATGTACGATAGAACTCCATGTTATTTGTCTAAAGGATTTATTGAGGAGATAAGAGGATAGTTCATCATTAAATCTACCCCGTAGAGCACAACTACATGGGACTTTGGAGGTGGAACATCGATTGAGAAATGGGAGCCATGGAAATAAGGAAGATTCCTTATTGATGCAACTGAGACTCTCCCTTATTCCTCTATCAACATTTCATCTCCATTCCACCCCTGCCGAAAAAATCCAGGTGGAAATCCATACAAGAATCCAGATGGATTCCCATGTTTTTCTGTAAGAAATTTGGATTGTTTCCTGTGGATTTGCTTGAATTTTCATGGTTTCCTACGGAAATTTTCACCTTGTTCACCAGATGGATTTTTATCATGAATTCCCAGGAGTTCTAACTGAATTTTTAAGCTTCCTCTGGGGATTTCAGATGGGTATTTAGATTCTCACCTGAATTTCTGCAATAATCCTAGATGGAAAATCAGTGGTTGTGCTGTACGAGACACTACATGAATATGAAAAACATCAACTCACCGGACACTAGGCTGAAGACTTTGGTTTTTACAAAAGAAAAGAAAAGTTTTTTTTTCTTTACTACACCGGTTTTCATTGCCTTCCCTGTTGAAGGATAAGTTTCGGCTACTTCGTCGGTTATTACCTTGCGTAATATATTTGCAGCAAGAACTTTGACGTATTTTCCACCTACACTCATAAGGATCTTCATCTGGAATTAATAATCCAATATTAAAAGTTATACTCCAAAAATAAACCTTTATGAAAGGAGAAAAGAGATGGGTTGGATTGGAAAATATTTATTCGCAGTACATAAATGGTATAATTGAATACGGCCAAAAATCTGTCAATTAATATTCATTCCATCACATATTTCATGAATATAACACATATTTCTTAGAGGTTTGTTTATACTCTAACCAAAATACAATGTTTGAACAGCGTGCAGAGGGTGGGAAATAAAATGAAATCTGTGTTATTTCTCACTATTTGCAAGCTTTTCGCACATTGTTGCCCGCTTCATTTTCATCAGAATATCCAATTCCGATTCAAAACATTAGAATTCGATAAGAACGCTCACAGCGACTTCCATCAGTTTAAATCGAATTTGGTTATATTTGAAAAACGCGAATTTGTTCATAATACCTCTCAAATACATATTTTCATCAGAACAGAATCTTTATCTCAATGTACACTGTCAACAATTCCTTGAAATTCCATATATTTTTCAAGTATATTTGAGAATGGAATCTACGATTCTTGGTGATTGAATGGAAAATTCCATTGCATGTAATTGAGTTTTCAATATTTGCTATATTATATTTTTCCCATTTCCCGTGATAATATAGTTCGGTAACTGAATCTTCATTCATATGTAATTGGGATTTTTTCCAGTTCTCAAGGATTTGAATGGGGATTACTTCTATTACAAGCAATTGAATCTCCATGCATGAATTTTGAACAATATATATATAGGTAATGTATGTATAACTGCAATAACACTGACATGACTCAATGACAGGATGTGGAGATTCTCCACTGGAGAATATGAATGAGTTTGTCCATATTCGAAAGAATAATTTTCTGTTCACACTCTGAAGATTTCAATTATCACATTTCGAAGGTGAAAATTTTGCGAAGAAATAAATAGTGACTGTCAATCTAATAAAGATTCTCATGTGGAGAAACGAAGTACTACATCCAAAATAATTGAAAAATAAAAAAAATATCCTCACTAGTTTTCGTCGCAGCCATGGATTTTGCATAATTCTGTCATCTAATTGAGGGAATTTATCTTCACTGACTGGCAGTGAGGCGATCAAATTCTCATCTTCGTTGGTTTTTACAGGTTTATTTTGTTGTACTTGCGTCTCGACTTCCTGTGCAGAGAAAGAATCCAATATGGTATCAATTCTTGCATCTTGACGTCGGCGTTGAACAATGATGATGACGATGACGATGACGATGACGATGACGATGACGATGACGATGACGATGACGATGACGATGACGATGACGATGACGATGACGATGACGATGACGATGACGATGACGATGACGATGACGATGACGATGACGATGACGATGACGATGACGATGACGATGACGATGACGATGACGATGACGATGACGATGACGATGACGATGACGATGACGATGACGATGACGATGACGATGACGATGACGATGACGATGACGATGACGATGACGATGACGATGACGATGACGATGACGATGACGATGACGATGACGATGACGATGACGATGACGATGACGATGACGATGACGATGACGATGACGATGACGATGACGATGACGATGACGATGACGATGACGATGACGATGACGATGACGATGACGATGACGATGACGATGACGATGACGATGACGATGACGATGACGATGACGATGACGATGACGATGACGATGACGATGACGATGACGATGACGATGACGATGACGATGACGATGACGATGACGATGACGATGACGATGACGATGACGATGACGATGACGATGACGATGACGATGACGATGACGATGACGATGACGATGACGATGACGATGACGATGACGATGACGATGACGATGACGATGACGATGACGATGACGATGACGATGACGATGACGATGACGATGACGATGACGATGACGATGACGATGACGATGACGATGACGATGACGATCACGATCACGATGACGATCACGATCACGATCACGATCACGATCACGATCACGATGACGATCACGATGACGATCACGATGACGATCACGATGACGATCACGATGACGATCACGATGACGATCACGATGACGATCACGATGACGATCACGATGACGATCACGATCACGATCACGATGACGATGACGATCACGATCACGATCACGATCACGATCACGATCACGATCACGATCACGATCACGATCACGATCACGATGCTCTTGTAGACTCGACCATGAGCCTGATCGGTTTCGCGTGCCACGCTCGCACGCCATGCAGGAGGCCTTGACATCGGAAGCGACCCGTGTACCAGTGGACACCGGAGATTGCTGATGTGCGCCGAGAGGGTCTTCGGCTACGCAGGGCCGCTCAAAGGGCGAGAAATTGCCCGGAGGCGGCGACCAGGTCGGCGGAACACAGGGCGGCGAGAAGGCTGCTCCGCGGAGCCATCACAGGAGCAAAGTCTCCTGTTGGAAGGATAATAATAATAGTATTGATAATAATAATTTTTTTTCCTTTACAAAGGGGGAAATGCTCTATGCACCTTCAGGGTGTTACGTCAAAACTGCTGTTTCCTTCAGATTTTTAGTAACTCGTGACAAAAGTTATTAAGGAGAACACCAAATCGTCTAGTCTGGTGTCCCCTTTTGTACCCCACTTTAGTTGGGGCGAACCCAAACAAGGACTGGGGAAAGAATATCGTTTCAAATGAATTTTAAAACTCAGATTTAGTACTGAAATGTATGAAAGTATATTCTGAAAGTAATGTTTTATAATGTGTCGTGTGAGTGCGCGAGTGTGTTGTTTATGATATTCTTATTAATTTTTTTTTTTGAACTCAATCTATTTAGATTTAATTTTTTGTTACCCATAGGTAAAAAGAAATCGTGTCGTATTTCGACTCTAACTTCATTGAAAAGGAAAGGAAGTGTTGTTTTTGTAGATTCAATTTTAGGTCAACTGGAATTTAATCTGAAAAACATAAAATTTAAAGGTCAGTGATGACAGAAATACATTCTGGGGTTCGCCCAGTAATGTTGTCTGCTCTCGCTGTATTCATCTTTTGCAAAAAAAAGATGAAGAGTGTGCCGATGGGAATTTTAGTGAAGAATTGTAAAATTTGTTCTACGAGGGGATATTGGGGAGGAAAGAGATCACTCAGTTCCACGATGAGGTTTCTCATTAAAAGAGAAACTCGATTAATTTCGTTCTTTTCCTCACTGTGATCGATGGAAGAAAAAGGAAATAAGGATTGGAATTTTAGGGATGAATTAGGAATTTTTTTTATTGGGTTATGCTGAAACAAAAGAAAAGAAGATGAAATATTAATAGAGAATTGTCAGAATGAAAGTAAAGGAATATGTAGAAGAAACCCCCTTACTCAATGATAGATGAAAATTGAAATTCAAAGTTTGTTTCAATGATTTCAAATTTTCTAATTCTTTAAGTGAGTGTTCGAGAAGTTTTTCATCGAATTCCCAATTTTTGAAAACTCTGTTTCTTGACGGGCCAGGGTCTGGAAGAGTGTCTGACCGCACCTTTTGAATCTTATTCTGAATCCTCCGGCGGATTCTTTTAACCCTTTTGGTCAATTTATTAATTCTTTCATTAAGAATCTCTTCCACTAAAACAAAAAATACATATATATATTTAAACACAAAATATCAATTTAAAAGGGAAAAACGGAATGAATTTAAATTCAAAAGGAAAAAGTTAGAATCGAAAGCTGGTTTTCTTTCATAAAATTGTAAATTATAATTTCTCTACTAATTCAAGACTGAATTATTGTAGAAGAAATCAGTCAAACCACCGTACACTAAAAATTACTTTGTTAAATTTTTTATTATTATTTGAAATAAACTCACTTTTGGTTTTGAAACACTAATGGGTAGAACTTAGATTTTTGTGGAAAATTAGAAAAAATGTTGTCGATGTAGATAGAATTGTGTCGTTGCTCTATAGGAGTCCTACTCGCACCTTTTTATGAGCGTACGAGTAATAGAGTCCTTTATAGAGATTTTGCGAAATGGTAAAGTTTTCTTTCTTGGTCGAAGACCCAGAACGAGAGTGTTTTAGTATAAGATTTTTGATTCAACGTCACCTCGGTTTTCTGTCGAGGTAGGGAAAAACCTTGGGTGGTGGAGGAATAAGGTTTGGCTAAAAATTTGTAAATTGAGTAGTGGAAAAAGGTAAGGCCTTCGGGGTGGTATCGGAGTTTCATCGATTAGGATTTGTAGATCCTTGAGAAAAGGGGTTTGTCTTTAAGGAAATCCTCCATTTTCTTCCTAATTGGCAACACCCTCCATCCCTTCTTAATTTACTCTATTGCTATCTTTTCTTTTTACACTCTCTTTCTTTCTCTACGAATATCTAACTTGCGGATTTTTCCGCTAGGGGAAAATATTATAAACTCAATGATTCTTATAGAAATGGATCGATATTATTTTGTAAAATGTAATGTTTAAGTGTTTTTATTTGTTGAATTGACATTATTAATTATATATATAGAATGATTTTAATTAGAAAATTAACATTTGAACGTTTAAATCGTATTAATTATAACCAATTTACTAAAACTTTTATTTGAATTTGTCGATTGCATGAATTTCATACATGTTATTATTCATGAACCTTTTCTTTATAAATTTCCAGCATGTTTAAGTTTATTTATTAACACTAATTATAGATATTGAGTGATCTTGATAATCATTTGCATGCCTTAAATTAATGATTTGATTTTACACATATGAATAATTACTTTATATATATATATTTAATTTTCTCTTACTCGTCAGATGCAAATTTGTTAAGAACGTAAAATTTCTATTGAAAAGCGTAATTGATAAACAGATAGAGTTGATAAATGAGAGAGAAAGGAAGTCATAGTTGTTAATAGTTTATGCCATGGTGTAGAGGTTAGTTATCAATGTTTTCTTTTTATATATAGATTTTGTATATTAGGTGCTCATATGTTATTGAATTTGATCGTGAAATCATTACAACAACACGAGCCAACGTTGTGCCAATGTTGTGCCAACCGTCAAAAATTCTATATATTGTGAATTATTGACATCTTCGGGCTTGCATTGTTATTTTTGTTTGCTAACTAGGCTGAAGCTAGTGAGTATTTGATGCAAATAGTGTGCCGACGTTCAGCCAACCGTGGGCCAACGTTTAATGTGCGGAGAAAAGTTGAGAGAGAAAAGAAACTACCAAGGCATTCAAAGTTGACTGTTGTATGACCGATATCAACAATCAATCAACTGCCAACGGTGAGCCGATCGTGGCCCAACCTTGAAAAATAGAGGAGGAAGAGAGAGAGGAAAAAAAAACGAGAAAATTTACAGAAGGACGAGTGCAATAAGTGAATATCTTTCACGTATTCGAGGTTGGTTGGCAATTGGTCAATTGCCAATGTTTTGCCAATTATAAGCCAACACTCGATTCGTGAGGGCTTTCAGTGTTTCCTAAAACAACTTAATTGTTGGTTTAAAATTCTGTTTTGATAGCACCTTTCGCAATAGCAATAATAAATTACTGTTGTTAGCAAAAGGCGCTTTAAATATTCATTTGTAAGCTTTTTTTTTGTAGAAGGCGGTTATATGGATATTATATGTATATCTCTGTACATGAGATTATATATCGATATACAGGATGTACAAAATTCTCGTTGGAAACTAATTTCTATACATCTATTAAATAAATTCTATGCTTGTCTGTCTATCATTGTCAAATTACAAAAACGAATATTTGAAGATATTTTCTTAGAGGAAGAATTACTTTATGACTATATATATATATATAGTATTTTTCTCATCCTGAAAAAAAGAAAAGGGGAGAAAAGAAAAGAAATGGAAGGGTTTGTCACATGTTTGCCTGAGCATATTTTATATTTTATGATGTTTTTCCGTTCGACACTATTGTCTCGACAGAAATCCCTTTTATTTCGAATTCTTTTCGTTACTCATTGTGTACGAAAAGGATTCGAATTTAATGAGTATACCTGAACTTTTCGGTTATTTATAGAGATTTCAATCCCTATACTCCGTTATGTACGTTCAATTTCTCGTACGGTACGCGTGAGCGTCATACCCGTCATCTTCGGTGCATCTCGGGATGCAACGGCGATGTTCGGTATGCATGTTATTTTCACGTGCATCGCGTGAAGAAAAAGGCTCGTCGGAGAAGGAAGTTGAAAACGATGACAATAAAAAAAAAAGGAAGCAAGAAGGAGAGAAAAGAAATAAAAGAAAGAAACGTGAAGGAAGGAAATTTAAGAAAATTTACGTCCACGTTACACCTCCCCCCTTTTTCGACAAATTTCCGTAGGAAATTTGGCAAAAGTAAGAGAAGATGCTGAAATAGATCTTGACGAAAAGATGAGTTAATATAATTAGAATAAAAATACTAAAAGTAGGGTGAGCTACAGTATTATAATATATGTATAGATATATCTCAATTTAAAGAAATCAATCCTAAACATTCAAACCATAAGGGCGGGTCAATGTATTCGATTCTGTTGGCAATTTGTTTGATGGGTAGAGAGGTTCTGGCTGTTGGTTGTCGTTGGTTGGTGGCTTACTCTCCGGAATCTCAGCTTCGTTCATCTTGGCAAGTTCCCGTTGATTGATGTGTAGCAATAGATTGGTTGCAGAATCCCACAGCGAGACCACCAAATAAGGTGACCAACCATACACTGAATGTAGGGCAAATATATGCAACACAGTGTCAATGACGAGTTTGATAATTTTAAACGTCAATATTATTCCGAGAATTCCCGCGCTGAACGTCCCAAAGGTGTTGAAACCAATCCAGAGCTCATTCCACGTTGAATTGGCTATATGCTCCAAAGTTTTGTCGTCCAATATTGAGCTCCAGCTCAGTCCTTGAAGATCAACGGGCTCTCCGGTGACGGCACGAACGATGTTGCTAATAATTGCTGACTGCTCAAACGGGGACATTATGTATTTGTTGAGTCTTTCGATATCTTCTTCCGTATAAATCCCTTGCTTAGCTAAATTTCCAGGGCTTTGATAAGTCCATGTAGGTGTTGTTAATGGCGTCATGGTGTAAGGAACAAGTGTTTCAGTTGGGAATGGCAGCATCTTATACCATATACCATCTATCTCGTACATGGGTGGTATCATATTGTTGCAGGGAATTTCCATTCCTTGGGTTTTGAGGATGTGGGTTTTCGGCATCATAAAGAGTTTTGTGCTGCCCTTCATGACTGGTAATTCTTGATAGCACCTATCAACAGTCGCTACGGTAACCTCTACGGGTATACATTTTATCAGTCTGATTACTTCGCCTGTGATTACTGCAGTGAATCCTGGTCCTTTTTGAAAGTTATAGGCAAATTCTTCAGGTTTAATGAGGGCTAAAGTTTGCGCGTTCCTTAGAATTTCTTGTTCCAGACGACATCTTTGGACTATGACGTCTTTGTACAGATTGTTGATTTGGGTCCTGATGAATTTTTCCACGTAAACGAACTTGCTATTCACATAAGTGAAGAGGTCTAAATCCTGGGTCTTCATTGGCTTCGGTCTGGAGAAAAAGTTTTCACGTCTTCCTTTCAGAATAAAAAGTTTTGGGTGTTGTGTCTTAATCAGCTGGTAACCACATAGATATTGAGATTGCTCGGCCGTGAGGGCGAAAGTTATGTCTTCGGTCTTTACTGAATATATAGTCTCGGGGTATTGATTTGATAAATCTTGTAGTTTAGAGGAAAATCCTTCGTACAAAACCCCGTATCTATTGAATTTGCAAGTTTCTTCAGGTATCACATTCCAGTGAGCGTGTCCTCCAAAATGTCCACGCAGGTTCCAGATGAAAGGGTGCATCGAGTTCCGGATGATAGAATTATTTCATTTTTTTCCAAGTCGGTTTTTGCGTAGTAATCAGTAAGGGTGATCTTAACGGTTCCTTGAACGACCACGTCGCTCCATGTTCCATATGGATCGGCGTAATAGGTTCCTTCACATTTTCCTTCGTTTGTAGACTTGCCAGCAATGGTGACTGCGTAATTATTGGTTGCGTTGACTCTTATACCGTGTATTGAAGTAAATCCAATTATTAATTTTCTAGTTTCGTGCAAATCCTGGCATCTTTCCCTAGTCGTTTCCTGAATATATTCAGCATATCCTCCTGCTACGGCTGCGTTGTGAGAGAACATCCCACAGTGGTTGATTTCGCGGAGAATTTCTACTTTGCACGTCCGAACATACACGTTTCCAAAATTTATTATTTGCAGTAGTTGCATATAGATGGTGGTTTCGTTGACAATTGGTTCGGCGATATTGCAATCACCGATTTTATTCAGTGAAATGGTGGTTATATTCGCGTTAGGGGCTGCGCAATCGTATGCTATTAATCCATCCGTTGATCCTGAGTATATTCCGATACAGATGATGATGAGTTGCCACAAAATCGTCTGTAACGCCATATTTCGTCTGGGGGTGGGGGAAATCGAAGTTAGATTTGTTTACAATTTGATTATAATTTTGCACTAAGGTACATAAGGGTAATAGAACAAATTTTATGGAAAAGAAGGAAAATTATTATACTAATAAAAGAGAACTTATAATTACATTAAACGTTATTATAACGTCTGGATGCTGAATAGTATATGGAGTGGGAGCACGGCTTTTTGAATGAAGATTTAGAATTTTCTGTATTTGAGGCATCACTGTGCCGCAGTGTGAACAGAATTTCATTTATTCTTGATTGACTCGAAATTGACGTAAATCAGTGCCACAATTTGAACAAAAATTAATTTTTAAAGTATTTATCATGATAGCTGAATGGTTCATTGACAAAGGCTATTTAAATTTTCTTTGTGAGGTTTTCTTGTGGCTTTCGCTGCTGCGTTAAGGTGTTTGGGGTGCTTAATAAGGCGTGTTAACTCATACCTGGGTTTTTTTTTTTTTGCTTTTAATGACAGAGGATTGGGTTTTAGTTTCGTTAGTAAGTGTAAAATTTCCTCTATAGGGGTTTTGGAATTTACAGGGCGATGGTAGCACTATCGGACCTTCTATGATTTCATCATCGGCTATGAATTTTTCAGCTGTGATATCTTGAGTTCTCTCGATAGCTACTTGCAAAACAAAACGTCTATAATGCCACTCTCTGAGGTCTACTCTATGTACGCAAATGGGGCAAAAATCGTGAACGTCTAAGTCATTAAAATATGCAGTCTTTTGAATACGCGTCCAGTTTTTGTGGTCAGAATTCGAACAGGTTAAAGAAGTAAAAGGACGATCTTCAATTCCCTTTATACAATCATCTTTCCAAATTATTCTGTCACAGTAGATAGTTTTTCTCTGTGGTAATTTCTCTGACTCAGGTTCTAAAGGTATGTATGGAATTTTCATTGGAGCAAAACTAACAAATTTCTTCAGAAAATCGGTATTGCGATCAGGTCTCTCATAACGAAAGTATGTGGAAAGAACTTCTAATACTTCTAATCTAGATTTCCACTCTTCTTCATTTGTTAATTCCACACATATCTCGCAAAAATCACGAGGATCCATATTGCAATGACAGGCTTTCATTTGTAATTCTATCCATCCATGATCTGGATTGTTACATTTTAATTGGCTGAATTTAATTTTTCCAACCCCACGTATTCCAGCTATTTCCCAGTGAAGTTCGTCACTCATTTTATTCCCAAACATTCCTTTGATTGCTGCAATTTTATATGCTTCTATGTAAAATTTTCTTGAAATATTGACTTCATCTTGATCGGGATTTGAAAAATCTTGATCAATTACGTATTGTTTTTTGGTTAATAAGTCACCACGAGAGATTGCAAGGCTCAAGGTTTCTTTTCGAAAATTCCATTCATCGTAATCTTTATCATGGACGCAGATATTGCAGAAATCTCCGAAATTCAAATCATGTTTATTTGCCTGTTCTTGAAGGCTAGTTAAATCATCATGTCCATGAGAAAAATCGCAAGTGGGTCTAGAGAATGATCTATTGTCCATGCCCATAATGCTACCATTTTCCCATACGAATCTATCGCAGAGTTCAGTTTTCTGTCCACTTAGGGTTATATTAATCTCAAATCTATCATCAGATGATGTTACCTCTTCTGAGGGTTGCTCAGTAAGGATTGCATCATCGATATCAATTTCAAATTCCATTTCATCACTATTCAAAATCCAGGGTTCGTTTGTAATATTACTTTTACAATAGTTTGTAGTTTCTTGAGCTCCGATTTCCGTTGGAATAACAAAATTCTCAAATTCTCTTGAATAGAATGAGGACAAAATTAAGGGTTTTTTGTTTTCGGAAACCTTATCTCTAGGGTTACTAGATGATAAGTTTTTTGTTGAAATAGTGGTGACAGTAGGATCTGGATTACTCCAAGAAGAAGTTGCAATTCTTCTGGAAGTTTCGTTTCCCTGTTTGTCATCACTAGGTTGATGTTCCTGAGATTGAAACATTGATGTGGTCTTCGGGATAGCGCCTAATCAGGCCAAGTCCTTAGTATCAGGTGATTCTGATTTCAATGATTCAAGGTCTCGACTAGGGCGTATCATTCTTTCGGAAGGCCTTGGAGTGTTATCCATCTCTGGTTCACAGGATATGGAGTCTCTACACTTGTGTATTAGTGTTCTCGTTTATATGTACTGGAAGATCAAAGGTGAAGAAAAAAAATTAATGAATAGGGATGATTTAATAGAAAATGAATTATTAAGAATTCAAATAAAACAAAAGATATAGATAGAATTATACCAAAGTGGTTAGATAATTATAATGGGTAAAGTATTATTTATATCTTAAATAAGTAAATATAATAAAATATGAAAGAAATTTGAAAGAGAGGGACACAAAAATTTGAGAATTATTTATATATATAATGAGTAAACGCATGTATATGTATTGAGATTTGTTTTTTTTTTTTTTCTTAAATAGGGGAAAAAGATATCATTACTGTATTCTTTTATTATATATAAAGATTTGGAAAAACTAAATTATTCAAAGGGATATATATATATATATGTTTTTTTTGTCTTTTTGTTTTTTTTTTCTAATTATATAAAAGGTATATTGAATAATTATGAAAGTTTTTCATCTTCTATCATCGAAAGGTATTACTCTATCAGTGAAGACAACCTTTTCTTGTCTGCCTATAAGTATTTTGAGATTTTTATCACTGAGGACTTCTACAATTTTATAAGGGCCTTCATAAAGATTTTCTAATTTGTTAGTTTTCATACCCTTTTTCAAAAGAATAAGTTCGCCAGCTATGAATCTTTTCATCTTAGTTGTTTGATCGTAATGTTCTTTAGATTTTTCTTTGGCTATTCTCAGATTTTCCCTAGCTTCTCGCTGAAATCTATCTAATCTAACCATTAATTTAATCAAATATTCGTCATAAGTTTTCAACTGTTCATATGAAGGTAAGGGTTGGCTCGAGGGCATTATTGGAGTTTTACCAAATACCAACTCATAAGGAGTTCTTTTGGTTGCTTCATGAATACTAGTATTATAAGATAACATCGCGAGTTCAATCCATTGGTCCCATTCATAATCCTTTGACGTGAATTGTCTAAGATATTCCGATAGAACAGCATGGGATCTTTCTAAAGATCCATTGGTTTGTGGATGATACGCGGTTGTATTTAAATGCCCAATATTTAATCTTTTCGTTAAGGTTTTCATGAATTTAGACATAAAGTTAGATCCTCGATCTGTCAGGATTATTTTCGGGGCTCCATAAATACACAGAAACCTTTTCAAGAAAGCATTTGCTACTTCCGATGCTGTTCCATTTATCAAAGGAACTCCAGTACTATGTTTAGTTAATAAACATTGCATTGTGAGTATGTATCTATTTCCTTGTTGCGTGGGAGGGATGATGGGTCCTACGAGATCCAGAGCAATTTTTTCGAACGCGTGGCCAGGTGTGTCTGTTATCACCATAGGCTGTCGATTTCTCGTTCTAACGATTTTCTTCAATTTACATGGTAAACATCCGGATATGTAATTTTGCACATCTTCCTTGATGTATTCCCAGTAGTAATTTAGTCGTAGTCGATTGAATGTTCTTTCAACTCCTTTATGACCTCCTACGGTAGAGTTGTGTGCTTCTTCAATCAAAAGTCTTCTTTCAGAGACATCTGGGATTATTACTATTCCTAGGCAGAACGTAACTCGAACTGGTACATGGCAGAATTCTTTATTAAATTCAATAACAATTCTGTCCCATTCCAGATCATTTGAAAAGTCTATTTTCGGTACGCTAAAGCTGCTTATTTCGTTCAACCTGACGAATAATTTCAGCTCTCTGATTGCACTTTGCAAATGCATCATGGTTTCTCGTATAGAAGGAACTCTATAGGATGGCTCTATATAGAGTCCAAAGTACCATTTATTTCCCTTTTTTACTCCTGGAATCTTCCGAGGTTCATTGGTCCAAAACAGTCAATATCAATTTTTTCGGAAAAGGTTTGGATAACCATTTCAAAAGGTTTTCCTTCTTCATTTAAAAAGAATGCATAATTATCTTTCTTTAGTTCTAAAGGATCTCTTGATTCAAATATATTAGATCCTAGAATCAATTTATTTAAATCTTTATATAAGTTCTCGTAGGTTTCTTCTTCGTCTGACTCTTCGTTATCTTCTATATTTTCAGGTGAGTCATCGTGAAGACTTCCGTTGTAACCTTCAATGGTATCTCGATTGAGGCGTTCGTGATATAAGTTTTCGTTATCTGACTCACTATTTGAGCTTTCTTCTTCAGAATCATGTAGATTCATAGCGTGTTTCTCATGGTCTTGATTTCCATGATAATCCATTGTAGATTCTTGATCATCCGAATTTTCCAATTGGTTTTCTTCTGGAATTAATGGATTTTGCTCGTTGTTGAACTTGTCGATAAATTCATCGAGTTTTTCAAGGGATTCTTGTTCAATTAGGCGATTCTTCTTCTTCATTTCATCTCGATACTGTTGACCTTTTTCTGTCAACTTAGGTATCCTTCTAGATCTCCTGGGTTGAGTTTCAATATTATAAAGCGTTTGAATATTCTCAACTATTCCTTGATTATCGTAATTTTCGAGTTTTTCTTCTGAAATTGGGGGATTCCGGGAAAGAGCGTCAGCGTTGACGTTCGTTTTTCCAGCTTTGTGTATGATATCAAAATCGTACTCTTCAAGCTTCAATCTCCATCTGGCTAGGCGAGAAGTTGGATCTTTAGCAGTCCTCATCCATACCAGGGGTTTATGGTCCGTCACAATCGTGAACTTGCGTCCATATAAATATGGCCGAAATTGTGATACGCTATAAAGGATAGCTAGTGCTTCTTTCTCATACGTGCTATATTTCAATTCCGTTTGATTTAACAGTCTGGATACATAGGCACAGGGCTGGTCCTTTCCAACTGGTCCTTGACTCAGGATCCCGGCTATGGCATATCCGCTTGCATCAGTGGTTAATAAGAATGACTTATTAAAATCCGGATATTGGAGAACAGGTTCTTCACATGAGCAATTCTTTAGAGTTTCGAAAGCTTCTTGTTGTTCCTTGTTCCATTCGAATGGAACGTTTTTCTGTAATAATTTCGTCAACGGTTTCGAAATTTTTGAAAAATTGTGTATGAATCGGCGGTAGTATCCAGCTGAACCCAGAAATTGTTTTATATTCTTCGGATTCTTTGGCGTTGGAAACTTCCGTACTGCTTCGATTTTCTTCGGATCAGGTTTTAAGCCTGCGTCGGAAATCACGTGTCCCAGGTACGCAACTTCTCGGCGTGAAAATTCGCACTTATCAGGCTGTAGTTTGAGATTAGCTTCTGTCAATCGTGAGATTAAGCTCAAGTACTTCTTACGATGTTCACTTAGTGTTTGAGCGTAAATAACTACGTCATCTAAGTAAACAAAAAGCTCTATGCCTTGCAGTCCCGTCAACACGATGTCCATGAGATGCTGGAACGTCGCAGGTGCATTTTTTAGTCCAAATGGCATCCTTACGAACTCATAATGTCCGTGTGGGGTGGAGAAGGCAGTTTTGTGACGGTCCTTGTCACTCATCTTTATTTGGTGGAAACCAGAAGCGAGATCAAAGGTGCTAAAGTATTTTGCATCTCCTAGCTGGTCCAAAATTTCCGTGATGTTTGGTAACGGGTAAGCATTACTTATAGTTTTTTCGTTGAGAGCTCGAAAATCTAAGACAAGTCTCCATCTTTTATTTCCATGGCTATCCGCCTTTTTCGGGACAATCCATACTGATGTGTTATATGGTGATTGGGAAGGTTGTATGATATTGTTATTTAGCATTTCTTCCACTTGTCTGATAATTTCTTCCTTTAGATTTGGAGGAAATCTGTATTGTTTCGTATGGATAGGTTTGTCGTCTATCGTTGGAATTTCGTGGGTCAAAATATCAGTATGAGTTAGTTGATCGCCTGGGATGTGGAATCGATCCAAACTGTGTTTAATTAAAATTTCGATCTCTTCCTTTTCTTCTTCATCAAGATGGCCTAACCTCAACAATTGTCGAATTTTCTGAAACCTTTTGTCTTCTTCTTTACTCAAATTGATTGATTTATTTGAGATTTTATACAAGTTCCTCTTTTTCCTTCCGGTGATCCTAGTGTGTTGTTTATTATATTCTTATTAATTTTTTTTTTTGAACTCAATCTATTTAGATTTAATTTTTTGTTACCCATAGGTAAAAAGAAATCGTGTCGTATTTCGACTCTAACTTCATTGAAAAGGAAAGGAAGTGTTGTTTTTGTAGATTCAATTTTAGGTCAACTGGAATTTAATCTGAAAAACATAAAATTTGAAGGTCAGTGATGACAGAAATACATTCTGGGGTTCGCCCAGTAATGTTGTCTGCTCTCGCTGTATTCATCTTTTGCAAAAAAAAGATGAAGCGTGTGCCGATGGGAATTTTAGTGAAGAATTGTAAAATTTGTTCTACGAGGGGATATTGGGGAGGAAAGAGATCACTCAGTTCCACGATGAGGTTTCTCATTAAAAGAGAAACTCGATTAATTTCGTTCTTTTCCTCACTGTGATCGATGGAAGAAAAAGGAAATAAGGATTGGAATTTTAGGGATGAATTAGGAATTTTTTTTATTGGGTTATGCTGAAACAAAAGAAAAGAAGATGAAATATTAATAGAGAATTGTCAGAATGAAAGTAAAGGAATATGTAGAAGAAACCCCCTTACTCAATGATAGATGAAAATTGAAATTCAAAGTTTGTTTCAATGATTTCAAATTTTCTAATTCTTTAAGTGAGTGTTCGAGAAGTTTTTCATCGAATTCCCAATTTTTGAAAACTCTGTTTCTTGACGGGCCAGGGTCTGGAAGAGTGTCTGACCGCACCTTTTGAATCTTATTCTGAATCCTCCGGCGGATTCTTTTAACCCTTTTGGTCAATTTATTAATTCTTTCATTAAGAATCTCTTCCACTAAAACAAAAAATACATATATATATTTAAACACAAAATATCAATTTAAAAGGGAAAAACGGAATGAATTTAAATTCAAAAGGAAAAAGTTAGAATCGAAAGCTGGTTTTCTTTCATAAAATTGTAAATTATAATTTCTCTACTAATTCAAGACTGAATTATTGTAGAAGAAATCAGTCAAACCACCGTACACTAAAAATTACTTTGTTAAATTTTTTATTATTATTTGAAATAAACTCACTTTTGGTTTTGAAACACTAATGGGTAGAACTTAGATTTTTGTGGAAAATTAGAAAAAATGTTGTCGATGTAGATAGAATTGTGTCGTTGCTCTATAGGAGTCCTACTCGCACCTTTTTATGAGCGTACGAGTAATAGAGTCCTTTATAGAGATTTTGCGAAATGGTAAAGTTTTCTTTCTTGGTCGAAGACCCAGAACGAGAGTGTTTTAGTATAAGATTTTGATTCAACGTCACCTCGGTTTTCTGTCGAGGTAGGGAAAAACCTTGGGTGGTGGAGGAATAAGGTTTGGCTAAAAATTTGTAAATTGAGTAGTGGAAAAAGGTAAGGCCTTCGGGGTGGTATCGGAGTTTCATCGATTAGGATTTGTAGATCCTTGAGAAAAGGGGTTTGTCTTTAAGGAAATCCTCCATTTTCTTCCTAATTGGCAACACCCTCCATCCCTTCTTAATTTACTCTATTGCTATCTTTTCTTTTTACACTCTCTTTCTTTCTCTACGAATATCTAACTTGCGGATTTTTCCGCTAGGGGAAAATATTATAAACTCAATGATTCTTATAGAAATGGATCGATATTATTTTGTAAAATGTAATGTTTAAGTGTTTTTATTTGTTGAATTGACATTATTAATTATATATATAGAATGATTTTAATTAGAAAATTAACATTTGAACGTTTAAATCGTATTAATTATAACCAATTTACTAAAACTTTTATTTGAATTTGTCGATTGCATGAATTTCATACATGTTATTATTCATGAACCTTTTCTTTATAAATTTCCAGCATGTTTAAGTTTATTTATTAACACTAATTATAGATATTGAGTGATCTTGATAATCATTTGCATGCCTTAAATTAATGATTTGATTTTACACATATGAATAATTACTTTATATATATATATTTAATTTTCTCTTACTCGTCAGATGCAAATTTGTTAAGAACGTAAAATTTCTATTGAAAAGCGTAATTGATAAACAGATAGAGTTGTGAATGAGAGAGAAAGGAAGTCATAGTTGTTAATAGTTTATGCCATGGTGTAGAGGTTAGTTATCAATGTTTTCTTTTTATATATAGATTTTGTATATTAGGTGCTCATATGTTATTGAATTTGATCGTGAAATCATTACAACAACACGAGCCAACGTTGTGCCAATGTTGTGCCAACCGTCAAAAATTCTATATATTGTGAATTATTGACATCTTCGGGCTTGCATTGTTATTTTTGTTTGCTAACTAGGCTGAAGCTAGTGAGTATTTGATGCAAATAGTGTGCCGACGTTCAGCCAACCGTGGGCCAACGTTTAATGTGCGGAGAAAAGTTGAGAGAGAAAAGAAACTACCAAGGCATTCAAAGTTGACTGTTGTATGACCGATATCAACAATCAATCAACTGCCAACGGTGAGCCGATCGTGGCCCAACCTTGAAAAATAGAGGAGGAAGAGAGAGAGGAAAAAAAAACGAGAAAATTTACAGAAGGACGAGTGCAATAAGTGAATATCTTTCACGTATTCGAGGTTGGTTGGCAATTGGTCAATTGCCAATGTTTTGCCAATTATAAGCCAACACTCGATTCGTGAGGGCTTTCAGTGTTTCCTAAAACAACTTAATTGTTGGTTTAAAATTCTGTTTTGATAGCACCTTTCGCAATAGCAATAATAAATTACTGTTGTTAGCAAAAGGCGCTTTAAATATTCATTTGTAAGCTTTTTTTTTGTAGAAGGCGGTTATATGGATATTATATGTATATCTCTGTACATGAGATTATATATCGATATACAGGATGTACAAAATTCTCGTTGGAAACTAATTTCTATACATCTATTAAATAAATTCTATGCTTGTCTGTCTATCATTGTCAAATTACAAAAACGAATATTTGAAGATATTTTCTTAGAGGAAGAATTACTTTATGACTATATATATATATATATAGTATTTTTCTCATCCTGACAAAAAGAAAAGGGGAGAAAAGAAAAGAAATGGAAGGGTTTGTCACATGTTTGCCTGAGCATATTTTATATTTTATGATGTTTTTCCGTTCGACACTATTGTCTCGACAGAAATCCCTTTTATTTCGAATTCTTTTCGTTACTCATTGTGTACGAAAAGGATTCGAATTTAATGAGTATACCTAAACTTTTCGGTTATTTATAGAGATTTCAATCCCTATACTCCGTTATGTACGTTCAATTTCTCGTACGGTACGCGTGAGCGTCATACCCGTCATCTTCGGTGCATCTCGGGATGCAACGGCGATGTTCGGTATGCATGTTATTTTCACGTGCATCGCGTGAAGAAAAAGGCTCGTCGGAGAAGGAAGTTGAAAACGATGACAATAAAAAAAAAAGGAAGCAAGAAGGAGAGAAAAGAAATAAAAGAAAGAAACGTGAAGGAAGGAAATTTAAGAAAATTTACGTCCACGTTACAAGGGAGCTGATGTCATTGCTCCCCGGTGTGTGGGACCCCTGCTGTGGCTGGAGATGACAGTTGCCAATCGCAGTATACACACTGAAACCCACCTCTTTGCTCCTCAGACTCAGCACGGAACCGTTGATTACATTACTTCGAGCTGGGTCCTCCCGAGCTCAGGCCTGTAACACCGCCGTCCTATCAAGGTCCGCCTCCTTGGTGCGGAGGATGGACTGCGCCAAGGAATCCACCACCCGCCAGCTGTCCGTGTCTCGGATCATCAGTCCCATGATGTTCTCAGGACCGATGTCTCCGAGCTCAGACTCAGGCGCCACCCGGTGTGCCTCCCACCGAACGCACTCAAAGAACGTGTGTTCGGCAGTGTCCCTAACGTCGGGACGACAGAGACAACCGGGTGACGGTGCCTTGCCCATTTGGTGGAGTAACTTTCGGAAGGACACATGTCCCGCGAGGAACTGGGTCAGGAAGTACCCCACTTCGCCATGCTCGCGCTCTGTCCACAGCCTGACCAGGAGAATGAGCCTCACGATCCATCTTCCCCTGGTCTCCCCATCACATCTCCCCTCCCTGGCCTTCCTCGCGAGGAACTTGCGGGTGCGTTCCTCGACCACTACGACGGTCCTAGGTTCTCCGGACCTGCTCCGCTGGAGATGCTCTGTCGTTCCCTAGCGAGAAGCGCGACTGGAACGACTCCGGCTATCACAGACACCGCAGGGCCAGAGACCGTGCGGTAAGCAGAGGCAACTCGTAGCGCACCGAGTCGCCGGACTCGCTCGAGGCGGACTCTGCAGCTCTTCTTTTCCGTGGCATGCGCCCAGATCTCGGCCCCGTAGAGGGGGACCGAGTTGACTGTGGACATTAACATCGAGTCTGCTCGACTCGAGGACACCGACGTTCACCATAAGCCTGCTAAGAGCTGTGACCTTCTCAGCGGCTTTTTCATCAGCCCCCCAGATATGATCCCGGAAGCTGAGCCTCCGGTCCACGATAAGGCCCAGGTACCATGCCGCGGGCTTCGACTACGCTCCCTCCTGCCCCACCTGCAGAGGAAGGACAGCAGAGATTCTCTTTCCCGTGAGAACCATGATCTCCGTCTCGCCGAGAGCTAGAGATAACCCATGCTCCCTCATCCAGGCCCCGAGTCGACGCATCGCCTGGTTGAGTACAAGCTGAGCTCGCGCGACGTCGCGGGCCTCGACGAGTACGCCAACGTCGTCCGCAAACCCAACCAGTATGGACTCATTGGGCATCTCCAACCTCAGCAGACCGTCGTAGGCGACGTTCCAAAGATCAGGGCCCAGAATAAACCCCTGCGCCGCCCCCGAAGTCATCGCGGTCCTCCTCCAGCCGGCGGTTGTCTCGTACATGGAAGCATCGTCTTTCAGGAAGTGGTCGACCATCCTGAAGGGGTATCGAGGCACCCGGAACGCATGCTGAAACTTACAAAGCATGTCGCTCCAACGTGTGGAGTTGAACGCGTTCTTCACGTCCAACGTCACGGGGAGAACCACGTGTCTGAAATGACGATTGTGACCCTCCGCACGGCTTCGACTACCTCCTGGACCGCATCGAGGGTCGAACGACCCACACGGAACCCGTAGTGCATCGTCGACAGGCCACTTGTCCCATTGACCGCTCGATGCAGCCTCCCCTGGAGGAGCCTCTCCAGCACCTTGCCCGCTTTGTCCACCCTACACAACGGGCGGTTAGAAGACGGCGTCCCTGGATCGCCCTGACCCTTCTCGACGAGAGCAAGGCGAGCGAGCCTCCAGCGAGCGCTGAAGACTCCAGTCAATAAAGCCGCGTTATACATTTCCAACAGCAGTTGGGGTCGACAGCGCCACACCATCTTCAGAACCTCTCCTGGTCCCCTGTTCGAGCCAGGCGCGTTCCGGTTTTTCGGCTGACGTACGGCAACGCCCAGCTCCCCAGTAGTTGAGAGCGAAACATCACCCACGTCAGCGAAATCTCGCTCCGGCCGGGAAGAGCTCCCGAACGACCCGCTCCGTGGGAGCCCCGTCCAACGTGACTGACGACCGCCAGGCCCCCGAGTCGAGGTCGAGTCCACAAGAGCCTCGACGCAGGGGAGCCCAACCGGCGGCTGAAACTTCGAGGGTCACGGCCCTCAAAGATATCACCCGTCCAAACACCTGAGCGTCCACGCGATCGACGTTCCATCTTTTCGGCCGCCGGGGGAGCACACGGCCCTCCCGTGCATCCTCGTGGACCTCAAATTCGATATACTGATGGTCGCTGCGGGTGTAGTCCTCGATCACCTTCCGATTCCCGATCCGGGACATCAGTTCTTCGAAGGCGAGGGAAACGTCGGGGATGGTCTCCGTGTATCCTGGGCGGCGGGACGTCGTAGCGTTTCCGACGTTTAGGACTACCAGCCCTGTCCCAGCCACCATGTCCAGGATATATTCCCCCCTGGAGTTGGTGCAGCTCATGCCCTACTCCACCGCTCCAAAGTTGAAATCCCCAACGACAATCACTCTCGCGGTTGCGTCGGGAATCGCTTCCTTCAGAGCATCGACTTTCCGTCAGAAGCCCGCCATACGGTCCTTTGGGGAGAGATTCTCTTCTTTGTGAGAACCACGATCTCTGTCTTGCCGAGAGCCAGAGATAACCCATGCTCCCTCATCCAAGCTTCGATGCGTCGCATCGCCTGGTTGAGTACCAGTTGGGCTTGCGCAACGTCGCGGGCCTCTATGAGTAGGCCAACGTCGTCCGCAAACCCAACCAGTAGGGAACCATCGGGCATCTCCGACTTCAGCAGACTGTCGTAAGCGACGTTGCAGGGATCGGGGCCAGAATAGACTGCTGCACCGCTCCTGGCGTGACCGCAGTTCTCTTCCAGCCCGCGGTAGTCTCGTAAACGAGAGCACGGCCCTGTGAATGATGGTCCACCATCCTGGGGAGGTACAGAGGCACACGGAACGTATGTTCCAATGCCCAGAGCATGTCGTTCCAGCATGCGGAATTGAACGCGTTCCTCACGTCCAACGTCACGAGGAAGACCACCTGTCTAGAGTGACGACTGTGATCCTCCGCGCGCCGCACGGCCTCCACTACTTCCTGGACCGCTTTGAGGGTCGAGCGACCAACACGGAACACGTACTGCTTCGGTGACAGGCCACCCGCCTCATTGATCGCCTGAAGCAGTCGCGCCTTGAGGAGCCTCTCTAACACCTTTCCGCTGTGTCCAACATGCACAGCGGCCGGTAAGAGAATGGCATTCCTGGATCACCTTTGCCCTTCTTGATGAGAGCAAGGCGAGCGAGCTTCCAGCGCGCGCTGAAGACCACAGCCGTCAAGCATGCGTTGTACATGGCTAACAGCAAGTGGGGCCGACAGCGCCACACCATCTTCGAAACCTCCCCCGGCACACCATCCAGACCCGGAGCCTTGTTATTCTCCAGCTGACGTACGGCGACGCTCAGCTTCCCAGTGGTGAAGAGCGGGACGTCGCCCACGTCACCGAAGTCTTGGCGCGGCCGGACAGGGTGCGCCGGGAGAAGCTCCGAAACAATTAGCTCTGCGAGATCTCCATCCAACGTGACCGCCGACCGCCAGGCCCCCAGCCTCTGAGTCACAATTTTTTAACCCACACCCCAGGGGTCCGTGTCGACAGCCAGCGCCAGCTTCTTCCAACAGGAGTCTTTGCTCCTATTGATAGCCCTGCGGAGCCGTCTCCTCGCTGCCTTGTGTTCTGCCGGACTGGTCGCCGCTTCTGGGCGTTTTCTCGCCCTCTGAGCGGCCCTGCGTAGTCGAAGACACTCCCTGCGCGTATCAGCAATCTCCGGAGTCCACTAGTACACGGTTCGCTTCCCGTGTCGAGGTCTCCTGCATGGCATGGAGGCATCGCACGCGGAAGCGATCAGGTTCATGGTCGAGTCCACGAAAACGTCGACCGTTTGAGTCCCACCGGCGGCCGAAACCTCGCGGGTCACTGCCCCTGAGGATATCGCCTGTTCAAATCTTCGAACGTCGACCCGGTCCACGTTTCATCTCCTCGGCCGCCGGGGAGGCACCCTGCCCTCCCGTGCATTCTCGTGGACCCCAAACTCAATGTACTGATCGTCGCTGCCAGTGTAATGCTCGACCACTCTCCAGTTCTGCATTCGGGGCGTCAGTTCCTCGGAGGCGAGGGAGAAATCGGGGATGGTCTCCGAGTATCCTGGGCGACGGAACGTTGAGATGTTGTCAACGTTTAGGACCACCAAACCTGTCATAGCCGCCATACCCAGGATGTATTTCCCTCTGGAGTTGGTGCAATCCATGCCTCACTCCACCGCTCTAGAGTTGAAGTGCCCAACGACAATCACTTGCGTGGTTGTGTTGAGGATCGCGTCCTCCAGAGCGTCGACCTTCCGTCGCAAGCCAGCCATACGGTCGTTCGGGGAGAGATAGAAGCTAAAGACAATCATCTTCCCACAATCGACCCAGACAAAGCCCTCGCCGGCGCCGTGCCTCCGAACAAGCACCTTGCTGCGTTTTGTCACCCAGTTCGCAGCGGTGCCGAGCACGTCCTGGTACCAGTCCGGTGAGTTCCGGTTCCGGTACTGCTCGCTGATCGCCACCAGGTCGCCGTTCCTCTCCCGCACCATGTGGAGCAGGAGATTATCCGCCACCAGGCTCCCGTTCAAGTCCGCCTGAAGGACGTTGAACGCTCTTTCTGCTTCTCCCGCTCCAAAGCCTCCTTGAAAACCACACACTCCCTGGTGCCGGGGACGTGGGCCAGTCGAGCAGACTCTATCTCCCTTTCAGCGCAGAGCATGCACCTTGGTGTAGCGGTGCACCTCCTCGCCCTTTGTCCCTCTCCCCCGCATTTACAGCAGAGGGTGGACCTGTCGGGAGCAGTGCAGGATCGGGCGAGGTGGCCATACCCGTTGCATCTGGAGCAACGCTCCACCACCGCCCTCTTCCTGATCCTGCACTCGAGCCAACCGACCTTGATCTCCTTTGGTGGTTGGCTCAATAACTTGGCGGCGGTCTTCCGGCCACATTCTATGATGGCCGCCCTTTGGCCCCTCACATTTGTGCCAGTCAGAGAGACCTCAATGCCAGTCACGTCATCGAGATCCCTCTGTAGGGCGACCATCACATTCCCCACCTCGGTGAGGCAGTCCAGACCCCGGATCTCCAATGTCACACGAGGTTCAAGACTGCGCACCACAGCGTTCTCTCCGAGGATGCCTTTCAGGGCGCCAGCGAACCCCCCCTGCCTCTGGTCTTCTGACCGAGTTTAATGAGGAGATCCCCGGCCCGTGTTTTGCGGATGCTCTTGTCGTCCGCTTTGGCATCCTCGGGCTTAACGCTCCCACGTATCTCACCCAGGACCTGGGTGTATGTCCTCTCCTGGCTAGTCTTGATGAGGATAGCCTCGGTCCTGGGTTTCGATACCCCCTCCTTCTCCTTTCTTTCCTTCTTCTCCTTCTTTTCCTCCTTCGTCGCCCTTGCGCCCTGTTCATCAGGGAGCTGCGGGGCCGCGACCGCACTCCTCCGCGTTTTCCCTCCTCCACTGTCTCTCGTCGTCCCCCTGCCCTCCTCCTTCCGTGACTGGACAAGTGTCCATTCCCGAGACGGTAGGGCTACGGGGTCCGGGGGAGCGGTCGGCATCTTCAGGCGCCGTTGCTGATGATGCGACTGTGGTTGAGGGGGGAGTTTTCTTTCTCTTTCGCTTCGGCGTCCTCCTCCTTTCCTCCGGGCTATTCCCGGGAGTTCTCGGTCGTTTTTGCAGGGTGGTGGTTGCGGGCCCGGAGGTCCCCGATTTGTTGAAATCCTCATTGCGGTTCCCCGTCTTCCTAGCAACCCTGTTCTTCTCCACCCATTCAAAATTGGTATCAAAGATACTCTCCTCTTCTTCTATCCGTTTGAGCGTCCACAGCATGGCATCCGTCCATTCCCTCACCCTGGAGGGCCCATCCTTGACCGTCATATTGACGTTTCCCTAAACTCCGCAGGCTTCGATCATGTTCCTCACCTCGCACGCTACTAGAGGGAGCAACTTGCCCATCTCCTTGCGGAGATTAGGATGATGATGATGATGACGACGACGACGACGACTATCAGAGTTCTGACTGGAGGATGGGAATGAAGAACTTGGTCGTGCTAGAGGTGAAACTTGCGACTGCGAAGAAGGTGCAGCTTGTGTCTTGTGAATAGTTTTAGGACTACAAGATGGAAGCCTAGGTACATTACTGACAGAACTCTGACAATGGACAGTATTATTCTCATTAGGAGCTGGTTTGTGGCAAGAAGACTGTCGAAAAGTCGTGGATCTAGTTGGAGGTACAGGGTAAGTGTTATCAGGAACATTATTCTGTCGAACTGTTTCTTGTGGATCGTCTGATTCACTGCTATCCTCCCCAGGAAGAGAAATGACCGTCCGTCTCCGTTTTCTTGGTTTCTGTACCTCATCTCCGGATTCTATATTAGATGTATCCTCTGCTCCACGTAGATGCTTTCTAGCAATTTGATAATCAGCTCATCATCATGAAGTAAGCAGTCTTATGACTGGTTTGATGGAATCCTCCAACCCTGCCTATTATCTGCTAAACGTTTAATTTCTGCATATCTACGACAAACCGTATCTTGTATAATTTGCTTCATATCACTCAATCTAGGTCTACCTCTTCGAGTTTTACCATTCATTTTTCCTTCCAATATTGTTTTCAATAAGCTATCATGTCTTAATATCTGTCCTATCAGATTACTTCTTCTTTTCACGATCTCTCTCAAAACACTTCTCTTTTCATTTACCTTCTCAAGTACTTCTCCATTCCTCACTCTCTCCATCCACTTCACTCTAAGCATCCTTCTATAACACCACATTCCAAAAGCTTCCAGCTTTCGTTGGTTCGTTTTTCTAATTGTCCAAGTTTCGCAACTATATGATGCTGTGCTCCAAACTGATATTCTTCGAACACAGCAACTGTTTCTTCTGGTGGAAAGCCTGTTCTCCTTGTGCTATTCTTGCTCTTATATCTCTCACTTTCACCAATTTCTGTAATTATGCTCCCTAGATATTTGAATTCTTTGACTTGCTGAATTGTCTCTGCATCTATTTTGATTCTCGTTCTCCTTGGTGTTTTCGCTGTTGCACAAATCATGAATTTTGTTTTGTCCTTATTCATATTCATACAATAGTTTTCTAGTAATAATATTGTTTTCATCGTGTTGAGAGTATTTTCTAACTCAGCACCATTTGTAGCTAATATAGCTATGTCATCCGCAGATCTCAGCATGCTCACATTTCTACCTTAAATCTTTAATTTCAACCTGCTCCTTCACTTCGTTCATCGCTTCTTCTATATAGAAATTCAAAACCAATGGCGATAGTGAGGATCCTTGTCTCACCCTTCTTCTAATTTGTGCTTCTCTTTTTTGACCCTCTATTTCTATTATTGCGGTTTGATTCTTATATAATTCATATATTATTCTCCCATCCTTGGAATTAATCCCTACCTTTTTCGAAATCGTGAACATTTTCTCCCAATCAACATTATCGAATGCTTTTTGTATATCTACAAAACCTATATACACAGACTTTTTTAACTCTAGACTTTTCTCTACGACTGTTCTGAGTGCTCATATTGCTTCCCGCGTTCCCCTATTTTTCCTGAAACCAAACTGATCTTCGGCTAATCTACTCTGTATTTTATTTTCTATTCTCCTGTATATGATTTTTGTTAGTATTTTCGAGGCATGTGAAGTGAAACTAATCGCTCTGTAGTTCTCGCATTTGTCTGCTCCTTGTTTTTTCGGAATAGTGACAATTTCATGATTCTGGAAATCTTTCGGTACCTCTCCTCTTTCGTACATGTCTCTGACCAATTCAAACAGCGCGTCGCGAGTTCTTTGACTAGAGGCTTTGATAAGGTCCGCACTTATCCCATCTCCTCCTGGTGCCTCATTATTTTCCAATTCTTTCAAAGCCCTGTCAAATTCTGATCTCAAAATTAAATCTCACAATTCTTCTTCATCGACATCTTCTCTCTGTAAAAATCCTATATCATTGCTTCCTTTATAAAGATCTTCTAAATGATCAATCCATTGTTCTATTTTTTCCTCCGTTCTGATCAATTGTCTCCCTAGTGAATTTCCAATTTTACTGCTGCTAGATTTCATTTGTCAAAAAAATCTCTCAACAATCCTATACGCCTCATCTATTTTCCCCAAATGTAATTTTACTTTTATATCCTGACATTTTCCCTCTAACCATTGTTCTTTCGCTTTCTTTGATTCTCTTATTATTTCATTCCTCAGTGCCTTGTATGTCTGCTGGTCATACTCGCTACTCTCATTCTTGTATTTCCTCCTTCCATCAATCAAATTGAGAATTTCTTCTGTTATCCATGGTTTCTTAGGTTCTTCTCCATCGTTCTTCAAAATTTCATCCGCACATTGTTTTATATTCCTCTCTATATTTGTCCATCTACTCTCTTTTTCCAAGTCTCTCTCTTGTCGATCCTCCAATTTTTCGTCCAACATCACTTGGTATGCCTCCTATGTTCGTTCTTGTTCGAGATTCTTCAAATTCCATCTCCTTTGCATTTTCCTTCTCTCCTCAGAGCTCTGAATTCCAGAGAACATTTCATGAGCAACATATTGTGATCACTATCTATATCCGCGCCCGGATAAGTTTTACAACTTTTCACTTGATTTCTGAATCTTTGTTTCACCAATATGTAATCAATTTGGTATCTTGCTGTATCTCCTGGCATTTACCAAGTATAGATCTTCCTTGGATGATTCTTAAATAATGTGTTGGTAATAACCATTTTATGGCTTTTACAGAATTCGATTAAACGTTGTCCTCTTTCATTTTTTTCCCTAACGCAAAATCTCCTATTATGTTGCCCTCTTTTCCTTGCCTACTACCGCATTCCAGTCGCCTATGATCATTAAATTTTCTTCTCCCTTTACATATTCTATCACTTCTTCTATTTCATCGTACGTTCTTTCGATATCTTCCTCTGAGTATGCAGATGTGGGCATGTAAACTTGAACTTCAACAGTGTCTACCGGTTTTGTTCTGACCCTGACCATCATCACGCGTTCGCTATGTTGCAAATAATTTTCTATCCTATTCCCCACCCTTTTATGCATTATAATTCCCACACCTGCTCGACCATTCTTTGATTCTGTATGAATGATTCTATAATCTCCACTGTAATCAGCTGCAACAACAAAAATGACAGATGTTGGGGACATATTTGGAACTGGGCAGGAAAGGAATCTTAGAAAATTCATTTCGAAAACTTGGTATTGAAATTGAATTTTTTTATTATTTGATATAAAATATAATGTGTACGTCAACAATCAGTATTGAAAAGATAATAATTGTAGTAATTGCTGATTTCGAGTCAATTATTTTGCATGAGACCGCTATTAGTACGTTACTTTCATTGATTTATCCAAACTTCTGTTATGTAATTGCAGTTTGAACATACTTTATACTTCAATTTTGATCGTGAATATCAATTTTAGAATCGATCAGGTATGAAATATTAGTAGTAGCGAAAAAAGTTGCGTGACTTTCTTTTACCTAAAAATTTACTATTTTTTCCAAGAAATTATCTGGACATTATACTCATCGGGAAAAACGAATAGAAACTGATGCGATTGTAACAGGAAATGCTGTTGTATTTTGATATAATATTAATTTTACCACTGCAACAGGTCGAAATTAGATCGACAGGAGCATATTTCCCTTTATTCTCGATAAATTGAAGCACTAAAGGGTTAATGATAGATGTCAACATACAAATATAATCTCATAATTCAGTCCAATTCACTTACTTATAGTCACAAATCTATATATCCCAATAAGATCTCGCAAAGAACATAGATATTCTATAGGAATGTGAACGTAATTGCTATGAGATATTATTTTATACTCTCGAGCAATAATTTCTTCATTATGTTTAATTCTGAGGTAATAGTGATTCACACATCATGTATAAAAATCTGAGCATCACAGCAAGATTGTTATGGAATCGTTCAAGTAAATCATACTGTAATATTTCCATATAATGTTCGGTCTCAATAAACATTTTTGTGGAAGTTTTCGAGAACATCCCAAAAACTATCTCAAAGATGTCTGGAAGATCTTATGCAAAATGGCAACATGTTTTTCAAATTTCCTCCTCCAAGATGTCTTAATATTCTTCCAAAATGTATTTTAGATATCTTGAGGGGACCAGAGCATGGGTCAATGGGGGAGGGGGGGGGGGGGAAGAAAAGTTGAATTTTGTACGAACTTCCTTGGAAAGGTACGTAGTTGATACAAATTTGAAATAAATAATCATGAATTAGATGATTATTTATCCTAAATTTGTATCAACTACGTACCTTTTCAAGGAAGTTCGCGCAAAATTTAACTGTTCTCCTCCCTCACTTCCACATGCTCTAGTCCCCTTGAAGATGCTTTCAATTGAATGTCCTCCAAGATATTTCAATTGATTGTATACGACGTCTTTTAGATCTCTTCAAGATATCTCAAAGTGATCCAAAAATATCCACTGGGATATTGCAATAACCAAGGAGTAATCAGGATGAACTATCGAAATGAATTAGATAGTTTCTCCATATTTATCAATGGAGAAGATAAAATTCAACTCACCGTATTCTTTTAGAATTCTAATGGGACATGTAATCCAGGTTGATTGTGGAGGTTCTCTTGCCATAAGAATCTTATTCTTTTGTTGGTCTGTTTTCACATTTGGATGAAAGCAAATATTTTAATTATAATCGATCCAATTCGTGGACACAATTCCGGGAGCATCATTTTCCTCTTTGGAACAAACTACGGCAAAATCCATTGTGTGAGTCAAGAGAACCTATGAAAAAGTCAATAAATATAATATGAGTAAATACCAAGCTGTACTTGCATATTCACATTTTTTTTGTTCATGCGAGAGAAATTAATATACAAAGCTGTACATACTCGATATGTTTCTTCAAGGAGAATTGTTCGTTGACGAGCTTAGAAGTGTCCAAAAGGGAAAAAGGGAACATATAGAATTTGTTCATCGCCGTAATTTCTATCGAAATTTCTATTCTAAAGCTAATTTGAAACTAAAATCTACCCTATAACTCAAATCAGCAATATCATGGAATCTTTGGTGAAAAAAGATATGAAGATGAATTTAAATAAATCTCCATTTATAGTTAAGAACAATGTAACATGGGAAAAGCAACTTGCTTTTTTTGGAAGGGAGCAGGACCATTTCATCAACAATGTTGGTAACGGGACATTCCTGAAGATCACATGAGCTTGAAACGACAAATATATTCAAAGCGGAACTATTAAGGGAAGGAGGACCGTAAAAATCAGTCTTTTCCAAAAATTCCCTGTAAACGATTACCATCTCTTGGCATTGTTCAGAAAATACCACGTTTCCCACAACAACGATACTACCAGACATCAAGGAACAGCAAAACTTAGGGGGTGTGGTTCTCATGCTAAAAGTGGGGAACTGAATACACGAGTACTGTTTACGTGCATCAGAGCTTACAAGAAGTCGACCACGAGAATGAGGTTTTGAAAATTGTGGGAAATCAGGTTCAGAAATTGAGCTGGAAGGAAGCCATGAATTTAGAAGCATGATTTCTTCCAATCTGTTCACAATTTGTGGCAAAGGTTTATCTCCTCTCCGAATCAGTTTCTTGAGAATCTGTAGAAAATTTTCGAAAGGAAATGCGCTTGATGAATCAAGAAGACCAAAATTTGCGATGTTGTCTGTTAGATGTATAAGACCATGCATATTATGTTTTATGTATTGTTCGCCATAAATATTTTCCGTAGTTCCAACGAAATGTTCCAATAAATTTCTCGCATAATTGCAATTTTCATTTGTACAAAACCTTGCACTTACAAGAATTGAAATAGAAATACATAGGCTCATGAAGTTTTTTTGGGCATTTGTAATCGATCAGGGTAATAGGAGAACCATTATGATGGTATACAGTCGAAGTAAAGTATTAAAAATTCATTATTAACAACGTATTCAAAGAATACGTATTTCCGTTAGAACTGTAAACGGACTTGTTACGCCGACCATACAAGCATAATATAGATTGAAAAAAATCATGCGTGCAAGATACTTCTCAGCATTGGAAAAATGGTATAATGGGGTCGTTAAGCATTGCCGTCGATAACTTTATATTAGCCTCGTCGCTTGATTGCTGTGACAAGCCTATTTTCATAACCTTGTACAAATACTTTCACAACGCTCACGCGTAAGGGTTGTTACTAAACAAGTCTATGACAATCATATGACAAGCTTGGCTTACATGCTATCGGGGTGTGTTCATTGTGCCACAATTACGAGTGTAGTGGTTAAAATTTCCACATCTATAACAACATCCCGATTTCTTTGTATTCGCGCTTGGATTGGAATCGGGTTTCAATTTCCCAAATTTTGTATTTGTATTTTTTGAAAAATTAACTTTTTGTTTACTACCTCGCTTTACATTCACTACATTTACTGTAGGTTTTTTATGTATTTCAGCGGCATCTTTCGCCGACAATTCCATTCCAATTGCAGTTTCAAGAGCATTCTGGATTGTTGAATGTTTTGTTTCTAATAAGCGATTTTGTATACGTTCGCTGCACAAACCAAAAGTAAATTGATTTCTTAGAGCTGTATCTAAATAATTACCAAACTCACAATTTATCGCGAGCTTTTGTAATGCTGCTAAAAATTCTCGCACGCTTTCGCCTTCGCGTTGATTTCTTTGGTGAAACCGGAGGTTTTCGGCGATCTCCAAAGGTGCTGGATCGTAGTATTGTTCCATCAATTCCACCAATTCCTTGTATGGTTTCGCAGTTGAATCCGCCGGTGTCACTTTATCACATAAAATGTCGTATATGGCTCAGCTCCTATGTAGAGTGCAAAAGATATTGCTTTTTTGCATCTTCAGTAGTCACTTTGAATAGCGTCAAGGCTCTTCCCAGGCGTTTCACCCATCGAGTCCAACGAAACTTTGTATTATCGAAAGTTTCGATTGCAAATGTTGTATGTTCTGATACTGTTTCCGTCATCGTGTATGTAGTATACGTATATATTGTGAGTTATGATATATACGTATCAATACTATTAAAATTGTATAAATTGTATATAATGCACGTATGGCTTGATTATTTTGTCATTTAACACCGTAAAATTCTTTTGATCCTCGTCGCCACTGTTGAGTTTTGTAGTGAGGTGTATATAGAATAATGACTCACACCGATATAATATTGACGTGTATACTTCATTCTGTATAATATATAATATATATCGTACTGTCTTCAAGGTTCTGAGACGACTGGCGTTTACCCAAGCGTCAGCGCTTGAGCAGCTTGTATACAATACAACGATTCACCAATACAATCATCCATCTCTTAATCAGATAGTTATCACCAACACATATATACGATGTACGTGGGTTAACACTGTGAATAATCATCTCACCATTCATTCTCGAAATATTTGAAGTGTCATGCAACGCATAATATACATTTCTATAATACATGCCAAATGTAACTTATAGAATTCAAAATTTCCAGATCCGTCCTATCAGATATTTACATTGAGTTCACATTCGCAGTAACATCAATGATTATCAGAATGAATTGGAAGTGAGGGTTTTTTCATCAAATGACATAGCATTTTGCATCAAATTCCAATGGCGTTTCATTACTAATATCCAACCCATATATAAATACTCTAACTCTAAATAACTTTTCACTATTCCATCGAATTGAGTCATGACAGTGCATACAGAACTGCAAAGATATATGCCTTATAGTTCCAACATCAATCTACCGTTATATTACATGTTTCAACCGTGATGATGCACACACGAATCAGTAACTCGATTTTGGAACATACAATTAAAAAGATGTTTCAATAACATGCAAAAAATTGATTATCATATAATATGATAATATTTCTCAGGTTATGAAATAACTAGAATTGTTTCACTGTAAATAACAAAGAAACAGCATTCAGAGTTATTAATTACACCTTTATCTTTAGATTACGTCTTAAGCAATTTACCCTATTCTGAATTCATTTCTACTCCTTTTGCCACGTGTCCTTTCAAATTTTCCCTCGATTAGTTACGGCATCTGATTCAACTAGAGAGCCTCAAGGGAGAGAGTTGCCAACTTGCTGTGCTCTGATTGGCGTATTCGCGGAGAGCTCTTTAAGGGAGACGCCATATTGAAAATTTGACGTCATCGCAGTATTGTAGTTGACGATTTGTTCCCGGATGTCATAACGATAAAATCAGCACACATCAGTCATAGCGAATTGTGAGCTTCATTTCGTTTTGCAACCTGCAAATTCATTTTTATTCACATTCAAAGTTGAATAACATCGGTATGACTGATTGCTGATGTCATGGTTATGACAGCCTGAAACAAATTGTAAACTACAGCACTGCGGTGACGTCAAATTTTCAATATGGCGACTCCGTACAGAGTTGTTCGCGATTACGCCGAATAGAGCACAGCAAGTTGGCGACTCTCTCCCTTGAGGCTCTCTAGATTCAACTAATGACAGTGAATTCAAGAGTCCTTGAATGTCTACAAGAATATCCTCATCTGACGTGATTGGAGATGGGGTGAGCTTTGAGCTGTGAAATAAGTTTGTTTCCGACTTTTTATGACCTGTATCAACTTCATACATCGAATTTGATATTTTTCGTGAAATTTTATGTGGTCCAATTCTTAGTTCATCTAATTTTTTTCATCCAGTCGATTCCCGTTTTCAATATATACTTCATCCCATATGTTAAAATTATGTCGTCTTCTGTTCTCATCATATAATTTCTTATTATATTCGTGGTATTTAATGCTGTTTTTGAAGGCAGTCATTCTATCTTCCTCCAAGCGATTTGTGTTCTTGTTCTTCTTTAATTCCTTTGGTAATACCGATGTATCTTCGTCCTTCAATAAATATGTTGGATTGAATCTAGTCACTGTGTGTTCAGTTCCATTGTATTTATTGATACAGTCATGAGCTATTGTAGTCCATGCATATTTATTATTTTTTTCATTTATTGCATATCTTATTTTATTAACTGACGTTTGGTTCAGTCTTTCATTTGAACCGTTTCAGGATGGTGAATTGACGCCTGTAAATGTAATTGTAATATTTTTTTCTTCCAAAAATCTTTTGAAGTTTTTCCGAATTTATACCTGGGTATTGGTCCGTCAAAATCATTCGAACGTCATGATCTTTTAGTACATATTTTGTAGGGGTGTGCGGGTAGCACTTTTTATCGGGTCGGGTTCGGGTATTTGTATTTCTTTTCGGGTCGGGTCGGGTCGGGTACCCGATTAAATCGGGTTTTCCAAGTCGGGTACCCGAATATAATAAAATCGCTTGAATTTAATATTTTCAACTTCTATTCGAAGATGCCATTGCCGTTGATATTTTAAGGACAAATTGTGTTGAGCGATTGTAGGAATAAGGGGATTTCAGATGAATTCAATTCTAATATGAAGAATGCCATATTCACCACAAGTCTATGAGGGTTGTTACTCCATATAATTGATTATGCAGCGCATTAAGAAATCTCCAAATTGCTTCATGGAATGTTTATATTTATTTTTTGATTCAATTAAAGAATATAATCACATTTATATTTCATAAAGAATATATTATCTATTTTCGTATTTAGTAACCACAATATAGAATCTTGAACATCAATGAGAATAAAAATTCTTCTTATAAATATCAGTCTTTTTTCATATTTTTAAATTTGAATGGAGGAAGCACAACTCTTCCACATGTTTCGCCAGCAATCTTGATCGAGTTGCTGTCACAATATTTCCTGCTGAGGAAAACGTTTGCTATATTTGAATTACCCGAATGTAATCGGGTACCCGAAAAACTCGGGTAATTGAAAAACCCGACCCGACGGGTACCCGACCCGACCCGACCCGATAAAAACCCGATGACTCGGGTACCCGCACACCCCTAATATTTTGTGAATTGATCAAAATCATCTGCATTTTATGTTCTAGACGTTAAAATATAGGCAAATCTGGTGAAGTGATCCACTAGGAGATGTAAATATTTTTTTGTTGATCGTGACCCACCGAATCCGCCTATTGTGTCTATGGAGATTATTTCGAATGGTATTTTTGCTGGGCCAAGGTGTGAAATCAGGCCAATTTTGTCTTGTCCCCTTGATTTATTTTTTAAACGAACTCCAAAGCATTTACACATCTTTCTTATATTTTATATTATATTTGTTGCTGTATAATATGGTAGTATTTCATTTTGCATCTGACTGACCCCAATGTGGCAAAAGTTCTTGTGTGTTTCTTGTATTAGATGTTTACATAATCTTTCCAATAATATGATTTTATTTTTATTTTTTGTTTCCTTGTAACATAAATTGTTTTCAAACATCAATCGATTTTCATTAAGATTTATAGCTTTGTTTTGCTTTTGGTCTTCTGAAATTTCTTCGAATCTTATTGAATTTATAACTCTCAGCCCTCCATTTATGTCATTGTCTGGTTCCAGTACGGGATTTCTACTTGAGCAGTCTGCTTCCAAATTATTTTCCCCTGGATAATATATCAGTTTGAGATCAAACTGTGATGAGTAGTATGTGAGGTCTCCTAGTTCTTCATCTGTGCTCGCTTTTATATTCATATTTTCTAATGGCTTATGATCCGAAAATACCTTAACATGTCTGCCTATGAGCCAGTGTTGCTATCATTTCATTGCTTCATTCATAGCCATACATTCTAGGTGAATTGCCTTTTTTGTTTTTTGTGAGTCATTTAACTTTTTTGAAATGTATGCTACAGGTTTTTCAATTATCGGAGTATCATTTCATTGAGGTTGTTTCAATACTGCTCCTATTCCTTGTAAGCTTGCATCTGTGTATATGTGTATTGGTAAATTAGCGTCGGAGATGGGTAAAACTGGTTGTGTGCAAAGAAAATTCTTCATGTATTCAAAAGCTTTTTGGCATTCTTCGGACCATAATTTATATGAATTTTCATGAATAATTTTTATAATGATTTATATGAAAAATTCATTGTGTCCTTTTCTTATTAAATTATGTAAGGGTTCTAAAACTAGTGAAATTTTGGTTCTAGTAAGCTTGATCGAAAAACATTTGATCGAAAACAGTAGATCGAAAACATTTGATCGAAAAACATTTGATCGAAAAACAGTTGATCGAAAACATCTGATCGAATGCCCATTTGATCGAATTCTCAAACTAAGTTAGCCAATCTTCGCGTTACCCAGAGCCACGACGAGGACGTGACGGGATTGTAGGGTCCATTTTTTTTTGTATTTCTGTTGTTTTCGATTTTTTTTCGTTTCTTTGGAACATTTTTTCTTTTTTTTTTGTTTCTATATGTTCCTATATGTTTTTTTGGATTTTTTTGGATTTTTCAATGCTGCTGTCAGTGTGTGTTTTTTCAAGGATCTTGTCAATGAATATTAACGTTATCTATTCTCATTTCGGGGGGGAGGGGGGGGGGGCTTCGCCCGCTCACGCATAGCCATTTTTGAATGGAACAACTATTTTCATTTTATCATTCCCATTCTCACATTTGATCAGCATTTCTCCCACCCCGCCCGCTCACCAATACCCTTTCAACACACTCTCATCCCACTAAACTCTCAAATTCATATTCCTTTCGATCAAATGTGCTTCGATCAAATTACAATCCGATCAAATGTTTTCCGATCGAATGTGCTTTCGATCAAATGTTGTTCGATCGAATATTGTTCGATCGAATGATGTTCGATCAATTGTTTTCGATCAAATGTTTTCGATCAAATGATTTTCGATCAAATGTTTTTGATCAAGCTTCCGGATACCGAAATTTTTGGTACATATCCGTTATGAAAATTCACTTTTCCTAAGAATTGGCGAATATTTGCCTGAGTTTTTGGCGTTGGGAAGTTTTGCATCGAGATTAGGGTATTTGTAATAGGAGAGATTGAATTATATTCTATTATGTGGCCAAAATATTGTACTGAGTCCAATGTAAATGTGCATTTGGAAAGTTTCAACCTTTAGAGGACGGGGAATTTTCAGTACAAATCGACCTCTTCAAAATCGTGTATTTGATGCATAAATCGAATATATAACTCACGACCAACCTCCGACCAAACAGGTGGTCCTTTTTGGGACCAGTCCCGTCCGGAAGAAAAAGGTCAATGCAAAAAAATGTTTGAAATGATTTTTGGGTGTTTTTCATCATAATTCTTCGCACTGAAAACGAAAAAAATAGTGGGAAGATCCAGGATGCGTCCTTGACCTTGGAAAAGGTCGATCCAAGGTCGATCCAAGGTCGAATTTGTTTTTCCCCCATATATTGAACACGAACTGTGCATATCTACGTTTTCTGATGTGCTGAGTACGAAAAAAATGATGAAAAAGAATCCAGGATGCGTCCTTGACCTTGAAAAAGGTCGATCCAAGGTTGATCCAAGGTCGAATTTGTTTTTCCTCCATATATTGGACCCAAACTGTGCATATCTACGTTTTTCGATGTGCTGAGTCAGGGAAAAATGGTGGAAAGAATCGAGGATGCGTCCTTGACCTTGAAAAAAGTCGATCCAAGGTCGATCCAAGGTCAAATTTGTTTTTTCTCCATATATTGAACTCAACCTGTGCATATCTACGTTTCTTGAGGTTCTGAGTACGAAAAAAATGCTGGAAAAAATCAAAGATGCGTCCTTGACCTTGAAAAAGGTCGATTCAAGGTCGAATTTTCTTTTCTCCATATATTCAACTCAAACTGTGTAGATCGACGTTTTTTGATGTGCTGAGTACGAGAATAATAATGGAAGGAATCCTGGATGCAGCCTTGACTTTGAAGAAGGTCGATTCAAGGTCGAATTTTTCTTCTCTGCATATATTCAACTCAAATTGTGTACATCGACGTTCACCGATTTGTCGAGTACGAGAATAATGATGAAAAAGATCCTGGATGCAGCCTTGACCTTGTAAGAGGTCAATTCAAGGTCGAGGTCCTTTTTTTTCTTATATTGAACTCACATTTTGTGTACGTAGTTTCTTTGAAATGCTGAGTACGAGAAAAACTAGGAAAAAAATCCTGAAAGCGTCCTTGACCTTGAAAAACGTAATTCCAAGATCCAATTCATTTATTTATTTCATATTTTGAACTCTCACCTCTTACATTTATGTTCTTTGATGTGCTGAGTGAGGAAAAAATTGTGAAAAGTCCTGAAGTATTATTGATTCTACATGAAAACACTGCAAAGTGGAATATTGTTTCCCTCATTTCGACCCAAGACATCTTGAAGTTCGTTGAGGATCTGGGTACGACAAAAACAGTGCAAAATTCGGGAAATATATTTCAGCTGTAGATACAGTTCATCAAGAAACCAAAGCAATTATACGACTGTTCGCTCTCAGCATGACCCAGGACCAGCGACGTGGACGGGGCGAAAATTTGATCCCTTTGGGGTGCTCGTCTTTCGTGAGTCCCCTTGCCTCCCACGTTGGGGTGCTCGATTCACGTGGGTCCCCTTGCCTCTCACGTCGGGGTGCCTCATTACCGTGAGTCCCCTTGCCTCTCACGTCGGGGTGCTTTATTACCGTGAGTCCCCTTGCCTCTCACGTCGGGGTGCTTCATTACCGTCAGTCTCCTTGCCTCTCACGTCGCGTTGCTTCATCACCGTGAGTCCCCTTGCCCCTCATGTGATCTTGAATCAATCAATCTCATGGCAATGTCACTTTAGTTTGGTACTCTTCAAAGCATGGCGTTATGCATAGAGGTATATCGCGAATGGAGCATATGTAGTTCGTTCGAGATGTTTTTTTACGCAAATTACACAATTGGCACCTTCGTTTTGTAGTACATTTGGGGAAGTGGCGATCAAGTAATCGAGTGGCACAGAGTTCGTTACGGGGAATGTTTTCAGGAGACTCCAGTTTCATTGATCCTAGCTCTAGTTACTTGTAAACGGAATGAAGGAAAAGATGTTTGTTCTTGATTTTTCAGTCTGTATAAAGCATGAGCATTACACAGGTATAAATCAATAAGGTGAAAAAAAAGCTTCCTATACCACTTCATTGTTTTTCGCACTGTTTCCGTTATCGGAAGTGCTCTATCAATATTATCAATGCCGTCCATATTCTTATTGTATTCATGAATACACGTTGGCTTTATAATTTCTTCTTTTGTTTTATAATTTTTTTTTCCAGTTGCACAGAACTCTGGTTCGTGTACACTTGTAAGCATGCGAACACTTCGTTTGTCTTCCCATTTCATCGCCATCCAAGCATAATTATGAGCGCCTTGTATTTCACCTGGCTGTAATTTGTTTTCCAGCTCTGGCATTCCCTTTCTATTTGCTTTGACTGTTCGACAAATTCCCGTATCACGATCATGCAGGAATCCAGCCAAACTAGGGGATGTGTACCAATTGTCTATATATATAACATGACCCTCATGAAAAAAAGGTTGTAAAAAGTGAGCGACAATATCACCGGTAACACCTAAACCGAACTTTTGATACTCAGTATCTGATCCGGTGTAAACAATAAAGCCTAGAATGAATCCAGTATCGCAGTCTACCAACTCAAACAACTTGATGCCGGCATGATTCCTTTTCAACGGAATACATTGTTTGAACCGAAGCCTACCTTTCCACAATAACAGACTTTCGTCTATACACAGGTTTTTGCCTGGTATGAGAGCTGCCGAAAATTTACTTTGTAGGTGGTCTATCACTGGTTTTATTTTCCGTGAAGGATGATTGAGAAATTCTGAATCATCTTCATTATCTTGGAAGTGTAATTGTCGCAGAATTTGCAAATATCTATCACGATGTATTCTTTCTCGAAAAATCGGAGTATGAAGCAAAGGATCCGTAGACCAATAATCTTTCAAATCACCTTTCCGAACATGGCCCATGAGAATTGAGAGACCGAGAAACATTTCAAATTAATCTTTGGTCAAAGAGCACCAGTCTTTCATATGGGAAGATGAACTTTGAGGATTCTGGGCATGGTAACGATTTGTCTCGTCTACAATCCTTTGAACCAGGGAAGAATCGGAAAAATAATTGGAAAAATCTATTGGCAAATTTTCCGTTATAAGAGCGTCAGGATTCATTCTGGAGTTCCCTTCGAAATCTCTGATTGATGGGTGAAAATTCGCATCATGAAAAATTTGAGTTCGGTCATAGGTGGGGTCTTCCAAATTAATGCCTTCAAATTCTTCATTCCCAGGATCTTCTCCTTCTGGTTCGGATTCACCGCTACTCCAAGCCTCTCTGTCAGTCATTTTATAAAACAGCAGCTACTGAATAAATAGGATCTGCACCTGAGAAGGAAGACCGTCAAATGTTCTAATAGGAACTGTTGCTGAAATAACCACAGCCAAATGAGGATCCGTTCGAAATATCTTGGAAAAGCCTGCGTGAGGTACTATCGCCGGACCTGTGGAGAGGAACCGCGAAATATCTTAAAGAAGAATGTTGATCAAATAACCACCGCCAAATGAGAACGCTCTTGAACTATCCTGAAAAGGACCGTCCAAGTTATGATCACCGTACCTAAGATGAATGAACGCGAAATTTGTATGTTTATATGGATATATTTATATTTATATATGTATATGTACCCAAGATGTCAAACGAACACAGAGTGGGTCATTTACTTCAAACACTGATTTTCTCAGGAACCCCTTCTTTGCCATTAGGCACACCCGGTTCAAGGATGAATCCGCAGGGTACCCAAAGTATAATGTAGAAACAAAAACACAAGTTCCAGCGCCGCCTACAACTTGGTCGGGAACTAAAGCTCACACACACAACGATACCACATACACGTTTACACTCACACTAAAGGCGCTATTAGTATGAGGGTAAACGTATATGTAGTATCGTTGTGTGTGTGGGCTTTAGTTCCCGACCAGGTTGTAGGCGGCGCTGGAACTCATGTTTTTGGTTCTACATTATACCTTGGGTACCCTGTGAATCCGGTCTACAGATGTGATCGAATAGTGGGTAACGCTCCTCAGCTGCATAACCTACCATTTGAGGTTTTCATAGCCGTGCTCCGATTACCTTCCATGCTTTACTGGGTCTGTCACATTGGATTCCTAAGAAGTTCAGTGTGTGAAGTAAATTACCCATCCCGTGTTCGTTTGACATCTTGAGTACGTATGCATATGTCCCAGAACACATGTCCGACCTTTTGAGAGCATATTCTGCAACCAAAATGCAATTTTTTCCCGTTTGAAAAAAAATTTTTGGAGGCTCCGTTCTTGAAATAGCATTTTTAGATTTTTTTAAAAATCCAAATAACTCAGAAGCATCGTATGTTACATACTTCAGTCTAATACCTTTCGCCAAGTTGGAAAACGGCGGATTGAACTATTATATCTCTATTTGTTCCGGAGCTACAGCGATTTGAAGTCGCTGAATTCTGATTTGCTGGAAGCTCAAAAATTTCAAATCACTGTAGCTCCAGAACGAATAGGGATATAATAGTTTAATTTTTTTTTTAGAGATCCGCCGTTTTCCAACTCAGCAAATTGTAACAGACTAAAGTATGTAGTATACGATGATTCTGAGTTATTAGGATTTCTGGAAAAATTTAAAAATGCTCATATCTCAAGAATGAAGCCTCCAAAAATTTCTCTCCAAACGGGAAAAAATTGCATTTCGGTTGCAGAATATGCTCTCAAAAGGTCAGATATGTGTTCTGGGACACCCTGTATATATATATATATATATATATATATATCCACATACATATATACGAATTTCGCGTTCATTCATCTAACGTACGGTGATCATCTCTTGGACGGTCCTTTTCAGAATAGTCAAAATATGAAAGAAATAAGTTAATTGGATCTTGGACTTACCTCTTCCAAAGTGAAGGACGCATCCAGAATTTTTTCCCACCATTTTTCTCGTACTCAGCACATCGAAAAACGTAGGTATACACAGTTTGAGTGCGGAAAATAGAGAAAAGAAAATTCAACCTCGAATCGACCTTTTTCAAGGTCAAAGACGAATCCAGAATTTTCTTTCACTATTTTTTTCGTACTCAGCACATCAAAGGACGGAGATCTACACAGTTTGAGTTCAATATATGGAGAGCAAAAAATTTGACCTTGAAATAACCTTTGTCAAGGTCCAGGACGCATTCAGGATTTTTCTCACCATTTTTTTCGTACTCAGCACATGAAAAAACGTAGATATACACAGTTTGAGTTCAATATATGGAGAAAAACAAATTCGACCTTGAATCGACCTTGAATCGACTTTTTTCAAGGTCAAGGACGCATCCTGGATTTTTTTCATTATTTTTTTTGTTCTCAGCACAAAAATTCACCTTTGAAAAACACTCAAAATCCTCTTTCCCCGGGTGGTCCCTTTTGGGACCAGTCCCGTCCTCTAAAGGTTAATCGAAACCCCTCCTTCATTATTGCTTCCAACAATTATGACACGTGAGTAATATGTTCCTCAGAAGATTTTGAAAATACTAAAATGTCATCTATATAATTTACTGTGAAATCAGATAATTCATGTTTTCTTATTATATTACTTAAGATCCCTTGGAAAATAGCTGGAGCTGTTTTCAATCTGAATGGTAAGCAAGTCCATTGGAAGTGTCCTTCTTGCGTTATGAAGCCTGTTTCCCTCCTCCTCCAATTCGTAGAGGGATGGACCAAAATGCTGAATTCATGTCTAATTGTGAAAAATATTTGCAATTTCTCGTCTTGACAACCAAATCTTCCATTAATGGAAATGGTTGTGACTGAGGATTTATTATTCTGTTCAAATCTCTGAAATCTATACATAATCTTGATTTTTTATTTTCATCTTTATCATACGCTAACGTTACAGGGGCGGCAAAAGGGCTATAAGATTCTTTAATAAGATTTCTTCTTGATACTTCTGTTATCTGTTTTTCTATTTCTTTTTTGTCAACCATTGTGCATCCATACGGCCTCTTGCTGCAATATTTATCTATTATCAAATCTATTCTAGCTTCATAATCTTTTACTGTGCCAATATCATATTGTCTTCTGCAAATATGTTTTTATACTTACCTATTCAATCTATTATTATTTTTTCTTCATCATCATTCAAATGATTCATCAAAACATTGAATGTATCTACTGTAATGTGTTCACTAAAGTTTATTGATACTCTTCTATAATTTCATTAGATTCGGAACTTTTCTGCTCTACCTCTAATCTTTCATTTTGTATCTATTAAAATGTTCTCATACAGTCTGATCCCATTAGAGAGTCATATTGAAAATTTTCATTATTAATTATGAACACATTTACATAGTCTTCAACGTCTAATATTTTCAATTCTAATTTTATCATTCCATCTGTGTGGTAGACACCATTATTTGTTCTTAAGTTAGTTTTGTGTACGTTTTTTTTGTTTTTTACTCAAGACGTACTAATTTTGAGTTGAATAACGAGATATTTGATCCCGGATCATAAATAGCATTTACGTCTAAAGTATCATTCGATTTAACTTTGAGTTCAATTAATGGTGGAAAAATTAGTTTCTCGGATCATCGTTACTCAAATCTACTCCCAGAGTTAAATTATTTACGTGCTGTAGTTCATTTCCTTTATTCTCTTGCTCTTTGAACCAGCATCCAGCGTCAGAATGGTAACGTGTTGCTTTTCTTTTATCTTTGCATATTTTACAAGGTGATTCATCACTTTTCGTTGGATTAATATTTGGCTCACCTTTTTTTATTTCTTTCTTGGTTGGCAAGTGTTCTAATTTACCTCTTTTATTATGAAGGTCTTCAGTCTTCTTTAACTTATCTCTATCTATTCTGTCAGCTACATAGTTAGGCAGTCCTGTGGCTGTAAGGTCTATCAATGTTCCTTCATCAATAGATTTTCTTATTTGTAACAGAAGTTTTTCCTTTTTTATTGAGTATTCTAGTAAAGGGCCTGTTTGATATCTGAATGCCATTGCATATCTTATTGGCGACCAACCTTTACTAGCGGATGTAGAACAAAAATTTTCTTTCCAGGCTTGCCGGTCTGTTTGAATTTCTGAGTTTAACAAGTGTGCAACTGTACCAATCTGCAGCACTTTTTTCCATTACTGATTTTGAAATTCCTATTCTTTCATCGGTCCTTGTCACCTTAAAACGTTTACATTATTTTTTAAACTCAGCCCATCAAATTTTCCAATTGTAAATTTATTTGCTATTTTTCCTACATCTGTCTCTTCGGATTTTTCCTTATTCTTTTCAAGTAGCTGCTCTAACAATCGAATCAAGGGTTGTTCTGTTACGCTAGTGGATACATCTTCATTATCTTCATTCCCACTTATCTCTCTCAAGTATCCGTTTTGAAATTGCATATTATCATTACTATCAAAGTGAGCCTTTTCTGATTGATCTGTCAATTCAATCCAAACTGTTCTGACTTAATCTGTTTTCAAATTTGTTTCCCTTATGGTGTTATATACCGATGTTGTTATCAGCTCCTCGTGGTGCAACGCATTGTAGCATTTGTGTGGAATTCTGTATGTATGATCATCTTGTGTAGTTATTCTAGTTACACATAATACATTTGATTTCCCATCTTCAGCAGCAAGCATCGTGAATGTAAACTGCAATCACTCCATCTTGTGTGTAACAAGAATGTTGTTTTGAAATATGATAATATTCCTCAGGTGATGAAATAACTAGAATTGTTTCACTGTAAATAACAAAGATTATCCATTAACAATTATGTTCGCAAATCATTAGATAACATTTTTGTAAAATTTTATTCTATCCTTATAAACCTCATGGCTTGCTGGAAAATCAAAAATTCTTCTTCTAAATAATTCATTATATTTCATGACTCCCATAATTCAACATACCGCTCTAGTGTCGGGTGAAATTTCTTATCTGATAATCCCATTCCAAGGACAGCCTTGACAGGCATTCATCTTCGATGAGATCATGGAGCGGTATTGAAATTCCGTTCATTACTCATGTTCGATGATGTCATCGAAGGGCTTGCCGTTGCTAACCAAACTTCTGTTGATCAGTTCGTTTGTGATCATTAGCGGCTCAATCTCACCGTTGTAAGCTCGTCGTCCACGATGAGTGACAAACCATTTAGTAGTTACCACCGTGTTAGATCTTGTTGAGTCATTGTGACTTCAAATAGTAAAATTAACCGTGGCTGGTTCGCCAGTACAATCTTGTGTATCTTGTGCATATAGTTTTGAACTATTTGTCACGTGAGTGAAAGTTGATAGATTGAATTTTATTGTGAAACTTCAATTAGTGTCTGTGCACTCATTTATTTGTCACCTACCGAACGAGTTTGAAATATTGTTCGTGTGTACTTCCGTTGCCGTCGGACTGCGACTGTGATTATAAGTACATTATTTTAGCAACCAAATTGTGAAGAACGAATCGATTGTTTTGTTTGATCGTTTCTCGACTGTGTTTATTCATCGAATCTGTGTTTCGTGAATACATGGGTGTCGATTACGTTTCAGAAACCCTCGAATACCTTGTTAATTGCAGTGTGGTGTAACGTCCCGCCATGGAAAATTTTCGAAATTTTATCATGACGATCGTTTTCTCACATGAAATACAAATTTCCCCATAAAGGAATTATAATTATCATTCTATAAATTTTTCCATGAAGATTTAGTATTCATTAGAAAACTATTATTCGATATTCCCTATGATTATTTCTCACTATTGTGTGATGTGTCAACCAGAAACCTCATCTATTGTGTTTATTCGTAATTGTTTCTACATTTTCAACGAAGGAGAAGAATCCAGAAAGCTATAGAATATAATAATAATTTTAGGAAAGGCAATTTAACTTCGTGTTCGCTTCCTCGATCCTTACTCCTTAAACATTATTTCATATAGTTAAAATATTAAGCTTCCTAAGAACGAACAAAAATCACCAAAGTGAACCACGATTGCAACCTCAGCAATCTTACATCCGGTCACATCCGATTACGAGATTCACGACTACGAAATTCCGTAGCCACCTTGATTTCTTCTCGATCTTTCTCTTCTGCATTCTTTCATCAATTTATTTTCATTTACTGAAACATAGTTTCTCAAAAAAAAATACCATTAGACCATAAACACCTTTTCAATTGTAAACATTTTTGACTAAACACAATTCAATTATTATTTTCCTTTAGACGGCTTTAAACGATTCATACAATCTTTAAAATTACACGTCGACTTTGAAAATCGCTGATGATGCTTCGAGAAGAGTCCAAAGTGCGGTATGCACCTTTGTTCCCTTCCTTTTCTAATACCTCTCTTCCTTCTCGCACACACTACGGAATTGTTGAGCATAACAACCGTGGAACTTTGCTGAATACGGCTAAAAACGCAATCACGCGATTCCCCACTCCCATAATTGAGAAATCTGCACTCTTGTAAATAGAGCATGCATAATGAAAACACCAGAGTACATTTTCGGGATTCATCGGGGACACGTCTTGTACAAGAGATCGTGTAATTCGCGGCCTTACCAATCAAAGTTGCAAACTAGTCTTTGGGTACCGTGACACCGTCTCACAAGTTCCACGTGCCGGTACATTCTTCTCTAACAAATTCCACCTTGTCAGAAGAACCGACTATTAACGCTCTCATTTCATTCAATTTATTTTCGCACTCGAAGATTGATCTTTGAGTTAGATTGAATAAGAAATATCGTAGTGTGAATTCAGTGCACGAACCACCATCCAAGACGAGGGACCTAGGCTCCGAATTTTGGCTCCATTTGTTCCTCATTAACGTCCAACCATTCACACTGCTCCCTTCAGGACCAGCTCCAGCGGGATCGCCAACGGTTTTCAATAGACAACAAAGAGTAAGAAAGAAAACTGTATTACACAAGCACACACACGTTTTTCCACACTCACATAACTCCAAGTATCAATGTAATTTTATTCTGAATTTAAATAGAGAAATATATTTGTCACTTACCTTACTTGATGATCTTCTCTTTTACTATCTCCAAACTGCACATCTTCTTTTCATGCCAATTTTTATTCGCAATTCCTGAGTATTTACACTGGAGTTTTCTTTGAGAATACGACTACGGTTGCCGCCCTAGGTCTCTTTACAACCTTCGGCGAACTTAGAATTTGAACAAACCCACATAAGCGACTCGACCTAGCCGCTCAGGTCGTGTCGATAAATAAATAAATTTGCTATAGAGTGAAACCCTGTTTCACTACGTAACAATTGTTTTGTGATGACTGCTTAACCCATGTGATAATCATTTTTTATACATTTTCGATGGAATTATGGAATTTATTCAATTAATTCTTATATACACATGTGAGATATATATATACATATAAGAGTGATAAATCTTTGAATTCTGTATGATGAGTGGGTATGGAAAATGACTAACATTGTTTAAACGATAACATCATCATGTAAAGTCAGAATGTCTGACAATGGTTGACCTTAACCACTTGGAATTGTTTAAACAATGAGTAGTGAACATTGGCGATTATCGACCAAGGGAATAACTATTGAATGATGGATTGAATGAATCATTTACACTCGACATTGATTGAACAAATAATCCTTCTCGACTCAAAATAATGTCTGACAATTGTTCGAACATTGGATCATACTACTGAAATGTTTAAACAAATGTTACCTGACTTTAGAATCACTTCAATAGATAATTCAGATCGAAGGGATTGGTCAATTACTCAAATGGAATACTATGTTATATAAATTATTTGCACAATCAATATTAACTATATAACGATATGTCGAATGTATGATTATTGTTATGTAACATTCGTAAAATAACTTGATTTCATTGATTCATACCATTTGAATAATTGATTCATACCGTTGAATTATATAATGGAGCCTAATAAGTAATAGAATAAGATTGTATTAATTATATGAACGAATAATGACATGTAACGAATGATAATTATTTATTCGCAATACATTATGTGAAACAGAGAATGAATGGAACTCTCAATGAATGGAATAAGTGTGACTGACACGCGCCACACCTGTTTGGATACTATGTATACAGGGTGTCCCATTTTAATCTTTAAATGCAAATATCTCAAAAACATGCATCTTAAACCAAAAGTGCTCTACACCAAAGTTGTTATACAAAGAGGGGGCCACAAAACTACACTGTCAGTTTCTTCATAGATGGCGTTATGATCAATTAAAATGGGGTCAACATCATGTTTCAAACGGGAACCCCCACTTTTTATTGCATATCTTGATTCTACGTAACAAACTTCTGTTCGAAACGTTTTTCTGAATTTTTGAAGATGGCGCCACAATCGATGTGAAATAAAGTCTATGGAACAATATGCGAATGTCTTGTGGAATGCATCCAAGAGCCGAAATATCTCATTCGAATATTGTTGTTGAAAGAGGGGACGACACAATGGCGATATCAGTTCCATAGTAGAAGGCGTTGTGGTCGTTGAAAATGAGGTCAACTTCAATTTTTCAAATGGAAACTCCTACTCTTTATCGCATATCATGATTCTACGCGAAAAAATGAGGAATTTTTGTTTGAATCATTTTTCCTAAATTCTTGAAGATGGAAACGGTGGAAAGTGAGGTTGATGAGAAAGTTCTACTGCATTATGTGTGAAGCAACGCTCAACAAACAAATCAAAACAATGATTTCAGAGAAGGAATCGAACACAAAACACAACAAATGTCATGTCCAAAACATTGTCAATGACTTCAATTCAATGTCACTCTTCTAATGCAGTAGAACTATTTCATCAACCTCATATTCCACTGTTTGGACTTCAAGAATTTAGGGAAACTGTTCCAAAAAAAACTCCCTCATTTTTTCGCGTAGAATCATGATATGCGATGAGAAGTAGGAGTATGAAGGAGGAAATTGAAGTTGACCTCATTTCACCGACCACAGCGCCTTCTACCATGGAACTGATATCGCCATTGTGTCGTCCCCTCTTTTAACAACAACATTCGGATGAGATATTTTGGCTCTTGGATGCATTCCTCAAGATATCCGCATATTGTTTCATAGACTGTATTTTTCATCGATTGTGGCGCCATCTTCAAAAATTCAGAAAAACGTTTCAAGCAAAAGTTACTCAGTTTCCTCTCTCTCTTGCACTCGTTGATGCATTCGTTCATTCGTGTCCATACTTGTTATCGTCCCCCCAAGGGTTCGCACCAAGGGTGAAAAGGAATTATAATAAACGGATTATATTGAGTAAAATGATCACAGTAATTACCTCAGATACACTTACGAATTGACGGCTCCGAGGATGCCTTTGAAAATCACGATAATGTGTTAAATCAAATGTCCTCCGAGGAGACAGAAAATACTGATGGCACGCATGTCTTTAACATGTATAAAGAGGGAAAGAAATCTGGTTATTATCATGAGACAAACTCAAATAAAAGTGCGAGCGATAGGACCTTACGAATATTGAATAAAATAAATACAAAAGGACTAAATAAGGAAGAATATGAAAATGTTTACAAATGGATCTCCAATAGTGCTGATTTGTATCATCTTGAGAATGATAAATTGACCTACACCAATGTATTAAAATGTCCCGTTCGATTATCCGAGGAAAAGTCGTTCACAAAAAACAGTATCGGTAACAGTATCTTTATGTATCCACCGATACATGAAGAAGAAATAATTAAGCAAACGAATGAATTATTACGTAACGAAATTATAGAGACTTCGTTCCCTCCTTATAATAACCCATTGTGGATAGTTCCAAAGAAATCAGAAGAGGGTGAAAAAAAGAAATGGCGCATGGTCATAGATTTCAGGGAATTGAATGAATTAACCATTAATGACGCATACCCTTCACCAAACATTTCAGATATCTTGGATCAGTTGGGGGGTGCCAAATATTTCTCGACTTTTGACCTTCAGTCAGGTTTTCATCAGATACTTTTAGAAGATGAGGATAAAGAAAAGACAGCTTTCACAACACCGTTTGGACATTCTCAATACAAACGAATGCCGTTTGGATTGAAAAATGCGCCGGCAGTGTTCCAAAGATTAATGGACTCAGTATTGTCAGGACTTCAGGGTACAGAATTGTTTATTTATATTGATGATATTGTTTCGTATGCAAGATCATTGGAAGAACATGAAATTAAGTATAATAGATTAGTTAAACGACTAAGAACAGCAAATTCGAAACTAAATCCGGAGGAATGTAATTTCCTCAAGAAAGAAGTAGGATACTTGGGACATGTCATCACGGAAAAGGGAGTTACTCCCGATCCCAAAAAGATAGTAGCGGTAGAAAATTTGCCCAAACCTCGTACACTGTGACGTCCTGGATGGAGTAAATCGTATTTTCTTTATTTATAATATGAAATTTTATCCTATATAATTCGTTTATTATAATTCAATTCCACTCCTCTGTTTCAGGTGAATCAAACTATTCCATCTCAAAATTCTACTGTTACTCTTCCCAGTACGTCACTGGGAAGGTTTTTAATGAAAACAATCACGCTGACTATTTCAATATCATATGAGCACATGATCAAACAAACTGTGAAAATGATAATAATCAACGTGATTATAGTTATGTAAAACCCTTGACACATGGTTGGGGGAAAATGAGGTAGCGTATACAGTGCCAGTTTATTCTACACAACTATCTCTGAAAATCATAATTAATTCACAATAATTGAAATTTCACTTACTATTTCAGGTTCGAAGGCTATTCGGAGGAGGTCCTCTGTGGTACGTCCTGTCAATGAAGATCAAAATCCAAGTCCGTGGATGGAAGAAGAATTGAATCTTTCATGAGTATGCGGTACTCGCGGTAGTTTCATTATATATGATTCGAATTCCGCAGGTGCTCGTATTCTTAATCGATGCATACAGCAATTACAAGCATCCAGACATTGATCCTACATGTCATACTACTTCGCGGTCTCAATTCGCGGATTCCACGGTATTCACGATTCTAATTCGCGGTTTTTACGGTATTCGGGGTTCCAATTCGCGGTTTGTACGAATTGTCAGTACTGGAGAAATTATGTTAAATTACATTTGCATGATGTTATCCTTGTATTCTAACAAGTGTAACTTGTGTTATATCCACGTTATATTCTCGTTACGTTCGACATCAAAATTTGGAACAATTCTGCACTGAGTGGTTGCAGAATTCACTCGAAATCTTCAATGCTCCACTGATCAAAGTTTAGTAATTCTATATATTCATACAGGGCGTCCGATTTGAAACAGGACAGCTGAATAACTCCTCAGGGAATGGAGGGGGAAAAAATTGTTCAGATAAAAGTTGTAGGGTTCGAAGGGGGCCATGAGATAGTCACCTTGAATTTGACCTTGAGGTCAATTTTGAGCATAATTGATGGTCAAAGTATGTTTTTTCAAATGGAAAACCCTACGTTCGACCTCAGAAATGGAGAGAGCGGAAAATTTCACGTCCGGATATGTTAACATATCAGGTCATTTAGAGGTCATTTGAAGGTCAAAAAACCATTTTCTATGGATTTTCACGGAAAAGCCTCAAACGAGTTGTTTCTCTGACCACAGTTATTAAAGTTAAAGTGAAACCCCACGTTTCGACCTTGAATTGAAAGTAAACAGAACTAACCTTCGGAGTTCGTTCTTCATATCAGTACGAAAATGATCATTAGGAAGTTTTCATCGTTTACGGTGTAAGTGCGGGTTCAAAATGGTTTATTCACCTGACGAATATGTTGATATTTTAATGATCTTGGGTGAGTGTCGCGGAATGTATCGAAGAGCGTCACAATTGTACAGAGAGCGGTTTGGAGATCGGCAGCATCATCCTTCTCCAGAAGTCATTCGCCAAGTTTGAAGAAATTGTCGACAAGGGAGGATTGGTCAACGCCGAAACAATCAAGGTTTCAACTTTAACGACCCTCGATGCGTTGCTGTTTTAGCAATAATACACATGAATCCTCATGTTAGTTTACGTGATATTGAACGCGATTTGGGTATTCCACGCAGTACGGCACACATAATTCTACGAGCTGCTCAATATCATCCGTACCTCATCATACTGACCCAAGAATTATCTCAACAAGATATGCAGAATCGGGTTGACTTTTGCCATTGGGCTGTACAGAGGTTGAACGAAGCGCCCGATTTCTTTCGATATGTTCTTTTCAGTGATGAATCAACGTTTCAAAGTACTGGCTTGTTAAATAGTCACAATAGCCACTATTGGTCAGCGCAAAACCCGCACTGGACTCAACAAGTTGATCATCAGCATCGGTGGGATATAAATGTTTGGTGTGGAATTCTAGACAATCAAGTTATTGGGCCGTATTTCTTCGATGGAACTGTTAACGGTCCTAATTATCTACAGTTTTCACAGAATGAATTACCAGTTCTCATGGAACATGTGACATTCGCAACTAGGCAGAGGATATGGTATCAGCAAAGCGGTGCACCACCACACTTTGCTCGATGTGTGAGGGATTATCTAAATATCCTCTTCCCCAATCGTTGGATTGGTCGAGGTGGATTTGTACTGTGGCCGGCAAGATCTCCTGATCTCACCCCTCTAGATTTTTATTTGTGGGGTTACGTAAAAAATGTCGTTTATACCAACCGACCAAAAACACCTATGGATCTACAACAACGCATCAGATACGCGATTGCGAATATTCGTGCAGAAGTTTTTCAGTCTGTTCTTGGAAACTTTCGACGCCGGCTGGAGTTATGTATTGAAGTGAATGGTGGTCAATTCGAACATCTCCTGCAATGAGTGTGTCTCACCCGTCAACGGATTTGTGCCATCTGTAATTATAAAACGACAAACTGGAAAGATAGATAATTTTTTGTTTATTGTTTCAAATTTGGCATTCATTATCGTTCTCAAGGTCGAATTCAAGGTTGAAACGTGGGGTTTCACTTCAACTTTGATAACTTTGGTCAGAGAAACAACTCGTTTGAGGCTTTTCCGTGAAAATCCATACAAAATGGTTTTTTGACCTTCAAATGACCTCTGAATGACCTGATATGTTAACATATTCGGACGTAAAATTTTCCGCTCTTTCCATTTCTGAGGTCGAACGTAGAGTTTTCCATTTGAAAAAACATACTTTGACCATCAATTATGCTCAAAATTGACCTCAAGGTCAAATTCAAGGTCACCATCTTATGGCCCCCTCCAAACCCTACAATTTTTATCTGAACAATTTTTTTCCCCCTCCATTCCCTGAAGAGTTATTCAGCTGTCCTGTTTCAAATGGGACGCCCTGTATATATACAGGGTGGGGCATTTAAAGTGTCGCGGGCGTTTTTTCCGAAAATAAAGTGAGATACGAGAAAATTTTTCGGACAAAAGTTGTAGGGTACCGAGGGGGACATCCGATGGTGGCCTTGGCTTTGACCTCAAATCTCATCTTCAAGGGCATTCTGAGATCAACTCTTGTTTTTTAAATAGCATCTCATATTTTTTACTGCAGATTTGGATTCTAGGTCAAAAACCAAGAAACTTTTGTCTGAACCATTTTCCTGAAATCCGCAAAAATGGCGCTCTAATCGATATTGTTCCATTTTGAATCTGACATTCGAATAACTCGAAAACGAAGGGTCTTGCAAAAGAATGTTTCGTACAAAAGTTGTCAATACACAACACATTTCAATCATCTACATTACCACCATTCAGAGCTCACGCGATGTAAACAAACGACGGGGTTCAGTGAAAATTCACGATTTTGAAAATCAGTTTGTCAGTTACATTTGATTATTACTTGGCTTATGACAAATTGAAAATCATGGATATCCGATACACGGTTTCTGAAAAGATCGATATGATCTACATTTACGGTGAAGTGCATAAGAACCCCAGACAAGCATATGACTTGTATGCAGAACGATTTCCTGAAAGAACAACGCCATCCATTAGGTATTTTCAACGCATTACAAAATTATTCTCAGAAACGGGAAGTGTTACAAGGGAAAAACGACATCGGATGAGAACTGTTAGCGAAGAAAATGCGGAAGTTAATGTACTAGCTGCAGCAGCCAATAATCCACACGTGAGCTCTCGTGAAATTGAACTCCATTCGGGAATTTCTCGAAGAAGTGTTCTTCGAATACTGAAACGTCACAAATTCCATCCGTATCACATTTGTTTGCATCAAGACCTTCACGGTGATGATTTCGAAAATCGTGTACAGTTTTGTCGATGGGGTCTAGCGCAAATGCACAATAACAACTTCATCAACATATTATTTTCTGATGAGTCGACGTTCACCAATCATGGTCAAGTAAATCGACATAATATGCATTACTGGGCGACAGAAAATCCAAGATGGTTACGTCAAGTAGAGCATCAAAGACAATGGGCTGTGAATGTTTGGTGTGGTATTTTTCGATCTCGAGTAATTGGACCGTACTTCATTGCAGATACGCTAAATGGAGAGAAGTACAGACATTTCTTAGATCGAGTACTCCCAACATTACTTGAAGACATACCTATTCAGGAACGATTGAATATGTGGTATCAACACGATGGTTGTCCATCCCATTATGCAGTCACAGCTCGAGAAATATTGGACAGAGATTATCCTGGACGATGGATGGGACACTTCATTGGCCTGCCCGTTCTCCGGATCTTACTTCTCCAGATTTTTCTTTATGGGGATACATAAAAGATACAGTTTATCAACAAGCACCGACTACACCTGAGAATATGCGTCAACGAATCATCAATGCATGCGCGAGCATCAATGAAGATATTTTAGCAAGAGTTCAGCAATCTTTTGTACAACGTTTTGAAATGTGTATTGAAGTCGAAGGCCATCATTTTGAGCATCTACTGCATTAAAATGATCCAAGTGTTGTAGACGATTGAAATGTGTTGTGTTTTGTCTGTTATACCCCATCACCTCCGTTTCAGTTCAAGGGTTCCCCCTTGGAATCAGACAACTTTTGTCCGAAACATTCTCCTCCAAGACCCTTCGTTTTCGAGTTATTCTAATGTCAGATTCAGTATGGAACAATATCGATTAGAGCGCCATCTTTGCGGATTCCAGGAAAATGGTTCAGACAAAAGTTTCTTGGTTTTTGACCTATAATCCAAATCTGCAGTAAAAAATATGAGATGCTATTTAAAAAACAAGAGTTGACCTCAGAATGCCCTTGAAGATGAGATTTGAGGTCAAAGCCAAGGCCACCATCGGATGTCCCCCTCGATACCCTACAATTTTTGTCCGAAAAATTTTCCCGTATCTCATTTTATTTTTGGAAAAAACGCCCGCGACACTTTAAATGCCCCACCCTGTATATATGTATATATAGATATATATATCAATAATCAATACAAGTTGAACTTATTATCATAACCTCACGAATATGAACTCCACACGTTTAAACGACTTTGTTCTTCGGATATCAATCAATTCTCGGACCGATTGAATAGTATGGATAGGATAGTATCAAGGTAGGTTGTCGAACTTCAAGAGGAACTCTTCTTCTTCACATTCACCTATAAGGTAACTGACCCCATTAGTGAACATTTAAGAACACAAGCACTCTGAATATAAATTATTTCATGAATAATTTCTTCAAAATGAATTTCCACGAGTAAATAAGGTAGATTGAGCATTTCAATTTTTCTCTTACCGTGATTTTTTATTCATTTTCTAAGTGATAACAATAAAAATAATGAAATTTATGAAATGTTAACAATACCCCCATTAGTGAACGGGTCGCATGAATTAGTGAACGCTGATTGACCCCATCACTGAACGCGTAGAATCTGAGGGTGCTCAGATGAGTTATTATCACTTTCCCGATGATATTCGAAATATATTCTGTGCACATTCTAATGAGACCTTTTCATAGGTGCTATGCATATTCATCGAACGTGTGTAATCGAATATACGACGAGACGTCAGTCGAACGTCGATTGAATAAATATCGTACATTTCAAATGTACTATGTACGTTGTGAGTGTATTTAAAACAGTCCCATTCGTATATTCTATGAACTTTCATGATATGTTCTTCGTATCTCATTCTCAAATTCTACCAACGTTTTCATTTTGAACTTCTGTTGCTGCTTGAGTTACTTTGGCAAAAAAAATTGTGAATTTCAAGTGGAGTTTATAATTTTACATGTTCATTCCAATCCTTGGAGAAATTTATAGATTGATTGAAAAATTATGCGCATTATGAGAATTCATGAAAAAATTCTTCTAGAGTAGATACCTATGATATGAATTGTTACGTTTATTCGTTCAGTAATAGATTCACCGATCATTTTCGTGTGTGTATTTCTGAACGCGCAATTTTCTGGGTTAGCGACTGACAGTTATTGAAAATAACCCTATATTATCTTAATTTGAATGATATCAATAGATTGGATACATAAAAGAGTTCAATGGTCGCATTAATATTATGAAAATGCACAATTGAAAAAATGTCCATTCTTAACTCACCTTGTAAGATTCACGAAGGTAAAGCTCGTTGTGACACTCGGCATGAGTCCTTATTTATTTCGTGAATTGCATTTTTCTTCCTTCCATTTGTTTTCGCATTCATCACGAACAATAATGTTTGAAGATTGGAATAATCTTCACAGCACGTAATAGGTAAACACTTCTTGTTCGGCAAACAGGTTTTATTATTCCGGGGTTCACTCAAGGGGTCGCGTTCGCTGATGGGGTCAGTTACCTTATTTAACCAACAATTTTATTTGAAAATGTAGAAAAACAAGCTCTTAACACCGAGATTATTATTAATTTCAATTGAATGGAACAATTCTCCATAGATTTGATTGGGAATTTTATTCAGTTATGTTGATGATCATTTTATTTAGTTCAACGAGAACGTTACGTATCATTTCCTTTTATTCGCGATTCCTCTGTAGGGAATTATTTAAAACTGTATGAATTTAAAAAACTCGTTACAAAGGGAAGTATATTGAAAACGTCTTTGCAAGTCAAAGATCGCGGCGTAACTTGTGCTCGTTGAAACATGCTGCGACAACGAAACGTACTTCTCCTATAGAGTGCGTCTCGGTGCGACTTATTCTTCTTCTCTCTCCCACTCGCGAGCTTCATGCAAGACTTCCGGAGATCATGTATTGCCCACGTGATGTCTCAAGAAGAGCATCTTATCTTGTAGTCTAAACATCCTTTCTCTTCGATTCTCTTTGATGCTTCTTCTTATTCGAATTTCACTTGTGCAATGAACCTTGATAGTTATAACTATTATATGATTTTATCTTATGATAATTCGAATGTACATATAGTAGTATGGTGTTTTCTTATATTATAATTCTATGCAATATTTCAAGCTTATGGAAGGGAATTTCCAATACTTATCATTGACTCTATAAGTTTCGTATAACCCATTTTTCAATAATTCGAAACTATAATCTGTTAATTCAAATAAACGTGTTTAACAATCAATTTGTTCAATTTATTTCGAGGAATATTAGAACAATCCATTCTGTCATATACTACCTTCGAACGTTATTCTCAGGTTTCACTCAATCTTTTTCTCACATTCTGCCTGCATATGTCATCGAATTCCCCAGACAATGGAGACCACGTTTCTTTTCGTACTTGAAATTTATGACAAGAACTGATGTGCTTGTTTTTTCTTACGACTTCATGTATAAGAGCGTCTAATATAATCATTCTATTTAGAATTGGCTCGTGAGAAATTCGGAAATGAGGGAATTCGACGAATCGATATGAAGTCTTGTCTCTTTAAGGAGGCCCGTGCCAGAAGAAAAGGTGCTTTTATTGTTTTACGGCTTTATGGCTTTATGGCTACCTGTCATAAACTTTATATATACGCAGTATCCAAACAGGTGTGGCGCGTGTCAGTCACACTTGTTCCATTCATTAAGAGATTCATTCATTCTCGATCTCACATACAGTCCGCTCTCTCAACAGTGCCACTCTGAATAGTGCCGATTCTCCTCATTCTCGCTCGAACACTACCCCCACCATCCATCACGCTATCGTGTGGCATCACATTTGAAACCGTTCCTCGCAATAGTGCCACCCGCAAATATGATCAAGAACTCTTCATAACTGATGTTCAATTACTCTAATCCATGTTCCATCATGGCAAATGTGTCGAGATGAAGAATAGAAAATTGGTGTGATTACTTTGGAATTAATCAAGAAGGAATAACCGAAAAATCTTCACTACCTTTTCGTTCTTTTGTTCTTGCCTGGAGCTCCATAATTACTTCTATACACTACAAAATGATATTTATTTATTATTTTCTATCTGATATTTTGATGTCTTGATGAAATGTATTCAATATTCAATGATTCTATAAATTGTCCAAAAATACACATAAAATGGATGCATAAATCTTATACAAATTATTACTTCAAACCTTGTTTTGGACTTCATAAAATTGATCCTCGTAGAATTGAGTGTTACTATGTATGTTGTACCCAATCGAAGACAGAAGAAAGTAATTTTGCATACACAAGCGTGTGGCACTATTGCGAGAGTGGCTTACGAATGTCGAGAACATACGCGTACGCCAATGGTAGGGGTACATGAGTTCTAAGAACAATACTCCCCTACTCTCCCATCACCGGCACTGTTGAGAGAGCGGACTGTAATGTATTGCGAATAACCATTATCGTTCGTTACATGTCGTTATTTGTTTATATAATTGATACAATCTTATTCTATTACTTAGTATATTCCATTATAATCTAACTGTATGAACCAATTATGCAAATGGTACAAATCAATGGAATCAAGTTGTCTCACGAATGTTACATGACAATAATCATACATTCGACATATTGTTATATATAGTTAATATTGATTATTTGAATAATTTATTCAACATATTATTCCATTTGAGTAATTGAATAATCCCTTCGATTCGAACTATCATCGAAGTAGAATCTTTCTTAACGTAGGTCACATTTGTTTGAACATTTCAGTAGTATGAGTCAATGTTTAAACGATTGTCAGACATTATTTTGAGTCGAGAAGGTTCACTTGTTCAATCAATGTCGAGTGTAAATTAATCATTCAATCCATCATTCAACAATTATTCCCTCGTTCAATAATCGCTACTGTTCACTACTCATTGTTGAAACAATTTCAAGTGGTTAAGGTCAACTACATGATGATGTTATTGTTTGAACGATGTTAATCATTTCCCATACCCATTCATCATACAGAATTATAAAATTTATTATTCTCACGTGTTCTCACATGTGTATATAAGAATTTATTGAATAAATTCCATAATTTCATTGAAAATGTATAAAAATGATTATCATATGTGTCAAGCAGTCATCACAAATCGATAGTGAAGAATAATTATAGAGAATATTGAATAATAGTTTTCTCATGATTACTAATTCTTCATGGAAAAATTTATAGAATAATAATTATAATTGCTTTATGGGGAAATTTATATTTCATATGGAAAAACGATCGTCAAGATGAAAATTCCGAAAATTTTTTATAGCGGAACGTTACAGGGGTTGTATATGAATGACATCTACCTAGTCTTTCGATTTTCAAATACGATGAGATAGAAGGAATAACCTGCATGTCATTATGGTACAAAATTGAAAACAAATTAGAGGATTTTAATATTACGATAACCATCTGTACAGGAGAAATTGAAACCCCGAAAGTAGAGGAAAGGTTACAATTAATTAAGAATTTGCATGAAAGTTCCATCAATGGACATAAAGGCGTGAACAAAACTTACAAACGATTGAGACAAAAATACTTCTAGGCCAACATGAGAACACAGGTCCAACAAATAATCAAGCAGCGTGGAAATTGCCGATTAAGGAAATTGATTAGAGTCGAGCGAAGCAACCAATGATTTTGACCGATACTCCAGGGACATCATTCGAAAAGATATCCATGGATATTGTAGGGCCCCTCCCCGAAGTAGATGGTTGGAATTACTATTCATCCATTATATGTCTTTTGACCAAATATCTAGTTTGCATACCATTGGGAACTATAGACGCCGTGACTGTAGCAGAAGCTTTTGTAAACAATTTCATAAACATTCATGACCCGTCAAAATATCTCATCACCGATAGGGGAAGCCATTTCCTGAATCCTGTACTAAGAACGTTGACAAGGAAATTCAAAATGGTACATGTGAAGTGCACAGCTTATAACCCACAAGCCAATGGTACGGTGGAAAGAGCACATCATACCATCACAGAGTACTTGAAACAAAACTCATACAGAAATGATTGGGTACACGCAATTTCCCATGCGACATATTCATACAATACCAGTGTACACGAGTCCACACTGTGTACACCTTTTGAGTTAATTTTCGGAAAATTACCCTCGAATATCACAGCTAATGTCGATATTCCAGAGGATATAAGTGCAACTTATACAGGATACTTAGAGAATTTGTTTAGAAGAATAAAAGAAATTCAGAAAATAGCACGGGAAAATGTGGAGAAATCCAAGAGAATAAGCAAAAAATATTATGATCAAAGATTAAATGTGAAGAGATTCGAAATTGGGGACTCGGTATACCTCTTGGAGGAACCAATCGAAAATAAATTCGCTGATCAATATATAGGACCTTATAAAATAATTGAATAAGATTGTATTAATTATATAAGCAAATAATGACATGTGATGAATGATAATGGTTATTCGCAATATATTATGTGAGACAGAAAACGGATGAATCTCTTAATGAATGGAATAAGTGTGATCGACACGCGCCACACCTGTTTGGATACTATGTATATATAAAGTTTATGACAGGTAGCCATAAAGCCATGAAGCCATAAAACCATAAAAGCACCTTTTCTTCTGGCACGGGCCTCCTTTCCAAGAGACAAGACTTTATATCAATTCGTCAAATTCCTTCTTTTCTGAATTTCTCACGAGCCAATTTACAATAGAATGCTTATATCAGAAACTCTTATACATAAAGTAGAATGAAAGAACAAGCACATCTGTTCTTGTCATAAATTTCAAGTACGAAAAGAAACGTGGTCTCCATTGTCTGGAAAATTCTAAGACATATGCAGGCAGGATGTGAGAAAAGGATTGAGTGAAACCTAGGGATAACGTTTGAAGGTGGTATATGACAGAATGGAATATTCTTCGAAATAAATTAAACAAATTGATTGTTGAACACGTTTATTTAAATTGACAGATTATTGTTTCGAATTATTGAAAATGAGTTATACGAAACTTATAGAGTCAATAATAAGTATTGGAAATTCCCTCCCATAAGCTTGAAATATTGCATAGAATCATAATATAAGAAAAAAACATACTACTATAGGTACATTCAAATTATAATAAGATATAATCATATAATAGTTATAACTATCAGAGTTCATTGCACAAGTGAAATTCGAATAAGAAGAAGCATAAAAGAGAATCGAAGACAAAGCATGTTTAGATAAGATGCTCTCCTTGAGAAATCACGTGGGCAATACATGATCTCCGGAACTCTTGCATGAAGCTCGCGAGTGGAAGAGAAAAGAAGAATATAAGTCGCACCGAGACGCACTCTACACGGAGAGAAAAAAGAGGGGTTCATTGCGTGATCACTCTTCGAATGATGAAAGCGAGAACTTCACTAGGTATATAACCGTGTGTGCTGGTGATATTTCCAAATCTTCAAGTGACGGAATTCAGGCTAAATGTATACGGGATTGTAACAGCAACAAAAGAGTGTTAATAGCATGGATTCTTGTAGCGCAATGATCGCTAGAGGACACCGGGATTATCCAGGGATACTCAAGCGATTGACTGCACTGAGCAAAATTGATGGCGGCCGCATGGCGGGAGGACCCTGCGATACATTTTTCTCTTCCTATTATTCATGAATCGAAAATTATAACCTAAAAGATCATATTGCAATAATTTTTATATCTCATGACGGATCATGGATGTATACATAGCGGTCATATATAGTCATATATGGATCATATAGATATTATATATGAATCATTCTTGCTATAGGACCACGATAATACGTACAACAAATATTTTGTGTAATACTCCCTCTGGGTCCAATCTCCATGAGGTATGGAATTTTGTATAATACCCCTTTTTTAATGTCGAGATTATGATTATAGGAATTGATATTGAAAGAATGAAAAATTCTTTCCATTGAGTGTTATGAATTTTGATTTATCACAAATTATACAATCAATTATACAATCAAATATACATTCAAAAATCGTACCTAGTGGCAATGAACTTTTCATTGTTTTTTCTTATTGATAAGCAAGGGGGTGATCGCGGCAACACATCAGTATTGATGAGAAGATCTACTTCATTTATTTTATCAAAAACTCTATACGCATAATAAAAACTGTGAAAATACACCATTTCAAATTCTGCAACTTGCAAATAAATATGATTATCTATTTGAAAAATTTCTCTTATAATTCCAAATTGTATCCCATTCTCTTGATGAATTCTGGTGATACACCTGGTTCCTATAGAGAACTTATGACCTAGAATTTCAATATGTTTCAAAGTTGAAACAGATGCGTTTCGTAACATGATATGTATCAATTTTTTCAACTCTTCTTGAGCATTGTGTGATTTGATTGTTCCGAGGATTACATCAGATGTTGGAATTGAAGTTGATTCTAAATTGTAGCACTGTTGTAACTGATGTCTGATGGCTATCGTGAGGGGTCAATTCATTGAAGATGTAGTGCCAACCGCCACTTCTTTCAATTGTCTATTTTTCCTTCCGAATTTCATACTTGAAAGATGTACGACAGGGCCATTCAAAAACATAGCTCGACTATAATGCACCAATAAGTGAATCTTGGGTTTCAACTTACCATATAATTCTAAATACAACAAATTATGTTCTTGTACAGTTTCTACTACATTTGAAATTTGGCCTAAGGTCAGTTGTGGTGAAGTTAAAACTCCAATCAATTTTCTGAGGCTATGATAAAGTTTCCAACATTTACTATCTGTGATTACTAGATCACCTACCATCAATGCAGAGTATCTTGTCAAACAAAGCAACTCAGCTGCTGATTGTCTGAGTTTTATCTTTTCGCCACCCTTCTTACCACGACTAAAACATATCGGCCTTGGCTTGTTACTTCTTTCTGTTTCGTTGTAGGGAAAAATGTCTATTCTATTATTAATTATTTCTGGTGTCAAAATCTTATCTTCAATCAGAGTTCGTATGATTTTTCCAAGTGTATATCCTGCAATTCCTTCATACAAATCATGCATAATGTCTACACTGATATTTTCACAAATATGAAATTCAGGTATTTCATTAAAGATACATTTTTCTTTCACGCCTGTTTCGGAGAAATTTCTTGAAAGAACGTCTGGGTCATAGCTCGCAGATTTTCTGATGAGTGTTTCATCCTCTACTGTCAATTCTTCACATTCCTTTTTTGGAGCGTAACAAATCCTGCAGAATCGATTGGCAGTGAAGCTTTCAGAGAAGCCACATATAACATTCAATCCAAGATTGTCTCCTAGAACCAACGTACATTCAAAATATATCACTTTCTTGTGTCCATTAATGTATATAATCAAACCATCTCCTGATGAAGATTTTACATCTTCAATAACTTTTCTAAAAACAGCTTTGTTACCAAATTTTTTTAAATATTTAGAATGAAAAATTGTCGATACAAAAATGTTCTCCAATTTTCCTTGCAAATGAGGTGGCAAACAGCCAAGTGATACATATATTCCTCCTAATTTTTCTTCTCTTGCGTGACTGGCTAATGGATTTCCGGCTTCAAATTCGTCGAAGTATATGAAAATTGGGAAAACTAATGTATTAGAATCCTTATATTTAGTATTCCATAACTTTCCTTGAATTAAATTTGACAAAGTTTCAGATTCTCCACCAAGACTATTAGCATAATTGGTCATAATATCAAATAGTCCAGGTATCTTAAAAACCATTTGAAATGTTTTTTGTAAAGGAATATATGCCCCATAAACTGATTTTTTTCTAACTTCAACGTTTTCTGAATTTTCTTTGACGTATACGGTTTCTTCACCTATTCCAAATAGTCCCGGAGGAATATAAAAACTTTCCTTCTCGTAGAGGGCAAATCGAAAATGTTCCGTTGAAAATTTTCGAAAAAGATTTTTGCCTTCTTGCAAAGTAAATTGTGCTGTATGATATACTTTTTCATCTGTGATTGGTTTCAAACGAGCTTCTATACCGTTTTGGAGGTGAGGTATAATAAATTCAGAAATAAAAGAATCAAAATTTTCTATCACGTAATCCACTGCTTTACGTGATAGAAGGGCGTTATTATACAAAGAAAGAGTGAATTTCAGCATCTCTTTATCTAAAGTATTTTTATCAATCCGAATATAATCCATGATGAAGATGTAAAACCAACAATGAAAATAGTCCTGAATTATGAAGGAAATTTGTTTCCAATTCGGTTCTTGTTGAAGTTCACGGGACACTGTGTTTGTTTGAATTACTTTATAAATCGTCAGACATAACTGCACATGAGTGAACAATCTTTCTGAAAAACTTATACTCTATACGCTAAGACGTTAACCCTTATAAGCTCATACTTATATGCCAAGAACAAATGTTCTATAAACGAATGAGATATGGTAGATTCGATATTTGGAACACATGATTGTTTTGAACTACAGAGACAAGTTGAAATGTTTCATTCAACATGTTTGTAAGTCGCCAATTAAATCTGCAACCCCTTTATATATGTTAGAGACAGGAAAATTGAAGACCTGACGTTCTAAAAATTGCCATATATGACTGCATACAAGTGGAGAATCGATATGGAAAACTTTCATGAACTGGAAGCATATATCGACGGCGCATAAAACTGAATGCACTTGATATGTGTAATCAGAAACAACCACATACGCAGATGTAATTTCATTAATAGTCGGACCATTGATAACAACAAATGGTTGTATCGTAAGTTTGTGATCGATGTAGTACTGCTTCAAAGTAGCTTTTGCTAGTAGAAATGATTGATTGAAATCTCCAGTCTCCTGTGAAACAATGAATATTTGATATTATTTTAGAAATTATAAAAAGTATTCTGTCGTGTATTTATTTGAAGTAATGCATGAAAATATTATTATATTTGAGGGTGTACCTTAATATGCAGTATGAAGGAATTCAATACTTCTTGTTTTACAGGGAACCAATTTTTTCCTCCGTGACGATACGTTTGTTTACAAATTTTTTTGAATAAAAAAGGCAATAAAATCAATGCCAGAATCTGGTTATCTGAAAATATATACATAAAAGGATGATCCAACAAAAATCATATACTTATTCTCAAAACGTGAAAAATCACTTACTTGTATCTTGTGTAGGGCTCTCATTGGCACGTAAAATATCTTTGATCGCCTTGTCTCTTTTTTTTTAGCCAGTTTTATAATTTTTTGTGCTATCGATGGCCAATTTTTTTTGAATTTATCGGTGGGTTGGAAGAAAATGGAACAGAAATCCGCTTGCACCTAAATCATATTTGGGAAGACATCTTTATATAAATATTATAACCTCAAATCATCAACATGTGAAAGAAGATACAAAGTCTCACGAGAAGGTATCCAACTGATTTCACTAGATTAGGGAAGGTATTCAGTATAGTGTTTATATCATTCGCCTTATAGAATTCTATTTTCTCTTCATTCGCCGTTGTCTTCCACTTGTTAATATATTCTGAATCTATAATATCCACCACCAATCTCAACTCTTCAAATTCATTCGAATGAATCACATCTATAATATGAAGATTCATATACAATAGTTCCAATTGAATGAATATGCAGAACCATTTTCAAACCATTCCAAAGAAAATGGTTAATATGATAGTACTATACCTGCGATGCTTTTTTTTCTCTTCGTTGGTTTTATTTTTATGAAATTAGTAGCAATGGCTTTTTCACGGATGCCTTCGTATGCTGCATACAAAGCTCCATGAGCATTCGACTTACTATTCGGACGTGTATAAAAGCTTTCTTCGATATATTTGGTGAAGAGACACGCTGCACTATCTGCCAGTTCTTCCAATCGACTTGGTACTATACTGTTAAAAAATTTTCAGTTATTTTTAAAAAATTGGATACATATAATAACTGAGGATAAGATATATTAAGAATGAAAAGTTTAAAAACAAATTTCGCTTTACGTGTAATTATTTGTCCGATCAATTTCATGGTATATTAGAATTTTTGATACTGCTTGAATCGTAAAAAAAGTTCTTTTTTTAGTGGCTAGTATTCGACTCAATTGATCTGCATTTTGTTCGAAATCATATAAATGGATGAGTAATCTTCCCTCTGAATTTTTCATCAATACTTGATAAACGTAGTTAGATGACCGAGCATTTTCCTCTAAAATGAAAAAATCATGTGAAGATGGAATTATCAACAATCAAAAGTACTCATACATCAGTTGAAGAGTCAATTATGTCCTACCTGTGTCTGACCTTTACGCTGATTCATTAGCTATTAATGACTCTGCTTCATTAGCTATTAATTGTAGAATAGTTTCTTCGGCAGTATCTACAATTCCACAAATCTGGAAACTATCAGAAGGGTGTGTGTTTTTTCCTGTTTCAACGTGACATTGATTTGGGATGTATTTCACGACTGAGAAATCATATTACTAATCAACTTTTCAATTAATATATTATCACATTATTAATTAGCAAACCATTGTGGGAATGTTGAGGATAGGATTTTTCACAGGAAGAATTGGAAAAGCTCGAACTCGGGATTGAGATATCACCTATTCCATTCATTCTTCATTTCACATGGAAAATTGGGACATGCAACGCGGAAAGAGAAAGCAATCAATAGGAGTTTGGAAACGTAAACAGATAAATCAAAGAATTGAGGTTAAGTTGACTTCGACTATTTATTTATTTTTTCAATGTATTTTGCTATTCAGTTACTTCAAGTGATGCATATGGGAATATTATTATATTTAAATACATACCTTAATATACAGTACAAACGAATTTCAAAATTCTTGTTTGTCAAAGTGCCAAGTTTTTCCTCCGTCACAATACGTTAGGTTACAAACTGTTTCGGATGAATAATATTGTAATACTGTTTTGAATAACAGTGATGTTATAATCCATGGAAACTTTGACGGAGTAAATAATACTAACTTCCCACCAATTGATTTATCAATATATTGAAAAAATATGAGTTTGAAGTAATCACACAATTCATCACATTCGGCCGCAAAGCAGTATGTCAATCGCTAAAAGGTCCCGGGATAATCCCGTGCCCCTCTAGCGATCCCCGCTCGATAGGGTCTCACGCAATTGTCGCTTGATGGCGTCCCTGTAATATCGTAGGATCTAGCGACATGTCCGCGTTCATAGACGGTATCGTTGCGTGCAATAGGTACTAGGGCGAGACACTTGAAGTTGAGAGAATAAAGCGTTCCTGCTTTCATATAATGGGCCTCCTGACTGCCAAACTCAGCCACTTGAGGGCGACATCATAGGAAGTTCATTCAAGCGCTAATTTCAAATACCGTTTCTTAGAAATCATGAATAAAAACTATTGAAACGATTAGTATTTACATTATTCATTCATTTAAATGAAGAGTAATTTTTCTTCTAATTAGAACTGAAGGGGTTGATATTCCTTTATGAATAATGCGAGTGTTGGGATGTGGTGAACACGTTGAATGTATATTTCATATCTGTGTTTTGGAGTGATTGATTACACGTGTCAACGTCAATATTATTGAATGGATTTTCAACTAAATCAAAACGATGGGCAAATGTAGTGTTCCTTATTGCAAAGGTAAAGCAACTTTCACTTTTCCAAGAGATGAAAAGCGTCGAAGTCTTTGAGAAAATGCTATAGATGCTAACTTTCGATCTTCGAAGACATCTAGGTTATGTTCAAATCATTTTGAAAAGGATTTAATCATTCAAAACAATGAAAGTTACTACACAGGTAAGATAATTTCCTATCTTTGTTGTAATATTTGCATCGAGTGAATGAAATCGTTCATATAGTTTAGGAGATTTTTTTCATTAACAAAAATTTATTTCAGGAGTCAAGTCTTCAAAAAAAACTTTGAAACCCAATGCTGTCCCAACACTGATGTTAAAGCTAGGAATCGAGAAATCTAAGTGTTGTGAAACAATCAGAAAAGCTCTTTTTGAAGAAAATCCTAATTCATCTTCATTGCTACCATTGCCTTTGTCCTTGCTAGATCATCCACCACATGTCTTGGAAGATTATATGTCACCTTCATCATTGAATCGCAGGGATGAGTTTAATGTTGAACTACAGGGAACAGGGCATAATTATACACCTATCCAAGAAGGTATCACAGATAAAAGTATGTCAGAAAAGTTGTTTTTACAAAAAATCCCAATCCATCATATTACCATTGCCTTTGTTCCTGATAGATAATTCATCGCAGAGCTTGGGAGATTGTTCGACAAATTCAGAAGCAATTTTAAAAGATACGCCTATGCAAGATGGTACAACACGTTCATCATTCAATCATAGAGATGGGGTTACTGTTGTATTACAGGAAACACAGCCCAATGATACACCTGTTCACAAAGATATTACGGATGGAGGTATGTCACATCAGTTCCCTATTAGCCCAAATTGCATGGAATTCATGAAATGGCATAATAATTGCACAAAGTTTTGTCTGTTTTATTTTGCAATTTCTTCACAACTCTTCCACAACTCTGCACAATTTTTGTGCAGTTGTTGTGTAATTATTGTACAATTATTGATCAGCATCTGTTAAATTCAATAGTCATGTATTCCTTATGATATACTTCCCTTTAGAATTCATTATAATAACATTTAACTTCTCATTTTGTATTTCATTTTTCTGGATGTTGCCATATTTATTATATCTATGTGACGAAATAAATATTTTTTGATGCATGAAAATTGAATGATCTAAGAAATTATTATAGAAAATCATTTCCTGGCAATAACAAAACATTATTTGCTAATTAATTTGATTTTTTTATCCAGTTTATTTCATTTTCAATTAATTTTCCCATCCATCTTGACAAGAATTCCACCATGATTGCGTTTTAAGTGTACAATATTGTGGACGCAACTTCGTGCAATTTTCATGCAATTTGTGCCAACAAGATTATTTTTGACACATACAATATTGGATAACACAATACATTTTTCAGACATATTAATCGTATCTGATCTTCATTGTAATAACAATATCCAAGCGGAAGAGACGGTATTTTTGTCGATACCTGAAAACCATGGAACAGTGAGAATTGAATCAGATCAGTTGAAATCATCAAAAGCGAATCAACGAGAATCGCCTGCTGTCCACAAGAAATCTTCCCGATCCATTGGAACTCAAGCTGCTCGTGGATGCTTATCTGTGCATTCAATTTGTTTGAGAGATGATGCCATACATTATTATACCGGGCTAGGAACCTATGCTAAATTTCAATTTGTGTACGGAACAGTAGGTGATTATGTTGATCATATCAAATATGTCAAAGGACAAGTTAACTGTATGGAGCCCCAGGATATGTTTTTATTAACGCTAATAAAATTACGAAGAAATATCCCAGATTTTGGACTGAGCCTTTATTTTGGCATCAGTGAAACGATGGTCTCCAATATTTTCAATACGTGGATCCATTACATTTACCAGCTATGGTCGTTGTTAGATACTTGGCCATCCAGAGAGGTTATCGACTTCTACATGCCAGAACGATTCAAAAAATACTATCCATCAACAAGAGTCATTGTTGATGCCACTGAAATACCTATTGATAAGCCTTCTAATCCAATAGCTCAACAAGCTACGTTCAGTACGTATAAAAATAAAAACACAGTGAAAGTATTGGTAGGAGGATCCCCTGATGGTATTTTGTGTTACCATTCAACGGCATATGGTGGGAGTACGAGTGATAGACAAATCGTTGAAAGATCGGATCTTGTTCAGAAATGTCAAAAAGGTGATTCTGTTATGGCAGATCGGGGATTCAATGTTCAAGATATTTTTCAATCGCAAGGAGTAATTATTAATACACCTCATTTTCTAAAAGGTAAACAACTCCCCAGTGTTACAGTGTTATCCGATAGAAAATTAGCATCGAAGCGAGTACATATTGAACGATTGATAGGGCTGACAAAAACTTATAAAATTTTACAGGGACCGTTGAATCCTTCTTATACACGCTTAGCGACAAAAATATTCTCCGTATGTCTGATGTTGTGCAATTTTCGTGAATCTATTGTTAGCACAGTTGCTTGAACAAGTTGTCTTTGAGGATTGATGTTCAAATTCACAATATTCGTTCAAATTCCTTAAGAAATGTATTTTTATGTGTGTGTATCGTGTGCATATTTGAACGAGTAGTTGTTTCAAGGTACCTAAGTTCGATTTTTCACTTTTTGATATAATTGTATTTTCACGATCTATAGGGGTCCACTCACCCTTGAGTGTCAAGAAGGAACTCGATCAAGCTTCCGTTCCAAAGCCAGTGTATTTTCGAGGTTAGTGTCAAAAGGTACCTAAGTTCAATGCATAGGTCCCTTTTCACCCGACGTATGTACACTATATTTCCGTTACGTTTGTTTCCTTATATTTGACGTTTCTTAAAAGACCCAGTGTACACATGCGGGATTAGGATCGTCGAAGAACAGTAAGACTTTTCAATCAACTTGTACACAGCAGGATGTCTCTTTTAATAAAAATGAACAAGACAAAAAATAGTGTTCGTAACATAATATACGAATAAGTATTAATAATTTGTGTTTTTAGGATAACGTCCCAAATATTGTCCATTATTTGATAAAAACCCGTATGGAAATATTTTGCTGAAAACTATCCGCTCAACTCTGAATAATCTCTGAGAAACGCTGCATTTTCTTTGTAAATCTCTGCAAACCTCTGAAATTTTGATGAAAAATCTAATATTTTTGGAACATTATGTACAGACTTTTCTCAGACTTTCTCTGAGTTCCTCAGAAGTTTTCCAGAGTTCCTCAGATTGTTTTCGAACGAATAGCAACGAAATTGCAATCTGAAAAAACTCTGACAAAGCTGTGAGAAATTTCTGACTATCAAAAATTTTCAAAATCCTACAAATACATCCATAATTTATATTTGAATATCATATGTGAAGAAGTGTTTGAAAATAAAAACAAATTTCCTCCATAGTCAGAGAAATGTGACAAATTTCTCAGAGTTTTGTCCGAATTTTTTCAAAGTACAATTTAGTCCCTATTTGTCTGAAAAAGATCTGAGAAGCTCTGGAAAAAGTCTGAAACAAGTCTGTGAAAAATGTTCCAAAAATATTAGAATTTTCATCGAAATTCCAGACTTTTTCAGAGTTCCGCAGAGTTTTACACAGAAAATGCAGCATTTTTCAGTGATCATTCAGAATTTTCCGGACATTTTTCAGCAAAATATTTGTAAGAAAACCTACTTGTGGTCGAAGAAACTCATACTTCAAAATTCATCAAGTCTCAAAAGGGACCCAAGTCCACAAGATGAAATGTGTTTTGTTGTTCCCTATTGGTTATTAAGTGTCCATACTGCATTCCATTATGAGTTTACATATATATATTTTATTGTGTGATTTTACCAAACGGCCATGGAAGAAACAGTTCCTTTGTTTTTCTCAAAACTATGAAAATGTGACTTATGTTCCTTTTAACAATTACCTGTTCATTCACAATAATTATATCGTGAGGATCTCGTAACCATAGACCATGGCCCTCTCTCTTTTTCATGTATGGCATGAAGGAGTGATGAGAGATAATGCTAAACTAAATGTTTGAATAACATCAACAATATGTTTCTCATTATCACAGTTTATTATTAATTATTAGTACTTCGCAAAAATAACATGACTATTCAACCTCTTTGGTAGTATGAATGTTATGAATTATAGATTAATTTTTATAAATATAAAACTTTTACTTCTCATATAATTTGTGTACTTATTCATTAAATATAGCATTATATCTTTTATATAAATATTCATCCAGAATTATTACTTTGAAATGCTCATCATAAAAGTGTCTCAAACGTTCAACCATTAATTCAATCATTTGGTTATCACGACCAATGGTTATCACAACAGTTTCGATTGTAGTATATACTAAAAATTTTGCCACATATCTTCCAGTGACAAACAACTGGCCTTGTATTTGATAATAGTACATATGATTTTTCCTGAGTCTTGAATTATTGTTCTCATCTCGGTATAAGTACGGTATTGTTTTCTCTGTAATTTTCTCTAATCTACGAGAGTATGGACATTTTACTTCTACAATGGTATCATTGCCAATGAGACCATCCGGAGAAGCTCCTAAAAAAGGGTGAGTTTGACTCACAAAAAAGCCACACTTTTCTATTTTCACTCCAGTACTTTCATATATATTTAAGGCTTTGGACTCATTTATCATACCCCAATCAGTTGACTTGGACTTAAAAGGGACTGGATTCAATAAATCTCGGGCAAACTTCATTTGTTCTTCAGTTTCACGGATTATACAGCACTTATAAAAATTACTGGCTGTAATTCTAATTCGGCGTTCTTGAAACCAAGTTTTGCTTAAACTTTGCCCTCTTGTCTCTTTTTCAATTTTTTCAATTTCATCAAGAGTAATAACTGATAATTTCAGTTCATTGAGGAGTCTCTCTTCTGGGTTAATATTGTGATAAGAATGGTCCCAAAGTGCAGCGTAAATGTTAGCTGGTTTAAAAATCCGAAGAAACGGCATTGTGCTTCCGTGAATTGCAGGAAAATTTATGGCCCGGTTCCGTTGATTATCACAATAATTTTTCTTATTCACAATATTAGGGTCCAGAACTACTGGATCCGGAGCAGGAGGGAGGTTTGGATTTTTTTTGGGCAACAGCTTAGCTTTTATAGGGGATCCAAAATAACTCTTGGACGGTCGGTGGAATGTTTGTAGTTGTTGGGTGCAAACTGTCTTTAAAATCATTTTTTTCTCCCTTCCCTGTAATGAAAATAAATTCTTTATCATGATCAGATGACATCTTTGGCATGTTTTTATGCCATAAATCATAACTACTGATTTTGTTTATTATTACCATTTGTTCCATTGCCCAAAGAAGCACCGCAATATGTTTGCAATGAGCAGTGTCACCACTACCTACAGCGCATTCACAATGTGTGCCTTCAATGAATCCGTTATTTGATATTCTAATATCACATTTATATTGTACAGATTTTTTCATCTGTGCTAAACACTGTCCCTGAACAAATGTAACATCTTCACTTTCAGCTATCCTAGCATAGAGTAAATACTTGTTATCGTACATCTCTTCACCAAGATTTTTATTGACATTATATCTGTAAAGAATCAGAAGTACATATAACATCAGGTTATATTTTTTTCCAATTTGTTTCTTTTTTTATAACATATTCATTCAATACCTTTTCAGAAACAGATGAACTTGATTTGCCGATATGATTGGAATTTTTGTATGGCCGTTAATATCCCTGTATTCAGAAACCTTTGGCGTCCAGAATGCTGTGTCTGGCTCTTGTGGATATGATTGAAAAAAATCTTCATTCTGGTCGTAGAATATCAACCTAAATCATGAGGCATTAGAAATATTTTTTTTGTAATAATTATATTGATCAATTTGAATTTTTTCTTGGTCGACTCTTTATTGTAATGACATGGGGTTAGGTTATGCCAAAAAATTATTATAACGTACCGTTCTTGCAAATCCTTCTTTTTTCCTGTAACACGAAGTCCACGCTTTCTTAATTCCTGTTTTAGTTGATCACTCGTCCATGAAAAATACTTATTAATCACGCTCATATTGCACGATATTGTACACGGGATACTTTGGATCGTTTGAATGTCTGCGCCACATGGTACGTTCTATGTTGCTGCCACCTAGGCCGAGTTTGACATAAACGGATCCCTATTCAGTGGGAAAACGTTTTGCCATGATGGAAGGAGCCCACCCGCGATAATCTCTTTTTTTTCCTCTCCGTGTATAGGAGAAGTACGTTTCGTTGTCGCAGCATGTTTCAACGAGCACAAGTTACGCCGCGATCTTCGACTCGCAAAGACGTTTTCAATATACTTCCTTTTGTTATGAGTTTTATACATTCCCACAGTTTCAAATAATCCCCTCCAAAGAAATCGTGAATAAGAGGAAGGAATAATAAGTAACAAGTTCCCGTTGAAACTGAATAAAATAAGAATTAACACACCTAAATAAAATTACCAATTAAATCTATGGAGAATTGTTCCATTTAATTGAACAAATTCAATCTCAGTGTTGAAAATTTGTTTTAGAAATAAAGTTGTCAGTTAAGTATAGGTGAATGTGAAAAAGAACAATTTTTCTTGAAGTTCGACAACCTACCTTGATACTATCCTATCCATACCATTCAATCGTTCCGAGAATCGATTGATATCCAAAGAACAAAGTATTTTTCTCTGTGTGAAGTTCACATTCGTGAAGTTAAGATAATAAATCAGACTCGTATTGATGATATATATATATATATATATATAGAATTACTCAACTTTGATGGATCAGTGGAAAATTGGAGATTTCGAGTGAATTTTGCAATCACTCAGTGTAGAATTATTCCAAATTTTGATTTCGATTGTGACAAGAGCATAATGTGGATATAACACGAGTTATACTTGTTAGAATACAAAGATACCATCATGCAAATGTCATTCATATGACTCGTTTAGTACTCACAATTCATGAAAACCGCGAATTAGAACCGCAAATACCGTAAAAACCGCGAATTGGAATCGTGAAAACCGCGGAATCCGCGAATTGAGACCGCGAAGTAGTATGACATGTAGGATCATTGTCTGGATGCTTGTCATTGCTGTATGCATCGGTTAAGAATACGAGCACCTGCGGAATTCGAATTACATATAATCAAACTACCGCGAGTACGGCATACTCATGAAAGATTAAATTCTTCTTCCATCCACGGACTTGGACTTCGATCTTCATTGACAGGACGTACCACAGAGGACTTCCTTCGAACAGCCTCCGAACCTGAAACTGTAAGTGAAATTTATAAAATGATTTGGTGGCAGCTTAGGGGATATTCATTAGATCAAAGTTATGAGAAAATTGAATATTTAAACAGTAATTCTCATAAAATCACAATTCATTCAGAAATTTTAAGGGAACTTTTCATTCTTTGAAATGAGTTATTCAAAACCAAGAATCATAGTGATCATCATACACGAGAGATAATAATTCTGAAAGATTCATCTAATTTAACCAAAATTTGAAGAGTGGTGAAATTTATAAATTCAGTGAATGAGATCTTCATCTTTGTTGAGCTTGCGAGTGAAGTTTAAAGTATATGCCCGTTACACGATCTTCATCTATGAAAATGGGGGAAGAACTGGAAAAAATGAAACAAAAATTGACCCAATGTGGCAATTTGTTGCAACAAAAAGGAATAGAATTACAACAGAAAACATTAGCTTTTCAACAAAAACAACAACAAATGGAGCATATGGCTAGAGAAGAAATTGAATAACTTAGGGCAGAATTAGAAAGGACTAAGCATACAGAATCGATACAGAATCCAACCCAAGACACGGAGGTAAGAACACAGGTACAGGACTTGACCTTTAGAGGACGGGACTGGTCCCAAAAGGGACCACCCGGCGAAAGAGGATTTTGAGTGTTTTTCAAGGGTGAATTTTTATGCTGAGAACGAAAAAAATGATGAAAAAAATCCAGGATGCGTCCTTGACCTTGAAAAAAGTCAATTCAAGGTCGAATTTTTTTTTCTCCATATATTGGACTCAAATTGTGTATATCTACGTTGTATGATGCGCTGAGTACGAAAAAAATGATGAAAAAAATCCAGGATGCGTCCTTGACCTTGAAAAAGGTCGATTCAAGGTCGAATTTTTTTTTCTCCATATATTGAACTCAAACTGTGTATATCTACGTTTTTCATGTGCTGAGTACGAAAAAGATAGTGAAAAGAAATTCTGGATCCGTCTTTGACCTTGAAAAAGGTCGATTCGAGGTTGAATTTTCTTTTCTCTATTTTTTGCACTCAAACTGTGTATATCCACGTTTTTCGATGTGCTGAGTACGAGAAAAATGGTGAAAAAAATTCTGGATGCGTCCTTCACTTTGGGAAAGGTAATTCCAAGATCCAATCAACTTATTTCTTTCATATTTTGACCATTCTGAAAAGGACCGTCCAAGATATGATCACCGTACCTTAGATGAATGAACGCGAAATTTGTATATATGTATGTGGATATATTTATATATATATATACAGGTAGTCCCAGAACACATGTCTGACCTTTTGAGAGCATATTCTGCAACCAAAATGCAATTTTTTCCCGTTTGGAAAAAATTTTTTGGAGACTTCGTTCTTGAGATATGAGCATTTTTAGATTTTCTCAGAAGTCCAAATAACTCAAAAGCATCGTTTGCTACATACTTCAGTCTGATACAATTTGCTAAGTTGGAAAACGGCGGATTTCTAGAAAAAAAAATTAAACTATTATATCCATATTCGTTCCGGAGCTACAGTGATTTGAAATTTTTGAGCTCCCAGCCAATCAGAATTCAGCAACTTCAAATCGCTGTAGCTCCAGAACAAATAGAGATATAATAGTTCAATTTTTTTTCTAGAGATCCGCCGTTTTCCAACTTGGCGAATGGTATTAGACTGAAGTATGTAACATACGATGCTTCTGAGTTATTTGGATTTTTAAAAAATCTAAAAATGCTCATATTTCAAGAACGGAGCCTCCAAAAATTCTTTTCAAACGGGAAAAAATTGCATTTTGGTTGCAGAATATGCTTTCAAAAGGTCGGACATGTGTTCTGGGACATATGCATACGTACTCAAGATGTCAAACGAACACGGGATGGGTAATTTACTTCACACACTGAACTTCTTAGGAATCCAATGTGACAGACCCAGTAGAGCATGGAAGGTATTCGGAGCACGGCTATGAAAACCTCAAATAGTAGGTTATGCAGCTGAAGAGCGTTACCCACTATTCGATCACATCTTTAGGCGGATTCACAGGGTACCCAAGGTATAATGTGGAACCAAAAACACGAGTTCCAGCGCCGCCTACAACCTGGTCGGGAACTAAAGCCCACACACGCAACGATACTACATATACGTTTACCCTCATACTAATAGCGCCTTTAGTGTGAGTGTAAACGTATATGTGGTATCGTTGTGTGTGTGAGCTTCAGTTCCCGACCAAGTTGTAGGCGGCGCTGGAACTCGTGTTTTTGTTTCCACATTATACTTTGGGTATCCTGCAGATTCATCCTTGAACCGGGTGTGCCTAATGGCGGAGAAGGGATGCCTAAGAAAATCAGTGTTTGAAGTCAATTACCCACTCTGTGCTCGTTTGACATCTTGGGTACATACACATATATAAATATAAATATATTCATATAAACATACAAATTTCGCGTTCATTCATCTCAGGTACGGTGATCATAACTTGGACGGTCCTTTTCAGGATAGTTCAAGAGCGTTCTCATTTGGCGGTGGTTATTTGATCAACATTCTTCTTTAGGATATTTCGCGGTTCCTCTCCACAGGTCCGGCGATAGTACCTCACGCAGGCTTTTCCAAGATATTTCGAACGGATCCTCATTTGGCTGTGGTTATTTCAGCAACAGTTCCTATTAGAACATTTGACGGTCTTCCTTCTCAGGTGCAGATCCTATTTATTCAGTAGCTGCTGTTTTATAAAATGACTGACAGAGAGGCTTGGAGTAGCGGTGAATCCGAACCAGAAGAACAAGATCCTGGGGATGAAGAATTTGAAGCCATTAATTTGGAAGACCCCACCTATGACCGAACTCAAATTTTTCATGATGCGAATTTTCACCCATCAATCAGATATTTCGAAGGGAACTCCAGAATGAATCCTAACGCTCCTATAACGGGAAATTTGCCAATAGATTTTTTCAATCGGTTTTCCGATTCTTCCCTGGTTCAAAGGATTGTAGACGAGACAAATCGTTACCATGCCCAGAATCCTCAAAGTTCATCTTCCCATATGAAAGACTGGTGCCCTTTGACCAAAGATGAATTTGAAATGTTTCTTAGTCTCTCAATTCTCATGGGCCATGTTCGGAAAGGTGATTTGAAAGATTATTGGTCTACGGATCCTTTGCTTCATACCCCGATTTTTCGAGAAAGAATGCATCTTGATAGATATCTGCAAATTCTGCGACAATTACACTTCCAAGATGATGAAGATGATTCAGAATTTGTCAATCATCCTTTACGGAAAATAAAACAAGTGATAGACCACCTACAAAGTAAATTTTCGGCAGTTCTCATACTAGGCAAAAACCTGTGTATAGACGAAAGTCTGTTATTGTGGAAAGGTAGGCTTCGATTCGGACAATGTATTCCGTTGAAAAGGAATCGTTTCGGCATCAAGTTGTTTGAGTTGGTAGACTGCGATACTGAATTCATTTTAGGCTTTATTGTTCACACCGGATCAGATACTGAGTATCAAAAGTTCGGTTTAGGTGTTACCGGTGATATTGTCGCTCACTTTTTACAACCTTTTTTTCATGAGGGTCATGTTATATATATAGACAATTGGTACACATCTCCTAGTTTGGCTGGATTCCTGCATGACCGTGATACGGGAATTTGTCGAACAGTCAAAGCAAATAGAAAGGGAATGCCAAAGCTGGAAAACAAATTACAGCCAGGTGAAATACAAGGCGCTCATAATTATGCTTGGATGGCGATGAAATGGGAAGACAAACGAAGTGTTCGCATGCTTACAAGTGTACACGAACCAGAATTCTGTGCAACTGGGACAAAAAATTATGAAACAAAAGAAGAAATTATCAAGCCAACGTGTATTCATGAATACAATAAGAATATGGACGGCATTGATAATATTGATAGAGCACTTCCGATAACGGAAACAGTGCGAAAAACAATGGAGTGGTATAGGAAGCTCTTTTTTTACCTCATTGATTTGTGCCTGTGTAATGCTCATGCTTTATACAGACTGAAAAATCAAGAACAAACATCTTTTCCTCCATTTCGTTTACAAGTAGCTAGAGGATTAATGGAACTGGAGTCTCCTGAAAACATTCCCCGTAACGAACTCTGTGCCACTCGATTACTTGATCGCCACTTCCCCAAATGTACTACAAAACGAAGGTGCCAATTGTGTAATTTGCGTAAAAAAACATCTCGAACGAACTACATATGCTCCATTCGCGATATACCTCTATGCATAACGCCATGCTTTGAAGAGTACCACACTAAAGTGACATTGCCATGAGATTGATTGATTCAAGATCACATGGGGGGGAAGGGGACTCACGGTGATGAAGCACCCCGATGTGAGAGGCAAGGGGACTCACGGTAATGAAGCACCCCGACGTGAAAGGCGAGGAGACTCACGGTAATGAAGCACCCCGACGTGAGAAGCAAGGGGACTCACGGTAATGAAGCACCCCGACGTGAGAGGCGAGGGGACTCACGGTAATAAAGCACCCCGACGTGAGAGGCGAAGAAACTCACGGTAATAAAGCACCCCGACGCGAGAGGCGAGGGGAATCACGGTAATAAAGCACCCCGACGTGAGAGGCAAAGGGACTCACGGTAATTAAGCACCACGACGTGAGAGGCGAGGGGACTCACGGTAATGAAGCACCCCGACGTGAGAGGCAAGGGGACCCACGGTAATGAAGCACCCCGACGTGAGAGGCAAGGGGACTCACGAAAAACAAGCACCCCAAAGTGATCAAATTTTCGCCGCGTCCACGTCGCTGGTCCTGGGTCATGCTGAGAGCGAACAGTCATATAATTGCTTTGGTTTCTTGATAAACTGTATCTACAGCTGAAATATATTTTCCGAATTTTGTACTTTTTTTGTCGTACCCAGATCCTCAACGAACTTCAAAATGTCTTGGGTCGAAATGAGGGAAACAATATTCCACCTTGAAGTGTTTTCATGTAGAATCAATAATACTTCCAGGACTTCTCACAATTTTTTCCTCACTCAGCACATCAAAAAACATAGATGTAAGAGGTGAGAGTTCAAAATATGAAATAAATAAATAAATTGGATCCTGGAATTACCATTTTCAAGGTCAAGGACGCTTCCAGGATTTTTTTCCTAATTTTTCTCGTACTCAGCATTCCAAAAAAACTACGTACACAAAATGTGAGTTCAATATGAGAAAAAAAAGGACCTCGACCTTGAATTGACCTTTGACAAGGTCAAGGCTGCATCCAGGATCTTTTTCATCATTATTCTCATACTCGACATATCAATCAACGTCGATGTACACAATTTGAGTTGAATATATGGAGAGAAAAAAATTCGACCTCAAATCGACCTTCTTCAAAGTCAAGGCTGCATCCAGGATTCCTTCCATTATTATTCTCGTACTCAGCACATCAAAAAACGTCGATCTACACAGTTTGAGTTCAATATATGGAGAAAAAACAAATTCGACCTTGGATCGACCTTGGATCGACTTTTTTCAAGGTCGATGACGCATCCTTGATTTTTTCCACCATTTTTCCCTGACTCAGCACATCAAAAAACGTAGATATGCACAGTTTGTGTTCAATATATGGGGGAAAAAAAATTTGACCTTGAATTGACCTTGGATCGACCTTTTTCAAGGTCAAGGACGCATCCTTGATTTTCTCCACCATTTTTTTCTTACTCAGCACATCAAAAAACGTAGATATGCACAGTTTGAGTTCAATACATGGAGAAAAAACAAATTCGACCTTGGATCGACCTTGGATCGACCTTTTCCTAGGTCAAGTACGCATCCTGGATTTTTCCCACTATTTTTTCCGTTTCCAACGCAAAGAATTATGATGAAAGACACCCAAAAGTCATGTCACACATTTTTTTGCATTGACCTTTCTCTTCCGGACGGGACTGGTCCCAAAAGGGACCACCTGTTTGGTCGGAGGTTGGTCGTGAGTTATATATTTGATTTATGCATCAAATACACGATTTTAATGAGGTCGATTTGTACTGAAAATTCCCCGTCCTCTAAAGGTTAACGAATATAGTCAGAACTCTGATAGGCCAAGTAGAAGATATTACAGAGCCACCCCAACAAAATCGCAGTAGAATGAATATCAGGTCGCGAAATAATCATGTCGAAGAAGTAAGTCGAAATTCTGATAGAGAAGCACGAGTGAGTGGTCACAATGTACCGAACTTACAACAACAATTCAAAATCAAAGATGTCATAAATGTCGTACCGAGCTTTAACGGGAGAAACATGTCAGTAATTCATTTTATTCGCTGTTGTAAACGAGCGAGAAGCTTCAAATTAAGCTGAAAATTTAGAATATGACTTGGTATGTTGGATAAGAACGAAATTGAACGGTTTTGCTTATGGTGCAATAGAAGACGAAGTCATTCAAGATTCGGACGCCTTATGTAATGAGCTCCAGTCAGGTTCCGGTTGTTTTAAAACAGTTGAACAATGTTGAGGGGATTTGGGAGAAATAACACAAAGAAGGGGAGAAAGTGTATTGGATTTTGTGAATAGGATCAGAAATATTAAATTTGAAATAGAACACGAAAATTCCAAGCTCCAAGTACCAATGATTTCTGATGTTAGGTCGTCAAATGCAATGTTAGGAGATTTTATTCGGGGATTAAACCCTGATCTTAGAATTCGGATGGGAACACAAAGATATGATGATTTTTCTCAAGCAACTTCATCAGCTGTTAGAGTAGAAAAGGGAATGGGAAAGGATTCTTTGAAATTCCCATGGACAAATAAGAGTTCTCCTCACTCAGGTGAAGCATTTTCGAATAATTTTGAACCAAGACCAAGGAATGATCAGAAGGATTTTAATTCTAGGAATTTTCGACCGAATCATAGTCAAAATAATAATAATTTCTCAAAGGATAACACATATACAGACAATAAAGTTGTTGCACAGGGCAGAGCTTTTCCGCAAAACCAAGTTCGAGGATATTTCAATAACAAATTTGGTTCGAATCAACATACAGGTAATGGGGATGATAGATTTTCGAATAAAAATCGCACAAATGATGATAGAAACCAAAGAAATGATTCATTTAACGTTCAAAGTAATTTTCAAACCAACGTAAAACCAAATTACAATCAATTTGACTCCAAAACATCATGTGAATATTGTAAAAAATAAGTTCATACAATAGAAGAGTGTAGAGCTTTGAAATACAAAAATAACTCGGGAAACGGAATGAATCATCCGAACGAAGGGAATGCTCGACGGGTGACCAGTATAGAGACGCATACCAGCTCAAAACAGGAGCCCATAGGGAATATCGTCGAAAGCTCAATGATGAAAAGACCGAGCACGTCTTTCGGATGAATGCACTCACTGTGCCTAGAGTGTGCCTGAAACAAGATGAAAATAAACTATTATTGATGATGGATTCAGGTGCTGGAGTGAACTTATTGAAAATGTCAAATACACGGGAACTTCTGATACTATGAACTCGCAAAAGAAAATAACTCTCATGGGAATAAATCCTACAAAAATCTCCACATTGGGGACAGTAGAAGTCAATTTATTGAATAACAGAATGAAATTTCATCTCATTAATGATAACACATCAATCCCAACTGATGGTTTACTTGGGATTCCCTTTTTGAAACAAAACGAAATTGTAATAAATTTCAAGAAAAATCATATGCAAAACAAAGAGGTTGTTATACCCTTCCTCAATGAAAATAATATTATATTACCCGCGAGATCCATATCAACAATAAAGGGAATAATATGCAATCCCGAGATAGATGAGGGATTTATAGAAAATCATATGATTCAAAAGGGAGTCATATGAGGGCAAGCCCTTGTGAAGAATAAAGAGTGAAAAGCCTTATTCAAAATCGCTAATACCACGTCCGAGGATGTGAAAATTCAAACCCCTATCAGAGAGTTAGAAGAAATCACAGTAATTAATTCAGATGAACAGTTACGAATTGATGGCTCCGAGGATGCCTTTGAAAACCACGATAATGTGTTGAATCAAATGTTCTCCGAGGAGACAAGAAATATGGATGGCACGCATGTCTTTAACATGTGTAAAGAGGGAAAGAAATCTGGTTATTTTCATGGAACAAACTCAAATAAAAGTGCAAGCGATAGGACCTTACGAATATTGAATGAAATGAATACAAAAGGACTGAATAAAGAAGAATATGAAAATGTTTACGAATGGATTTCCAATAGTGCTGATTTGTATCATCTTGAGAATGATAAATTGACCTACACCAATGTATTAGAATGTCCCGTTCGATTATCCGAGGAAAAAGTCGTTCACAAAAAACAGTATCGGTATCCACCGATACATAAAGAAGAAATAATTAAGCAAACGAATGAATTATGACGTAACGACATTATAGAGACTCCGTTCTCTCCTTATAATAGCCCATTGTGGATAGTTCCAAAAAAATCAGAAGGGGGTGAAAAAAAGAAATAGCGCATGGTCATAGATTTTAGGGAATTAAATGAATTAACCATTACTGACGCATACTCTTTACCAAACATTTCAGATATTTTGGATCAGTTGGGGGGTGCCAAATATTTCTCGACTTTTGACCTTCAGTCAGGTTTTCATCAGATACTTTTAGAAGATGAGGATAAAGAAAAGACAGCTTTCACGACACCGTTCGGACATTTTCAATACAAACGAATGCCGTTTGGATTGAAAACTGCGCTGGCAGTGTTCCAAAGATTAATGGATTCAGTATTTCAGGACTTCAGAGTACAGAATTGTTTATTTATATTGATGATATTGTTTTGTATGCGAGATCATTAGAAGAACATGAAATTAAGTATAATAGATCAGTTAAACGACTAAGAACAGCAAATTTAAAACTGAATCCGGAGAAATGTAATTTCCTTAAGAAAGAAGTAGTATACTTGGGACATGTTATAACGGAAAAGGGAGTTACTCCCGATCCCAGAAAGATAGTAGCGGTAGAAAATTTTCCCAAACCTCGTACACCTAAAAATATAACACAATTCTTGGGATTGACTGGATATTCCAGAAGATTTATAGAAAATTTCTGTTCAGTGGCCAAACCACTTACCGACTCATTAAAAAAAGGATAAACCTCTCGTTTGGACCGAAGCACAAGAATCTGCATTTATTAAATTAAAAAACACCTCATGTTCTGATACGATACTCCAGTATCCTAATTTCTCCAAGCCTTTTCTTGTTACTACAGGTGCTTCAGGCTATGCTGTGGGTGGCGTTTCGAGTCAAGGAGAAGTGGGGAAAGATTTGCCAATTCCATATTGTTCAAGACTTTTGAATAACGCAGAGAAGAATTATTCAACGATAGAAAAGGAGTGTCTAGCTGTAGTCTATGCTGTACAATATTCCAGAGCATATTTATATGGGAAGAAATTTACTATCCTCACGGACCATAAACCCTTACAATGGCTCCATTCTGTACGGGATCCCTCGTCTCGGTCATGGAAATGGAGGATGAAGCTTATGGATTTTCAATATGAAACATATATGAGAAAGGAAAAGTCAATTTAAATGCAGACGCGCTTTCCCGTAACCCAATAGAAAAAATAACATTACCAATAGAATATGATGATTCCGATCTCTCAGACACGTCATTATTCAATTCTTCACCCATTAAAATGGAGAAAAAACCCACGAAACCCAGGATAATTAAAGAGGAAAAAATAACGAAGCGAGTAAAAATGAAAAATAGGGATGGAGTAGATTCAAAGGGAAATACAAATTCAGAAACTATAGATTTACCCATCGAACCATTGATCGAAAAGGAAATTCTTCATGAGAAATCAGACACAAATTTTTCAGATCAGAATAATTCAGATATTTCGGATGGGTCATTCGATGATTTGAGTGGAAAATTCCAACTAAGCTCAGACATACGGGATAAAATATATAATTCAGTAGGGAATCATAATGAAAATACAGATGATGATACAATCAATAATGAAGAACGAATTGAACGTGAAATGAATGAAAACTCTGAAAATAACTCTCAAGATAACCCATTAGATTACAATGCTCTTGGGGAAGAATCAGAACTAAATGACGAAATTGAAGATCCTCCCTCGTCGAACGATACATCCATAGGTGATGAAGAGATTTTTGAATCAGAAATTATAGATCGAGATCTGAAAATAAAACAATCGCGAGAAAACCTCATTAATGCAAAAGACTCTCATGTTATTTCTACTACATGTAAGATGCAAGGTTTAGACGAATTAACAGAAAACTATATTCTCGAAAAGGGCCTGGATAGAGCCATGACATTGAGGCTGTCAGTGCCAACAGTTATCGAACGGAACCGTTAATATATAATCATTTTGCCTATCAAAGAGAGTTTAAGACATCCCCTTGATGAAGAAATCTTAAATGGAAATATAGAAGGATGACGTGGAGTTGTATATGAATTACAATCACCTAGTTTTTCGATTTTCAAATACGATAAGATAGAAGGAATAACCTGGATGTCATTATGGTACAAATTTAAAAACAAATTAGAGGATTTCAATATCACGATAACCATCTGTACAGGAGAAATTAAAACCCCGAAATTAGAGGAAAGGTTACAACTAATTAAGAATTTGCATGAAAGTTCCATCAATGGACATAAAGGCGTGAACAAAACTTACAAACGATTGAGACTGAAACACTTCTGGCCCAACATGAAAACACAGGTCCAACAAATAATCAAACAGTGTGAAAATTGCCAATTAAGGAAATTAATTAGAGTCGAGACAAAGCAACCAATGATTTTGACCGATACTCCAGGGACATTGTTACGTCTGTTATAACTGAATTGTTGAACAAATTCGTTATATAAGCCACAAAGTTGGTTTTATGTAACGCAGATGACACAAGTCAGGTTCTGACACCAGTTCGTTTTATGGTTGAAACGAACAAACCAGTCTATACCGATAGATTAATAGTCACAATTTATGATTATTATTTGTAGATTCGGATTAGAATTTCAAGATGAGGCGAGGATTAGGGACACTTCCCATACAGGAAGCCAGTTTGATTGTGGTTCTCGTTGTATTTTCACCGAAGGTAGAATAGAAAATCCTCTAACTTACTTTTACTGAATAACCACTCTCTCCTCCCCTTGGATGGAATGATGGGTTGAGGTGATTTATATTGAACAAACAACCAAATTCCACCAGTTGTCACTTTTATTCGTATAAAACAAAAAACGGTTCTCTGTATCACAAAATGCACTTTATTAAATTTTTATCCGCGGCAAAGTTCCTTCCTTGTATGGAAGTTAGACTTGAACGCGCACGGGACTCCGAAAAACCGAGCGTAAACCACGACTCCAATTAGTAATCGAGAGTGAAGTTCTCTTCGTTCCAACTCTTCTCGTCAACCCCGACACCCCTTCTTTCGTCCACACCGATGGCCGTCAAGCGCATTCCTTCACGTATTGCTATGGGAAAGAAAATGAAATAGGATATTGGGTGCTGATAGCTGGAGATTTGAAACAGTGGTATCATTGAGTCTATGTATGCTTTGCATGCTGAAATGATGGATGAAATTCACATTATAACTCTTGGGAACGGAAATATTATATCTCTATTTTATTATTTGAATGTTGAAATTCGATTTATTTGCAAAGTGATTTAATGGATAAAATTTCGATTGAATTCGTTGGATTTCAGAATTTAAATTTGAATACAGGATATCATAATGTGTGAATATCCATCACCTCAGCATTGAAGGTGAAAGAAGGTAGAGAAAACAAGAGAAAATTCTGACCTCGGAAACAATAGGTTGACCCGAAGTGTTTTTATACACTGGTTTTCAAGGTCAGTTGTCTCAACATTGACAGGTTTATGAGGGTGACTCGAAGTAAAAGGAAAAATGCAGGATGACGGTCCATCAATATAAGTATGGTCGCACTTTCACTGCATAATGTGGAAATTCGATTATCCTCAAGACTGCTCTTCGGACATATTTAATTGATCAGAGAAGATAAAATTTCAAATATTTAGGGAAATTTTCTGGATACATAAGAAAGAAAAGAAAGAAATGTTATGGGACGTAACAACATCATTCGAAAAGATATCCATGGATATTGTAGGACCCCTCCCTGAAGTGGATGGTTGGAAATACTATTTATCCATTGAATGTCTTTTGACCAAATATCTAGTTTGCATACCGTTGGAAACTATAGACGCCGTGACTGTGGCAGAAACTTTTGTAAACAATTTCATAAACATTTATGGCCCGTCAGAATATCTCGTCACCGATAGGGGAAGCCATCTCTTGAATCCTGTACTAAGAACGTTGACAAGGAAATTCAAAATGATGCATGTGAAGTGCACAGCTTATAATCCACAAGCCAATGGTACGGTGGGAAGAGCACATCATACCATCACAGAGTACTTGAAACAAAACTCACACAGAAATGATTGGGTACACGCAATTCCCCATACGACATATTCATACAATACCAGTGTACACGAGTCCACACTGTGTACACCTTTTGAGTTAATTTTCGGAAAATTACCCTCGAATATCACAGCTAATGTCGATATTCCAGAGGATATAAGTGCAACTTATACAGGATACTTAGAGAATTTGTTTAGAAGAATAAAAGAAATTCAGAAAATAGCACGGGAAAATGTGGAGAAATCCAAGAGAATAAGCAAAAAATATTATGATCAAAGATGAAATGTGGAGAGATTCGAAATTGGGGACTCGGTATACCTCTTGAAGGAACCAATCAAAAATAAATTCGCTGATCAATATATAGGACCTTATAAAATAATTGAAATTCTTGATAAAAACAATGTAAAATTACAAATAGGAAATGGGAAAACTAAAATAGTTCATGGAAATAAAATAAGACTTGTATAAATAATATTTTGTAGGAATGTGAGATGTATGAATCGAAGTTCTGTGTAAATGATATTACTGTTATAGAGAAGGAACCACAACGGAAGGAAAGATGGAGAAATGGTGGAAATTTATTTTTATACTGCTCTTTGTAAATATTGCACGAGCACTTTATGGATATGACTGTGACGGACGGAACTTGAACGTTACGACGTATAGCGCTAACGGGATAGGAGAATGTGGAGATTACGTCAAAAATGTAACCACCAGCGTAGTGTACGCTCAAATTCTGCAGCTGGCAGACTTTGATCACCTCATGGTGAAACGTTGTAAAATACAAATAGATAGAACAGTATATATATGTGGAAATATTGCATCATACGTGTCTATTGTGGAGAATGGCCGTATGGAGTACATAAAGGAGATCACCTAGGAGAAATGCGATCGGTTACTGATAAATGGCGATGTCAGGATTATGGAAAATATATTACTTACCGGAATCAAACCAAATTCAACAGAGACACGATCTGTAACGTTGGCAGGTTCATTGAACGCCGATGGAAAATGCGAAGGAGCTTCATTTTCTGATGCGTATGGTACGAGGAGTGATTCTGTTGTGCAGGCGACCGTCACTGTGACCATCGACGAGTATCAGACAGCCGTAAATCTACGAGGAAACAAAATATCACTGAAATCTGGAGTGCATTGTTCATTACAAAAGGGAAAATGTATGGATATGGATGGCAGTTACGTATTGTGGGTTACCAACCCATCATCTCCGTGCAAATTTGAGGAATATGACGTTTTATATGAGGGTTACGCCAATCGAATTGAAGGAAGTCAAACTATGTTTTCACTTACTTGTAAAGATACTACTTTCGTCTTAAATAAATTCAGTGAAGAAAATCAATGCGGACATACGTTCTATGGGACTGAACATCCCAGATTATTCGTCCTCCAGACAACAAGAGGGGAAGCCTTTTTGAAAAAAGAACATTGAATCCAGACAATATGGACATGTTCACTTACGTTAACTCCAAATTTGTATATGTGGAAAATCATTTGAGAAACCAAATTGGGAAATTATACCATAATGTTCTACAACAACGATGTGAATTAGAAAAACAAATACTGCAACAAGCCTTAATGATATCAAGAACAAATCCGGATGAATTTGAAAAATTATAATGAAAGGACCAGGATATACTGCTATACCTTCAGGAGGAGTAATACATATAATGAAATGCGTGGCAGTTGAAGTAAAACTAAGGCAAACTCAAAAATGTTTTTATGAATTACCAGTTTTCAAAAATAAAGAAGAAATGTACCTTATTCCAAATACAAGAGTGCTCACAAGGATTGGAACTGAACGAGGTTGCGATCCTATACTCCCAGTGATGTATAATATGAAAGGAAGTTGCCTCAGCTGGCCTCCTACACAACATCAACAACCAGATCCTCAAACAATAACGCCATTAGAACCTCCAAAATGGGAATATGTGGTACCAGGACACCTCGCCACTAGTGGAATATATTCTACTCAACAATTAAAAGAATATCGACAACATATTATGTTCCCAGCAGAACAGACAGCGATTCTCCATACCATTGCGAGAGGCGCTTCAGGAAGAGAAGTCCCACCAGGAACAGTGTCCATGTATAATTCAGTGGATGTAGACACGATTGAAAAATTAGCAGAATCTACCGGAAGGAAAATCTAGGAAAATCTGTTAATATTTGGACAAATCAGCTTTGCCGTATTTGGAGTGTTAACAATAATTTCGCTTCTTAAATTATTATTCGGGACTCTAATTCATGGTTACACACTTCATTCTTTGTATGGATGTGGTTTCCACTTATTGGGGGCGTGCTGTGGGTCTCTCACCCATCTGTACACCCATCTTGCAAGGGGAGAACAGACTGCCAAAGAAGTGAGAAAGACCAAAAGACTAAATAAATATAGAGACTTAATTGAAAAAGAAGATGAAAAGGCAGTAGTGAAGCAACCCAAATCGCATGATACCTCCATTAATTTAGAAGAGGTTATGCAAGAAATTAATTCATTGTGAATTCCAGGTAAAGAAAAATCATGAACCACGACATTATTGCCCGAAGGACCTTGGAGGACTTACCTGTTACTTTTGGTGCTACGGTGACGCATTTCGAATCACCTGAGCTTTTCTATGTGACCACACCAGAGGACTATCACAGGATAGATTTGGCCGCTGTATATGAGGATGAGGATGGAAAGGACCATCTCCGACTCCAACCAGAGGCTATGCAATTTGCAGGACTATGTGCGGTGAAACATAACTCTTATTGGGGAAGAGCTGTGATTAGGGAAATTGAAGGTGATAGTGCACTTTTATGGTTGGGTGATAATGGAAAATTAACAATCAAAAAATTAGACAGTTTGTATAGACTATCGTGGGAATTTACTGAAGCACCATGGAATGCCATACCATGATTGGATTGGAAAGTAGAAATGAAGAAGAATGGACTGAAGATCTTCTTCATTGGCTCAGAACCACCTTAGTTGGGGAAGAAGTTGAACTTTTAAAAAATCAAGTGAACTATGATGGGAGTATGTTGGTAACGATAAATAAGTGTGGTGTAGATGTGAATGAAATAGTATATCATTCAGAAGGCACCATGGGAGAATGGAAAGAATACCTGATGGACTCTGGAGGTCGTGGGAGAGAACCCTGAATTGTTACCAAGGGTGAATCCAATGTATGACTTCTTGATAACCAGCCCTGCTGGTTAAGAAAAATTTCTCTTCCTTTCCGACACGCAAAGGAAGAAAATTTTCAAAGGAGGAGGGGAGATGTAACGGCCCGCCATGGAAAATTTTCGAAATTTTATCATGACAATCGTTCTCCCACATGAAATATGAATTTCCCCATAAAGGAATGATAATTATTATTCTATAAATTTTTCCATGGAGAATTAGTATTTATAAGGAAACTATTATTCAATATTTTCTATCATTGGTTTTCACTATCGATTTGTGATGACTGCTTAACACATATGATAATCATTTCTTTTATACATCTTCAATGAAATTATGGAATTTATTCAATTAATTCTTATATACACATGTGAGAACACATAAGAATGATAAATCTTTTATTTCTGTATTATGAATGGGTATGGGAGATGACTAACATTGTTCAAACAATAACATCATCATGTAAAATCAAAATGTCTGACAATGGTTGACCTTACCCACTTGGAATTGTTCAAACAATGAGTAGTGAACAGTAGCGATTATTGATCGAGGGAATAATCGTTGAATGATGGACTGAATGATTAATTTACATCCGACATTGATTGAACAAGTAACCCTTCTCGACTCCAAATAATGTCTGACAATTGTTTAAACATTGACTCATCCTACTGAAATGTTCAACCAAATGTCACCTACCTTTAAATAGATTCTACTTCGATAGATAGTTCAAATCGAAGGGATCATTCAAGGACTCAAACGGAGTAATATGCTAAATAAATTATTGGAATAATCAATATTAACTATATAACAATATGTCAAATGTATGATTATTGTTATGTAACATTCGTGAGATAACTTGATTCCATTGATCTGTACCATTTGAATAATTGATTCATGCAGTTAAATTATAATGGGATATACTAAGTAATGGAATAAGATTGTATCGATTATATAAACAAATAATGACATGTAATCAATGATAATGGTTATTCGCAATACATTATGTGAGACAGAAAATGAATGATTTTCTTAATGAATGGAATAAGTGTGACTGACACGCGCCACACCTGTTTGGATACCATGGATATATGAAGTTTATGACAGGTAGCCATAAAGCCATGAAGCCATGAAACCATAGAAGCACCTTCTCTCCTGGCACGGGCCTCCTTCCAAAGAGACGAGACTTCATATCAATTCGTCAAATTTCTTCATTTCTGAATTTCTCACAAGCCAATTCACAATAGAATGATTATATTAGAAACTCTCATACATGAAGTAGAATGAGAAAACAAGCACATCTGTTCTTGTCATGAATTTCAAGTACGAAGAGAAACGTGGTCTCCATTGTCTGGAAAATTCGGAGACATATGCAGGCAGAATGTGAGAAAAGGATTGAGTGAAACCTAAGAATAACGTTTGAAGGTAGTATATGACAGGATGGATTGTTCTAATACTAATATTCTTTGAAATAAATTGAACAAATTGATTGTTAAACACGTTTATTTGAATTAACAGATTATAGTTTCGAATTATTGGAAAATGGGTTATACGAAACTTATAGAGTCAATGATAAGTATTGGAAATTCCCTTCCATAAGCTTGAAATATTGCATAGAATTATAATATAAGAAAAAACCATACTACTATATGTACATTCGAATTATAATAGGATATAATCATATAATAATTATAACTATCGAAATTCATCGCACAAGTGAAATTCGAATGAGAAGAAGCATAAAACAGAATCGAAGAGAAAGGATGTTCAGACTACTAGATAAGATGCTCTTCTTGAGAAATCACGTGGGCAATATATGATCTCTGAAACTCTTGCATGAAGCTTGCGGGTGGAAAAGAGAAGGAGAATAAGTCGCACCGAGACGCACTCTATAGGAGAAGTACGTTTTCGTTGTCGCAGTATGTTTCAACGAACACGAGTTACGTCGCGATCTTCGACTTGCAAAGACGTTTTCAATATATTTCCCTTTGTAACGAGTTTCGTACATTCATACAGTTTCAAATAATTCCCCACAAAAAAATCGTGAATAAGAAAAAGAAATAATAAGTAACAAGTTCCCGTTGAAACTGAATAAAATAATTAACACACCTAAATAAAATTACTAATCAAATCTATGGAGAATTGTTCCATTTAATTGAACAAATCGAATCTCAGTGTTGAAAGTTTGTTTTAGAAATGAAACTGTCAGTTAAGTATAAATGAATGTGAAAAAGAAGAGTTTTCTTGAAGTTCGACAACCTACCTTGATACTATCCTATCCATACTATTCAATCGTTCCGAGAATTGATTGATATTCAAAGAACGAAGTATTTTTTCTTTTACGTTGAAAGTTCATATTCGTGAAGTCAAGATAATAAATCAGACTCGTATTGATAATATATATATGTGTATATATATATAGAATTACTCAACTTTGATGGATCAGTGGAAAATTGGAGATTTCAAGTGTAGAATTATTCCAAATTTTGATTTCGATGGTGACAAGAGCATAATGTGGATATGACACGAGTTATACTTGTTAGAATACAAAGATAACATCATGCAAATGTCATTCATATGACTCGTTTAGTACTCACAATTCATGGAAACCGCGAATTAGAACCGCGAATACCGTAGAAACCGCGAATTAGAATCGTGAGTACCGCGGAATCCGCGAATTGAGACCGCGAAGTAGTATGACATGTAGGATCATTGTCTGGATGCTTGTAATTGCTGTATGCATCGATTAAGAATACGAGCGCCTGCGGAATTCGAATCATATATAATCAAACTACCGCGAGTACCGCATACTCATGGAAGATTCAATTCTCCTTCCATCCACGGACTTGGACTATGATCTTCATTGACAGGACGTACCACAGAAGACCTCCTTCGAACAGCCTTCGAACCTGAAACAGTAAGTAAAATCTGAATTATTGTGAAGTAATTATATTTTGCAGAGATATTTGTGTAGAATAAACTGACACTATATACGCTACCTTATTTTCCCCTAACCATGTGTCAAGGGTTTTACACAACTATAATCACGTTGATTATTATCATTTTCACAGTTGGTTTGATCATGTGCTCATATGATATTGAAATATTCGGCGTGATAGTTTTTATTAAAAACCTTTTCAGTGACGTACTGGGAAGATCAACAGTAGAATTTTGAGATGGAATAGTTTGATTTACCTGAAACAGAAAGAGTGAAATCAAAGTATGATAGACGAATTATATTGAGTAAAATTTCATATTATGAATAAAGAAAATACGATTTGCTCCATCCAGGACGTCACACGAGCAAGAATTTGAAATACAAGTTGTGTACATTTTAAAAGGTTTAAATATTGTGTATGTTTTAAAGAAGCCTTCTATTACTGTGTACTTGATTCACTATATATGAAATAATACCAAGTGTATACAGGTAATAGGATCATAATCATAAAACTTGGGGAATTAGGTGCGAACCCTTGGGGGGACGATAGCAAGTATGGACACATGAATGAACGAATGCATCAACGAGTGCAAGAGAGAGAGGAAACTTTTTATGATCAAAGGATGATCCAGTGGTACTTGTTAATTGGAATTAGATTTTATTACAGCATAAAAAGAAATCATTCATGAGTCCATTCCTTTGAATAATTATTATTCTATGACTTCCTAAATGAATTATGGTATAGTTATAAGACTAGATAAGTTGTTATTGAACTTCTTCAAAGATGTATATTGAGTGCATAACAATATAATCTTTGGGAAGTCGAGTTTATTGCTTCATTATTAGTTCACCTTTGTTCATGAATTTCGACTTTTGAATGTGAATTCTATACTCGTATGAAAATAATACATATTGAACCATGTCAATCCAAAATTCAAAGAGTTAAATCATTGAAGGAGTTCTTTATATTCATGGATAAATATTCTTATATATTCTGTCAATATCATGATCAATAACAGTTTGAAAATATGCAATAATTATGTGAAGGTGAACGTCAGGAACCTGGTGTGGAAAGAATCGTATAGGTGAACACTACTCTCTCTTATAACAGACTTATAACAGAATCTTGAGGAATTAAACGGTAATAAATGATAATTAGTAACTTGACCAAGAAGAAGCACGAAAGAAAGTATTGAAGAACGGATGTTTATTCGAAGTAGATAAGACTTCTTCTTGGTAAAGCTCACTATGATGCGATGACAGTGCTGCAAAGAGAGAAACGCATACGCAATAGAGAAAGAAATTTATAGTTCCAACGCGCACGGGCTCCGACGCACCATCGTGTGAGAGAAGAGGTTTGCTTCGGCATCGAAGTCGCTGAAAACAGCAGTTCACCGCGTACTTCAGAAACTTAAACTTCTTCTCTCGTCTTAACGTCTTGTAATATTCTAATATCTTCGTGTTCGAATTTCGGTAACTCCGGTTCATGTAGAACATAACCGTCAGAATTGTAGGAATCTCAAATCTTTGATAATTATCAATTTCGATCTGAATAAACGACAAATGTAATAAATAATGTAATTGTGAAAGAAATGAGGTCAAGTTGAGTTAGTTGATGTAATCATTGAATATTCCACATAGTGAATATCATTATTATATATCTCTAAATCGAGAATAGAAACTCATATATTTCTGTCTACCTTTATACGTGAATAAACCTTTATTTGTGACAACGTCAACGATTCCCGAAGTTCTTTTCTTCCGAAGAACATTCCTTTCAAGGAGAATCCTGTACCTCGACACCGACTCCATTTATCCTCGCTGTACAAGGCATAAAACCATTTGAGAAGGACATTTTCCACATCTGGATTTTAGGAATCCTCTGCAGGACGTAACCGACAAGGACGTCCTTAGAACCATCCCCTGAAATAAATAAAAACGAATAGTTGACAGTGAGTATAATTCCACTGAAATATCGAAGAACTTTTATTCAAGCTCCGCTATGTGGAATTGAGTATCTATAGAAAATCTACAACGTTTGTATTGTTAAATTGGAAGAATAATTGGGAATAATTAACAAATAACTACTCGTAGATGATAATAATGAGAATATTCAATAAATTACACTCAATTCTACAAGAGGACCAGGTGCTCGATTCTCGACCCCAGAGAATTAGCATCTCAATCTGTTTTGTGACGTTCCCTTTATCATAATTTTGTCGTGGAAACAGTTAATAACTGTTCATTGTATAAATAATTAATGTCTGAGACTATCGATTCTTTATTATCAAACAAATGCATACAATAATATCAGAGATATTTCAGTGTACGAATGATTATATGAATTTCATGATCCAATAAACTAATTTGGACTGAGGAATGAATGATCAATCCTTTCTAACTATTGACTCTCCATGCACAAGCAAGTAAATTCAATAATCGAATAGATTTCTCAATGTTAGTAACTTCAAAGGTTGCTTGAATCAATTCAAGAATAAATAAATAGAATTTATGAACATAGAATTCGATTTTATAAATGAATAAGAGATATAGGACGTCACAACCTGAGTTAAGAGAACTCTTATTTGTCCATGGAAATTTCAAAGAATCCCTTTCCATTTCCTTTCCTACTCTAACAGCTGATGAAGTTGCTTGAGAAAAATCATCATATCTTTGTGTTCCCATCCGAATTCTAAGATCAGGGTTTAATCCTTGAATAAAATTTTCTAACATCGCATTCGCCAACTTAACATCAGAAATCATTGGTACTTGAAGCTTGGAATTTCCGTGTTCTGTTTCGAATTTAATATTTCTGATTCTATTCACAGAATCTAATACACTTTCTCCCCTTCTTTGTGTTATTCCTCTCAAATTTCCTGAACATTGTTCAACTGTTTTACAACAACCGAAAGCTGACTGGAGCTTATTACATAAGGTGTCTAAATCTTGAATAACTTCGTCTTCTATTGCATCATAAGCTAAACCGTTCAATTTCGTTTTTGTCCAACATACCAAGTCATATTATAAATTTTCAGGATTGAAGCTTCTCGCTCGTTTACGACAACGAATAAAATGAATTACTGACATATTTCTTCCATTGAAGCTCGGGACGACATTTATTACATCTTTGATTTTGAATTGTTGTTGTGAGTTCGGTACATTGTGACTACTCACTCGTGCTTCTCTATCAGAATTTCGACTTACTTTTTCAATATGATTATTTCGCGACCCGATATTCATTCTACTGCGATTTTGTTGGGTTTGCTCTGTGATATTTTCTACTTGTCCTATCAGAGTTCTGACTATATTCGTTAAGTCCTGTACTTGTGTTCTTACCTCCGTGTCTTGGGTTGGATTCTGTATCGATTCTGTACGCTTAGTCTTTTTCTAATTCTGCCCTAAGTTTTTCAATTTCTTCTCTAGCCATATGCTTCATTTGTTGTTGTTTTTGTTGAAAATCTAATGTTTTTTGTTGTCATTCTATTTCTTTTTGTTGTAACAAATTGCCACATTGGGTCAATTGTTGTTTCATTTCCACCAGTTCTCCTTCTATTTTCATAGATGAAGACCGTGTAACAGGCATATATTTTAAACTTCACTTGCAAGCTCAACAAAGATGAATATGTTATTTACTGAATTTATAAATTTCTTTACTCTTCAAATTTTGGTTGAATTACAATAAATCTTTCAGAATTATTATCTCTCGTGCATGATGGTCACTATTATTTTTGTATTTGAATAACTCATTCAAAGAATAAAATTTCTCTCAAAATTTCTCTATAAATTGTAATTTTGTAAAAATTCCTGTTGAGAAAATCAATTTTCTCATGACTTTGATCTGATAAATATCCCCTAAGCTGCCACCGAATTATGTTATGTGACGTCCTGGATGGAGCAAGTTGTATTTTTTTTTATTTATAATATGAACTTTTACTCAATATAATTTGTTTATTATGATTTAATTTCACTCTTTCTGTTTCGGGTAAGTCAAACTATTCCATCTCAATATTCTACTGATGCTCTTCCCAATACGTCACTGAAAAGGTTTCTAACAAAAATTATCACGCTGACTATTTCAATTTCATATGAGCACATGATTAAGCAAACTGTGGAAATGATAATAAGCAACGTGATTACAGTTGTGTAGGACCCTTGACACATGGTTAGGGGGAAATAAGGTAGCGTATAGTGTCAGTTTATTCTACACAACTATCTCTGAAAATTATAATTTATTCACAATAATTTACATTCTACTTACTGTTTCAGATTAGAAGGCTGTTCGAAGAAGGTCCTCTGTGGTACGTCCTGTCAATGAAGATCAAAGTCCAAGTCCGTGGATGGAAGAAGAATTAAATCTTACATGAGTATGCGGTACTCGCGGTAGTTTGGTATACTGACAGTATACGCTACCTTATTTTCCCCTAATCATGTGTCAAGGGTCCTACACAACTATAATCACGTTGATTATTATCATCCTCACAGTGAGCTTAATCTTGTGCTCATAAGATATTGGAATAGTCAGCGTGATGAATTTTATCAAAAACCTTCTCAGTGAGGTACTGGGAAGAGCATCAGCAGAAGTTTGGGATGGAATAGTTTGATTCACCTGAAACAGAAAGAGTGAAATTAAATTATAATAAACGAATTGTGTTGAGTGAAATTTCATATTGTACTTAAAAAAATACAACTTGCTCCATCCAGGACATAACAATACATCATCAAGACAAGTTGAATTTATTATCTTGACTTCACGAATATGAACTTCACACGTTAGAAATACTTTGTTCTTTGAATATCAATCAATTCTCGGATTGATTGAATAGTATGGATAGGGCAGTGATAAGGTAGGTTGTCGAACTTCAAGAAAACTCTTCTTTCTCACATTCTCCTATACGTAACTAACAATTTTATTTCTAAAACAAGCTGTCAACACTGGGATTATAATTTGTTCTAATTGAATGGAACAATTCTCCATAGATTTGATAAGTAGTTTTATGTAGGTATGTTAATTATTATTTTATTTAGTTTCAACGAGAACTTGTGACTTATTATTTCTTTTTTTATTCACGATCTTTGTAGGGGATTATATAAAACTTTATGAATGTATAAAACTCGTTACGAAGTATATTGAAAAACGTCTCTACAAGTCGAAGATCGCGGCGTAACTCGTGCTCGTTGAAACATGCTGCGACAACGAAACATACTTCTTCTATAGAGTGCGTCTCGGTGCTACTTATTCTTCTTCTCTCTCCCACTCGTAAGCTTCATGCAAGAGTTTCGGAGATCATGTATTGCCCACGTGATTTCTCAAGAAGAGCATCTTATCTAGTTGTCTAAACATCCTTTCTCTTCGATTCTCCTTCATGCTTCTTCTTATTCGAATTTCACTTGTGCAATGAATTTTGATAGTGATAATTATTATATGATTATGTCTTATCGTAATTCGGATGTACATATAGTAGTATGGTTTCTCTTATATTATAATTCTATGCAATATTCCAAGCTTATGGAAGGGAATTTCCAATATTTATATCATTGACTTTATGAGTTCCATATACCTCATTTTTCAATAATTCGGAACAATAATCTGTTAATTTAAATCAACTTGTTTAACAATCAATTTGTTTAATTTATTTCGGAGAATATTAAAATAGTCCATTCTGGCATATACTACATTCAAACGTTATTCTTAGGTTTCACTCAATCTTTTGCTCACATTCTGCCTGCATATGTCTTTGAATTTTCCACACAATGGAGACCACGTTTTTTTTCGTATTTGAAATTTATGACAAGAACAGATGTACTTGTGTTTTCATATACTTCATGTATAAGAGATTCTGATATAATTATTCTATATAGAATTAGCTCGTGAGAAATTCGGGAATGAAGAAAATTGACGGATTGATATAGAGTTTTGTCTCTTTGAAAGGAGGCTCGTGCCAGAAGAAAAGGTGCTTTCATGTTTTCATGGCTTTATGGCTACCTGTCATGAACTTCATATATAGATAGTATCCGAACAGGTGTGGCGCGTGTCAGTCACACTCATTCCATTTATTAGGAGATTCATTCATTCTCTGTCTCACATAATGTATTGCGAATAACAATTATCATTCATACATGTCATTATTTGTTTATATAATCAATACAATCTTATTCTATTAGTTAGTAGATTCCATTTTGATTCAACTGTATGAATCAATTATTCGAATGGTATAAATCAATGGAATCAAGTTATCTCACGAATGTTACATAACAATAATCATACATTTGACATATTGTTATACAGTTAATATTGATTGTTTGAATAATTCATTTGACATATTATTCCATTTGAGTAATTGAATAATCCCTTCGATTTGAACTATCTATTAGAGTGATTTTGAAGGTAGGTAACATTTGTTTAAATATTTAAGTGGTATGAGTCCATGTTCAAACAATTGTCAGACATTATTTTGAATCGAGGAGGATCATTTGTTCAATCCATGTCGAGTGTGAATTAATCATTCAATCCATCATTCAATAATTATTCCCTTGGTCAATAATCGCTCATGTTCACTACTCATTGTTCGAACAATTCCGAGTGGTTAAGGCGAACCATTGTCAGACATTTTGATTTCACATGATGATGTTATTGTTTAAGCAATGTTAGTCATTTCCCATACCCACTCATCATACAGAATTAAAAGATTTATTATTCTTATATGTATATATATATATCTCATGTGTATTGTGACGTCCTGGATGGAGCGAGTTGTATTTTTTTTTGTATAATATGAAATTCCACTCGATATCATTCGTTTATCATAATTTGATTTCACTCTTTTTGTTTCAGGTAAATCAAACTATTCCATCTCAAAACTCTACTGATGCTCTCCCCAGTACGTCACTGAAAAGGTTTTGTATAAAATTTATCACGCTGACTATGTCAATATCATATGAGCACATGATTAAGCAAACTGTGAATATGATAATAATCAACGTGATTATAGTTGTGAAGGACCTTTGACACATGGTTAGGGGAAAATGAGGTGGCATATAGTGTCAGTTTATTCTACACAACTATCTCTGAAAATTATAATTTATTCACAATAATTAAAATTTTACTTACTGTTTCAGATTCGAAGGCTGTTCAAAGGAGGTCCTCTGTGGTACGTCCAGTCAATGAAGATCAAAGTCCAAGTCCGTAGATGGGAGAAGAATTGAATCTTTTATGGGTATGCGGTATTCGCGGTAGTTTGGTTATATATGATTTAAATTCCGCGGGTCCTCGTATTCTTAATCGCTGCATACAACGGTTACAAACATCCAGACAATGATCCTACATGTCATACTACTTCGCGGTGTTAACTCGCGGATTTCGCGGTATTCACGATTCTAATTCGCGGTTTTCGCGGTATCCACGATTCTAATTCGCGATCTTCGCGGTATTCACGATTCTAATTCGCGGTTTTTACGAATTGTGAGTACTAGAGAAATCATATTGAATTACATTTGCATGATGCTATCCTTGTATTCTAACAAGTATAACTCGTGTTATATCCACGTTATACTCTCGTTACATTCGAAATCGAAATTTGGAACAATTCTACACTGAGTGGTTGCAAAATTCACTTTACATCTTCAATTCTCCACTGATCCATAGAAGTTCAGTAATTCTATACATATATATATATATATATATATATATATATATCATCATCATCATCATCATGAAGTAATCAGTCTTACGACTGGTTTGATGAAACCCTCCACCCCTGTCTATTATCCGCCAAACGTTGAATTTCTACATATCTACTACATCCCTTGTCTTGTACGATTTGCTTCATATAACTTGCTCTAGGTCCACCTTTACCAGTTTTACCATTCATTTTCCCTTCCACTATTGTTTTCAATAAGCTATCATGCCTCAATGTGTGTCCTATCAGATTACTTCTTCTTTTCACGACCTGTCTCAAGAGACTTCTTTTTTCATTTACCTTCTCGAGTACTTCTTCATTTCTTACTTTCTCTATCCACTTTATTCTGAGCATCTTTCTATAACACCACATTTGAAGAGCTTCAAGTCTTCGTTGGCCCGTTTTTCCAATTGTCCAAGTTTCGCAACCATATAATGCTGTGATCCAAACGTAACTCTTCAAGAATTTCTTCCTTACTGCTAAGCTAATATTCTTCGAACATAGTAACTGTTTCTTTTGGTGGAAAGCCTGTTTCCCTTGTGCTATTCTTGCTCTTATATCTCTTTCGCTTTCACCGTTTTCTGTAATTATGCTCCCTAGATATTTAAATTCTTTGACTTGCTGAATTGTCTCTGCATCTATTTTGATTTTCGTTCTTCTTGATGTGTTCGCTGTTGTACAAATCATGAATTTTGTTTTGTCCTTATTTATATTCATACAATAGTTTTCCAATAATATTGTTCTCATAGTGTTGAGAATATTTTCTAACTCAGTACTACTCCTGGCAAGTATAGCTATGTCATCCGCGAATCTCAACATACTTATATTTTCTCCCTGAATCTGTCATTTCGATTGAATTTCCTCCTTCACTTCGTTCATTGCTTCTTCTATATATAAATTGAAAATCAGTGGCGATAATGAGCATCCTTGTCTCACCCCTCTTCTTATTTGTGCTTCCCCTTCCTGACCCTCGATGTCTATTATTGCACTTTGATTCTTATATAATTCGTATATTATTCTTCTATCTTTATAATTCATTCCCACCTTCTTCAGGATCGCAAACATCTTCCCCCAGTCCACATCATCGAAAGCCTTTTGTATATCCACAAAACCTATGTACACAGATTTCTTCAGCGCTATCCTTTTCTCTATCACTGTCCTGAGTGCTAAGATTGCTTCTCGCGTTCCCCTATTTTTTCTAAAACCAAACTGATCTTCTGCCAATCTACTCTCTATTCTATTTTCCATCCTCCTGTATATAATTTTGGTCAGTATTTTCGAAGCATGTGAAGTTGAACTGATCGTTCTGTAGTTCTCGCATTTGTCTGCCCCTTGTTTTTTCGGGATAGCGACAATTTTATTCTTTTAGAAATCTTCCGGTACTTCTCTTTTCTCGTACATATCTCTAATCAATTCGAACAGTGCGTCGCGAGTTCCTTCACTGGAGGCTTTTATAAGGTCAGCACTTTCGCCACCTATGCCTGGCGCTTTATTATTTTCCAATTCTTTCAAAGCCTTGTCGAATTCTGATCTCGATATCGAATCTCCCAATTCTTCCTCATCTACATCCTCCTCCTTCTCTAAAAGTGCTATATCATCGTTTCCTCTATACAAGTCTTCCAAATGATTGATCCACTGTTCTATTTTCTCTTCCGTTTTTATCAATTGTCGTCCTAGAGAGTTTCTAATCTTATTGCTTCTAGATTTCATTTGTCCGAAAAATCTCTTGATAATCCTGTATGCTCCATCTATTTTTCCTAAATGCAATCTTATTTCTATTTTTGACATTTCTCTTCTAACCACTGTTTTTTTGCTTTCCTTGATTCTCTTATTATCTTATTTCTGAATGATTTGTATCGTTGCTGGCCTCCTTGGCTATCATTATTCTTGTATTTTCTTCTTTCATTCATGAATTCTAAAATTTCTCCCGTTATCCATGGGTTTTTAGGTTCTACTCCATTATTCTTCAAAATCTCATCCGCACATTCTCTTATATTCCCTTTCATCTTTGTCCATCTCCTCTCTATTCCCAAGTCTTCCTTTTTTTGATCTCCCAATTATTTATCCGAAATTTTCTCGAATGCCTCATGTGTTTGTTTTTGCTTGAGGTTCTTCAAATTCCATTTTTTCTGCATTTTCCTTTTCTTCTTCAGAGATTTGAATTTCAGAGAACATTTCATCATCAACATATTATGATCAATATCTATATCCGCACCGGGATAAGTTTTACAGTTTTTCACTTGGTTTCTAAATCTTTGTTTCACTAATATGTGATCAATTTGGTATCTTGCTGTATCTCCTGGCATTTTCCAAGTGTAGATTCTTCTTGGATGATTTTCGAATAAAGTGTTTGTGATAACCATCTCATGATTTTCACAAAATTCGACTACACGTTGTCCTCTATCGTTCCTCCTCCCTAACGCGAAATCTCCTATAATGTTGTCCTCTTTTCCTCGTCCTGCTACCGCATTCCAATCCCCCATCACTGTCAAATTCTCCTCTCCCTTCACATATTCTATCACTTCTTCCATTTCTTCGTACGTTTTTTCAATATCTTCCTCCGAATATGCAGATGTGGGCATGTATACTTGGACTATGACTGTGTCTACCGGTTTTGTTCTGATTCTAACCATCATCTCACGTTCATTATGTTGCAAATAATTTTCTATTCTATTTCCTACTCTTTTATGCATTACAATTCCTACACCTGCTTGACCGTTCTTTGATCCTGTATAAATTATTCTATAATCCACACTCCAGAGATCGCCTTCTTGTGGCCATCTCATTTCGCTAATCCCCATTACGTCTATATTCAACCTATTCATTTCTTATTTCGAATTTTCTAATTTTCCCGCTTGCCTCAGTGATCTAATATCCCACGCTCCGACTCGAAGAATGTTGTTTCTTTTCCCTATCCTATTCTTCGGTTTTCGTTCCTTGCTGATGAAGCTCACTCGAGCAGCCTCCACCCGGAGATCCGAACGGGAGACTAGTTTACCTCCGGAATATTTTACCCGAGAGAGCGCCATCATGTATTTATTAATTTGTTTGTTTGTTTTTGTTACATAATATTCCAGGTTAGGAAAAAGGTTTCATTTCCTCGGGAAGTAGTGAAACATGTCAAGGAAGGTAGTTTCCCCTTGCTTTCCTTCCGTTTAATTTTGCCGATGTTTCCGGCATGAGGATGATTCCGTTTCTCTCAGTTTGTATTCTTTCTCTTGAGCAGTTTATTCCACTCGAAAAAAAGATCCAACTCTGAGATACTTATCCTCCCCACCACGTAAAGGGAGCAGATACTACCAGGGATCGATGAAAAGGATATCAAGGACAGGTATCATGAATATCCCCCTGGAAGACCCGCAATCATCCACGGGGAGGATATATATATCATCGATACAAATTGAACTTATTATGTTAACTTCATGAATATCAACTTTACACGTTTAAATCACTTTGTTCTTTGAATATCAATCAATTCTCGGACCGATTGGATAGTATGAATAGGATAGTATTAAGGTAGGTTGTCGAACTTCAAGGAAACTCTTCTTTTCCACATTTACCTATATTCAACCAACAATTTCATCTGAAAAAAAAACTTTTAACACTAAGATTATTATTAATTTCAATTGAATGGAACAATTCTCCATAGATTTGATTTGTAATTTTATTTAGTTGTGTTGATTATTATTTCATTTAGTTCAACGAGAATTTGTTACGTGTCGATTATTTTGTTCGCGATTCCTTTGTAGGGAATTATTCAAAACTGTAGAATGTATAAAACTCGTTACAAAGGGAAGTATATTGAAAAGAACGTCTCCACAAGTCGAAGATCGCGGCGTAACCCGTGCTCGTTGAAACATGCTGCGACAACAAAACGTACTTCTCCTATAGAGTGCGTCTCGGTGCTACTTATTCTTCTTCTCTCTTCCACTTGCAAGCTTCATGCAAGAGTTTCGGAGATCATGTATTGCCCACGTGATTTCTCAAGAAGAGCATCTTATCTAGTAGTCTAAACATCCTTTCTCTTCGATTCTCTTCTATGCTTTTACTCATTCGAATTTCACTTGTGCAATGAATTTTGATGGTTATAATTATTATAATGCAAAATTCACTTGAAATCTTCAATGCTCCACTGATCAAAGTTTAGTAATCCTATATATTTATATATATAAATAATCAATACAAGTTGAACTTATTATCTCAACTTCACGAATATGAACTTCACACGTTTAAACCACTTTGTTCTTTGAATATCAATCAATTCTCGGACCGATTGAATAGTATGGATGGAATAGTATTAAGGTAGGTTGTCGAACTTCAAGAAAACTCTTCTTTTTCACATTCACCTTTATTTAACTAACAATTTTATTTGGAAAAAAAAAACTTTTAACACTGAGATTATTATTAATTTTAATTGAATGGAACAATTCTCCATAGATTTAATTAGGAATTTTATTCAGTTATGGTGATGATTATTTCATTTAGTTTAACGAGAACGTTACGTATCATTTCTTTTAATTCGCGATTTCTTTGTAGGGAATCATTCAAAACTGTAGAATGTATAAAACTTGTTACAAAGGGGAGTATATTGAAAAACGTCTTTACAAGTCGAAGATCGCGGCGTAACTCATGCTCGTGGAAACATGCTGCGACAACGAAACGTACTTCTACTATAGAATCCGTCTCGGTGCGACTTATTCTTCTTCTCCCTTCCACTCGCAAGCTTCATGCAAGAGTTTCGAAGATCATGTATTGCCCACGAGATTTCTCAAGAAGAGCATCTTATCTAAACATCTTTTGTCTTCGATTCTCTTTGATGCTTCTTCTTATTTGAATTTCACTTGTGCAATGAATTTCAATAGTTATAATTATTATATGATTATATCTTATTACAATTCGAATGTACATATAGTAATATAGTTTCCCTTATATTATATAATATATTCTCTTATATTTATAATTCTATGCAATATTTCAAGCTCATGGAAGGGAATTTCCAATACTTATATCATTGACTCCATAAGTTTCATATAACTCATTTTTCAATAATTCGAAACAATAATCAGTTAATTTGAATAAACTTGTTTACCAATCAATTTGTTCAATTTATTTCGAAGAATATTAAAATAGTCCATTCCGTCATATACCACATTCAAACGTCATTCCTAGGTTTCACTCAATCCTTTTCTCACATTCTGCCTGCATATGTCTTTGAATTTCCCAGACAATGGAGACCACGTTCCTTCTCGTACTTGAAATTTATGACAAGAACAGATGTACTTGTTTTTCCATACTACTTCATGTATAAGAGATTCTAATATAATCATTGTATATGGAATCGGCTCGTGAGAGATTCAGGAATGAAGAAAATTGAGGAATTGATATAGCGTTTTGTTTCTTTGAAAGGAGGCTCGTGCCAGAAGGAACGGTGCTTCTATTGTTTTATGGCTTTATGGCTACCTGTCATAAACTTCATATATACATAGTAAGCAAACAGGTGTGGCGCGTGTCAGTCACACTTATTCCATTCATTAGGAGATTCATTCATTCCCTGTCTCACATAATGTATTGCGAATAACAAATACTTTTATTGTTCTATGGCTTTATGGCTACCTGTCATAAACCTCATATATGCATAGTATCCAAACAGGTGTGGCGCATGTCAGTCACACTTATTCCATTCATTAAGAGATTCATTCATTCTCTGTCTCACATAATGTATTGCGAATAACAAATGCTTTTATTGTTTTATGCCTTTATGGCCACCTGTCATAAACCTCATATATACATAATATCCAAAGAGGTGTGGCGCGTGTCAGTCACACTTATTCTATTCATTAAGAGATTCATTAAGAGATCATCATATGTGTTAAGTTGTTTTTGACCTTCAAATGACCTCTAAATGACCTGATATGTTAACATATTCGGACGTGAAATTTTCCGCTCTCTCCATTTCTGAGGTCGAACGTAGGGTTTTCCATTTGAAAAAACATACTTTGACCATCAATTATGCTCAAAATTGACCTCAAGGTCAAATTCAAGGTGACTATCTCATGGCCCCCTTCGAACCCTACAACTTTTATCTGAACAATTTTTTCCCCCTCCATTCCCTGAGGAGTTATTCAGCTGTCCTGTTTCAAATCGGACGCCCTGTATGAATATATAGAATTACTAAACTTTGATCAGTGGAGCATTGAAGATTTCGAGTGAATTCTGCAACCATTCAGTGCAGAATTGTTCCAAATTTTGATGTCGAACGTAACGAGAATATAACGTGGATATAACACGAGTTACACTTGTTAGAATACAAGGATAACATCATGCAAATGTAATTTAACATAATTTCTCCAGTACTGACAATTCGTACAAACCGCGAATTGGAACCCCGAATACCGTAAAAACCGCGAATTAGAATCGTGAATACCGTGGAATCCGCGAATTGAGACCGCGAAGTAGTATGACATGTAGGATCAATGTCTGGATGCTTGTAATTGCTGTATGCATCGATTAAGAATACGAGCACCTGCGGAATTCGAATCATATATAATGAAACTACCGCGAGTACCGCATACTCATGAAAGATTCAATTCTTCTTCCATCCACGGACTTGGATTTTGATCTTCATTGACAGGACGTACCACAGAGGACCTCCTCCGAATAGCCTTCGAACCTGAAATAGTAAGTGAAATTTCAATTATTGTGAATTAATTATGATTTTCAGAGATAGTTGTGTAGAATAAACTGGCACTGTATACGCTACCTCATTTTCCCCCAACCGTGTGTCAAGGGTTTTACATAACTATAATCACGTTGATTATTATCATTTTCACAGTTTGTTTGATCATGTGCTCATATGATATTGAAATAGTCAGCGTGATTGTTTTCATTAAAAACCTTCCCAGTGACGTACTGGGAAGAGTAACAGTAGAATTTTGAGATGGAATAGTTTGATTCACCTGAAACAGAGGGAGTGGAATTGAATTATAATAAACGAATTATATAGGATAAAATTTCATATTATAAATAAAGAAAATACGATTTACTCCATCCAGGACGTCACAGTGTACGAGGTTTGGGCAAATTTTCTACCGCTACTATCTTTTTGGGATCGGGAGTAACTCCCTTTTCCGTGATGACATGTCCCAAGTATCCTACTTCTTTCTTGAGGAAATTACATTCCTCCGGATTTAGTTTCGAATTTGCTGTTCTTAGTCGTTTAACTAATCTATTATACTTAATTTCATGTTCTTCCAATGATCTTGCATACGAAACAATATCATCAATATAAATAAACAATTCTGTACCCTGAAGTCCTGACAATACTGAGTCCATTAATCTTTGGAACACTGCCGGCGCATTTTTCAATCCAAACGGCATTCGTTTGTATTGAGAATGTCCAAACGGTGTTGTGAAAGCTGTCTTTTCTTTATCCTCATCTTCTAAAAGTATCTGATGAAAACCTGACTGAAGGTCAAAAGTCGAGAAATATTTGGCACCCCCCAACTGATCCAAGATATCTGAAATGTTTGGTGAAGGGTATGCGTCATTAATGGTTAATTCATTCAATTCCCTGAAATCTATGACCATGCGCCATTTCTTTTTTTCACCCTCTTCTGATTTCTTTGGAACTATCCACAATGGGTTATTATAAGGAGGGAACGAAGTCTCTATAATTTCGTTACGTAATAATTCATTCGTTTGCTTAATTATTTCTTCTTCATGTATCGGTGGATACATAAAGATACTGTTACCGATACTGTTTTTTGTGAACGACTTTTTCCTCGGATAATCGAACGGGACATTTTAATACATTGGTGTAGGTCAATTTATCATTCTCAAGATGATACAAATCAGCACTATTGGAGATCCATTTGTAAACATTTTCATATTCTTCCTTATTTAGTCCTTTTGTATTTATTTTATTCAATATTCGTAAGGTCCTATCGCTCGCACTTTTATTTGAGTTTGTCTCATGATAATAACCAGATTTCTTTCCCTCTTTATACATGTTAAAGACATGCGTGCCATCAGTATTTTCTGTCTCCTCGGAGGACATTTGATTTAACACATTATCGTGATTTTCAAAGGCATCCTCGGAGCCGTCAATTCGTAAGTGTATCTGAGGTAATTACTGTGATCATTTTACTCAATATAATCCGTTTATTATAATTCCTTTTCACCCTTGGTGCGAACCCTTGGGGGGACGATAACAAGTATGGACACGAATGAACGAATGCATCAACGAGTGCAAGAGAGAGAGGAAACTGAGTAACTTTTGCTTGAAACGTTTTTCTGAATTTTTGAAGATGGCGCCACAATCGATGAAAAATACAGTCTATGAAACAATATGCGGATATCTTGAGGAATGCATCCAAGAGCCAAAATATCTCATCCGAATGTTGTTGTTAAAAGAGGGGACGACACAATGGCGATATCAGTTCCATGGTAGAAGGCGCTGTGGTCGGTGAAATGAGGTCAACTTCAATTTCCTCCTTCATACTCCTACTTCTCATCGCATATCATGATTCTACGCGAAAAAATGAGGGAGTTTTTTTTGGAACAGTTTCCCTAAATTCTTGAAGTCCAAACAGTGGAATATGAGGTTGATGAAATAGTTCTACTGCATTAGAAGAGTGACATTGAATTGAAGTCATTGACAATGTTTTGGACATGACATTTGTTGTGTTTTGTGTTCGATTCCTTCTCTGAAATCATTGTTTTGATTTGTTTGTTGAGCGTTGCTTCACACATAATGCAGTAGAACTTTCTCATCAACCTCACTTTCCACCGTTTCCATCTTCAAGAATTTAGGAAAAATGATTCAAACAAAAATTCCTCATTTTTTCGCGTAGAATCATGATATGCGATAAAGAGTAGGAGTTTCCATTTGAAAAATTGAAGTTGACCTCATTTTCAACGACCACAACGCCTTCTACTATGGAACTGATATCGCCATTGTGTCGTCCCCTCTTTCAACAACAATATTCGAATGAGATATTTCGGCTCTTGGATGCATTCCACAAGACATTCGCATATTGTTCCATAGACTTTATTTCACATCGATTGTGGCGCCATCTTCAAAAATTCAGAAAAACGTTTCGAACAGAAGTTTGTTACGTAGAATCAAGATATGCAATAAAAAGTGGGGGTTCCCGTTTGAAACATGATGTTGACCCCATTTTAATTGATCATAACGCCATCTATGAAGAAACTGACAGTGTAGTTTTGTGGCCCCCTCTTTGTATAACAACTTTGGTGTAGAGCACTTTTGGTTTAAGATGCATGTTTTTGAGATATTTGCATTTAAAGATTAAAATGGGACACCCTGTATACATAGTATCCAAACAGGTGTGGCGCGTGTCAGTCACACTTATTCCATTCATTGAGAGTTCCATTCATTCTCTGTTTCACATAATGTATTGCGAATAAATAATTATCATTCGTTACATGTCATTATTCGTTCATATAATTAATACAATCTTATTCTATTACTTATTAGGCTCCATTATATAATTCAACGGTATGAATCAATTATTCAAATGGTATGAATCTAAAACATATGGAGTCGAGATATTTTCCATAAGAGAACGTTGGAAAAAATTCTCACTTGAAATTTGGATTCTGTACGACATTAGATCAAATATTGGATTCATTCCTCGAAAATTCCATACTTCTTCATGAAATATATTTCGGAGTGTTTCACACATACGAAAACTTCATCGGTTGTATGACCTTATGACCTTAAGTGATAAGAAGCCACCATATACCATAAATATTATATTACTAATCAAACATTATTGGAAGATTTAAATTATCAATCAAATTACTCATATTATCTGAATTTTTTACCATCAACAAATTTCTATATACTTTTTTTATTTTAGTATTCATTTTTAATGAAATTCATTACTGATCGAACATTATTGGAAGATTTAAATTATCAATCGAATTACTCATACTATCTAAATTCCTCACCATCAATCAAATTACTCGTATTGTTAACAACTGCACTAAGGTTAAGAATACTCATACTATCTAAATTTTTTACCATCAATAAATTTTAAATAGTATGATTTATTTGTTGATGGGGAAAATGGAGATAGTATGGGTTATTTGTTGATGGTAAAAAATTTAGATAGTATGAGTACTGTTAACAACTACACTAATGTTAACAATACAAGTAATTTGTTGATGGTGAAAAATTTAGATAGTATGAGTAATTCGGTTGATAATTTGAATCCCTCAATAATGTTTGCTTAGTGATGAATTTTATTGAAAGTCAATAATAAAATGAAAAGAGTATATAGAATCTGTTGATGGTAAAAGATTTAGATGGTATGAGTTATTTGATGATGGTAAAAAATCTAGATAGTATGAGTATTATCAACATTACTGCAGTTGTTGATAGTATGAGTAATTTGATTGATGATTTAAATCTTTCAATAATGTTTGATTAGTAATGAATTTTATTGAAAGTTGATATTGAAATGAAAAAATCGGTATGGAGAACCATACAGTACTTCCATGTTCTCAATGAAAATGGAAATACATGTTTATTGCACCTTTTCGGTTGTTGAATTTGAATTAAAACGTGGCATAAATTTTATTGCCATGACGTGACAGGCCGTAAGTCGATTTCTGTTAATGATTCAAAGACAAAATATTTCAATTCGAAATTTTCAACAAATGAATTAACCGGATATCGTCAACATGCGATGAATGAAGAAAAAGTGATTATAAAGAGTAAAAAATGAAAATAACTGCCAATTGGCACAAGGCTTTCTCATTTGTGTTTGAAACACAAAACCATGCAAATTTCCAAAGACGATATTTCCACATTTCTTAACCGATTGAGATGAAACTCATATGAGGCCACTAGGATATTGTAACTGAAACGCGGTGGAAATTTCATTGTAATCCAATAACAGGAAGCGAAGATATGTGCGATCGCTGAATCACTAATTTTTAAGAAATTTCTTCCCTCCTCATGCCGTTCTTCTGTCAGAATCTGCTTCAAACTCTTATGGGGCCACTTTCGACACTTCATCAGACGGTGGTCAAAATTTCATAACAATTGGATGACAGGAACGAAATATATCCTCATGATACCGGTAATTACAAGATTTTCAAAATTTGTTTCGAAGCTTAGTGCTCACTACTCTCTTCCCGCACTTCGGATTCGCTGGAAATTTATACCATACAACTAACACCTCGTGAATTGACTATGCTCAAGGTTTCATGGCATTCGGATCATGGGAACATGAAGAAGAAGGGGTGTGCGGGGAACACTTTTTATCGGGTCGGGACGGGTCAGGAAATTACATTTTCTTTCGGGTCGGGTTCTCGATTCCATTCGGGATTCCTGAAACTCCGGGGTCTGGATTTCAATTGGGATACCCGAAATAATCAAATTCTCGAGTTCAATTATATTTCTTAAATGTACGGTTTCACGATCCCAATTCGAATACTCGAACTAGTTTGTGTCTTCGATTTCAGTTGAATTATTCAAGATAATGAATTAAATTATTCGGGTTTTTTATTTCATCCGATTTACTTGAAATATTTCGAGTTTTCTCCGTGTAAAAAACTGAGATACAACTATGTCTAAACTGAACCTCATCTATGTGTGGTGATGAGCTCATAGAAACTATTTATGTGAAACTGACTCATTTATGCATTTTGGAAAAATCCATCAATTTTTCATTTTTGATTTTGGAGTGGGTCTTGGGAAGGTAAATTGTTAAAACAAAGTAAGTAATGATGAATTTTAAAAAGTAATGCATTATCATGGTATTCAATAAATTAGTTGAGTAAACTTCGACCTAAAAAATTTCAAGAATGTTTGGTGATTCGCGATCTATTCAGCATTCTGCAACAAAACTTGGCTTTCACATTTCTGAAGCACAGTTTTATAAACTCAAAATAATTCCGGCCTTATAAACGTATGCAGATATGGAAACAAGATAGAGTATTTTTATTCGATGGAGGTGAATCGATCATTTGAACATAATATGATTCGAATAATCAAGTACTTAAATTTTACGTATACACCGAAACTACCGGAACACCCGAATACTTTCGAGAGCTTGAGACATTTCGGAAAACCCGAATCAAATCGGGTACCCGAAAGATTTCAGGAACTCGAATCAAATCGGGATTCCCGAATTATTCGGGTCTCGCACACCCCTATAAAGAAGGCATGCTTTACAGAAGCTGCCAAATTATGCGAATCTCAAAAAAAAAAATGTTCACAGTTTTCAACCAATTTGGATGAAACTCTTATGAAACCACTATTGAATCATAACAAGAGCGTGGTATAAGTTTCATAGTCATCGGATAACAGGGAGCGAAGATATGCGTGAGCGCAAAATCTAGATTTGTCAAACGAAATTCCACTATATGTTTGAAACGTGTTATCCGATCGACACCAAATCAATAGGTTCCGAATGCTCTCAAAGACGAACGTATTGAAAAAAAATTATCCCGATCGGTGCATTCTGAGGAGAGTTATCGTGCGCCAAAGAAAATTGTACACGCACGCACACACGCACATACGCAAACACAGACATTTTTGGGGATAGCGTTTTTGTGACGTTCTAAGACGTTCGGCAAAAGCGAAATACCCCCTGGTGGATCATCGATTTTTGGCCCTATTACAATATTTCCGTTTCCTTATATATAAGGAACATGGGAGTAAAAAGTATATAGAAATTTGTTGATGGTCAAAAATTTAGATAGTATGAGTAATTCTTCGATGGTAAGAAATTTAGATAGTGTTAGATTGTAATCTAGATTGTTTGAGCTCATCATATATTTACAGTAGGTATAGATATTGATACAGGAGCTTATTTTACCTCAGCAACAATCATTATTGCAATTCCAACTGGAATTTAGATTTTTGGATGACTAACCACATTATGGGGATCTAAATTAATTTTAACTCCTAATTCATTATGATCTTCAGGATTCGTATTTTTGTTTTCATTAGGTGGATTTACAGAAATTATTTTATCAAATCCATCATTAGATATTATTCTTCATGATACCTATTACGAGGGTGGATTGATAAGTTTCCGGCCTGACCAAGAAAAACAACGTTTTTAAGAATTTTTTTTTTTTCATTTCTCAACATAATCTCCTCCAAGGCTGATACATTTCTCATAGCGGTGTTCTAGTCTAGTAATGCCATCTCTATAGACTGATCCGTCAAGCTCCTCAAAATACCCATTTACAGCTTCGATTACTTCTTCATTGTCCGCAAATCTCTCACCGCCAAGCCATTTTTTGAGGTGAGGAAACAGATAATAGTCACTCGGGGCTAGGTCTGGAGAGTAGGGAGGGTGCGGCATTAATTCAAACTTCAGATCGTTGATTTTAGCCATCGCAACGATTGACGTGTGCGCTGGTGCGTTATCGTGATGAAACAAGATTTTTTTCTTCGCCAGATGAGGTCGTTGAATTTTCACTTCGTGGCTCAAACGTTGCAATAAGTCTGCGTAGTATTGACCAGTGATAGTTTTACCCTTTTCAAGGTAATCAATGTATATAATACCTCTTGCATCCCAAAAAACAGTAGCCATAACCTTGTTCGCCGAAAAAATTGTTTTTGCCTTCTTTGGAGTTGGTTCCCCTGGTCCAATCCACTGTTTAGACTGTTCTTTGGTTTCAGGAGTGTAGTGGTGGACCCAAGTTCCGTCAACGGTTACGAATCGACGCAAAAATTCGCTTGGATTACGCTTATACAACGCCAAATTGGCGGTAGAAATGTTCTTTCGAATCAATTTTTGGTCGACTGTTAGCAAACGCGGCACCCATCTTGCACAGAGCTTTTCCATATACAAATGTTGGTGCAAAATATTTTGTGCACGTTCATATGACATCTTACAGGTCTCAGCTATCTCACGAACTTTTAATCTGCGATCTTTCAGCACTATTTGATGGATTTTTTCGATCATATCTGGAGTTGTGACCTCAATGGGGCGTCCTGAGCGAGGCTCATCAGAGGTGCTCACACGACCCTTTTTGAACTCGGAAACCCACTGCTTAACGGTTGAATATGATGGGGAGGATGTCCCCAGTGTTGAGTCCATCTCTTCTTTAATTTCCTTCGGCGTTAACCCCTTCAAATAAAAGTATTTGATGACAGCACGATTTTCCAGCTTTTCCATTTTTACGAAAAACACAGAGGCGTCTTGGTCAGCGTGCTCTCGAAACTAAACTAACATGGTGATCGGACTGAAACTATAGCTACAAGCTATCTAAGGATGGTACTATAGAACGCCACCTCAAGGTAGGCCTAGTGGCGCCATCTCTTGGTCAGGCCGGAAACTTATCAATCCACCCTCCTATGTTGTTGCTCATTCTCATTATGTTTTATCAATAGGAGCTGTATTTAAAATTCATTAATTCATTAATTGATATCCAATTCTTGTGGGATTAACTCCTGAAAATTTTGATTAAATATACAATTCTTTAAAATATTTATTGGAGTAAACATAAAATTTTTCCCTCAACATATTTCAGGATGAGGAGGTATACCTCGCCGATATTTAGATTATCCTGATGCCTATTTACTAGGGGTGTGCGGGTACCCGAGTTGTCGGGTTTTTATCGGGTCTGGTCGGGTCGGGTACCCGTCGGGTCGGGTTTTTCAATTACCCGAGTTTTTCGGGTACCCGATTACATTCGGGTAATTCAAATATAGCAAACGTTCTCCTCAGCAGGAAATATTGTGACAGCAACTCGATCAAGATTGCTGACAAAACATGTGGAAGAGTTGTGCTTCCTCCATTCGAATTTAAAAATATGAAAAAAGAATGATATTCATAAGAAGAATATTTTTTCTCATTGATGTTCAAGATTCTATATTGTGGTTATCAAATACGGAAATAGATAATATATTATATATGACATATAAATGTGATTATATTCTTTGATTGAATTAAAAAATGAATATAAACATTCCATGAAGCAATTTGGAGATTTCTTAATGCGCTGCATAATCAATTACATGGAGTAACAACCCTAATAGACTTGTAGTGAATATGGCATTCTTCATATCAGAATTGAATTCATATGAAATCCCCTTATTCCTACAATCGCTCAAGACAATTTGTCCTTAAAATATCAACGGCAATGGCAAATTCGAATAGAAGTTGAAAATACTCAATTCAAGCAGTTGTATTATATTCAGGTACCCGACTTGGAAAACCCGATTCAATCGGGTACCCGACCCGACCCGACCCGAAAAGAAATACAAATACCCGAACCCGACCTGACACGATGAAAAGTGCTACCCGCACACCCCTACTATTTACCATGAAACATTATTTCATCATTAGGATCTTGAGTCATATGAGATAAAGTAATTTCAATAATTTTAATTATTTAACAAAGTTTAATTTCCTGTCGACAAATACTATTTCAATTCTTCGAAAAAAATAATGTAGAATAAATATAATCATATTCACAATCTTCTCATAGATTTATATCTCCTTCATTATTGAAGTTCCTTTATTGAGATATAATTGAGAAGGCACTTCATTATATCTCAATAAATCCTAAAATGGCGGATTTAGTGCCTTGGTGTTGAATATCGAATAAAAAATTTTAAGATGTTTGTTTAGAAATTTTGAATTGACAAATAATATCCTTCCAAGACCCAGCTTCTTTTATTATAGAATTTATCATTCATTTCCATGATAGAGCTATGATAATTTGAACTCTCATCACTTCTCTAATTTGATATATAATTATAATTTTGATTTTCAATAAATTCACAAATTCATTTGTAATACATGGACAACCTATTGAAATAATTTGAACAATTATTCCTATAATTATTTTGATTTTTCAAGCTATTCCTCTCATTCAAATTCTTTATATTATAGAAGGAAATTATCAACCAAATTCAACGATTAAAACAATTGGACATCAATGATATTGAAGGTATGAATATGCCGACTTTAATAATATTAATTTTGATTCTTTTATGGGTAATGGTATTAATTTGAATTCTTTTCTTTCATCAGATGTAGATGATAATATAATTATCCCTTTCAAACTATCCATTCGTTGAATTATCTCATCTGATGATGTTATTCATTCTTGAACTGTTCTTTCTTCAAGAGTGAAATTAGATGCTATTCCAGGTCGATTAAATCAAACCTATTTGATAACACATCGACCTGGAATATTTGATACTCAATGTTCAGAAATTTGTGGAGTTGATCATAGATTTATACCAATTTGTATTGGAAGAACTGATTCAATCAACTTCATAATAAATTAAATTCAATCTATATCACAAATATTAGATGACTGTGGAGGAAGAATTGCCTCCTTAAATCAATCATAGTAAATATTACCAATTACTTCTAATAAAAAATTTGTTCAATTATAATATTAAATTGTCAATTTGAAATTATTATATATATATATATATATATATATATCGATATTTTTTGGTAAAAAATTCGGATTACACGAATGAGTTCTCTTATATGATTACTTTTGATATTTATTTTCGTAAATTACTCATATTTCAATCTAACACAAATTTATTTCATATTCAAGTAGAATCCAAATCTGGATTTAACGAAAAAATCAATTGAATTCGTAACTTTGAAATGACGATGAATTTATTTTCATCCCTTGATCCATCCCTTCGAAATGGATAATACTCAACTGATTAAGAATATTCTTATACAGGGTGTCCTAGAATTCGCGGACCGGATTCCACAGGTATATTCTGCAGCCAAAATGCAATAACTTCCCGTTTGGAAAAAATTTTTTCGACGCTTAGTTTTGGAAATATGAGCATTTTTAGATTTTTTTTCAAATCCAAATCATTCCAAAACATTGTATGCTACATACTTGAGCTCAACACCATTCGCTAAGCTGGAAAACGGCGGATCTGTGGAAGAAAATTGAACTATTTTATCATTGTTAGTTCCGGAGCTATGGCGATTTGAAATTTTTTAGCTTTCAGCCAATCAGAATTCAGCAACTTCAAATCGCTATAGCTCCGGAACTATCAATGATGAGATAGTTTAATTTGTCTTCCACAAGTCCACCCTTTTCCAACTGAGCGTTTGGTGCTAAGCTCAAGTATGTAGCATACAGTGTTTTTAAATGATTTGGATTTGAGAAAAAATCTAAAAATGGTCATATCCCCAAAACTAAGCGTCAAAAAAACTTTCTTCAAACGGGAAATTATTGCATTTTGGCTGCAAGATATACTTGTGAAATCCGGTCCGCGAATTCTAGCACACCCTGTATATGTATATATATATATTGATTTATTTCGACCTTCGGCGCTTTCTTACATTGCTTGAAAGCGCTTACCAGCATGAAAACAAACCGTTTATTTTACAAGAGAAAAAAAGAAAAATTCCTAACCTCACTTAAGCCTAAACCCCACCTCCTCTATCTCTTCTCCTCCATTTCCTCTCTCCCTCTCTCTCTCTCTAACTTTTCACCCTCTCTTATCCCCTACTGTTTCTATCCAAACTCTCACTCATACTTCCATCCGTCCTTCCTCTGTAAAATAAACAGCTCTAACCTTTCCTTTTCCGAAAATGAAATCCATTCTTTTCCACCTTTCTCCTTCTCAAACACTTTCCAAACTTTTTCTTCCACTCACACCCCCCACACACGCCTCCCCCACTTCTTCGTCATCTTAGTCGCTTTCCTTTTCTCCCTCTGCCTCTTCTTTCTTCTTCTCTCTTCCTCCCTCTTCGCTTCATGCTCCTTGGTCTTTCCTCCCTCATTAAATCCCTATCTGTGAAAATTCCCCATCTCTTCAACACATCCTTCCTATCCCAAATCTTCTCTAAAACTTCTTCCTCTTCAATTCTTATCCAAGTGTCCCTTCTTCTCTTTTTATTCTTCTTATCTCTCTCGCTCCAATCAAAACTCTCAACCTTTGCTCTAGCACCTCTATCAACCTTCCTCTGTCCTTGACCTCCCTTGCCCCCAACCCCTCACTATTATATTTTTCCTTCTCCATTCCCTATCCCTCTCCTTCCATTCTTCTCTCGTCCTTGTCTTCTCTTCTCTATCCTCGTCTTCCTTCGTGCTCTTCTCCTCTCCTTTCTCATCTTCTTTTCCTTCCTCCCTCCCCTCTGCCTCTTCCATGTTTCCTCTTCCTTCTACCTATAGGTATATACGCCACCTCTCTGTTTCCTCCTTCGTCTTCACCGTTCCCTCTCCCGTCTAGCACTCTCCCTCCTACTCGCCTCCATTCCTCCCTCGCTACAATGTCTCCCGCTTCTTCTCCTCCCTTCGCTTTCTCACCGACAGATGGCAGCAACTGTCTCCCCTCCATCTTTTTTTCCCCTCTCTCTCTCTCTCTCTCTCCCTCTCTTCCTCTATCCCTCGTGTCTTCCTCCAAGAATTCCGATAGTTCTTCAATGCACCACAATCGCTCCTTCGCTACTTCCTCCTGTACTTTTCCCTCCAATTTTCTCTTCCATTCTTCATCCACCTCCTTCCACTCCCTCTCGACCTCCTCCTCCACCATACCTCTGATTATCTCCTTCTGCTCCATGTCCACCACGTGTTTTTATCCGCTTTTGCCGCTCTATCTATCACCTTGGAAAAGACACTCCTTTTAAACACACTTCTTCTTCATCCTCTATCTTTCATACTTCCTTCCAAACCTCACTTCTTCACTTTCCTACACTTCCCTTGACTCCCTCTCACAGTTTTCCCTTTACTGCTCGAAACCGTGCTACACTGCTATCGCCATCGATTAAGAATATTAGGCATTCTTGTTGTATGCGTGCTACTGAGGTCCTTTGATTGTTGTATGCGGTCTACCGGGGTAGATCGCATGCTTGCAGCACGTAGCATTGTTGTGTGCGGTCTACCCCGGTAGGCCGCATGAAGCTTCCTGTGCAGTTGTTGTGTGGGATCTACCCTGAGTAGAATTCATATAACAACGGTGTAGGTTGCAGTATGCGGTCTACCCCGGCTGGCGGGAAAAACAGATATGCGAATACGTATTTTGTGTACTTGTATACATGTATTCACCATTCATTTATTATCTGTTGCTTGTTCATTTTTTATCACTTATTCATTCACTATTCATCATTTACTTATGTGTTTTTTTATTATTTAATAGGAGGTGAGAGGAAGTCAGGGGACCGAAAGTATAGTAACGGCACTTGTGTATATTCAATGCAATGTTTTATTTTTTGAGATGTACGCACATTCATGTATCGCATGTTTATATGCATGCACACTTACTGACATTATGTGTTTACATGTCTGTGTTTGAAATATATGCTTGATTCGAATTAATAATTGATGAATCGATTTTTATATTGCTCATTATAAATTCTTAATCAATGTTTATGTGGTTTTTCTATTTCACTCTTGGCCTTTTGTTTTTTCGTTTGCCGGAGTAGACCGCATATGACTTTTTATTGGGGGGACGTGACGTTAATTTGGCGAGAAAAAAGGCACAATTTCAAGAAATTTTTGAAACGCTATAGGTACAACAAATTTATTCAATTAATAGTGACATCATAATACAATATATGAAGAATATTTCCTGTATTTTTCAAACAAAGATATTGATAATTGACTCGATGTTACACGGAGAAAAAGCAACGTGGTTACAGGAACTACGTTCGCATGGTCAAAGATTCACGGTTGCAGTGACGTGAAATTTGGTTATATGACGAGAAAAACAAGACAAAATCACACGAATGTAGTTGTAGCAACTACATAAGATGGTCAAGGCAAAAATCAACGACGTGCTGTGGTTGTGCCGGCCAGATTTTTCTCTGAGTGTAGCGAATCTTCAGAGGCGCCTCAGTGAAAAGCCGGTGCACAGTTTGAATCAAAATCTATTTTTACGATTTCTACGATTCTTTTGAAATTTAGTATACTACTTCCTTACACAAATGACCAGGTAACCTTGGGAGCTTCGTTTTCTGATAATTATTAATTTTACAATAACAAATAAGCCCATTTTTTGAAGCGAAAATCGGTGTTTTCACTTCTAAGTGTTACAAAAAATTTAAAAATCGAAAAAAATGCTCCCAGGGTTACCTGGTTATTTATGTGAGGAAGTAGTATACTAAATTTCAAAAGAATTGTTCGAGTAGATTTTGATTCAAACTGTACACCGGCTTCTCACTGAGCCGTCTCTAAAGATTTGATACCATCGAGTGAATTATCAATACTTTTGTTTGAAAAATTCAGGAAATATTCTTCATATATTCTATTATGATGTCACTATCAATCAAATAAATTTGTATTACTTTGAGCGTTTAAAAAAATTCTAAAAATTGGGCCTTTTTCTCGCTGAATCAACGTTACCCCTCCCCTTTAGCGTTCCTGTATGTGCTCTATTCAGATAGACCGCATACATCATGCATATGCGATGCAGTGTGCGCTCTGCTGAGCACATACAACTTTCGTATATGTTGTAGTATGCGTTCTACCCCGGTAGATCACTACTTTGCGGTAGACCGCATATGACAAGAATGCCGAATATTATTATTATATTTTATCTTACCAATAAACTATTGAATAATCCCTTCACGATTCAATTCATCATGAATCAATTCTATAATTAATATATTCAATGGAATAGAAGTTCTAATTGATATGAAATTTCATTCAAACATTTTAATTCTTATTACAATCTCCTTAATTATCCTATTTAATAATTTCTCAGGACTATTCCCTTATATTTTTACTAATACAAGACATTTAGTATTGTCTCTTTCTATTGTTTCACCCGTATGATTGAAGATGATGATTTTTGGTTGAATACAAAATGATTATATATTTATCCATTTAATTCCTCAAGGAACTCCGAATTCATCAATACCTTCTATAGTGATTATTGAAAATATTAGGAATGTTATTCGACCTTGAACTGTGTCAATTCGATTACCAGCTAATATAATTGCTGGTCATTCACTGTTAACATTATTAGGTGATAGTAATAATAATGGTTCTTTTATAATAATTATTGTTATTATTTCAATTCAGAATTTATTATATATCTTAAAAATACCCGCTGCATTAATGCAATCATATGTATTTTCTATTCTAAGAATTTTATATTCAAGAGGAACATCTCTCATTATGACGAATGTATCTTTCCAATTAGTTACGATAAAACCATCCTTTTATTCTTCCAATTAATATCCTAAATTTTTTCATGAAGATATCTGAATTTTTAATCCGTAGCCTACGCACTATGAAAAAGTGACGTAGCCCACGCATATGTGCTCTGTGATCGTTTCGAGGAGCCGAAAATTCTTTTGTCTCAAAATTAAAAATCTCCTAGACCAAAATGTTCCACAGAATTCGGGGAACAATTTTGGTACCGTGTCTGTCTGTCCGTGTGGCTGTAGCCCCCCTAAGTTTCGTACGCGCATATCTCCCGTTCTGCTTATCCGATCTTCTGGAAATTTTTATCACAGTTGTGGACTAGGGTGATAGTGGTCCCATATAAGTTTCAACCTGATCCATTCAGAAGAATTGGGTGGATGAGAAGAACTCTGACAAAAAATGAACATTTTGCGTACGCGTGCATCTTTGCTTCCTATCATCCGGATCCGATCAAACTTCAACCACGTTTTACTCATGACCCGATAGTGGTCTCATATAAGTTTTATCCAAATCGGTTGAAAACTGTGGAAAATTTTCTTTTGGAATCTGTATTTTTTTTTAAGCATGCCTTCCCCATGTCCATATTATTCGAATATCTCGGAACTCTGAGTATATTCGATTTACGAGATGTTAGTTATATGATATAAATTTCAGGCACATTGGAATTGGGGAGGAGTAAAAAAAAAGGAAATCAGGGTCCTTTTCTCTGTCTGTTTGTTTGTGTGTACGTAACAAATTTGCGAACGTGTATATCTTTTGTTCGTATTATTCGATCGTGATGAAATTTTCACCAGAGTCATGTGCAGTGTTGATAGTGGTTCCATATAAGTTTCAACCTCATCGTTACAGAAGAACGGGAGGGGTGAGGAGAAATTTTTCGAAGAATCGTGATTTTGCGAACGCCTATATCTCAGCTTCCTATTATCCGATTGCAATCAAACTTATAACACGTTCTGGTGATGATCCTATAGTGGCCCCACATGAGTTCCATTCTAATCGATTGAAAACTGTGGAAAATTTTTGTAAAGCGATTCATATTATTTGATAATATTTTGAAAGCATGCCTTTCCCATGTCGGTATCATCCAAATGCCATGAAACTTGTAGTATAATCAGTTTACGGGGGGTTTTTTGTATGGTGTGAATTTCAAACAAATCAGAATTGAAGGAAGAAAGTGGTAAGCACTGAGCTTCGAAATAAAATTTGGAAATTTCGTGCTTTATGCAGTGTTGATCGCAGTCCTATATAAATTTCAACCTGATTCTCTAAGAAAAACGGGAGGAAGAAAGAAAACATGTATTTTTCTTCAACACAAACGAGGAAGCCATGGGTTTACAGACTGTTGTTCGAATACTTTTCTTCAAAGGAAATTTTTTCGAAACTTCTTGACCGAAGGATGTTTGATCGAAAGTGACATTTGACCGAAAAAAAAACCGTTGGGATCCTGAGATGTGAGTGAGCGTGAGCTGGCGGGATGGGGCAAAAGCAATAAAAAATGACAAATAAAGAATAAAAAAAACACAATAACCACAAAAGGTGGCTTCTCGTCAGCGGGCTTACCCCGCTGACAACAACGCATATAGTAGAAAGACGGGGATGCAGGGGCGCCAGCCCCTGCCGGGGTCCTAGAGGCGGAGCCCCTAGTGGGGTCCAGGGGCTTCGCTCCTGCCGGGGGGGGGTCCGGGGGTCCGGGGGGGCTGAGCCCCCAAAATGAGAATAATAATGTCAATATTCAATAATAATAAAAATCAAATCAAATATAAATATAATAAAATAAAAAAACAACATCAGAATCCATAACAAGTATTCAAAAATATATATATTAAGAAAAAAAGAATTAATATAACATCGGTCAGTCCGGTCGTAAGATATGTCTGACCATTGCTGTGATGTAACTACTGTGTAATGCCGGGTCTGACCATTGCCGTCTCTCGCCGTACTGTTTCCACTGCCGTTCTCTTCCACGTACAGGTCTTTTCAATCTGTGCTCCTTCGTGTTCCGGCATTCGTACTGGAAGGTTTTCCTCCGCAGCAGTTCCTTCGAGATATCATTGCTGGTGAACATGGAGTTTGTTATGAGCTCGAAAGGGAAAGATATGCTGAAGCATGAGGGCTTTTTGTATGTGAAGGACAAAGATGGTGGGAAGTGTATTGGAAGTGTGCGGAATATTGCCGGTGGAAGTGTTGTTGCCGTGCAATAACGGCGGGGAATGAACTTATCAAGTCGGGTGATCATGCCCACGCCGGTGATTCATCAGCATGTGCTAAGAGAGTTGTCATAAATGAAATGAAAGATGAGGCTCGATCGACAGACAAGAGTCTCCAGAATATTGTTTCAACCCGTATTGCGCAGGCTCCCACAAGTGCCCAAGTTAACTTGCCGCAAAAAAGTTCCTTGCAACGACTTCTACGAAGAGTGCGGCAGGTTGAGAATGATGCCGATCCCCCTGTTCCTTTTGAGGTTTCTCAATTTGTCGTTCCCGAGCATCTGGGAGTCACTGTTGCTGGTGAGAGATTTTTGCAGTACGATTCAGGAACAAACGACCCCCAACGTTATTCAATTTTTGGCACGAAATTGAGTTTGACAGTTCTCGGTAAAGTTGACCATTAGTTTGCGGATGGCTCGTTCAACCTGTGTCCTAACTTTTTTTCTCAAATTTATACCATTCACGCATTATACCGGGGGGCAGTTATTCCTGCAGCTTACATCCTTTGAAGCGGTAAAACGGAAGAATCATATAAGCGGTGTTTGAGAAGTTTATGTACGCTGCGTGAAGATATTTATCCTGAAACCATCCTGATTGATTTCGAGATTGCATTCGAAAATGCGTTTCAGATGCGTTTCCCCAAGACCGAAATTCGATGTTGTTACTTTCATTTCCAACAATCTTTATACCATCGTCTGGCTCAGGGGGTATTGAAGAAACGATTCGATGAAGAGGAGGAATTCTCTTTGAAAATTAAAATGTTGTCAGCGTTGGCGTTTGTTCCTGAAGTGGACGCGTTGAAAGGTTTCGAGTTGGTGGTCTCAAGAGCTTTCGAAGGAGAAACTAATGTTCAGGTTGATGATTTTTTATTGTATTTTCAAAAGACTTATCTGGGAATTAAGATTGGTCGTCGTGCAAAACCCCCCTTGTTTGGAGTGTCAATGTGGAATCATGAGGAAAGCGACAATTGATAATATTCCTCGAACCAATAACAGTGTAGAAGGTTGGCACCGGGGATTTCAACATTATTTCTCAGTGAGGAATGCGAACGTGTGGCATTTGCTGAGAGCATTCCAAGCCAACGGAGTAATGGCACAAAAGACCATCTTATTATTGCGTTCAGGAGGGACGGAGGAAGGTCCGAGGAAGAAATTTATGAAATTGAATGACCGGATAACATCAATTGTGTCGAGTTGTGATACTGGTCTGTATGAGGGAAATGAAGGGATATACGAATATTTACATGATTTGGCGGCTCCGCTGAAGTTTGAATAAATTTGAGATCATGTGGATTTTGATAGGGTTGTTTGTTTCTTGATTTTTCTGAAGCAATGGAGTCGTTTTAGTTTAGACAGGTATTGACTATACACATGGATATGAAAATGAGTTTTTTTTTGTTTTTGTTTTTTTTTCTCCGAGAGAAATGGAGACGTTTTAGTTTGGACAGGTGGACATTTTATAAATGGATATGAGTAATGAATTTGTTTTATTTTGGACAAGTCCTGTCGCTCCAGAGGAACTTTCCCCTTTTTCGGGTTTTTTGTTTGTTGTCTTTTCCGGAAGAAACGAAGTGATGTTATTTTAGGAAAGTGTTGATTTTTGGATTCTTTATGCTGGGGAAATAAGGATTAAATTTCTTTTATTTTGGACGAATGTCCTCTCAGTGGAAAGGCACTATCCCCTTTGTTTTCGGTGAAATGTCACTGTCGATCAAAAACCCTTCGGTCAAAAAGTTTCGAAAGAATTTCCTTCGAAAAAAAGGCTTTCGATCAACGTTCCTAGAACCGAAGCCATGTGCCAATTGGCAGAGTTTTTTTTAAATGTTAAGAAATTTCTTTGGCTTTATGATGATGTGCATGAATAGACCATTCCATCCTCCGGGAAAAAAATATGAATGAATATATGAAGCAGTCAGCTCAAATTGTTGAGAAAAATCTCATTTTTTTTCAACACTTCATTCTTCAACGAAGGAAGGGAATTTCTGAGATTGTGCTGTGAGTTTCTCGAAGAAAAACCTTCGTACTTCAGAGTGTTGAAACAGTTTTCTGATCCACCGTGAGAAGTATATTTTTTCAATCCATCAAATATGATGATTGTTCGAGATGAGCGAACTCCAAATGCAGATACAAATTTATTGATTAATTCCATCAAAATAATTTGTCATCAATATTTCATCATCTGTTGGATGGGATTTCAAACGGAGATGGTGCACAGATCGTTTTTCGGAAGTGAAAAATTGTTTTCCAGCTAATGGAAACATGAACGAATATCATTGTTTGATCAGAAGAGACGGAGGAGACAATGAGTTACGAAATGCTTTTTCTCAAACTCTTTTATTATTGAATGGAAATAATATCAGTATCAGTTACGTGTTACTGTTTAGGGATTACTTCAAATGCGCACTGCATTTACAACAAATTTTAGCTACGTGTTCCTTGGTTTATCGCATTTCAAACACTTGAAAAACGTTTTTCTGTCTAATACGTAGGGGCACAGACTACATCGTTCCTGTTTAGACATTCTGTTATTTGCCATGAAATCGCGTATTCCCTGATCCTCAGGCACATGTTGGGACCCAATAAATTGTTCAATCTGATGACGCAAGGTTGTACGCAACGTAGGTGTAGCCAATCTTTGTACCAATAACGGTTTCACGAGAGCCAAGCTCAAATCCCGAGTGGATTGTCGCCTGGTCATCAGCTGGGTATTTTCTTGTAGATTAAATAGGATGAAACTGTTGACATTCGTCTGATCTAACATGCCGTAGAAAAGTTTCAAAGGTCATCGTTGAGTTTGCCTTACTACCGTATATTGATGACATTTCCAATCAAAGCAATCGGTTCCCCCTTTCGTCTTGTTATAAAATAATACAATTTCGGGTTCATTCGTGACTGGATCGATCTTGCTAGTAGAATGTAGGGATGATAAAAGCAGAACAATTTTTTTTCGTTTCAGATTATAGGAAACTAAAGTATTTCCATCTGCGTAACAGAATTGAGTATTCGAACTATTTTTGGATGGTTGTTTCATTTGGACTGGGATTTCCCGTTAATTTTTCTTTATTGTCCCAACATAAGTCAATTTGTATTCTTCCTCTAGTCTTTCACAAAGTGGATACGAGGAAAACCAATTGTCCGCGGCGATATTACGGTCCGTATTATGAATGGGTTCACATAATTTCCTAACATAAAAAGAAGGGACAGCTTCTTTTGGTTCTTTATTTACTGTTCCAACACATGGTATCGCCGTGTACATTAGACCGGAGCGAAAAACAAAAAAGTTTTCAAATGGAATCGTAATAGTGCGGAAAAGTTGCTACTCGTTAACACAAACACAGGGAAAAAAAAATTTTTTAAATCGGACAATATCTTCCGTTCGCGCATCGCGTTCAAAATTTTTCCGAATTTGAACAAATTCGAACAGATATACGAAAAACTGTAGGAGGTGTGAATCCTGTCCGGTCAAGCTCATTTTTTATACATAACATTGTTTTGAAGTGTAGAATAGGGGGAGAATGCCGCATACCTCTCTTCTACCCCCCCCCCCCACCCCCAAGCCCCTCGAAGGGGTGAAGATGAACAAGTTTCGTTAAAAGCAGTTCGTATTGCAGAAGATGCAAATACTGAACTATTGACTTGATTTTTCGTACATAAGGCAACTTTAAGGCTGAAAGTAAAAAAAGTATTCCCCTTCCTTCGTTATTTCCCCTGAGGGGCCGAAGATGTGCAGCTCTTGGCCCGTCCTTCCTTGAACGACTCAGAACTTACCACGGGAAGGTGGCTGCACTGCAAGTTCCACCCACACCCTGCCCAACCAACCAACCAAACGTGGGTGTGGAGAATTATGCACATTCAGGGACTGCGAATTCCGATTTGGTCTCAAATTTTGACATGGTAGCACGAGAGGCGAGTGTAGTTCTTATGAAACCATCACGTCTCTCATGACCATAAACTGCTGAAGAGGCCTGTGTTACTAGCTTAACACTGCGCTCTACGGCTTGAGTATGACAGGGTATGTCTGCTAGATTCAGAGAAAGAGTTGGTTTTTTTCCTTGAGAAATCAAGTCTGCAATATCAGCTGATGAAAGGGTTGCCAAAAGAGGTGGACATGTGATTTTGGTTGCAGACCAATTTATGATATCAAAATAATCATGAGCATCAGAATTTATGGCCGGAACTAAGAAATTTCTGATAGATTTACCCTTTGTGGTAGTTTCTTTGGATTTCAATACTCGCCGAAGGCCCAGCTCCCGAACATCCTGCCTATCATCCATAACCATCGAAAGAAGAAGATTTTCCGGATGGGCGAAGAAGGCATTCCTTTGAATAACTTTCTTCGCCACTTCTTGGACTCCTGCAGGTAAGCCTCTACATCTCTTGATGCATTCAGAAATATGCTTAGGTCCTTCAACTATTGAAGATCTTGTCTTAATTTCAAACCACATGGGTACGTATACAGTCATGATGTATGTAACGATGTTGATGAGATTTTCAGGTGGGTTTTCAAATGAAATATATAGTCTCAAAAACCGGTTCGCTGTCGTCAACCACCGAGCATGAGATATTGGTCCCGGATCTCGATTCGCTAGGTCCGAGGAACAAGACCCAGCAGCAATGGAAACCGCAATGTCATGTAGGTATCTCTGGTCTTTACTCAGAATTTGTGGGTCAATTTGTGGAATGACACATTCAATTTTATTAAATGCAACTACAGGCAAAGACTCGCAACCAACCAGCTGTTCGCCGAGAGGGCCACTCAAAGACTTCGGTCCTGCGGTTGTACCATCAAATGTTTCTACAAGATGCCTCAAAGGTAACTCATTGAAATGTAAAAGACAGATCACCCACTGTATTGGCCTCTTCAAACGCATTTCTGTATACTTAATTGCTCCCCGTTTCCAGCCAGTGTTTGTTGCTGTCCCATCAGTCCCAACTACTTCAATTTTAGAAGTATCTATTTCATTTTCTTCGAAATAGTCTATGATGCAGAAAGCAGTGTCCTTTCCACTTTTTGAAGTAGGTACTAGATGGCAAAGATACTTTGAACCCGGTTCCTCAATTACTGTAATATGATCCTCTTTTTTTACAGATTGGTATCGTTTTACTCCTTTTTCAACCAACACTAAAGTGTGATCTGCCCTACCATCAAAGTATACACACATTGGGCCGTTCATTTGATGTTCCCGTCGCTCTAAATTAGTACGTTTTACTCTGCACTTTTCTTTTTCTCTTCTAATTTTGCTCCTATCAACGATCAGAGATGTATCACTATCAGTAATAAGACCTAGGTCTTTCAGCAAGCTAGATGTGATAGCAGCTGTTGCTCTGTCAGACAGGCCAAAACGAGTACTTGTCAAAGCAGTTGTTGGAAGCGACAGGCGCATCTGTGAGGACTTTAAGCTTCTTGACAGGGCAGACGAAAAACGTGTGGGCTGAAAGTCCGAATCATCATCGACATCAAAATTTGTCTCTTCTGTTTCCGGATCGGTACTGCCAACGGAGGGACCAGGCAAGTCTTGTATTTGCACGCTGAGCAGATTAAGCTGACGAGCTTTTCTTTGTAACTTTGATGTAAGTTTCTGTGTTTCCTTCTTATCTACCGTCAATCCAATTTTACCTATTCTGAGGTGTCTTTGGGCGTAGAGAAACTTCAGTTCCAATGTAGGTATTTTCCTATCCTTACGGCAATTGCAGCTGACAACTACAGGATTTGGACAAATACATTTCTCAAAGGTTTTTCTGCAATTGCATTGTAGTGTTATCTTGCACTTGCAAGATGATATGTCAAATAATGTGTTATAAGATTTATGAATGAAGTCATTGTACTTATTCTTTTTTCCAGCCCTGGTTTTGTCCCTTTGATATGATTTACGAAGTGCATAATAGCAATCATGCAGTTGCTTGATCTTTTGAACGACTCTTGTGTGACACACGACAGGAATCGAAGCTTTGGAATATATTGACTCAATCTGTTGAGCTACAATGTTTGCCACGTCTGAGAAGCTCAAGTTCCTTCCAGGTTTACAGTCACTAGACTTTACTGCCATGTCATACTTGACTTCATTCCAACATTTTACGATATCGGCATTGGTGGGAAGAGCCGCCGGTGGTAGTGGTTTTGGTGCACCAAAAAATGGGCAGGGTGCATGAGCATGAGCACTACGAGTGAGTGCCATAATCAAGATCAAGAGAGGTGATTGGTCACACCTGATATTGTAAGATTCGTATTATTGTTTAAAAATTCTTGAAATTTCAATAAATTCTCGAAATTATATTCGTCACTCAAAGACAATCCAATATTGTTAGATTGGTTCGTTCTAATATGAATATTTCCACGTCAACCTGATGCACTAAACATCCTAGATATAATTAGATTTAATTAACATTAGCGAAGAATGTTCTGCGACAAGCCAATGAATTATATGATCATACGATTTAATAACATACATGAAATGAAATTGGTGATCGATGTGATCGTGATCTAATGCAGGCTATGAAATTTTGAACAACGCTGATAAAAAAAGTTTTCAGTCCGAGAAGCGCTCCTTTGCTATGCAACAAGCCAGATAATCATATACTTCCAGTGACCAGTAGAGTGCTTCCTCGCTCATACGCTCCGTTTCTTGGAGTCCCAGAGTCGAGAAGAAGGGAGTGGGGAACGAAGCCGAGACGCCGACCGAACGGATGGCAATCAAAACAAAACGTAACGCGTTCTACAAGGAAATTTTGCCAAATATCTGCAATTCCTATTTTAGCTCGTGTAGTCGGGACAGAGCCCCCCTCCCCCTTGGGGGGAACATGCAGAGAGGAGGTAGAGAATAATTTTTTCCACTTCGCGCCTCAAAACATCTAATGTACGAAAAATCAGGTCGATGGGTTACCATTTGCACCTCCTGTAATACAAGCTATTTTTAACGGAAATCGTCCATTATCACCCCTTCGAAGGGGTTGGAAAGAGGTAGAGGAGGGTTGTGTGGCATTTTTCCCTCATTCTATGCCTCGAAGCCATGTTAAATACAAAAAAAATGGGCTCATTTGGACAGCATATACCCCTTCTGCAATTTTGTGCATATTTGTTAAATTTTTGTTCAAATTCGGAAAAATTTTGAACGCGATGCGCGAACGGAAGATATTGTCCGATTTAAAAAATTTTTTTTTCCCTGTGTTTGTGTTAACGAGTAGCAACTTTTCCGCACTATTACGATTCCATTTGAAAACTTTTTTGTTTTTCGCTCCGGTCTAGTATACATATACATTCTGTCAAAAAAGTACCGGGAATTGATCATTTAAAAAGTGCGGTTAACGGGTTTGTCAACATTCTTTTTGTTGTTAAGTTGATACATTCGTCCTGTATATTGACGTGGAGTTCGACTGTCATCTGTCATTCAGTTTGTTTATAGTGCTCGATCTTCTGAGTTCTCTCAAGTGTGTCCCGCGATTGTCACAATGGATACAAAGATTGAACAAAGAATTTGTTCTCAATTTTGCGTTGCAAATGGAATTTCGTGCCGAATCGCTGCAAATGTTGGAGAAGGCTTACGGTGAATTGACTCTATCAAAAACACGTGCATATGAGCGGTACAGTGCATTCAAAAGTGGTCAAGATGTGGTGGAAGATTTGCCTCGCTCTGGTCGTCCATCGACGTCTTCAACTGAAGTCATATCGATGAAGTGAAGGAAATGGTGACTGAAAATCGTCACTTAAGTTTGAGAGAGATAGCAGGTGAACTTTCTGTGTCTTACGAATTAGTTCGTACTATTTTACATGATTGTTTGGACATGAAACGCGTTGCCGCTCGATTAGTTCTGAAAGACTTGAATTTTCTCCAAAAACTGAATCGCGTAAAGGTCGCTGAAGACATGCTAGAACGAGTCAATTTCGACTCCACATTCATAACACGCATTATAACAGGTGATGAGACATGGGTTTACGAGTATGACATGCAAACCATTATCGCCACTGATGTTCAATTTATATATAGAAGAAGCAATGAACGAAGTGAAGGAGGAAATTCAATCGAAATTACAGATTCAGGGAGAAAATATAAGTATGTTGAGATTCGCGGATGACATAGCTATATTGGCCACGAGTAGTACTGAGTTAGAAAATATTCTCAACACCATGAGAACAATATTATTGGAAAACTATTGTATGAATATAAATAAAGACAAAACAAAATTCATGATGTGTACAGCAGCGAAAACAGCTAGAAGAACGAGAATCAAAATAGATACCGAGACAATTGAACAGGTGAAAGAATTCAAATATCTAGGAAGCATAATTACAGAGAACGGCAAAAACGAAAGAGATATAAGAGCAAGAATAGCACAAGGGAAACAGGCTTTTTATCAAAAGAGACAGTTATTATGCTCAAAAAATATAAGCTTGGAAGTAAGGAAGAAATTCTTGAAAAGTTACGTTTGGAGCACAGCATTATATGGTTGCGAAACTTGGACAATGGGGAAAACTGATCAACGAAGACTTGAAGCTTTTGAAATGTGGTGTTATAGGAGGATGCTCAGAATAAAATGGATAGACAAAGTCAAAAATGAAGAAGTACTCGAGCAGATAAATGAAGAAAGAAATCTTTTGAAACACATCGTGAAAAGGAGAAGCAATCTTATAGGACACACATTACGGCATGAGAGTTTATTGAAAACAATATTGGAAGGGAAAATGAATGGTAAAACTGGTAAAGGTAGACCTAGAGCAAGTTATATGAAGCAAATCGTACAAGACAAGGGATGTAGTAGATATGTAGAAATTAAGCGTTTGGCGGATAATAGACAGGGGTGGAGGGTTTCATCAAACCAGTCGTAAGACTGATTACTTCATGATGATGATGCAAACCAGTCAACAAGCTTTGGAGTGGCGGCTTCCAGCTGAGCCGAAACCGAAAAAGCCACGCCAAAGCCGATCAAAAGTGAAGGTAATGTTGACTGTGTTTTTTGATTATCGCAGTGTTGTACATTCGGAATTCTTGCCAGAAGGTCAGACGGTGAATAAAGAATATCATCTAAGCATTATGCGGCGTTTAAGAGAGCAAATTCGTCGAAAAAAGCCAGATTTGTGGAAAGAAAATTCATGGATTTTGCATCACGATGATGCACCATCTCACAAGGCTTTCATTGTGAACCAATTTTTGGCCAAAAACTCAACAAATATCATCGAACAGCCACCGTATTCACCTGATCTGGCTCCAGCCGACTTTTTTCTGTTTCCAAATCTTGAATTACCACTTCGAGGCACCCGTTTTGAATCGATAGAAGATATCAAAGAGAATTCGCGGCGAGAACTGAAATCGATTGCGGAAAAAGCGTATGAAAAATGTTTTGATGATTGGATTGGTCGTTGGCATAAATGTATCATTTCGGGAGGGGACTACTTTGAAGGCGATACAATAGATTTGGAAGGATAAAAAATATTTTGTGTTTTATTCAAGAATTCCCGGTACTTTTTTGACAGAATGTATGTACTTATCACACTCATATTCAAAGGAATTTGGTGACGATGCGATATACCGGTAAACTGTAACAATATTCCATCATAAATCATGACAATTCCACAATTTCATTTATAAGCTGAGTTTGCTTAGTGGCGTCCTAAGTTATCCCAACTTGCTCCAAGTATTTCGGATTTGCTATTTCCAGTTATAGAAACAAATTGATTGGTTCGGTACAATTCAAAGCAACTTGTGTGCTATCTGGGTATACTTATTTGAGAGTCAGGGAAAATTTTGAACATGGTCAGTGAAAGTCAGGGAAAGTCAGGGAAAATGACTCTTCAAATTTTGGGGGAACCCTGCCTAGTGAGTAACTTCTAACCGTGCGACGTGTTGGCACGTACGTGTGCGGTACTCTCTGGTGAAAATGGGAGCGAGAAGAATGAGTAAACAAAGCGTATGCTGAAGGGTAACAGGAGCGTCAATGGAAAGTATACGAAGCTTGAATGGAAAGTATACAAAGAGTATGTGAAACAGGAATTGAAACAAAGAAAGCGGGAAAAATTCAAGAAATCTAGACAAAAAAATTGAACCCTGTGGTGAGAATCGAACCAGCGACGTTCACTATGGTAGGGTTTTATCCACTGTGCCATGGATCGTCGTTGAAATCGGTTGTTCAAAGATGTTCTTTGAAGTCATAATAGGTAGGACTCGCATACGCTCCATATAACCTACTATCACGTTACATGAAGCACATGCAAAACGGGATCGGAAGTTTCTGAAACGTATACAGAACGTATGATTTGATGGCTTTCCAGCAAGCGGGTATCATACGCTCCAGAAAGAGGGAGTTGAAACTTTTTTCACTTCGTATACGTTTCCTTCTCGCTTTGTGTATAAGCTTCATTTTCACCAGGGCTGTTATAGAAACGTGATTGCGACGAGTATGAAATAACAATTTTATAAAGTGTACCGCGAATTATCGAATGAAGATCTAAGTGATCTATTGTGTGTATATGTTTTGTGTATAATTATACTTTGTATTCGGTAATAGGTGATTAATCTTGATTTTGGGGTCTTCTCGTCATTTGTTTAAGCCCATTATTTAAACGACGAATTATGTTTAAACGATTGTAATGTTCACTAATCATTATAAACCTCTGTAATCTATGTCCGGCAAAATTATAGCGGACTAAATCTACGCCCTCAACATTAATAACTGTGTCATATTCGTTTTATCTCATTAAAATAGCCCACAGTCCTTCCCAGAAGTGGGATAACCCACACGCTGAAATTATAAAATATTAAAAAATTCGAGAACATTCGTGAATATTGAAAGTACACGGTTGCCGTGTAAAAGGTCATCGAGGTCGTTGTCTTTCGATTTACCGGTACAAGGAACTGTATACGTGATTTTTGGAACTGATTTGTTCTTCATAATGACATTGTGTATGATTGACCGGCTGTGTGTATATTCTTTTCAAAGTGGATAGTGCTTCGTGCAAATGGAAAAGTGTACGTGACTATGGAATGATGTGTTCTTCCTATTGACGCTGTGTGTGATTAACTTTTGATGTTGACATTCTTTTCAAGATTCGGTCGGCGTTTTGGGTAATTGAGAAGACGTATGTGATATTTGAAATGATCCGTTTTTTCAAGTGACTTGATATGTGGTTGACCTGTCGCGTTGACACTTTCATGATTTCAATTAGTACTCTGTACATTCGTTGAAGGTGAATGTGACATTGGTGGTGTGTCCGGCGTTTCATGTTATGAAACGGAAATACGTGGAGAGTCTTTGAGAAGATCAATTGAACGAGGCCCTAGCGGCTAGAAACCTGAGCACCCTAGGCTTATTGGAGTGTGAAAGAGCGCGACTACTACAAAGTATGAGCAATTTAGACAAGATCGTCGGTGCAACCGACCCAAGAGGGAATCCACCAGTCATCGATGCAAATGCACCAGGGAATAATCAAGTGCCCTTTGAACCAAATGTGGTTATATTAAATAACCAGAACCCAGGGGTAAGAGTCAATGGCACATCTAACCAAACCATTGATTTTCAGGAATTTTTTAGAACAACCACCCAGCTAATGTTAGAAAACAACCGAGTCATGATGACGCAAATGTTCGCTGAGTTCCGGAGGCAGTCTTCTGTCTCTTCGGACAATGAGTCGTCTGGCTCAACATCGTCAACTGGTCGTAGGAGCGAGTGGAACCTGAGTGGACCCCTTTCTAAGCAAATACTAGTATTCTCGGGAGGACCTGACGAAAATGTGATCAACTGGCTCGAGCGTGTTCGAGTTATAGGGGAATTGTACACCGTAGACCATCAATGTCTACTTTTGACAGCTACGAGTCGTCTTAAGGGAAGAGCATCAACCCGATATGATAGGCAGTCACCACAGATATTATCATCTTGGTCTTTGTTCTCGAAGGAGATTAAACAGTATTTTGAAACCAGAGAGGATGAGGCATCGATTTTGGCCAGAGTACATGCTCGTACCTGGAAGCACTGGTCTGAGAGTTTCTTGGATTACGCCAAGGCAAAACTTGAAATGCTTGGTGCTTTACAGATGTCCCAGAGGGGGGAACAGGTTCATCATCTAGCCCATGGAATTCGCAAGCCGGTGATGAAAAAAATGGCTCGAGGCTGTCGTATTTACAAGGTTACAGAGTTTTTGGACTATATGCATTCTATCGCCGAGGACAATTGGAAAGAAAATCGTCAGAAAGATCATAAGGGCTCAACGAGACCACAAAAGCTGCTGAAGGATCGTAGAGTCTCTTATAACTGCAGACGTCCTGGACATCTGGCTGCTGAGTGTGCAATTCGTGGCACGAAGGAAATTACGTGCTTCAAATGTGGACTTCGGGGGCGTATAAGCTCTAAGTGCCCTAAAAATTCTATCGCTCCGAATGGTTCATCGTTAAACTGAGCGTACGATCATGGGGACCGTCATGGTTTAACTTCACCTAGGCAAGCTGCTATCGAAGGAAGTAAAGAGACGAGTGCCATCAACGCAGTCATGAGTCGACCAACTCCATCTGCATCCTGCATAGTGATAAGTCGTGAGAAAAATAAAAATAGATCTTTACGTGCATTGATAGATACTGGTAGTCCTATATGTTTGATAGAAGATGATGTTTTTGAAGCTTATTTTGAGGATTGTGAACTATCGTATCCAAATGTATTAGAAAAGAAATATCGCGGAGTTGATGGTTCACTAATTCGTGCAAAAGGTTTCATTGTCGATCGTTTGTTGCTGCGAAATGTAGAAGATCAAAGCTCTGAGGTGAGATTCTTAGTTGTGCCAGATGACACTATGACCTTTGACGTTTTACTTGGTAGGGATTTTATTGATGATAATAATCTTGTCCCTACGTACCATAATGGTACTTGTAAATTAGAATCGTCTGGAAATCAACTATTCGTTAGTGCTAAACCAGAGATTCTAGCTATCGAACATGAACCTGAATTAAGTAAATATGAATCAGTGTCAAATGATTTAGACGAGGATCTGAATGTGGAAACCAAAAGCGATATTATTGCTTTGCTCAAGCGGTGTGAAGAAACACCAGTAGAAGAGATAAATGATGATTATTCGGTCAGGGTTTAATTGAAGGACGATACTTCATATGCATACGTACCTCGTAGGATGTCATGGTCCGAGAAAACCAATTTGCAAATTATAATTGACGACCCACTAGACAGGAAAATTATTAAACCAAGTGCATCAGAGTACTGTGCTAGAGTCGAATTAGTTCGAAAGAAAAATGGGAAACAACGTATGTGTGTGGATCTTCGCCCTTTAAACGAGACAATATATAAACAAGAGTACCCATTTCCGCTAATTGAAGATCATTCGGATCGTTTATATAGAAAATCAGTTTTCACGGTGTTAGACCTCAAAGGTGGGTTTCATCAAATTGATGTACATAAGGATGACACTAAATATTCCGCTTTCGCCACCCCGTTTGGACAATATGAATATACCAAACTTCCATTTGGATATTCACAGGCTCCAGCGGAGTTTCGAAAGAGGATCGTTCAGATTTCTCTGATATGACAAGGTAAATTGTTAGTTTATATAGCCGAACCCTTGATTGCAACTGAAAGCATCAAGGAGAATTTGGAAATACTTGAGGAGGTCTTGTTTATTCTGGAGAGATACGGACTCGAATTGAATTATAGTAAGTGTCTTTTTGTTGAAAAAAAAATCGAGTACCTTGGTTACATAGTCTCTAAAAATGGCATAACGCTGAGTGATAGGCACACGGAACCCATTCGAAATTATCCGGTACCAAAAACTTTAAGGCGGCTGCAAGGATTCCTTGGCTTCACTAATTATTTTCGGAAATTCATAGCGGACTCCTCACTCATAGCAAGGCCATTATACATGTTGACGAAAAAGAATGTATCTTTTCAGTTTAACCCTCTGCGGCATGGGTCACTGGGTGACCCACCTAGATAATATTACTTTTTCATTATTTTGACCACTTTTCAACCAATTGCACCCAAGTTTTTGGTTTTTTATACGTTTGACTGGATATATTGATTCATTAATTAGTGATTGATGAACAATCAACCAGAACATGCTGATTTTCTCAGAAAAATTCATGACAACTTCAAGGACAAGGGCTAATTTGATGAAATATCGGATCGTATAGTTTTTGAGGTCGTTGATTACGAATCCGGGGTCAGATTTTCGGAATTCAAAATGGCAGATACGATATGGCGAACATAAAGTCCGGAAATTGCGTGAATTGTCTGGAACTTGTGTATTTGGGGTTTGGAGAGTCTCTGATTACGAATCCGGGATTAGATTTCCGGAATTCAAGACGGCAGGTACGATATGTCGGACATGATATCCGGAAATTGCGTGAATTTCCTGGCAACTTTGGGACCGGGGATTTTGAGAGCTGCTGATTACGAATCCAGGATCAAATTTCCGGGATTAAAGATGACGGATGCAATATAGCGGACATGAAATCCGACAATTACATGAATTCCCTGGAAACTGTGTATATCAGGGTTCGGGGAGTCTCTGATTCCGAATCCGGAATCAGATTTCTCGAATTTAGGATCGTAGATGCGATATGGCGGAAATGGTGGCGGAAATTGTGTGGATTTCCTGGAAACTTCGTGAATGGGGTTTTGGAGGGTCACTGATTACGAATCCAGACTCGGATGTCTGGATTCAAGATGGCTGATGCTATATAGTGCACATGACATCTGAAAATTTCTCGAATTTCTTGAAAAATTCGTACATGAGGGTTTGGAGAGGCAATGATTAGGGATCCAGGATCATATTGTTGGAATACGACATAGCTGATCCAAAACGCTAGACATCATGTTCGAAAATGACGTTGGTTCCTCGCGAACTACGTGCAGCGGATTTCAGGGGTTGTGAATTTCTGAGACCAGATAATCTGGATTTCAAGTGCCAAATATAGAATGATCGGAATGAGATTTCGAAACCCTGTACAGTTTTGGGATCGATGTGAAGGGCAGCGGTCGATTCATGATCGAATTTCCATATTCTCCTGAGAACTTTGTATGAATCAGGGAAGTCATTGCTCACGAATCTGACATGGAATGACTGAGATTTGAAACAGTGGAAACAAATTAGTCAATATCATGTGAATGATTCGATGTGGGAAAAATAAAATCATGTGACACACACTCAAGCATTCTGCCAGCCAAAATACGCCTCCCACACTTGGCATTACCCAGAACTGACGACGAGGACGTGGTGGGAATACAGTTCCATTTGTGTGTTGGTTTTTCCATTTTTTATTTTTTTTCGTTTTTGTAAATGTTTCCATTTTTTTGGCTCTCTAAATTATTTTTTCTGCTGTTTTATTGATTTTCTGACGGTTCTTTCAATTGCTCTTTGATTATGCTCGTCTTTCAGATGGTTTTATAATTCTTTGTTCAAACATTTTTCAAGTTCTCATCCATGGAGATATCACGATTAATACATACAATACATTGATGACCGTCATGAAATTCAAATAAGTTAGAAAGTTCGACGGGATCATGTTCATTTGGCGTGAAATTTCTTGAAACAATTGGAATCGCTTGCAAGGCAGAGTGGAACTTGACATTCTGTACAACTCCAGAACGATTTCTTTGCATTCTTTGTTGTACTACAAAGGGCACAACGTCTACGTTTCCCATATTCTGATACATGCGCGGCCTCTGCTAATATTTTTTCCTAAGAGCGTGTGCAAAATTCGGTTTCCCAAGCTTGTGTTGCGTGCGCAAAGTGAGTGATTCCCGCACTAGTCTGACTGCCGTGTAGGAATCACTCACTTCTTGTCAGGAAAAATAGTATACGATACTCGTGCACACGTAGGTCATCCCACACTCGCTTTGCTCGTATCGTAATGTACTATTTCTTCACATATTTGAGGTTTATGACTACGCGACATGGTGGTTTGCTCTTCCTGATGAAATAAAACCTCGGATATCTGTTAAGATACCAAATGACGGAGAAGAAGGATTAGTTCCAAATAGTAACGATGGATTAGAATATCATATCTGTGATAATGACGACCTGTAAATAGATGGGGAGGATAGAGATTGAAGTTTTTTTTAGGAAATACTGTATGTATATAAAAACGACTCTTACTTTTATGAGCAACATACATGTTTGAAAGATATTATGCGTGAAAAAGTACCCTTCTCACGATGTATGTTGAATTGTAAATACGTAGATACAATGTATATGGAAATTCATGTTTTTTAGCTTGACAAGTTAGTTCGGGACGAACTAAATATCAGAATGGCCGGACTGTAGGCAACAAGCGTAAACGTCCCTTTATAACGTCGATAATATGAATCGGCCTCAACTCTTCTCGGATCCTGCGCACCCTGCAAGCCTACTGAGTAGCTTCCAACCGTGCGATGTGTCGGCACGTACGTGCAGTGCTGCCAGAAATGGAGGAGCTCCAGCGTTTTACCCCCTCCATGTACCATCGCAGAGCACGCACGCTATAACTATATATATGACATCTATAGTTATAGCGTGCGTGCTTTGCAATGGTATATGGAGAGGGTAAAACGCTGGAGCTCCTTCATTTCTGGCAGCACTGCGTACGTGTCCGGTACTGTTATAGAAACGTGGTCGCGACAAGTATGGAATAAGAATTTTATGAAGTGTACCGCGAATTATCGAAAGAAGATCTAAGTGATCTACTGTGTGTATATGTTTTGTGTACAATTATACTTTGTATTCGGTAATAGGTCATTAATCTCCATTTCGGGGTCTTCTCGTAATTATGTTTGAACGATTGTGATGTTCACTGATAATTATGAACCTCTGTAATCTATGTCCAGCAAAATTATAGCGGACTAATAAATCTACTTCCTCAAAATTAATAACTGTGTAATATTCGTTTTATTTTATTAAAATAGCCCACAATCTTGAAGATATATTTGACAAAACATGTTAAAGATATCCTTTGAAAGACATCCTCGAGACATATCGGAAAAATGTCTTTTTGATATCTGTTCGATATGTCTTCAAGATGTTTTTCGAAAGATATCTTCAAGATGTCTTTTTGATATGTCTTGTAACCAGGTGGAAGAGCATGCTTTGAATTTTCTGTAACATAACGTGCCGTAAACGTACTATTATGAACTCTGCTTAGCTTGCGGTCATGCATAAAATGTGGACATTATGTCTGTAATATGGTGTCATCACCACCAATCCCTGGTGGAACGAAAAGTACAAGAAAAGTGGTGAAGTAGTAGTTCTAATTGTGCAAAAAAGAGTAGTGGATGAGTAGCGGAAAAGGAGTGAAGGAAAATGCGATTTTCTTGGGGAAAAAGGACGTAGGAGGTGAAATAAAAAGGGAAACAGAAACTAGAGACTTTAATCTATACATTGAGCATATAATCAGAATGATATTCAGTGATTAAGATGTTGATTGAGCGATTTCACGTCAGGATCAAGGTCAAATCAAGGTCAAAGATCTCAAATCGAGATATATAATTTTTTTGCCTTCGGATTCCGAACCAGCGGGAAATTTTACATTCAGATACATTTTTACATTTGGATAAAAGTGATATCTGCAGGTCATATAAAGGTCATATATAGGTGAAATCCTGTTTTTGAATCTTTTTTTTTATATTAGGCTAAGCAGACTTGAATTGGTTGACTTTCACGTTTTGAGGGTCGCAGATCACGATTCTGGGGTCTATATGACCCCGTCACTTCAGAATCAAGGTCAAATCAAGGTCAAACATCTCAAATCAAAAGATATAATTTTTTTGACCCCGGATTCCGAACCTGCGGTAAATTTTACATCCAAATACACTTTTACGTTCAAATTAAAGTGATATCTGCAGGTCATATAAAGGTCATATGTAGGTAAAATCCTTTTTTCAAATCTTTTCTCTGATATTAGGCTAGGCAGGCTCTTGAATTAGCTGACTTCTACGTTTTTGGGATCGTAGATCACGATTCCAGGGTCTATATGACCTCATCACGTCAGAATCAAGGTCAAACATCTCAAATCAAGAGATATAATTGTTTTGATCCTGGATTCCGAACCAGCGTGAAATTTTACATCCGAATACACTTTTACATCCAAATTGAAGTCATTTTGAAACGTGGAAATAGAGGCGTGCATAAGTGCGTTGACGTTCTAGCATGGTGACTTTCGGAAACCAAATCTCTGACTCATCACCTGCCTATTTTAACCTGTCAGAAGAAAGTGAATATCGATCACATAGATGTAGAAAGGATGCAATATGGGCCCAGTAAAGGAAATTAGAGGTGATTTCTATCCAAGTCATCTTGATTCACAACAAACCGTTATGAAAACTTGAAACGTTTATCTGAGAACTGTATCTTGAAAATCGGTGGGAGCGTTAGCTCTGCCAACTTTCAATCAATTGCCTCGGTTTTTTTTAATTGTATTCGTGATATGGTCATCCAATGAAATACATACGGGGGTGACGAAATATCAATATTTACGTTTCTCTTGAGACACGAATTTTGGTGTGAAAATCCTACGTTTTTCTTCAAATCGATGCCATTTCGTAAAAGAGCATATTTTTCAAAAGCGATACGTATTTCACTACATTTTGGGTAACAAAAACGAATTATTTTTGGTGCATTGTTTTGGTTCAATCTTGGACTGGGTTATTTCTCCCACCAAACGACCATGAATTTCCGCAGCGCACCGATCAATCGCCCTGTCAGGCCGCCATATTTGCAGAAAAAAATTGAACAAAGAAGTTATTCTGAACTTCAATAGTAGCATAACACCTTGCTGCATTTCAATTTGAATGGCACCTCTCTAATTATTCACAAACAAAAATCTGGAAAATTGGCGTTTTTGGAGGGATCACTTTAGTCTTGTCCTTCAAAGCTAACTCTTATAACGAGCAAGAGTAAATCGTTTATATTCAGGTTGAACAGATTTTGAAAGACAGAGAATTCGAAAAAAAACATTTGACCTACAGATGACCTCTATGTGACCTGCAGATATCAGCTTGATTGGATTATGGGAATTGATCAAGATTTAAAATTTCCCGGCCATTCAGAATCCGGGATTAAAAAAATGATATCCTTTGATGTGAAGATATTTATCCTTAATTTGACCTTGATTCTGACGTGATGGGGGCATATGGTCTCCGAAATTGTGATCTGCGACCGCGAAAACATAGAAGTCAACTAATCCAAGACGCTGCCTAGCCAATATCAGAGAAGACATTCAAAAAAAGAATTTTACCTACATATGACCTTCATATGACCTGCAGATAAAACTGCAATTTGAATGTAAAAGTGTATTTGGATGTAAAATTTCCCGCTGGTTCGGAATCCGGGGCCGAAAAAATTATATCTCCCGATCTGAGATGTTTGACCTTGATTTGACCTTGATCCTGACTTGATGGGGTCATATGGACCCAGGAATCGTAATTTCCGACCCCCAAAACTCATAGGTACCCACCTCTGTTCTAGTGTTCCAACGTAGATCAAATGTTGACCTATGTTATACAAGGATTTCGGATCGATCAGAACGATTTGAATGAGAAAAGTAGTGGGAAAGTGTAGGATGAGTTGTTGCTGGCGTTCTCACGTCTTTTTCTCATTCCAACTATTCTATGGGAATTCTATCGGATATATCTATAATGTGAGGGGGATCTGAGATATGTTGGATCATGTGACAATATTCATACGAGGACTTCGTATCAATCAGAACGATTCAAATGAGAAAAGTAGTGGAAAAGTACAGGATGAGTTCTTGCTGGCATTCTCACGTTTTTTTCTCATTCCAACTTTTCTATGCGTATTCCATGGGGTATGTGTTTACTATGGAAGGGATCTGGGATATATAAGATCATACGACAATATTTATACAAGGATTTCGGATGGATGAAAACAATTAAAATGGGGAAAGTAGTGGAAAAGTGGTAGAAAAGTGGCGGATGAGTTATTGATGGCATTCTCACGTTTTTTTCATTCCAACTTTTCTATGGCAATTCTATGGGATATGTCTATACTGTTAGGGGTACCTGGGATATGTTAGATCATGCAAAAATAATTATACAAGGATTTCGGATGGATCAGAACGATTTAGATGAGAAAAGTAGTGGGAAAGTATAGGATGAGTTGTTGCTGGCGTTCTCACGTCTTTTTCTCATTCCAACTATTCTATGGGAATTCTATCGGATATATCTATAATGTGAGGGGGATCTGAGATATGTTGGATTATGTGACAATATTCATACGAGGACTTCGGATCAATCAGAACGATTCAAATGAGAAAAGTAGTGGAAAAGTACAGGATGAGTTCTTGCTGGCATTCTCACGTTTTTTTTTCATTCGAACTTTTCTATGCGCATTCTATGGGGTATGTGTTTACTGTGGAAGGGACCTGGGATATAAAAGATCATACGGCAATATTTATACAAGGATTTCGGATGAATCAGAACAATTTGAATTGGAACAGTAGTGGAAAAGTGGTGGAAAAGTAGCGGATGAGTTATTGGTGGCATTCTCCCGTTTTTTTCTCATTCCAACTTGTGTATGGAAATTCTATCGGATATATCGATAATGTGAGGGGGGTCTGAGATATGTTGGATCATGTGACATTATTCATACGAGGACTTCGGATCAATCAGAACGATTCAAATGAGAAAAGTAGTGGAAAAGTACAGCATGAGTTCTTGCTGGCATTCTCACGTTTTTTTTTCATCCGAAGTTTTCTATGCGTATTATATGAGGTATGTGTTTACTGTGGAAGGGACCTGGGATATAAAAGATCATACGGCAATATTTATACAAGGATTTCGGATGAATCAAAACAATTTTAATGGGAACAGTAGTGGAAAAGTGGTGGAAAAGTAGCGGATGAGTTATTGGTGTCATCTCACGTTCTTTTCTCATCCCAACTTGTCTATGGGAATTCTATGGGGGATGTCTATACTGTGAGAGGTATCTGGGATATGTTAGATCATGTCACAATAATTATACGAGGATTTCGGATCGATCAGAACGATTTGTATGTGCAAAGTAAGGGAAAAGTATAGGATGAGTTGTTGCTGGCATTCTCACGTTTTTTTCTCATTCCAACTTTTCTATGCGTATTCCATGAGGTATGTGTTTACTATGGGAGGGATCTGGGATATATAAGATCATACGACAATATTTATACAAGGATTTCGGATGGATCAAATCAATTAAAATGGAAAAGTAGTGGAAAAGTGGTGGAAAAGTAGCGGATGAGTTGTTGGTGGCATTCTCGCGTTTTTTTCTCAGTTCAACATTTCTCTGGGGGATGTCTATACTGTGGGATGTATCTGGGATATGTTAGATCATGGCACAATAATTATACGAGAATTTCGTATCGATCAGAACGATTTGTATGTGAAAAGTAAGGGAAAAGGATAGGATGAGTTGTTGCTGGCATTCTCACGTTTTTTTTCTCATTCCAACTTTTCTATGGCAATTCTATGGGATATGTCTATACTGTTGGAGGTACCTGGGATATGTTAGATCATGCAAAAATAATTATACAAGGATTTCGGATGGACCAGAACGATTTAGATGAGAACAGTAGTGGGGAAGTATAAGATGAGTTGTTGCTGGCATTGAACTCTATATCATAGGAAGGCGCACTTCTCATGTTATCTGTAGTATAGTCCGGTGAGATTTTGAATGGGATTTCGAGTGGGATGCTATCTCTCTTCAACAATAGATGCGACTATAGTTCCTTAATATAAACAAAAGAGAAAGCAACCTTCTCTCTTGCACTAAGCCCACCGGCCATTTTTGAGAAGTGCGCTTTCTAGTATGATGTTCAATGGTTGCTGGCATTCTCACGTTTTTTTTTCATTAGAACTCTTCCATGCGTATTCTATGAGGTATGTGTTCATTGTGCGAGGGATTTGGGATATATGAGATCATACGCCATTATCAATACAAGGATTTCGCAATTATCAAAACAATTTATATGGGAACATTTGTGGAAAAGTGGTGGAAAAGTAGCGGAAGAGTTATCGAGGGCATTCTCACCTTTTTTTCCCATCCCAACTTTTCCATGTGTATTCTAAGGCATATGTGTTCACTGTGGGAGCACAGTAAAAAGTTTTTCGTCATTGTGTTACGTGTTCAAATTCGTGTGTAGAATATTTAACATTCTAGAGTGTTGATTCAACACAATCGTTGTGTGAACTCAACCGATTGTGTTGAGTGCGTTTGTGTTAACACGACGATTGTGTTGAATCAACACTCTAGAATGTTGGATCTTCTACACACAAATTCTAACACTTTAGATAATGACGAAGAGTTTTCTACTGTGAGGGATCTGAGGTATATAAGATCCTACGAGAATATTTATCCAAGCATTTGGGATGAATCAGAACAATTTAAATGAGAAAAGTAGTGGAAAAGCAGTGGATGAGTTGGTGGTGGCATTCTTACGTTTTTTCCCCATTCCCACTGTTCTATGGGTGATCTATGGCGTATTTATCTACTGTGAGAGCTATCTGGGATACACTGTTAAAAATTTCTGCATGAATTTTAATGTAAATCTACCGGAAGTTTTTTTCAAGTACGTAACTGAAAATTCATGTACAAGTTCCACAAATTTCAAGTCTACATACATTAAATTTAATGTACATGGATTTGAAATTTAATGTATGAATACATGAAATTTGTATATGAATTTTCATTCGCCCCAGTAAAGATGTGAAATTATAATAATACATCAACAATGATTATTCAGTAAAATATTTATGCTTTGGCCCAAAATGTCTTCAAAAATAAAAAACTGAATTTTAAGCAAAAAACATGTTTCGGAGGAGAACACTTGCAGATTGACGGCCACGTTGTTCATTACGTTCTCATGTCATGGAGAGAAAATTGGAACCCTCGAAGAGAATCGAACCACCTCAACCAATCCCTACCTAATGTTGCGCGATCTACTATCCCAACGCCCTAACGACCTAAGCTAAACCGGTACCTACGTGGTTTATTAGAAAACATCAATGTAAATGACGTGGATATCTGATTCAATCCATCGGTTGAGTATAATAATCTATTAACCTATGTGAAAATTGCAATTCGGTTGACAGATGTGAGGTTAAGTTTATGTGATAAAGAATAATGAATGAATTATTTTTGTGAAATGTGTGGTCGTTATTGTTTAATTATTATGTAATCAAAATCTTTTCAAGCGAAAGTTTAAAATAAATTTCCAAAAACTTGGATTATTCACATAAAGCTCGTTGGATCCCGTACAGCACAACCACCGATCCTCCACCTGAGACTTCGGTGGACCAGAGGTGGAGAATTGGTGGAGAAATGGGAGCCGTGGAAATAAGGGAGAAATAAGGGAGAATCTCCGTTGAGGCAACGGAGAGGCGACGGAGAAATGTCCGCCCCCTGTATTTTCAGTAAAACTTAAATTCGTGAATTCATACATTCGGATTTGGTTACGTAAATGCACCAATAAGAATTATATCGAAAATACAGGGGGCGGACATTTCTCCGTCGCCTCTCCGTTACCTCAACGGAGACTCTCCCTTATTTCTCCCTTATTTCCACGGCTCCCATTTCTCCACCAATTCTCCACCGAAGTCCTAGGTGGAGGATCGGTGGTTGTGCTGTATGGGATGGTTTTACTCTTGAAGAGTACTGTCAAAGTTGACATTTGCAAATTGGAGAAAAAAGTCTTATTTTCTGTCTTGAATTTGTCATTAGAGTGGTGATAAACTTGTAGAAAGAGTTTGAAGGTTGGGTGAAATCCATATTGATCAGGAAAGTCAAAACCGTATTGCAAAACTTGGAAAATCTGTTAACGTAGCTGACAATACTGGGGTATGGAGTCAGCTTTCCCTTACTACATGAAATCTAGGCAGGAGAAATGTATCAAAATTCAGTGAATTCAAGTTGGTGTCAATTAAGAGAGGATAGAAATATTCATTGGATTTTATTGGTTATTATAAAAATGTTGACAAATAAGGAAAGGCTATGTAGGACTCACTGTATCGTCTTTCATTATTTTTGTTTCAATAATTTTGTATTGTGGAGATTTTTGTATTTTCTTACTAATAAGTTGAAGAAACAAGTGTATTGAACCTGTTTCACAAATATAATAACATTCATTCGTAGCAGCATGATACAACATTATTGAAACAAAAATAATGAAAGACGATACAGTGAGTCCTACATAGCCTTTCCTTATTTGTCAACATTTTTATAATAACCAATAAAATCCAATGAATATTTCTATCCTCTCTTACTTGACACCAACTTAAATTCACTAAATTTTTATACATTTCTCCTGCCTAGATTTCATGTAGTAAGGAAAAGCTGACTCGATACCCCAGTATTGTCAGCTACGTTAACAGATTTTCCAAGTTTTGCAATACGGTTTTGACTTTCCTGATCAATATGGATTCCACCCAACCTTCAAACTCTTCCTACAAGTTTGTCACTACTCTAATAACAAATTCAAGACAGAAAATAAGACTTTTTTCTCCAATTTGCAAATGTCAACTTTGACAGTACTCTTCAAGAGTAAAACCATCCAACGAGCTTTATGTGAATAATCCAAGTTTTTGGAAATTTATTTTAAACATTCGCTTAAAATAGTTTTGATTAAATGAGTTCTTCATGACTCATATTACCACAAAAATGATTTGATCTCTGAGTTTTTTCTGAGAAATATTGATGTGAGTATTTGAATAAAACTCATTCTCACTGCATCAACAAATTATGATTTTTCACATATTACAACAGCTATGACTGATTCAATAATTCATGTTGCACTGGATAATAGATTTTTTTAATACATAATCATTAAGAACTAACGATCACACATTTCACGAAAATAATTAATTTTTATTTTCCAATTCAAAGAAGTCAACCTCATATCCGTAAACTATATTTCAATTCTAAAATACAAACAGATTTGTTACATCTTCTTTCTCATTTATATCACCTGTAATTATGTGTAAAAATTAATGAAAAAACCTGTTCAGCTGTTTAAAAATCTTTATGCAATACGTGCTGTATGGGTACTGACATTTCCGATATCAAGTGTGAACAATATTTTATTCATTTTAGAATTGAAAAATTCATTCTTCTCCATTTTATATATATTTTAGTAAGCACTTGTAAAATTATTAGAGATGGTTTTACTCCACATCATCAATTAGTTCAACTTATTACATACTAATAAGTAGCTCACTAGTTTTGACCAACTAACGCTAGTTGGATTCAACTTATCAGTAATTGACCAGTACCTCGCTAGTTTTTTGTGCTCAGTTTTTCCTCTCTAGCGCCTCATCAGTCATAGGAAAAAATTTGTGAAATTTCTACCAGGGGACAAACGAGACATATGATATTTTTCGCATCCTTCTTTCATAAAATATGTAAGAATTACAAATTTCAAACATGTGATAATAAAATACATGCATGGGATTGCGCACTGTGAATGCAAATTCTCATTCCATATTGTTTCTGAAATATAGGAAGCCAAATTTTCTGAATTATAACCTTCAATCGTAAGAATTTTCCATCGATCCCTTTCACTGTGAAATTAAAATCCTCAATCCCAAGCATGTATTTTATCATCGTTTTTTCGAGAAAATTTTTATTTCTCACGTGGTTCACGAAAATATTTCGTGCAAAATTTCGTACCCTTCCCCAACAGAACCTCAAATTTGTGTACGTCCAGGAAACGCCCAAATACGTTTCTCGGACGTTCTTCGGAGGTTTCCTGGACGTACACAAATTTTAGGTTCTGTTGGGGTTCACTGTCGTTCAAGCACTCTCAACGACAAGACTCGTAGAGTGTAACCTTATGCGATTGAGAATCATAATTTCAAAATTTATAATCACAAAAAGATTATAATTATTCAATTTATTCACTCAATTTCAAACATTATTGATGGTTATGTTATTTTCTCAAATCTCTATCGATTTAGCCCAAGTTAATTTTTAATGTACTGATACTTGAAATTGTAATTCAATTCCACATGATTTGAAAATTAATGTAATGATACTTGAATATCATTTAATGTACCTTCAAGTTGAAATTTCATGTACTCTGGTACATTAAGAGTGCATTAAAATTCAAGAAATTTTTAACAGTGTATGTTTTTTCATGTGAAAATAATTGTACAAGGATTTCGGATCGATCAAAACGATTCATACATGAAAAGTATTGGAAAAGTATAGGATCAGTTGTTGCTGGCATTCTCGGGTTCTTTCGCATTCCAACTTTTCTATGGGAATCTATGGGGGATGTCTATACTGTGTGATGTATCTGGGACTTTTCCACTACTTTTTACATATGAATCGTTCTGATCGATCCGAAATCCTCGTACAGTTATCGTGCCATGATCCAACATATCCCAGATACCTCTCGCAGTATAAACATCCCCCATAGAATTCTCATAGAAAAGTTGGAATGAGAAAAAACCGTTAAAACGTCACCAACACCTCATCTGCTACTTTTCTGCTACTTTTCCCATTTGAATTGTTTCAATTTATCCAAAATCCTTGTATAAATGTTGTTGTATGATCTTATATATACTCGATCCCTCCCACAGTAAACACATACCTTATAGAATACGCACAGAAAAGTTGGACGGGGAAAAAAACGTGATAGTGCCAGTAACAACTCATCCTATACTTTCCCACTACTTTTCTCATTTAAATCGTCTTGATTGATCCGAAATCCTTGTATAATTACTTTCACATGACCTCACATATCCCAGATACCTCTCACAGTATAGACATATCCCATAGAATTCCCATAGAAGAATTGGAATGAGAAAAGAACGTGAGAATGCTAGCTGTAACACATCCGTTACTTTTCGCATTTATATTGTTCTGATTCATCCGGAATCCTTTATAAATATTGTCGTATGATCTTATATATCTCAGATCCCTCCCACAGTGAACATAAACCCCACAGAACACGCATAGAAAAGTTCGAATGAGAAAAAACCGTGAAAATGTCAGCAACGAGGCATCCTATCTTCTTCCACCACTTTTGCCGTTTAAATTATTCCCATTCTTCTGAAATCCTTGTAGCAATATTGTCGTATTATTTCATATATACCAGATCCCCCCACAGTGAACACATACCTCATAGACCAGGCATAGAGAAGCGGGAATGAGAAATAAACGTGAGAATGGCCCAATAACTCATCCACTACTTTTCCACTACTTTTCCCATCTAAATTGTTCTGATTCATCCGGAATAATTATTTTCACATGATCTTACATATCCCAGATACCTCTCACAATATAGACATACCCCGTAGAATCCTCATAGAAAAGTTGGAATGAGAAAAAAACGTGAAAATGCCAGCAACAATTCATCCTCCACTTTTCCACTACTTTTGACATATAATTCGGTCTGATCCACCCGAAATCCTCTCATCATCATTGTGTCATGAAACAACATATGCCAGATACCTCTCACAGTATGGACACCCTGATAGAATCCCCATAGAAAAGTCGGAATGAGAAAAAAACGTTAGAATGCTACCAACCCCTGGTGAAAATGGAAGCAGAAAGGAAAAGTAAATGAAGCGTATGCTTGAAAGTAACAGAAGAGTTAATGAAAAGTATACGGAGCCTCAACGAAAGGTTTAAGAAGAGTATGTGAAGCGGGAATTGAAACAAACAAAGCGTATACAATCGAAAGAAAAAAATTAAACTTCTTTGCGGGAATCGAACCAGGGACTTCCACCATAGTGTAAGAGGGTCTTATCAACTAAGCTATAGACCGCCGTTGGCATTGCCTGCTTAAAAACATTATTTGAACTTGGAATAGATATAATTCGCACACGCTTGATGTAACCTACAGTTACGTCACATGAAGCGTGTTGAAAACGGGATCAAAAGCTTATGGAGCGTATATGGAACGTATGATTCCATCACTTTACAGCAAACGAGCATCACACGCTCCAGGAAGAGGGAATTGAAACATTTTTCGCTTCGTATGCGCTTCCGTCGCGTTTTCTGTGTACGCTTCATTTTTACCAGGGACAACTCATCCGCTACTTTTCCACTACTTTTCCCATCTAAATTGTTCTAATTCATCCGAAATAATTATTTTCACATGATCTTACATATCCCAGATAGGTCTCACAGTATAGACATATCCCGTAGAATTCTCATAGAGAATTTGGAATGAGAAAAAAACGTGAGAATGCCAGCAACAACCCTGGTAGACATTTTCTCTAGTTAATCATAAGGCACTTACGAGTTTGCCGGTTCAACTTGTGAGGAACTAGTGAGGAATATTCACGAGTAGCTAGTGAGTAATGTCACGCTCTAACTCATCAGATACTAGTTAGAAAAACTGACCAGTTGCTCGCTAGTATTTCACAAGGCACTTGTTAGTACATAAATATCAATAAAATTTCTAAAAATCAATAACAAATCAAAAAGATTCTCCACTAAATTTACTTTTATTGATTTATTCAAAGATGATAAAAAAAATAACGGCAACCTTCGCTTCACTATGATTTTTGGTAGAAAGACAATATGACACACATTAATCATTATGGTCTGGAATAACTTCGTTGGCAATGTTGAAAAGTTTTCAACCTCACGGGGAACCGAACCTGCTCTACCTACCTACTTAACCTATCGAAATCTAACACCTTGCCAACGTAGCTATTCCGCACTTTGAAATTTGCAGCTTATTTGATGAATAGATTTGCTGGTAAACAGTTCCACCAGTCTCCTGGCAGTTGTACCATGAAAGTTGATCCGCTACATTTAAACTACACATTCTTCGTACTTTTACATATCGGAATCATCGCGCTGAAAAATTGTCAAAATTCATTCCCGTACAATATAAGTGATAAAATTGACAGCGCTTGAAAAAGTGATTTCAATAAACATAACATAAAGACATAACCCTACTTTTGGAATTCGGTTTGGTTTTGTATCTAATAAAACATAAAATTCTTCATAACAGTGATAAATTAATGTGATTTTTGTGATAAGATTATATGTTGGTTTGAATTCATTATTTCCGCTGTCCATTTAAAAATTATGCACATTATGTTCCCAGAAAAAAATTCCCGGGTGGGTGGGATTCCCGAATTCGCATGTGGACTCAGGTTCCTGGCCATGACCCGCCAGGTCCTGCCTGGAACCCCTCTGGTTCCCGCTTGTGGCCGGTCAGGTTCCGAGCAGGATCCAGAGGGTTTCCAGGCAGGACCTGGCCAAGATCTGGCGAGTCCCGGCCAGGAACCTGAGTCCACATGCGAATTCGGGAATCCCACCCACCCGGGAATTTTTGTCTGGGTTATGTGTAAGAAGTGAACTAGAAAATATTACAAGTTATGAATGTATCGTCATGATCCTTCAAGTGTCCCTGTTTTCCATCAAAATCAAATCCCAAAGGAGACTTTTGTGAAATCATATTTATGGTATGTAAAAGTCACATAGATCTATCTCATTTGGATTATTCAAAGAAAAGAGCGGTCACGGTTTTTTTTAATGCTTTGAAGTGCAGTTTGTGTATCATTGGCATTCATTATCATTTTGCTCACTTATATATGTGAGCTTCTGATTAAGTTACCTTAATCACTTAAAGTGAAGAGGAGTGTTTTTTGATAAGTGACGTGAAATGACTTCCTCACTCAAACAATGTGCATAATATAAAATGAACTGTAAGTTTGTTGGAATAAATTGTCTACGAATAAGTATGACTTGAATCGTTAAAGATATTATCTTACACTTATATTGGAAGCGCAGTGAATTTCCCTACTTTAATCAGAATGAACTACTGGCACGATGGATACTTAACTGTGATTTGTTTCCAAAGAGTATTTCTACATCACTTTATTGAACAATACATATATGTGGTCATGAATGGAGCCTAAGGGTTTTAGCAATAAAAAATCATCTGTCAAATTACAAGCACAGGGAATTCCCTTCATTACCATAAATTACATGCGACATGAGAAATATTCAATTGATTTTCATTCTTACAAATTGACTAAATAATTTGTTCATACCTAATTATTTATAAATACATGTATAGTTCAATGAAGTTCTTTTCAAGTAATTTTTGACAATCAATATCTCTCATAAGTATCTATCGTGCCAATGGTTCATGGTGGTCAAAGTAAAGAAAACTCACTGCGCTCCCAATATATAAGTCAATTTCTTCATCGACTCAAGTGTTGTGGATACCTACTTTTTATTCGCAAAGAATTTATTTCAACCAAGTGGCTGGTCATTTCACTTCATACAGATTGTGGATTGAAGGGATGACATCACTTCATTTCACTTGATTACCTGAAGAATCATCAGAGGTTTACAAAAGTGGTAACGATAGTACATTCTTTCAGACAATTTGCATGATGGATAATTGACTGTGATTTGATTCCAAAAAATATTTGTACATAACTTCATTGAATGATACATGTAGTTATAAATGGAGTTTAAGATTCTTACCGTTAGAAAAATCATCTCTCAAATTACAAGCATAGGGAATTTCGTTCACTACCATATCTCACATGCAACAATATAAATATTCAATTGGTTCTGATTCTTGCAAATGGACCTAATGATTTGTTCATATATAATTATTTATAACTACATGCATAGTTCAATGAAGTTATTTCTAAGTAATTTTTGACAATCTGTCCCTTATAAGTATCTATCGTGCCAAAAGTTCATAGTAATATCAGAGTGCAGAAAACTTACTGCGCTCCCAATATATAAGTCAATTTCTCTATCATCTCAAGTTTTGTGGATACCTACTTCTTATTCGCAAAGCATTTATTTCAACAAAGTGGCTGGTTATTCCACTTTATACAGACTGTCGATTGGAGAAATACTATCATTCCATGTGACTTGATGACCGTTTGAAAAATCATCAGAGGTGTACAAAAGTGGGGCTGATAATACATTCTTTCATAAAATCCAATAACTTTGTACCTTCGTCATGCTGTGAAAAAAGAATAGAGCTGTTGAGCATTATTTTATTCATGTACTAATATTTTTGAATAGTTTTCCACGAGGAACAGAATTACTGTCTGTGTTGAATAATTATCTGATCTGTTGCATTGATCAAGTACTTGTTGGAGAAGTATTTCGGAACACAGTACTTTAGTTCAATAAAAATATTGTTTCATATTGAACACCTTTGACATCTGAAGAAAGAACTGTAAAAGATTTCTTACGTACGACTTCTGAAGTATGTCTTGAATACTGATTCTCAAAGCTATCCATTCAGACATCTTTGAGAAGTGGAATAATATTGCATAAGACTTCTAAAGAATGCCTTGCAGATAACTTTTAGACAATGCCAGGGTCAATCTTAAGCCATCTTGAGAACACTTTCAGAAATCTAAAAGATACCCTCAAGAAAGTTTTTCCCCATCATCATGAAGTAATCAGTCTTATGACTGGTTTGATGAAATCCTCCAACCCTGTCTATTATCCGTTTAACTTCTGCATATCTACGACAACCCTTATCTTGTATAATTTGCTTCATATAACTTAATCTAGGTCTACCTCTTCGAGTTTTACCATTCATTTTTCCTTCAAATATTGTTTTCAATAAGCTATCATGCCTTAATGTGTGTCCTATCAGATTGCTTCTTCTTTTCACGACCTGTCTCCAAAGACTTCTTTTTTCATTTACCCTCTCAAGTACTTCTTCATTTTTTACTTCCTCTATCCACTTTATTCTAAGCATCCTTCTATAACACCACATTTCAACAGCTTCGAGTCTGCGTTGGTCCGTTTTTCCAATTGTCTACGTTTCGCAACCATATAATGCTGTGCTCCAAACGTGACTCTCCAAGAATTTCTTCCTCACTGCTAAGCTAATATTCTTCGGACGTAGTAACTGTTTCTTTTGGTGGAAAGCCTGTTTCCCTTGCGCTATTCTTGCTCTTATATCTCTTTCGCTTTCACCGTTTTCTGTTATTATGCTTCCTAGATATTTAAATTCTTTGACTTGCTGAATTGTCTCTGCATCTATTTTGATTTTCGTTCTTTTTGATGTTTTCGCTGTTGTACAAATCATGAATTTTGTTTTGTCCTTATTTATATTCATACAATATTTGTCCAGTAATATTGTTTTTCATAGTTTTGAGAGTATTTTCTAACTCAGCACCACTCGTAGCTAATATAGCTATGTCATCCGCAAATCTCAACATGCTTACATTTTCACCTTGAATCTGTAATGTCAATGGCACTTGCTCCTTCACTTCGTTCATCGCTTTTTCTATATACAAATTGAAAATCAGTGGCGATAGTGAGCATCCTTGTCTCACCCCTCTTCTAATTTGTGCTTCTCCTTTTTGACCTTCTATTTCTATTATTGCGGTTTCATTCTTATATAATTCATATATTATTCTCCTATCCCTGGAATTAATTCCTACCTTTTTCAAAATCGTGAACATCTTCTCCCAATCAACATTATCGAATGCTTTTTTTATACCTACAAAACCTATAGACACAGACTTTTTTAACTCCAGACTCTTCTTCACTACTGTTCTCAGTGCTAATATTGCTTCCCGCGTTCCCCTATTTTTCCTAAAACCGAACTGATCTTCTGCTAATCTACTCTCTATTTTATTCTCTATTCTCCCGTATATGATTTTTGTCAGTATTTTCGAGGATTGTGAAGTTAGACTAATCGTTCTGTAGTTCTCGCATTTGTCTGCTCCTTGTTCTTTTGGAATGGCGACAATTTTATTCATCTGGAAATCTTTCGGTACTTCGCCTACTTTGTACATATCTCTGACCAATTCAAACAGTGCGTCACCAGTTCGCTGACTGGAGGCTTTGATGAGGTCCGCACTCATGCCATCTACTCCTGGCGCTTTATTATTTTCCAATTCTTTTGAAGCCCTGTCGAATTGTGATCTCAAAATTGAATCTCCCAATTCTTCTCCATCGATATCTTCCTCCCTCTCTGAAAGTCCTATATTATCGCTCCCTTTATACAGATCTTCCAAATGATTCATCCATTGTTCTATTTTTTCCTCCGTTCTTATCAATTGTCTCCCTAGAGAATTTTTAATCTCACTGCTTCTAGATTTCATTTGTCCAAAAAATCCCTCAACCATCCTATATGCTTCATCAATTTTCCCTAAATGTAATCTTACTTCTATATCTTGACATTTTCCCTCCAACCATTGTTCTTCCGCTTTCCTTGATTCTCTGATTATTTTATTCCTCAGTGCCTTGTACGTCTGCTGGTCTTGTTTACTATTCTTATTCTTGTATTTCCTCCTTTCATTGATTAAATCGAGAATTTCTTCTGTTATCCATGGTTTCTTAGGCTCTATCCCATCGCTTTTCAAAATTTCATCTGCACATAGCTCTATGTTCCCCTTCATATTTGTCCATCTACTCTCTATTTCCAAGTCTTTCTCTTGTCGATCCTCCAATTTCTCGTCCAACATCACTTTGAATGCCTCCCGTGTTTTTCCTTGTTTGAGATTCTTCAAATTCCATCTTTTTTGCATTTTCCTAGGAGCTTTTCTTTTTCAGAGCTTTGAATCTCAGAGAACATTTCATCAGTAACATATTGTGATCACTATCTATATCCGCGCCTGGATAAGTTTCACAGCTTTTATAAATCTTTGTTTTACTAATATGTAATCAGTTTGATATCTTGCTGTATCTCCTGGCATCTTTCAAGTATAGATTCTTCTTGGATGATTTTTGAAAAATGTGTTGGCAATAACCATTTTATGGCTTTCACAGAATTCGATCAAACGTTGTCCTCTTTCATTTCTTTTTCCTAACGCAAAATCTCCTCTTATGTTGCCCTCTTTTCCTTGCCCTACTACCGCATTCCAGTCGCCTATGATCATTAAATTTTCTTCTCCCTTTATATATTCTATCACTTCTTCTATTTCATCGTACGTTTGTTCGATATCTTCCTCTGAGTATGCAGATGTGGGCATGTATACTTGAACTATAACAGTGTCTACCGGTTTCGTTCTGACTCTGACCATAATTATGCGTTCACTATGTTGCAAATAATTTTCTATCCTATTCCCTACCCTTTTATGCATCATAATTCCCACACCTGCTTGACCATTCTTTGATCCTGTATGAATGATTCTATAATCCCCACTCCATGAATCCCCTTCTTGCGGCCATCTCATTTTACTGATTCCCATTACATCGATACCCAACCTCTTCATTTCTAATTTCAAATTTTGTGATTTTCCTGTTTGTCTCAGTGATCTAACATTTCACGCCCCGACTCGAACAATGTTCTCCTTCTCCCCTATCCTCTTTGGTTTTCTGGCTTGTTTGATGAGGCTCTCTCGAGTAGCCTCCACCCGGAGATCCGAACGGGAGGCTATTTTACCTCCGGAATATTTTACCCGAGAGAACGCCATCATGTTGTTTTTGTTGCTTTTTTTTTCAATAAATTAAAATTAAAAATTCTAGGTTTTGAGAAAAGATCTCATTTCCTCGGGAATATTAAAAGATATCAAGGAAGGTAGCTTCCCCTTGCTTCCCTTCCGTTTCTGCCGATGTTCCTGGCGTTGGGATGATTTAGTTTCTCTCAGTTTGTATTCTCCCTCTCGAGTAGTTTATCCCACCCGAAAAAGAGACCCAAATCTGAGATGCTTATCCTCCCCACCACGTAAAGGAAGCAGATACTACCAAGGATGGATAAAAAGGATATCAAGGACAGGTATCAAGAATATCCCCCTGGAAGACCCGCAATCATCCCACGGGGAGGAAAGTTTTTCCTGTTCTTACAAAATTTCCTCGGATTTTTCCTTATTTTTCCCTCAAAACATGGGAAAATATATGGAAATTTTACAAATTTGGGGGAATTGACAGGACAAATTTCTCTAAGAGTATTTTTTTTTCTGGGTAAATACCATCATTTAATTTCATTTCGTTGCTGGGTCAGGTGGATGGAAAATTTTGAAAAGTTCATGCCTGTGAGATATAGACCGATGGATTCAGGATGTCTCGGAACGAAATGTAAATCAGCAATCAAATTCACGGTTTAATGATTATTCATGGTTCTCCATGGTTATTCTGTTTTACTTTTTTTGGGTTTCGTGCTTAGCTATTTCTAACTAGTATGGATTGGGGAAAATTTGTGAAATTCTGACCAGTTTTATCCATCTGTAATTCATCGGGCCCACCTCACCAAATATCCGCTAATAACTCTCCAGCTTATCCCAATTAGTTTGTCCTTGCTAACCCCTCATGGGTGATCGGGAAAGACTCGTGATATTTCTATCAGGGAAATCATCCTATACTTTCCCACTACTTTCCTCATTTGAATCGTTCTGATCGATCCGAAATCCTTGTATAATTATTTTCATATGATCTAACATATCCCGGATAGCTCTAACAGTATAGACATACCTCACAGATCACCCATAGAACAGTTAGAATGTGAAACTCAGAGCGCTCCGCCCCCTGACTGCTTCGCTTCGCTCAGCAGTCTGATTCCCTTCAACATTCGCTTCGCTCGCATTTTGAACAATTTAGATATTCGGGGATATATGAAAAGGCACTCATCGGTTCTTCACTCAATTGAGAATCTTTGTCAGTGTAAAATTCAGAAAACCTGAAACTTATTACCTACGATCCTTTATACCATCTCCAAATAATTAAGAAACCTGCACCTGGAGAACTGCAGAATTTCAACTGTCCTGGTAAAAATAAAGCCTGGAAGCGCGACGAAAGCGTAAGCTAAAAGTCATTGAAGCGTAATAAACGTAACGAAGAGTTATTTAGGCTTAATTTGGGAATGAATCGGAATATTTTCAGGCTTCATTTGTTTCAATTCACTTTTGGATTCTCACTAGTGCGTGGTCGTGCGTACGATAGCGGGTGCAATAGGCACTCCGTACTGATATACTACGTATACCGATGAGTCCCTAAAACACGTTAGAATGCCACCAACAACTCATCCTATACTTTTCCACTACTTCTTTTACCTTCTGTGTCAAGGTGATGAAGGCGTGGCCAACGTTCCTCTCAGTTCTGTTCTTTCCTTTCTTCGTCCCTGTGACCACGCCTCTCCACTAGACGCCGATACGCGTGCAGCATTGATTTTCGTCAAAAATCATGTTTTTCTTTAAAATCGCTCAATTACCATCTCAATCACTGAATATCATTCTGATTATGTGCTCAATGTATAGATCAAAGTCTCTAGTTTCTGTTTCCCTTTTTATTTCACCTCCTACGTCCTTTTTCCCCAAGAAAATCGCATTTTCGGGTCGGTGCCGAATCAACGAAAAACCAAATCAACGAAAAAAAATTTACTAGCAGTATGAAGTTGTCATTTTGTTGCAGTATGAAATGAAATTCGTCATAGATCATTGATTAAATTAAACGAAAAGTAAAAAACATTGATTTGCTAACACAACCCCACGGTAAACTTAATTTCCCTTTGTTATGTTTATGATTATGGTATGGTTATGTTTATGATGACAACAAACCGAGTTTCGTTATCTACAGACGTTTGAAACAGTTTGATTGTACCGATCGATTAGGAAGATCATTAATAATTTTATTAGAATGATGAATTACGTGTCTACTGTAATAAACGGGTGCAGTGAATAAGTTAACATGAAGAATTTTCGTTTAATTTAATCAATGATCTATGACTAATTTCATTTCATACTGCAACAAAATGACAACTTCATACTGCAACAAAATGACAACTTCATACTGCTAGTAAATTTTTTTTCGTTGATTCGGTTTTTCGTTGATTCGGCACCGACCCGCATTTTCCTTCACTACTTTTCCACTACGCATCCAGTACTTCTATTTGCACAATCAGAACTACTTTTCTTTCTACCAGGGATAACAATGCTTTATGTGGAAACACCTTGGCACCATGATGCGAACATTTCTTGGCGTCCATGTCAACATTATGATGGCATTATGGAGACATTTTTCTATCTGGGTAGATGTCTGTCAAAAGATATCTTCAAGATATCTTGAAGATGTTCATGCTTCTTGGGCTATGGGTATCTGTCGTGAAATTCTTTTACATTATTACATTTTTTCACTGCGGAATGAAAGTTGAAGAACACACCGGTTTTTATCGCACTTCCACGGTACACACCATATTAATAACTCTAAACACGATTTTGAACATTTTGTATGGGAAACACGAGAAAGGGTATGTATAAGTATTTATCGGGAGATTCCTATACGGTATTCTTCTTTTCTCTGACGAATAAAATTTGAAGAACGTTTCGGTTTTTATCGTACTTCTACTATGCACATCATATCAACAACTTTGAACATGGTATTGATCGTTTTGTATGGGGAATACACAAAAAGGTATCTATGTGGGTATCTATCGTGGAATTCCTATACATTCTTTTCTTCTTCCTTCTGAGGAATAAAATTCGAAAAACTCGAAGAAGAATTCGGTGATTTTTATCGTACTTCCACGATACACATCATATCAATAACTCTGAACATAGTTTTGACTGTTTTGTATGGGAAACGCAGAATGCAACTCGTAGCGAAATGCACAAAATTGCACAAAAGTTGTTGTCATAATGCTGCGAAGATGTTTGAATACATGAAGCTGTGGCATATGGGATGAAATAATTTTCCAACAATAAAACACAAACTGCTGCATCAACACTGAAGCAACGGTTACATTACAACTTTTGCGGTAGGGTTCAAAGCTCCACGACCATTTCGCCACCTATGCAATCAACGATATCACTCGGAAAATTTTTTATCCAAAGATTACATACAAATCGATGGAAAAATATCCGCATAGAGACTCATAAAAACCAGAAAACTTATATGGGTGACGTTCGGTAGAATGCTTAAGAAAATGTAAAAATTCTATGGTGATGTGATGTACCAACCAAAAACCTCACCTTTCAGTTTTTTCTTGCGTAGTACCCATACAACAAAATAAGTTTCTCTAATCCATTCTTTGAATTTATCAAATACTCCTAGATACATTCAGATAATCAAAATTACAACCCATGATAGAAAAGGAATTGAGAAACTTCTTTCGTTAAATAGGAACATTTTCTGTTGTTGTTTATTCAAATGTTCGAAGTAGAAGAATCAACACATTGTTTATATTAATCATGATATTTTTCCTTCAACATTTCATCCAGTTCTATTATGGAATATTGGTGTTTCATTAGTTTCATAACAACGGTGTATTATTTTTGCACACAAATAATGTATCCAAGAAATTTCAAGATAATTTCAACATTCCGAAGCCTAAAGAGAACTGTCTTGCGCAAAATTATCCAACCTCAACAAATTACATCCCGGTCAAAGGTTCACGAATGAACAATTGCAAACGACGTCTTTTCAACCACGCTCTCAAAAAAAGAATCAATCGAAACTGTAGGAAATTGAAAATCATTGTAATTTGAGAGCGCGTTTGAGATAAACTCGTTACATTAGGAATACAAAAATTATCTCTCTATATATACGAAGCGAAGATGAAAGCACGTATACATGGGGTGAAGTTCAAGACAAAATTCTCTTCCACTTTCGTATCTTTTCATTTGACACCTGACACGAAGTTATTTAGTTCATTTCTCAGGAATCAAGCAAATCAATATAATCTATACACACAAATTTATACTCCAATATTCATTCACGAATTTCACAACGTAGAAACATAACACAAATATTTGCAAAATTGCTGAGACTGCATAGAGCTGACTCCAAAGTGCAGTGCACCTTTCCTTCTATCCTTCTTTCAGTCAATCAATCCTTCTCACACCTATCAAATTTAGCACGAGCATAACAACCAAGGCACGTTGGCCAAAATCAGCAAAAGACCGATGGCGTGATTCCCCACTCCCATGAAATAAAAATCATCGCTTCTCAAATAAGGAGAAAATCGATGAAAAACCAGAGTATACTTTCGGGAGTGATACGGAGTTCACGCCTCGCACAAGCTTTTTCACAAAAACACGGCTTACTAATTTGAACTTCGATTATTTTTTCGCGTTCCGTACCGAGTGTGAATTACGCGCGAGTTCGACGTGCCGTAGATTTGGACGGATTACCCTTCCGACCGAAGTTTCGTTTGGTTGCTCTCATCATTTAATTTCTTAGCACTTGAAATTCTTATTTTGAGTTAGAATTAGTAGAGTCAGTGCGCGCTCTTGGTTCAGGGATTCCTCCTAACATCCTTCCCCCATCTTGGATCAAACATTTCCGAGAACCAACAACATCCTGCGAGCTGACCTGGAATCAGCTCATGCAGCATTAGCCGCATAATAGTGAGTAACTACCGAATTCAATATACATTTCGAACACACATACACATACACATACTTTCTCCCATCAGAAACTATCTCGATGTCACTGTTAAAAATCTTGTAATTCAAAAGTCATTGTATCTGTTATTCCCTTCTATTCGAATCGTTGTATTGTAATATCTTTCATTTGTTCTCTCTCTTGCTCTCTCCAAGAGAAATGAATATCAATGCGAATAACACTCGCATTAAAAACTAAAGGTCAATCTATTAGTTCATTTCTCTTCCCTTTCATCATTAAGAAGAAATCATTGAACATATCTACGGGTGCCGCTTTGGAATTTTGAGTTCCTCGGCAAGCTTAGACCGTGAGCAGACCCACACATTCGATTCGGTCTAGCCGCTTTTTATTTAAAAAAGTATAATCCGACGTTTCGACCGAGTTTCGGCCATTTTCAAGGATAATATATAATCATAATGGCGAAGGATTTGTCTGTTCCATCGTCGTTAAAAAACCTCGTTGACAAGAGGACAGAGGTCCTTCGCCATTATGATTATGTATTAACCTTGAAAATGGCCGAAACTCGGTCGAAACGTCGGATTATACTTTTTTAAATAAAAGTTATTCGCCATTGCCCGCGATATTGGACTTCTTCTATCCATTAATAAGGAACGATACGGGGATCTGCCAACTCCACTTTCCTCAACCTATGAGTGAATATTCTTATTCTACCTCTGTCCTCTTGTCAACGAGGTTTTTTAACGACGATGGAACAGACAAATCCTTCGCCATTATGATTATGTATTATCCTTGAAAATGGCCGAAACTCGGTCAAAACGTCGGATTATACTTTTTTAAATAAAAGTTATTCGCCATTGCCCGCGATATTGGACTTCTTCTATCCATTAATAAGGAACGATAGGGGCATCTGCCAACTCCACTTTCCTCACCCTATGAGTGAATATTCTTATTCTACCTCTGTCCTCTTGTCAACGAGGTTTTTTAACGACGATGGAACAGACAAATCCTTCGCCATTATGATTATGTATTATCCTTGAAAATGGCCGAAACTCGGTCGAAACGTCGGATTATACTTTTTTAAATAAAAGTTATTCGCCATTGCCCGCGATATTGGACTTCTTCTATCCATTAATGAGGAACGATACGGGCATCTGCCAACTCCACTTTCCTCAACCTATGAGTGAATATTCTTATTCTACCTCTGTCCTCTTGTCAACGAGGTTTTTTAACGACGATGGAACAGACAAATCCTTCGCCATTATGATTATGTATTATCCTTGAAAATGGCCGAAACTCGGTCGAAACGTCGGATTATACTTTTTTAAATAAAAGTTATTCGCCATCGCCCGCGATATTGGACTTCTTCTATCCATTAATAAGGAACGATACGGGCATCTGCCAACTCCACTTTCCTCAACCTATGAGTGAATATGAGTATTTCTTGTACGTTCTATTTCGCACTGCCAAAATCAACAAGTGTAACGAATCATGGCCACGGGGCTCGTGCACGGAGAAAATTTTATGATAATGCCTCCTCAAAAAATATCATACGAGCCATCATACAGTATTGTAGTTTACGGATATATCAGAAATATATCACGTTTTCTTACGCTATATGTGAACGTTTAGTTTGAAGCAAATAATATACGGTATAACAGAACCTCTTATACTGCCTCGTCACACGTATCTGTTGGTATGACCATATATGTTTCGGTAGTTTACCGCAATCAATATATAGTATTAAAGAACCTTGTATACTGCCTTGTCACCCGTATTGGACGGTATGACTATATATATATGCTGTTGTATTTGACTTAAAATAACACGGAGTATTAGTGCACATATATTCTCGAAATACATATTATACATATTTCAGGATTGTTGAGAGTGTTGGGAGGAATCGCTTTTTCCAATTTGTTGTTCAGAAGTGATTGTATGACAAATGAGAATATTATTCAATATGTGCTGAGAATATTATTCAATATGTGCTGAGAAAATAAAAAAAAAAAAATTCGATTTCCGAGTCACGGGGCTTGGTTCATGGTCATATGATATAACTTAGAATCAAGCTATTCATGAACGAGATTTGGAAACATTTATTCTGCCTGGACAGGGAATCGAACCTACCTACAACAGACCTACCTAATACCTAAATCCTAAGCCCTAACCGATTTACCTAAATTGCGATGTATTGGTGGGATGGCTTGAACTTCAAATTATGCGCGTATCTGAGAGAAAATGGAAGAAAATGAGTGAATGAAGATCAAATCAAATGTTATACAGATGTGCATGTTTGTGTACTCAATATACACGTCGTTCGCGGTGTGATCAACAGATCTACTCTTCAGTTAAGTGAGACCAATGGATTTATGTTTATGTCTCTACCTGTGAGAAGATTTGTAAATTTGAGGTTAGATCTGTTCAAGAAATTATCAACGTCTATGGTTCTTCCTGTCATATATACATTTTGAAACAATTTATGTTCATACACAGTTCACGTGAGAATGAATTAAATATTGATTTATATTATAGATATTTTACAGAATCAGGTTAGCTTATGAAATACTTATCAGCTCAATATATGTAATCCATGAAAATGAAAATATCAGATGAGTATCAATTTGTATTTTAATACTTATTTTACAATCTTTTTGATCCATAAATAAATACAAGAGTAATGTCATTAGTTTATAAAACTTTTGTTATCAGTTTGAATCATGTATACTATTCTATAAGAGATTTTTCTTCATGGCACATCGGATTACTTCAGAGTAATGTCATTTCAAATGAAGAAGCGTGTGGTATAAAATATCAGGAACAAGATGGAAGACGAGATCAGCTACGGTAATTGAAAATCCATGAGGGATTTTCAATTTGAACTGCAAATAATGAGGATCGGCGCTGCACTAACGATGACTCCACAAGTTAGAATAATGATGAAGTGAACATAGTGTTTTGATTATATTCCTGATTGTACTTCTTTAGATTCTTCCGAATTTCTGGAACGCAAAGTCAAATGTAATGAGTTCGAAAAATGCTTGGTATACCTCTTATCGATGCTTTTGATATATTATATGATTCAGAGGATCGACTAAGTTTTTATAAAAATTTTCATTTTGTATCATCTGTTGGTCTAGATTAGATATCTATTCTGAAAATGTTGATCAAATCCAAATGTTGTATATTAAAAGGATCAACCAAGCAGGGGGAATGTTTCTAGTAACGTTTACTATAAAAAAAGGAATATCAAGAAAAATGTCACAATTTTGAAAGTAAATGCAATGGTTAGGCTATTGCTTCAAAATTCAGAGTGAAGTCAATGTATGTCTTAAAATTGAGCTATTTAAATGTAATCTTCACACATCACAGACGTTTAAGATAATAACGGGTACAGTGTTCCTAATATAGTGTGGTAGAAAAGAATATTTATTTTGAGATACATAGTACATCAGCTTATTCATATTCCATAAACATACATAATTTATGAAAATGTATTTACAATATCAATTTGATAATGGTCAAAATTCTCTTACATCCAGTTTCTGGTAATATAATGAAATCCGTCAGTGCTCTTATTGATATCCGTAACATTTACGTAATTCAGATGACTCTCCGTTAAAATTTCCCAATTAAAATTTTCAATATCCATGATTTTATATGATTGAGTGTGATTACTGAAATGAATGTCGTGAAATACTTTAGTAACAAAGAATAGTTTATCACTTTGATCACGGAGTATATAGTTCACATAATGGAATAACGGTCCTTCTTCAGAAGGTATCATAAGAACACTATTTTTATTCATTATTTTTCCGTTATATTTTATCCACCGCACAAATTCAACGTGTCCTTCCAACTTTGGTAAAATTAAATTATCTCTCGCAAGTTCATTCTGCAATGTTAACAAATTACCATCTAGCTTTGGACCAATGAATAAATCTTTTGTCCTATATTCATTACGAATAAAGCGATAATTCAGTCGCATTTGATGTCTGAAAGCAATAGTCTTGCAAATATTAATCCTACTGATAGCGGCTCTAGCTATAATTTTTCCTTCGCGATGCTTACTCTCAAATCACATTGAAGATGTTTTCCAAAGCACTCCTGTTGCTTCTAGAATTCGAGGATAGTGCACAAGGAAATGGTGCTTTGGTTTCATGTGTCCGGGAAACAATCGAGAGTGCCGCTCTAAATATTCTCTGATCAAAATATCCAAATGATGATGTGAGTTTTTCGAGAACATAGAATTCATAATAACTTCCACCATCATTTTTAATAATTTTAATAATTGCCAATATTCATTGTCCAACGGTATCAGATGACCAAGAATTGAACATATGTTTCTTATCAAAGAAAACATTTCTGCCGATGACATTGCTAATCGCGAATGTTTTTTTAAATGATGGTCTAAGATTTCGGCTGGTCTATTTTTACCATCATTGGGACCATAATTGAATCCACGGATTCTTTCATTTAATTCCTCTATTGAGAAGTATTTCATGTCAAATACAAAATTCCGTAATATCAAAGCCACATCATACGCACATATACCTTCTAAAACATCATGCATTACATCGACAGACAAGTTTTTGGTGACATGGTAATCTTTTATGTCATGAAAAACACACATTTCTTTCACACCACTAAATTGAACGTTATTAAAATTTACATGAGTATCATAATTATTCACGTCACGTAAAATGCATTGACTTTCGTGAAAAATAGTTCCTAGATCTTTTGTTTGCGTTAAGCAAAACCTGCAGAAGAAATTCGCTCTGAAACTTTCGGTGAAACCAAGGATGGAATGCAGGCCTAAATTATCACCTAGAATTAAGCTTAACTGGAAATATATTTTTTCAGATCCTGTAGGGAGATCGATTGTGACACCTTCTTCATTCAAGAATTTTATTTCACTAATAGCTGTTCCGAAAATCATTCTATTTTCAAAAACAACCCTATCTAAGGTATTGAATACAAGGAACAGAAAAATATTTTCCAATTTTGATTGAAGGTGGATTGGCAAACATGGTATACTCAAATATACCGCACCACATTTATTAATGCCTTTATGGCTCCCTAAAGGGTTGTTGACTTCATAGTCATCAAAATACATGTGCAAAGGCATAACTAATTTCCCATTGAATGAAGGTATCTTAGATTGCCAGAAACTACCTTGGATGAAATTCGAAATAATTTCGGAATCAGGCTTCAAAGATTGAATATATTTTACAGTGTCTTCGAAAACATTAGGTATTTCGAAAAACTTTTTGAAAACTTTCCTAATGGGAATAAACTGCAGTGTACATTTAACATTCCTGATGACTTGTTCACCATCTTTTTCTCTCATTTCGGTCCTCTCGCCTACAATATGATTTTCAGGTAAAATCAGACTGCCACGTTCAGTGAAATACTTGAAGAGATGCCATTCTGTATCTAAATGATCGAAAACGTTCGAGCATCTACGGAGAACTTCGTGAACTTCGGAATATTTTTCACAATCATTACTGTCTAAATGAACATTTATCGTGTCTCTAACTACATCCATGATAGCCTTGATTAAATGTGAAGTTTCGCCCAATATATCTTTTACTCTTTTCTTGGGTATCTCAGGGAAATCGTAAAGCTTCGCTAGAAACGTCGCACCTTTTTCTTTCAAAATATCTTTCAACGGTTGATATGTAGTTTTCGGCTCTCTATTAAGGTTTTCGACATTTGTAGTATCTTGAAAATTTTCAATGTTTCGCAGGTTGTCTAAAATTTTTTCATCCAAATATTCATCTCCCGAATCGAATTCAGTCGAATCATTATCGCTATCAAGATCCTCATCAAATACATCGGTACTGGATTCCTGATCTGGGATATCTTGTCCTTGATTTGCGCTACTAGGACTCGATATTGAACAAGACGAGAAAAATTCATTTGTATTGTCACAAAGTTGTTGGGGGCAGTATTCCTTTGTATCAATATGTTTCAGTGTTCTATGCTTCCTAAAAGAATCGGAAGACGTGAATGTTCTTTGACATTTTTCATCATTACACTTGTAGAACCCCAAGTTTGGATGTACGACAAGGAAGTGTTGAGATATTAACCTATTATTGAGGAGGAAATCTGCACAAACGGAACAATTCATTTTCAAATCTTCAATCAATCAAATTGAAATTCTCATTCAGAACTAAATTTTTTATAAATTTAATCCAAAACCATTGAATTTCAAGAATATACAAAATTTTAGTAAAGAATTTGGAATAAAATATATTCAATCAAGTGCACGTGAATCAATAAATCAACGAGATAGTTTCTATGTTTTGGAATTATTCCCACTCAGTTGTTTGATTTCCCCAGATAAAATATTGATCGCAGGTAAATATTTTTTGTTAGCCTGCTCAATATTGAACAGAGCCTTTTCTATAAACAACCATAAGGATTTGGCTCGGTGAGGGTATTCGCTATTTGTGGCATAAAATGTTTTAAAAGTTAAGTCTATCGCATGTAGAAAAGATTTGACTTCGTAGAGTATATCATCCACTGCTACATAGAATGAAGATGGATTTGTAATGGTTCCCACTATGACAGGAGTGGGTTGCAGTGTCTCTCCAGCTTGGAATAATTTATTTCGAATTTCTTCTAACTTTGTTTTCAAATCTGCTGCTGTCTGAAATGGAATGAATATCATATAGTGATGAAAAGAAGGTATATAAGGTAGTTAACTACACAATTCACACAATTTTCTACTTTTAATGTTGGGAGTGTATGAAAATGATTGAAGATGAAAAAGATTAGAAACGTTTGTTGAAAAGAAAGGTAGTACAGCAGTTCTCCGTTCGGTTAAGATTTTTTAATGTGCTTCATACATCTAATGTTGAAATGATTACATTGAAAATACAGGAATTTTTGAATGAGAAGAAAGATCCTTCTTGCTATTCCTCTCGAATACAATTCCACAGGGTATAACTCAAAGGTCAATTCTAACTAAAAAGTTGGTTCTACAAGAGAACTGTAGTATAATGACACGTATCCAATATAATTTATATATAAATTATACTGGACTGTATATGAATTATATATCATTTTCTTACTCAGGTTTTGCCTTTTTCCTGAAAAACTGAACATCCGATGTTTTAGTTTATTCTACACTGTAAGAAATAGATGTAAAATTACCACTACATTGTACATGTAATTTGACCATGATGTGATGGTAACTCGCAATTAACTGAACAGTGTGAGGGTAAATGCTCTTTACCTATCCACATTGGTAAATTTACATGTACAATGTAGTGGTAATTTTACCTTCCATGTCAGTAAAATTACATTGACATCAGGGTAAATGCTCTTTACCTATCCACATTGGGAAATTTACATGTACAATGTAGTGATAATTTTACCTATCATGTCGGTAAAATTACATGGACATCAGGGTAAACGCTCTTTACATATCCAAATTGGTAAATTTACATGTACAATGTAGTGGTAATTTTACCTATCATGTCGGTAAAATTACATGGACATCAGGGTAAACGCTCTTCACATATCCAAATTGGTAAATTTACATGTACAATGTAGTGGTAATTTTACCTATCATGTCGGTAAAATTACATGGACATCAGGGTAAACGCTCTTTACATATCCAAATTGGTAAATTTACATGTACAATGTAGTGGTAATTTTACCTATCATGTCGGTAAAATTACACTGACATCAAAGTAAATGCTCTTTACCCTTCCAGATTGCAATGTACACAATTGCCCCCAGTAAGAACATATGTAAGCCTCTTTCGGCCCGCTCATCAGTGTTGTCGGTTTAGCTGCGATCGTTAGGGCATAGATTAGGTAGGTTAGGAAAAGTATATAGGTAGGTCTCTGACAGAGGTTCGATACCCGTTGGAAGGAAGTCTTCCAGAAGCTCATGTTCCACCACCAGTTTAATGTTAGAATAATTTTTTTTCTTGTTTGTGTAATTCTGCATCAAACATGTAGGTTGTAATTTTACACGAACATGTGGGTGTAATTTTACATCGAACATGTGAGTGTAATTTTACACAAACATGTCAGTGTAATTTGATTTTCATCGACCATGTAGATGTAATTTTACACCAACATGTGAGTGTAATTTTACATCTAACATGTAGCTGTAATTTTACATATACATGTAGATGTAATTGTACATGAACATGTCAATGGCAACACAATTTACCAATACAGTCCATGTAAATTTACAGGTTGTGATGGTAATTTCACATTATACATCCCATGTAATTTCACCGATACTGTGAGGGTAAACGCTGTTGCCACCGACATCTCGGTAAAATTACCTCGGAAAGTTCTTACTGTGTAGATTTTACTCAGATTATGCCCTGCATTTCCAGACAGCGATAGCTCAGTCGAAGAATTTTTCCAGAAGTCTTTTAATATTCGTGTATCCCTAAAGAATGCTTGAAGGAATGTTTGACGGAGCGATTGCTGTCTGAGGTAGAAAAATTGAGAGAACACTGTTAGAAAAATCTGTCTGAAATTTCATAAGAATATTATAAAGTTATTTACATAATAATTTTATTAAATTTCATACGAAATTTTGTATGAAATTTCATAATTCCATATTGAATTTAATAATTTATCAATAATTTGATAACTAAATATTAAATTTAATATGGAATTATGGAATTTCATACAAAGTTTCGTATGAAATTTAATAAAATTATTATGTAAAAAACTTCATAATATTCTTATGAAATTTGAGACAGATTTTTCTAACAGTGAAATATTAATATCATTTTGCATTCGAGAGCGCTTTTCTGCTGAAGAAAACAATCTCCTTCAATGGAAAGGGATACTTTGGATATCAATATGAAAGATGAACTTACATCGAAATCATTTTGAGCATTATGAAAATATTACTAGAAATGAATTCTGACCCCAGTGAACAATCTGTTATCATCAAGAACTTTGAAAGATCTCTTGAATATGCATGAGAGGTCAGAAAGACCTTTCAAAAATGCAACATGAAGATATCAGAATGTGATCAAATGCGTTGGTTTCTGAGGGACATAAGAGATTGCCAGAATGTTATCCAAACGAACTCATTAAGAAGACTCTCATCTCAGATCTCAGAAAAACGATATTATTCGGATATCAATATGATAACATTGACAGGCCTCTTTCAAAAGACCGCTCGAAGAGTTCTGCCCCTTTTGAGTGTTCACTGGGACAGGATTCGCAAAACCAAAAATATTCGAAAATGTAAAATAAAATTTTTCAGATTTGATAGAATTTGAAAAACACTCCCAAGGTTTTGACAATTTTGAGATGTGAACAAATGATAGGAATTCAATTTCGAATACGAAAACTATATATTACCTGAACGTACAAAACAAATGATTCTTTTCGTTCTTGTAAAGTGGCTTTCTTAATATCTGATGATTCTTCAGGATTTTCTCTTTTCCTCTTTTGTCCGGAGCGTTCCGGTGGAATCAAGTAGGGGAGTAAATAAAAAATTACCGAAGTTTGTTGGTCTAAAAGTATATAAGAGAATTAACCATTGTTGACTACTGTTGAGAATCTGTGTATACACTGTAAAAAATATTCTGAAATTTCCTATATCAGGTGAATATGGAAACTCTGAAATTTGTAATTGAAATCTAGATCCATCATGAGTTTATGAAATTCACTACAAAATTCATTAAAATTCATATGAAAATACATGAAAAATCATAATTCTGTTTGAAATTTCATACAATATCATATGAAAAGTCACGAAAAATTTTGAGAACCAATACAAAATTTATATGTTGATTGCTTCACATAAATTTCTATGAAATTTAGGAAGCAATTTTTTACAGTGTCCTCATAGTTTGAAATGTTAAATAGTGGATGTATTAAAGTACGGACCTGTATCTAATTGCAGTAGCAAATGTACATATGCTTTATCGTCACTGCTTTTAATATTTTTACATTGCTGCAGTCTAAATATTAAATGTGATTTAACAATATCCCAATTATCTAAAAACACTGTTCCTTTTCCAGGGTATAACTGATTAAAATCACATTCAATCTGTAATTAAACAGTAGAAAAAAGTTTAATAAATTATGTAACAGTTGAAGTTTTGATTCTTATTACCAGGTGGATTCCTTCCTGTAAACGGAGACCCAGAAATTGTTTGTAATAATTGGCTATTGGAGTTGTCTCTTTCACGAGTATATCCCTACGAGTTTGGAATGTGATTCTGCAATTATCTAAAAGATGTTCCCATGGTTGAGCATTGCTTTCTAACCATTTCAATCTTCCTTCGATTTCATCTATGAATAAACATATAAAACTATGTAATCAATAAACAGCTAAATGAACCAAGTAGGTTAAAGAATTTCAAATTCAGTTGAAAAAAAATAAGTACCGTCTATAACAATACGGGAATCTTTGACTGCTTGTTTCAATGATTGCTTTGCTTCGAGGACCCCTTGTTCTCTTAATACAGTTTTCACATAATTATACCGATCCCATAATTTTCCGCTTGCTAGAATTCTCATCCCCTCAATACGTTTAAAACTGTTGAAATAAGTTGATGTTTCTTCAGATGGAAATAGCTTTTTGATGTCCTCAGCAAACGTTTCTAACCTTTTCGATGATATTCTGCCGACAGAGAATATTCACGTTGTAAATTGCAATATTTATCGAAACCCTGCTTAAAATATCCGATTCAAACCCATTAAAGTGCGTAACGAATTCAATCAGATTTTTGTCCAGGAATTTTCCTATCTGATCTGATTTGATTTCACATAATAACAAGCCAGTTGCCATGGTTCCTCTTATTGAATAGGATGTAATCAGAAAATACAGATATCAACGTATTTGTATTTTCTGATTACATCCTATTCAATAAGAGGAACCATGGCAACTGGCTTGTTATTATGTGAAATCAAATCAGATCAGATAGGAAAATTCCTGGACAAAAATCTGATTGAATTCGTTACGCACTTTAATGGGTTTGAATCAGATATTTTAAGCAGGGAAGTTAAGGGGACTCGTACATGACCTGACCAATAAAAATTCTTGCATGAAGTTCTTACCAAAACCGTACAATCATTTCAAAGTTTCCCATTATTAATGCGTAAGTAATGACAATCTAAGATTGCGCATTGATGGCAAAAAGTCTTCAATTCAGTGTGTCATTTTGTTAAAAATTCAGTGCAAATTTTTTTGGTATTGAGGATATACTTGAGTGCCCCTGAACAGATATGATGGGATTGTTTTTCCAAATATGAAAAGAGCATCTTACACAAATTCCTTTAATTTATCATGTCCATTTTGGGAAAGACTAGTCAACGCCGTATCGATTTCATTTTGAATAATTGTGCGAACTAATAATTTACGCGCAGTTTCATTTAAAAAATTATTATTAAAATGGTAGGATCTTTTGATTATTTTGCCGTCGCTATATTTCTTGAGTATCTTTTCTACTTCCTAAGTAATAAAATTCAAACACATCAGTTTGATATACAGTTCATAGTTTAGTATATCATTTGGAGAATAATAAAAACCATAAAACCCACGTTTTCTTCAACTTTTCGTCTGATATCTTTCGCACTCGTACTTTGTTTATGTTCAGTTTGATCACCATTTGTTTTTTCTTCATTGAGTATCTGTTATATAATGAATAATAGTTGATAAAATAACGTTCAGGCAACATCTTGGTTTCGGATTTTGCAATATTGAAGAAGTGAGAAATTTCTATTCAAATGACAATGCTTACTTCCTTAGAACTTGAAAGATTAACTTCTGTAGAATTATATAATATTTCAGCTACATCGGTGTTTGTTGCGACTGTTTCAATTGAGGAGGGTAACAATGAATCTGTGTTTTTGTCCATCATACTATCCAATCCTTCAATATAAAATAATCGATTTAATAAATCACAGGAGTTTCTTTGAGGAGTCAAATCATCATCCAACTCAAGTACTGGGAGAACGAGATCTAGGGATTTCTAAATGAAAAAGGGTTCAGGAATATGTCAATCGCAATTATCAAATGAAATTTATAAACTTTCTTTTCAATATGATACCAGAATTTTGTTTGATAGTATTGGATCCATATGTCTATGCTATAAAGAAAAATCTACTTATTTCGCAAATAAATCATTCTTACATTCGATGAGATTTTCATCTGCTGATCGGTGTCGAGATTGTCCATAATATTTGATTGCTATCCATCTGCGATGACAGTAAACTCAAATTTGAAACAGGATGCACTTTGGGAATACAAGATTATTAATCAGGCATTCTTTCATTTGAAATCGTCAGTTACTCGTTGTTACTGAAAGCTATAATAACATTTTCAACATACGAATCACTTATTATCAAAATTTTTCAGAATGATTTCAATCATTTATATGTAAACGTGAAGATAAATACTTTTAAGATTTCAGGAAATATAAATTTGGTGTATTGAAATATCAAATTTTGAAAAAGAAGTATAATTGTGGGTGAGGAATTTGATAATTCCATTCATATGAGATGTAAACATAATTTTCATTTTGAAAAATTGAGGTTATAAATCAGACGTTGGAATCTCACTTGGAAAATCGATGTTATGAATTAAACGTCAACATCCCCCCTGAATTATAATAAATCAAATGATGTGAGATTCCAAATCTGATTGCTGCTCTCAGATTTCAATTCACTGAGAGAGAAAAATATTATGCGATTGATGATATTGAAACGCAAGTAAAAGAAAAGAATTAATACATACATACTCACGTATTCAATCTTCACAAAAAAACAGAAGCACAAAGTTATACAATATAATTCAGAATAATGTATTAAACGTCGGATTTTTTCATATTTCGGTAGGTGATGGTATCTAATCAAACTGATGAACAATGCTGCAAACGTTGACCGAAAAACACAAAATTGAAGATCCTGTTCAAAATTTTGTGGATATTTGTTGATTGTCGATGTACATTATACCAATGATTGGTAATACCACGTGTTAGATACACTACACTATCCGTACCGCGCCACCTTCAAATGTCTTCAAACAGCGTAACCGGCGAAATAACAGGTCGTATGTCAGATGTTCGCATACCGATATATCGCGCCGAACTATTTGAATAACGACACATTTCAAAACGCGTATATGAATGTACGTGATGACTAGTCTCTTGTTTTATCTGTTACGTTCATGAAAGGCTTACTGCCGGTATGTGAAGTTCTATCCAAAATATGATAAATATTCTAGTAAATATGAGTTTTCATATTAGAATATGACGATGACAAAGGTTTATACTGTGTATTCTAAGTATCAAAACTCCCAGTGTGTTGTAATTACAGTGCTATACATGGGATTTTTGTAGACATCTGTTGATACTTATATTATGATGAGTGAGTATTACACAAGTGTGTGATGAAATTTGTACATAAAATTCAGTATACCCTTTTATGAAATCTAAATTACTTGGGACAACATACATTATCACAATTATGATAAGAAAACATAGAAACATAGTCCCTAACCTCATATTCCAACTATATCCCAGAATTACAATACAGTGTCTGCGAACGTTTATCATAAAATTTTCTCCGTGTGGCAGTCACGGATAACTCGTCGTTAGAATCAATTCGTTATCCGAGTGGGATTAACTCTTGAAATAGCCACCTCTGCCCAATCATAAATGGCCATAATCATCTTCCCAGTGTTGCCATCTGTGAAATTGGTGATCTCTCATGTTTCATTGAAAACAGAGATTCATGAACTCAGGATTGTCAATTACATTTGTTGTGGGAAAAAAAATGGCGTCGCTAAAGACAGTGGATAGTAGAAGAAAAACTGTTTTAAAAAAAGAGGACAAAGGAAACAAACCGAAAGTAATAAATGCAAGAATTGAAAAAAATGACGATAAAGTTCAGATACCAAAAAAGAAACAAAGTATGAAGAATGTGAGTGACAAAAATATAGGAGATGACAAGAATAAATCAGAAACTAACCTACAGGAAGATACGGACTCAATAGTGATACAAGATATGTATAAAAACTCGACACAAGAAGTTCGAATAATTCAAACAAATAATGACTGCAAAATTGACAATGCAAGGGATAAAAAGGAGGAGGAAGATCATTTGAAAGATCAAGAGGGTGAAATAAAAACCAATATAGTAATAGTGCAATTATCGGATGGAAAAAATTACGTGACTAAAAACAAAGATGGAAGAAGACTACTCAATATAATATATAACTCTAACATCAAACCGATCAAAAGTCGAATGATTGGATTTAAGCTGATGGAAGCAGAATTTGACAGTACGGAGGAGGCTGAGGAATTCATTAAAAGGTCCAGCAAAGATGACAGAATTATCTTCAAAACGGCTAAGCGAGTTTTAACCGTCAAAGGTATAATACACGGCTGGAACAAAGAAGATGAGGTGAATAATATCAAAAGGTTCGCCATTAGAGATTTGAATATAATAGATGTTCAGTGGATTGAACGTAAGATCAAACAGGGAGACGAATGGATAACACAAGCTTCGGACAAGGTAATGATCACATTCGAGGGAGAGTGGCTGCCTAGACGATTGACTGTATATGAACCCAGGTTCAGTATACCGATTCAACCGTGGATCGAGGAAATGAAACAGTGCCGAAAATGTTGGAGGTATGGTCATATCCAAAATTACTGCAAGACCAACAAGAAATGTCTTCACTGTGGAGAAGATTTTCATGGAGAGTGCAATTTATCACCTAAATGTATCAATCGCAAAGAGTTGCATAAATCTAACGATAGAAAATGTCCAATATATAAATGGAATTACAAGGTTAATCGTACTATGGCAGAGAATAGAGTAAGTAGACGCGAAGCAAGAGGAATACTCAGAAGAACACAGATAGAACATACAGAAGGATATAGAAGAAATGCAGATAGACGAGAGTTTCCTCAACTTCGATCAGTCACCCAGGTTGATGAAAATACAAGTCACACAGCTAATGATCAGAAACACCCACAGAATGAAGAAAGGAGATTTAGAACGAGTGATGATCCCCAATCATCAGTAGAACAGCAGGATGAGTCGTGTGAAATGGAACAAGAGCAAGAACGACTATTATCAAACGAAGGTCGAGAGTATGTAGGAGAATGGCAACGACAAAGAAGAGGAAAAAATCACGGTGCACCAGAAGACGATACTGTACTCAGTGTTCATGGAACTACGAATCAATACCAAATCGAACAGGAAATAGATGAAAAGGAAGATAGGATGGATTGGAGTATGTGCAAGGCAGAGAAAGTAATTGGTTTCATAGAAAGGGAAGGTTTAACAAAATAAATTATTAATAAATTGGATAATCTGTGACGGTCTTTCTGAGATCGTCACGATTGACGAGTATAGTGAAGTTAACGTGACAAAGCTTCTCTCTTTTTCCTCCCGGGATGACAATTCATTTGAATTATCTTATGTATAACTAATGCCGAGCCACACGGTTTATTATGAGGGTCGCCATCTACCGCCACTGCCACGCACGGAACAACCGAATCTTGATGCGGCGATAACCATTATCGACCGTAGATCTACCGCCCCCAAGCTTCAAGGACGAGAGAGACACCACTGAGCGTTACCGTCACGGACAGCGGGCTCCATCTAGGGGAATTTATTTCGGTCGCCTACGTAGCAACAACGGGAGTTGTCGCATCATCTCGCCTGATTCACGAGGGACCAATCCCGGGCCTCAACGCTGTTCCACCGTCCCGCTTGAAGGGGTTACTGAGCTCTCGCACGGCCGCTGGAAGCGGCGTCGCATCAGAGTTGTCTTGTCGTTCGATGAGAGAGTACCGTATACCGATATACAGGGTGGGGCATTTAAAGTGTCGCGGGCGTTTTTTCCAAAAATAAAATGAGATAAGAGAAAATTTTTCGGACAAAAATTGTAGGGTATCGAGGGAGACATCCGATGGTGGCCTTGGCTTTGACCTCAAATCTCATCTTCAAGGGCATTCTGAGGTCAACTCTTGTTTTTTAAATAGCATCTCATATTTTTTACTGCAGATTTGGATTCTAGGTCAAAAACCAAGAAACTTTTGTCTGAAGCATTTTCCTGAAATCCGCAAAGATGGCGCTCTAATCGATATTGTTCCATACTGAATCTGACATTAGAATAACTCGAAAACGAAGGGTCTTGGAGGAGAATGTTTCGGACAAAAGTTGTCTGATTCCAAGGGGGACCCCTTGAACTGAGACGGAGGTGATGGGGTATAACACACAAAACACAACACATTTCAATCGTCTACATCACTTGGATAATTTTAATGCAGTAGATGCTCAAAATGATGGCCTTCGACTTGAATACACATTTCAAAACGTTTTACAAAAGATTGCTGAACTCGTGGTAAAATATCTTCATTCATGCTCGCGCATGCATTGATGATTCGTTGACGCATATTCTCAGGTGTAGTCGGTGCTTGTTGATAAACTGTATCTTTTATGTATCCCCATAAAAAAAATCTGGAGAAGTAAGATCCGGAGAACGGGCAGGCCAATGAACTGGTCCACGACGTCCTATCCATCGTCCAGGATAATCTCTGTCCAATATTTCTCGAGCTGTGACTGCATAATGGGATGAACAACCATCGTGTTGATACCACATATTAATGCATATTATATCGATTTACTTGACCATGATTGGTGAACGTCGACTCATCAGAAAATAATATGTCGATGAAGTTGTTATTGTGCATTTGCGCTAGACCCCATCGACAAAACTGTACACGATTTTCGAAATCATCACCGTGAAGGTCTTGATGCAAACAAATGTGATACGGATGGAATTTGTGACGTTTCAGTATTCGAAGAACACTTCTTCGAGAAATTCCCGAATGGAGTTCAATTTCACGAGAGCTCACGTGTGGATTATTGGCTACTGCAGCTAGTACATTAACTTCCGCATCTTCTCCGCTAACAGTTCTCATTCGATGTCGTTTTTCCCTCGTAAAACTTCCCGTTTCTGAGAATAATTTTGTAATGCGTTGAAAATACCTAATGGATGGCGTTGTTCTTTCAGGAAATCGTTCTGCATACAAGTCATATGCTTGTCTGGGGTTCTTATGCACTCCACCGTAAATGTAAATCATATCGATCTTTTCAGAAACCGTGTATCGGATATCCATGATTTTCAATTTGTCATAAACCAAGTAATAATCAAATGTAACTGACAAACTGACTTTCAAAATCGTGAATTTTCACTGAACCCCGTCGTTTGTTTACATCGCGTGAGCTCTGAATGGTGGTAATGTAGACGATTGAAATGTGTTGTGTATTGACAACTTTTGTACGAAACATTCTTTTGCAAGACCCTTCGTTTTCGAGTTATTCGAATGTCAGATTCAAAATGGAACAATATCGATTAGAGCGCCATTTTTGCGGATTTCAGGAAAATGGTTCAGACAAAAGTTTCTTGGTTTTTGACCTAGAATCCAAATCTGCAGTAAAAAATATGAGATGCTATTTAAAAAACAAGAGTTGATCTCAGAATGCCCTTGAAGATGAGATTTGAGGTCAAAGCCAAGGCCACCATCGGATGTCCCCCTCGGTACCCTACAACTTTTGTCCGGAAAATTTTCTCGTATCTCACTTTATTTTTGGAAAAAACGCCCGCGACACTTTAAATGCCCCACCTTGTATATATCGTTCCGAAACGCTTTTTGGTTTTTCGTACCGGTAAGTGGTGTCTCGACCACAGTGTGGCTATAATTTGAGGATTACGCGATTGAATTATATCGAGTCCTTTTTGGTTCTCCCGGGGTAGAACGTTTGTAAGAGTATTGAGTTGTACGATCAGCAATAAAAGTACGGAGTTGTATGTGTAAGTGGTGGTGTTCTTCTGTCGTCTCGTGGAAACGGGATATCATTACCCACGCCGCCTCCGCGGTCTGAGCGCACCGTCGGGATTCTCGTTGAGGCGGAGAGAGAGAGAAAGAGAGAACGAGCGGATGCCGCTACGGAATTTCTAACGTGCCGTAAAGGAAAAGGTAAGTCCACCCGAAGGTGCTACGTCGCTGTCGCGAGTCTGGGCTCCGATCGTTTGGTTGTATGGACGTCCACTAGGCCGTAGATGCCTTTCGGTATTGAGTCAGGGTTTGCGACGTAACAAATCCAAAAGAGAAAGAAAAATATAAGGTAAATTATATGAAAGATCATGTATACAGTGATGAAAATCATATGTCCGCACAGAAGGTGAGGAAATAATTCTATAATTTCAAATTATGGCTTATAAGGAATATAAGATTGAGAAACTAAAGATTGTAATGTGGAATGCGAGGAGTTTCATGAATAAAAAAACAGAAGTAATAAAAACCTTTGCGGAGTATGATGTCATCGCTGTAACAGAAACATGGCATACAGGCGGTAAACAGCTTAAGATTTCGGGTTATAATGTAATAGAAAAACACCGTGAGAACGATATAATCGGGGGAGGTGTAGCAATATGGATTAAAAAAGGTATAAAATTCGATGCTATTGATGTGAAGTCGTTGAATAGTATATCGAATAGAGTAGAGACGGTGTGCATTGGAATACAATGTGATGATACGTATATTAATATTATAAATTGGTATAGACCACCTAATAATAGAGTGGAAAATGAGATATGGGTTCGAATTTTTCAATTCTGAGGCCAAATCGCGAGGTTCTAGTCATGGGAGATATCAATGTCCATCACGCATTGTGGAACTGCTCGATGATAGATAAACAAAGAAGAAATCTGATAGAAGCGGTAGAGGAAACGGATATGCACGTTATTAATCAAGATACTCAATCGTATTGGGGTAATAGAGGAAAGAGCAGAGAAAACCTGGATCTTATAGTAGCATCGAGCGGATTAATTAGTAGAATAACGTACAAGCAGCTTGATGATCCTCTGAGCTCAGATCATTCCCCAATCGAAGTAAATCTGGGGGCGAGTAGAACGATTTATAAACAGAAAACGAATAGAATATCAAATAAGACGACAGGATGGGACAAATTTAATAATTTCCAAATGAATAATGAATATAAATTGATAGAAAATGGGATCCAGGAACTGAGTACCATACAAAAATACGATATAGTTAAAAATATTATAATTGAGGCTGTGGTAGATGCTACGAAAAAGAAACGAATAGATGCGAATACACAGGACTATAGGAATGAGAGTAATTATGAAAATAATAGATATAAGGCACAGTGGTGGGATGAGGAGTGTAATCAAGTAGTGGAGGAAAGGAAAATGGCGTGTAAAGTACTATCGGAAAATCCTTCGGCAGAAAATGTGAGAAGCTATAAAAGAGCGGTGGCTAGGGTTTGAAAAATAACAAAACAAAAGAAAACAGAGGATACTAAAAAATTTATTCAGTCAATCAATAAGTTTTGCAGCATCACATATGTTTGGAATAAAATCAAAATTATGAGGAACTCTTTTAACGCGGTTGTGTGGACAAAATGGGGAGATCAGGAAAGGAGGGTACAAGTAAGCGAGGCATGTAATAAAATATGTCCACCATGGGCTGCGGTTGATAGAATCAAGATGGATGTAGAGGATGATAATATAGGGAAAAATAGGATATCAAATGAAAAGATCACAATGTTAGAATGAGAAAGAGCTATTGGTAGTATTAAGAGAAATTCAGCTCCAGGAGTAGACGGGATTGAATATTTAATGAATCAAAGACTTACGGAACCATACAGAAAGTTTTTACTAGTCATCTTTAATGAAATATTTAGTGACGGGAGTTTAATACCTGAATGGCTCGAATATCAAGTCACCTTCATTGACAAGCCAGGTAATGAGAAAAAAGTTAGACCTATCTCATTATCTTCGTGTATGGGGAAATTATTGGAGAGAATAGTAATTGAGAGATTACACTTTTGGATAGAGAGTGAAAATATTGTTCATACTAGTCAAAATGGTTTTAGGAAAGGGAGAGGATGTCTTGACAACCTTGCCCAGCTGAAATTAGATGTAGATATTGCCAGAATTGAAGGAGAAAAGACTCTCGCAGCATTCTTGGACGTGAGTGGAGCATATGATAATGTGCTCTATGATATATCGATAGGAAAATTGATAAAATTACGATGTCTGAGCAAAATCATTGAATACATAGAGGCCTGGTTGTACACTAGAAAGATAGAGTTGTTGAAAGGCGACCCAATGAACATTATGAGGACGAGGACTTGAAGACAACTGGAGGAGCTCTTAAAGAGATCTTCATGTCATCCAATGCGTCGGTTTAGGAGATCCTGTGGAGATCATGTTTTAGATCACTTTATGTTATCTTCAAGAGAACATTCATAACATAAAGATACCATAAAGTGGTCTTAAACAAGATCTCTGTAAGATCTCCTAAATCGACGCATTGGATGACATTAGGATCTCTTTAAGAGCTCTTCCAGTTGTCTCCAAGTTCTCGTCCTCATAATGTTCATTGAGGACGGACAGATGGAAAAGAGGCAAACTTGGAAGGGATTACCTCAGGGAGCTGTGATCAGCCCGATGCTATATACGATATATACCAGAAAGATTACGTGGGGACTACCCGGAGGGGTGATTCCACTCTCATTTGCCGACGATACTGGAATTTATACAAGCAGTGATGACAGAGATAGTAATTGTTCAAAAATTGAGGAGAATATCATAACCATGAAAAGGGAGCTTGATCGATTAGGATTAAAGTTAGAATGTAACAAGACTAACATCATCGAATTCAATCAAGAGGAAGAGGACAATAACTTTGTCATAAAGGTAGGAGAAGAAAATATCACATGTGCTAATCAGGTCAAATTCCTTGGCATATGGTGGGATAGAGAAGGGAAGTTTGATAAACATATTAGAGAAACTAAATTGAAAGTTAAGAAGTTTATGAATATCATTATGTTTTTAGGAGGAGTAGGACATGGTGTAGAGATGGATACCTTTCTAATGGTATACAAAGCCACAGTTAGGGCGATCTTTGATTATGGGCTATGTATATATTAACCACCTAAATTAAAACAAATAAATATGATAGAACGAGCTCAGTTTGCTGCGATTAGAGCCGCTATGGGCTTCCGAATATCAACTCCTACAAATATTTTTCTAATTTGAAACTGGGCATCAAATTATATGATGATATGTCAATATTTTCTGCTGAAACAATTGCGATAAGCAAAGCACTTGAATACATCAATGAGATCGCCAATGGCGAGAACTTTATAATTATGACGGATTCACTAAGTGTTGTGAAGGCTTTAGAAAATTGTAACATTAAGGGAATACGAGCGGTAGATTTCCGCCGCTGACGGTCCTTGCCTCGTTGTATACTGTATATCCCAACACATTGGATGTGTCGGTAAAACAGTATACGAAAATTATTGCTATCGAATTTCCGACAGATGGCGCTTTCGAGTTTCATACAATCCAAGACCAAAACCATAATATCGATCTATCTGATAGATGTCAGTGCATAAATTCACAAAATCAAAACAATTGTGATTATATATGTATATATACGAGGGTGGATTGATAAGTTTCCGGCCTGACCAAGAAAAACAACGTTTTTAAGAATTCTTGTTTTTTTATTTCTCAACATAATCTCCTCCAAGGCTGATACATTTCTCATAGCGGTGTTCTAGTCTAGTAATGCCATCTCTATAGACTGATTCGTCAAGCTCCTCAAAATACCCATTTACAGCTTCGATTACTTCTTCATTGTCCGCAAATCTCTTACCGCCAAGCCATTTTTTGAGGTTAGGAAACAGATAATAGTCACTCGGGGCTAGGTCTGGAGAGTAGGGAGGGTGCGGCATTAATTCAAACTTCAGATCGTTGATTTTAGCCATCGCAACGATTGACGTGTGCGCTGGTGCGTTATCGTGATGAAACAAGATTTTTTTCTTCGCCAGATGAGGTCGTTTAATTTTCACTTTGTGGCTCAAACGTTGCAATAAATCTGCGTAGTATTGACCAGTGATAGTTTTACCCTTCTCAAGGTAATCAATGTATATAATACCTCTTGCATCCCAAAAAACAGTAGCCATAACCTTGTTCGCCGAAAAAATTGTTTTTGCCTTCTTTGGAGTTGGTTCCCCTGGTCCAATCTACTGTTTAGACTGTTCTTTGGTTTCAGGAGTGTAGTGGTGGACCCAAGTTTCGTCAACGGTTACGAATCGACGCAAAAATTCGCTTGGATTACGCTTATACAACGCCAAATTGGCGGTAGAAATGTTCTTTCGAATCAATTTTTGGTCGACTGTTAGCAAACGCGGCACCCATCTTGCACAGAGCTTTTCCATATACAAATGTTGGTGCAAAATATTTTGTACACGTTCATATGACATCTTACAGGTCTCAGCTATCTCACGAACTTTTAATCTGCGATCTTTCAGCACTATTTGATGGATTTTTTCGATCATATCTGGAGTTGTGACCTCAATGGGGCGTCCTGAGCGAGGCTCATCAGAGGTGCTCACGACCCTTTTAAACTCGGAAACCCACTGCTTAACGGTTGAATATGATGGGGAGGATGTCCCCAGTGTTGAGTCCATCTCTTCTTTAATTTCCTTCGGCGTTAACCCCTTCAAATAAAAGTATTTGATGACAGCACGATTTTCCAGCTTTTCCATTTTTACGAAAAACACAGAGGCGTCTTGGTCAGCGTGCTCTCAAAACTAAACTAACATGGCGATCGGACTGAAACTATAGCTACAAGCCATCTAAGGATGGTACTATAGAACGCCACCTCAAGGTAGGCCTAGTGGCGCCATCTCTTGGTCAGGCCGGAAACTTATCAATCCACCCTCGTATATATATGCGTTGATATGAAAACAATTGTTGAATAATAAATTTTATAAAAAGTGGAAGATTGATGTGCGATTATAAAAATATAACGAAAATCGTGTTAAACATACTCGTGAAAAGTTTTACGCACGTGACACTGACATTTGTATTAGAGGTTATGTTTGTGAAAAGTAAATAGAGGGCACGTGGAATTACGTTCTTCCAAAATGATTCGCAGAGTTCATCAACCCTGAAGCGACAAGAACAGTCAGATAAGTAATCATAAAATTCCTGTAATAACCTTGGAATATATTCTTGGAGTTTTGTTTCAGATTTAGAAAAATATTTAATTTATCATACAAGACATGAAATTTCAAATAAATTCCAAGAATATAGAATATTCAGGAATGAACAAATTTTCTTTGTAAAAACATTTTTTGTTGCAGGGGTTGAAGTTCTGTTTGGGAAAAATCAGTAGGAGCATTTCTTATGTGTTGTCGAGAGCAATTGATTCAACTTCAATGCCTTACGTGAGAACAAATCAAGACATTTGTTCCAATACTCAGCTATCTCCATCTATTATACTCGTCAATGACTGTAATAAGCTTCCCAAAACCAGGTATCGTATAATGTAAAGTGAAATCAGAAATACAATCGTACACTTCTGTTGAAGTAGTCAAACCATTAGTACGTATTTCTGACAAGTGAGTATAAAACATTGTATTATGAGGTATTTCACAAATTTTCTATTATAATTTTGATTTATCTTGAATAATTATAAAAGTCAATTATATACATGTGGTTTATACTTTTCAGTTCAATAATCTTGATGTGAAGATGTTGGCAGAGTGTAGCAGATTTGACATCATCGTTCAGCCATGGAAATAGTTTTATGAAATTGGAAGAGATCTACGATTGCAATTTCCATAAATAAAATCAACATTAAGGTTCATACATACAGTTCAAACAATCTAGATATGATCTTCGACAAGGATATGTAGTATCGATCGACTATATCCAATTTTGTTCATCGATCCATGGCATCGATCAACTGTATCCAATATTGTTCATGAATACATGGTATCGATCAACTACATCCAATATTGTTCATCGATACATGGTATTGATCAACTATATCCAGTATTGTTTATTATTACAGGGTATACTCACTATTGTTTATCAATACATGGTATCAAACACAGTGACTTAGATATGCGGTATTGACTAATGACACCTAGGATTATCAATTATTGGTATCATACAGAACTAAAGGTATTCCAGATCAGCACAATCACTTTCAATAAGGAAATTCTGTAAGTTTCCAAGAGAATGAAATAATGATCTTGAAAGTAAACAAAAATTTGGATACAGACTCAAACCAAAGCATTGCAAAAAATAGAAACTTTGAGCGTCCATTTAATATACATTGGATTAAATTCACTTCCAAATTCACAATTCACTTCATATGAAATTATACATCACTGTAAGTTCAATTCATTTTATTGAGAAAATTATATAATCTCTCACAGTACATATATCATATAAATAAGAGCTTGGATGATATTCCAGTAATCTCAATAAACTTGATTGAACTATATCATATAAGTATATGTGATTCAAAAATTTTGAGGTCAGAAAATTACATGGATTGGAAATTTGTCAACGTCGGAATCGAATTCTATTCACTGGCACATCATCACAGAATTTCCAATACTTCGCTATCCCTAATATTATAATGATTCAAAAATTCATCGAGTCTGATTGGATTATTATTGTAACACATGGTTCTATAGGAAATCAAGGTTCTATAGGACACAAGTGTCGGTTTAGCTCAGGTTGATTAGGCACAGGTTATGTAGGTTGACGTTCAGGTAGGTTGTTTACAGCGGTTTCGGTTCCTCGAAGGTGCATAATAATTTCTCATCAGTACAACGAGCAATTACAAAATATTGCGGGGTTTGGGGATGTTGGTGAGAAGATAAAAATGATATATTTATTTTAATTTTCTTTTACAAAAATGACTAAAATCTGTGACAGATTTTTTCCCCCCTGAAATACACATTTTTCAAGAGTGCTTTTCGAAATATGCATCATATCTAAAACTCGTCTTGAAGAAGTCTAAAAGATATCTTCTAGATATCTAGTAAGAGTTCTAAAAGATGTCTTACTCAAGACATGTTTTGGATGTCTAAAACTGTCGCATAAGACATCTTTGAGACTCCTTTTAGATATCTTTTAGAACAGTTTGTAAGATATCTTGCGAAGTCGTAAGATATCTTTTAGATTTCGAAAAGATATCTTTTTTTCTATGTGGGCTATTATTTTTCAAAATCCAGGAATTCTTCTATTAGCACGGAATGGAAATTTTTCAATATTTTGCAACGTTCACCGGCTGAATATTAGAGTCCAGAGGAAAGATTTTATTCGCTCGATTTCTTTACGTAAGTTTATGTCTTCTGGTCGTAGAATCTGAATATCGAAGTATTTTTGCAACATTAATCATCGTTTCTTTATTGCAAACAATTAAATTGTTTAAACCGTCTGTAACAATTTTTTCTTTCTCGAAAACTATCGGTCATAGAAAAAAAACGTCGAGGAACGTTTACATTGATCTTTCGAGACCAACCCCATAAAGGGGGGTGGGGGGAGGTTTTGAAAATTGGATATGGTATACTATTTCCAATTTTCAGAATTCCAACTTTCGATTTTAGCGTGTGACGTTACGACTTGTGCAATACTTTTTTCCAGTTTCGAGCACCTGACGTCTTTTTCAATACAACTCTTCAATTGAGAACAGAGTTCTTCCTCGGTTTTGACATTGGTAATTGAAAGTCATTTTTCCTATAATGTGGATCACTTATCCTCTTGTGATGTCCCACATACACAGGGTTGCTGTAAGATCCCGAATTTCGATGGGATCAACTAATTGCTGGCCTGTGTTGATTAGAATGAATAATAGAAACATAAAAAATGCCCTGCACTGGAAATACATACATACATACATACATACATACATGCATACATGCATACATGCATACATGCATACATGCATACATGCATACATGCATACATGCATACATACATACATACATACATTTTTTTATACATTCCCTTTGTTCATGTTTCCAGTTTTCACATTTCATCCTCATGTCCAATATCCCATATATTCTGTACATTATTGTCTTCCTCTTTTTAATACATTATAAAATAAAATCTCAATTCTATTCTACATCATAAAGATTTCTTCAGATCTTCATCGCATCATTCACTGTTTATAATAATATAACCAGAGTTGCCAGTTTTCGAGAATACAAAATCTTCAGATTCAGGGTTGAAGTATCTTTAGATTTCTTCAGTTTCCTTTCAAAAATCTTCAAAAATTCTTTAGGTAGATCAAACGTATAAATTTCATGCTGAATACTAATAAACCATATTTCAACGGTGAGGTGTCATTTGTTCTCTTGTTCGTTTGTTGATGACTTATAACTTTCCCAATTTTCTAATATTTTCCCTGGGAAAGCCTCAATGTCCCGACTTGATAATATCCTTAGAGAATTTATCCCGGAAGGACATATCCCGAAAGTTAGATTTTTCGACAAATTCTCATTGGCTTGTCTTGAAGGATTTATGAGAAATTAGTGACATAGCCCAATCCAGTTTCTCCAGGGAATCGAACTTTTGATACTCTGGCACATTCTTTTTTTACCGTGATCACGATCCCACTTATGCCAAATCTTATTAGAATATCAATGTCCCGGAAAAATTTTAATCCAATTAGTGTCCGCTTTTGAAATGAATCATCCAATCAATCAATGAGTTTTCGGAATATTGACCGAGAAAGCGGAAGTTTAAAAAACTAGATCTTATTGAATTCTTATTGATTTCAAAATATTATTCTGCTGACATTTCAGGGTATCACTTGGTGATTCCGAAATAATTCAATGAAGTCTAATTTTTTGAACTTTCGCTATCTGAGTGATATATTGATCATGAGGACACCGTATTTTAGATCTGAGTAATCAAAGAATCGAATTTTGTCCGACCGAATATGAATAAATCTAGATTCGGACCATGGGCGTACCCAGGATTCGAAATAAGGGAGGGCAGTTAATGCTATTTGAAATGAAGAGGGAGGGGGGAAGATACAAATAAAACGCAAAATTCAACTTCTAGAGGGGGGCACCTTCCCCTTCTACCTCTCCCTGGGTACGACCATGTTATGATCTAACAACGTTATTCCAATTGACCATAACAATGTTTCTGAATCAACTAATGAGAAATCTGGGTAGAGTATCATAATAACGAATGCACATAGTACCGGATGATCATAATCTCGAATAAAAAAATATAAATTCCAATAGAAATCCAATAATTGACCACTTTCATCATAAAAAATCATTTGTTAACGCATAGTCAGTGTGAACAATTAATTTTTGACGATGAAAGTGGCCAATTATTGGATTTATATTGAAACTTATATTTTTTTTTCTTCGGGAACTATGCACATTCGGATTATGACCATTCGGTATTATGCTCATTCAGTATTATAATACTTTACCAGGAATCTGTCTTCAGTTTGTTGATATTGTAATAACCTCTCTTAACGTATTTTTATATCAAAGCCGGCTTATTTAACTAATTTGGAATCTACTGATTCAAAGTTTGATATCAATTATTGCATATTATTGACATAGGGAAGTTGAAACGATTTGATGGTTTTCTCAAGCGAAAATCGACCAGACCACTCTACTTTGATTCATTGATCCAATTGGTAACAAAGGCGATGGTTCGTGAAATTCATTTATCCCTTCCCAGATAGCATGTAACCAGTGATGCCAGCATTTGGTCGACCGAGTCGATTTTCCCCCTCCATCACGCTGTATACAATCAAATTTCTTTTGTCGGAGGTTTGATTGTGTGTGTGGAATTTCTATACAGACAGATGTGATGGAGAGGGAAAATCGACTCGGCCGACGAAATGCTGGCATCACTGCATGTAACCTTGTGACAAGCTTGTCACTCATTTGTCATTGACTTGTTTTCAACAAGCTTAGCAGCGAAAATTTTAGAAAAAGATTATAACGATATGCTTGTCAATGAAAAGGGACATACAAGCTTGTGACAAGGTTAAATTGCTATCTGGGTTGATTCTAATGAAATCACTGATTTTATAATAAATGTGAGTACAAAAGCAGATTGATGGAACGTGGTTCAGATGGATTTTAAAATGGTTAGATTGGAAAAAATTATGAATCCTTGAAAATTCTTGAAATTTCCTCGGAATTCTGAAAATATCTTTGGATTTTCATCCAATTTCTTGATGTCTTTAAAAAATCTTGGACACAAATGATTTTCCTCAGATCTGAAGAAAAATCCTTAGACCTGGCAACTCTGAATATAACGCAGTCCTACTTTATTCATTGTTAAATCATACATTCTCTCATTACATTTCATATTCCTTATTGTTACTTCTAAGCTTATATCCATGTTATCTCCCGCTCATTGCTCTTACGTGCACCTATCTTGTTGATATGGATATACCTTTACTTCTAGCCTGTGAAAGTACTCTCATTAATCTAATTCAATATGTCCGTCAATGTTTATCTAAATATGTCAGATCGTATTTACGATTGTACCATGTATTGTACGTGTATCATATCGTGTTTTCGATATCACATTTCATCAAATACATAGTCGGTTATTATTTTTTTCAGTTCCGTGAATGTTGTAATTTTATCGAAATCCACAATCTCTTCTAATGAATCATTGAATAAGTGCAGCAAATAAAATGCATTTGAAGCTTTTCCAAAGTGAGTATTAAAGTTCACAGTTCTATACACGTAACTAGTTTCTCCTATACTATATGTTGTGCAGTACCGCTTTTCTCTGTATTCTTGTGTAAAATAATACCTTATCACTAATGTATACATATTTAGTTGTTCGTAGTTCATTATACCCAATGTTTTCGAATTTCCTCTATCAAACATAATTTTGATTATTCTGTTAATTATTGCTCTAACTCTCATTTTCAGATACTCGGGTGCTCTGCAATGGATTGTAATTCCGTACCTCAGATGTGGTTCTACCAAAGCATGATATAATGTTTTTTTCGCGGCTATTGTAAGGTAATTGTTGACATGGTATATTTTTGATAAAATTAATCTCAATTTACTACACAGATTTTCTATATGTGATTTCCATTTCAGGTCTGAATCTATCAACAATCCCAAATATTTCACCGTTCTTGAATAATCTAAACTCGTACAATTCTCACAGTTCGTTCTCGAAAGGCATTGATATGTATGTATTTTCAATTTATTATTTTCGTTTTGTAAATCATAGTCTATTCTACCACTGCAAAGCATATTGACTTGTGTTTTTTTCGCGTTTATTACCAATTTATTAATATATAAATATTTACATATGTTATCCAAATCCCGCTGAACGCATTCTATTCCCATTATTAGGTTTCTATGAGCAAAAAGGAAGGCTATATCGTCGGCATAAATATAAATTGTGGAATATAGACCCATACGAGTTAGATCATATATGTAAATATTGAACAGTATCGGCGAAAGGATTGCTCCTTGGAATACACCATATTTTTGCACCTCAGGTATGCTCAAACAATTTCCTATTTTTACTTGTACCTGTCTATCTCTCAGGTAGTCCTGGAACCAGTTGAGCATTCTTCCCCCGATTCCTACTCCCTGTAGTTTTTTGAGTAAAATTCGATAATCCACTGTGTCAAACGCTGCCAATAGGTCCAGATAAACCGAAATAGTGTATTTATATTCATCAATTTTGCAATTTGCTTCATCGATGAATTTTTCTAAAAGTGAAGTTGTGGATTTACCTGGTATGAAGCCAAATTGTTGTTGACTTAATATTTTAGTGTTCGTACAATATTTACTCATCTCTTGATTTACAAAATATTCTAATATTTTCATTAATGAATTCAAACAACCTATTGGCCTATAATGTTTTGTTTCATTCTTCTTTCCATTCTTATATATTGGAGCTAACATAACCTTTTTCATGTTTGTAGGGGTTTTTCCTGATCTGAGGATGCAGTTATAAAGATGGATCAAAGTTGGACCGAGCACTTCGATATTATTTTTTATATCCATCACCCTGATTCCATCTTTCCCTGGAGCACAGTTTATTTTTATATTATTCAATATATTCTGCATATCCAATTTTGTCATGTTTCTCATGCTAAAACTCCTATCTCTTTCATGGCCGTTGACATTCCACGGTATATCTATCCTATCCTGAGTATCAATATCTTCTAGGTTTCCTCTTATGTTTTCTATTTTTTCCTGAAATGATGATAGAAATCTATTTGCTCAATTTTCCCTATCCTCTGTGCCGAATGAGTTGAGAATATTCTCTTGTGCCGATATTTTTTTTTCCTGCCTAGGATTTGATTAATACACTTCCAAGTTTCTCTAATGTTTCCAGTTTGTTTTTCCATTAATTTGAAGTAATATCTTCTTTTTTGTTTTCGTATTAAATTGATTAATCCATTCCTAACTTGTTTGAATTCAGCTTTCAATCTCTCATTATGTCTATCCTTATGTTACCGCCCATTCTCGACCAAAGTCTCGGCTACAGTGATAACCTTTTCTTTTTCCCTCACTTGACTCCTCATGATCTGCTACATTTCTATCATTTTTCTAACTCAAATACTATTCCTCCAGATGGGCTTCCTGGTCGATTCCTTAACCTGATCGCTCCGTCCATTTTTCCATTCCTACTGACCTTATTCAATTCCTCTCTCTTGCTATCTCTCTTTCCTATGGCGTGGAAACGCTCCTTCATTACACCTATACCTAAAACAAGATCTCCACAAACTCCACGTGATTTTCGCCCTATCTCCATTCTCTGTGAGTCATCTAAAATACTTGAAAAGATCGTCCATCACTTCTTGTGTGATTTTTTGACCAAGAATTCTCTACTTGACCAATATCAGTGTGGATTCATCAAACACCGCTCCACTCAAACTGCTCTTTTAAAATTGACTGATGATGTTCGTGAAGCGATTGATAAGCGCATGATCACTCTTTTGGTGGGGTTTGATTTCTCAAGAGCTTTTGATACCGTTAACTACTCTTTGCTTATACAAAAACTCGCTTCTTTCAATATATCTACCCCCGTGCTGAAGTGGTTTTGGTCCTATCTATCTGGTCGCACGCAATCAGTTAGAAGCTCTAAAGGTTGCTCCGAATGGACTCCAGTTACCTCAGGTGTTCCCCAAGGCTCTCGCCTGGGCCCTCTCTTATTCGCACTGTATGTCACCGACATAAATTCGATTATTCACCATTGTAAACTCTTTAAATTCGCTGATGACTTTTATATTTATTTGCATACTTCACTTTTTCTCATAGACGAATGTATCTCGAAATTGAATGACGATATACAGAGAATTGCCAGCTGGTGCTCCACCAACTACCTAATTCTGAACCCCTTGAAAACCAATTGCATGATCCTTGGTTCTCCACGTTACGTCAACGATATTTCTCTTCGCTCCTTACCGGACATCATACTTCAGGGCACCTTTATAAATCTTGTCTCTTCGCTTAAATCGCTTGGGATTATTCTGACACCTTCTCTTAATTGGAATGAGCAAGTAACTTCTGCCTGCAGGAAAGTCTCGTGCGCACTCTACCAATTGCGACTTAATGGCAACGCACTCTCTATCCAGATGAGAACTAAACTGATTTCAACGCTAGTTATACCCTATTTTGATTATTGTTGCTTAGTTCTCACTGATCTCTCCGAAGGAGACAGTATACGTCTGCAGCGTAAACTGAATGCCTGCGTGCGATTTATTTTCAATCTCAGGAAAGATGTCCACATCTCTCCTTTCTTCACGCGCCTCGGCTGGCTCAAACTTTCTGAGCGACGGAAATTTTTCCTGGGGTCGTACTTGCATCATCTATTTGCTTTCAAGGATCCTCCTTTTCTTTACGATCGTTTCAACTTTGGTACCTCTGATGCAATTCGTTGCACTAGATCGAATAGGGGGCTCCTTAAAATACCACTGCATCGTACTACCACATATCAAAAATCTTTTTTGATAACAGGTAGTAAACTCTGGAACACGATCCCAGATAACATCAAGTGTAGCTCTTCCCCTAACGTCTTCAAAAAGAGGTATTATGACTTCTTGCTCACCTCCACCCTTTCTCACTCATAGACATATACTCCTTTTCAAGTAGGTTCATCGTGGTTCATCTTACGCTTTTCTTGCCTTCATCTTCATTCTGCGCATTTATAACTATTGTATCTCTATTTTATATCTGTATTTTCATTTGCCTTCATCTTCATTCTGCGCATTTATAACTATTGTATCTCTATCTTATATCTGTATTTTCATTTCTCACACCTTTGTAGTCTCATCCTCACTCTCATTCTCATTTCATCTTTATTTTTAAATTCATTCATTCTGCCTTCTTTTTGCTTTTCGGGCTGTGGGTTTAATGCTGTATATATATAAGTATTTTTGTATATAATATCTTTGTTATTGTTTATACTTCTTTCTCAATTGTTCCACAGGATGTTCATCCTAGAACATAAATAAACATATCTATCTATCTATCTATCTATCTATCCTTTTTCAACTTCACCCATAACTTCTCTTCTCTTTTCATCTGTTCCATAATTTCTTTGTTAATCCATCCTTTTTCACTTTTAATACCGATTATTTTCTTTTCAGATTGGCTCGAATTATATATTCCTTCGAATTTATCCACAATTTCTCCATATATGTATTCTGTATCTTCACTGTCTACCAGGTGCGTCCAGTCTATTTCTCGAATTTTTGTATTGATTTTGCTTGTATCAATATATTTAATTGTTTCAGGTATCTCGTCTTCATTGGATATTTCTCCAACTTTTATAGTGATTCCTGTCATGTAATGGTCTGCTATCTTCTGTTCAACTACATATGCAACAACATCTGATGATTCATGGTTAGTAATTATATGATCAATACACGACGATGTGAATCTTTCTCCTGCAAATTCTTCTCGCGTTGGAAGTTCAATCATGTTTGCTAATCCAGAAGAAGAGAGTAGGGTTACGTACTCGCTTGTATTATAATTATTATCTAATATGTTCATGTTCATATCTCCTAATATTATTAATTGTTTTTTCTTAGCTGTTTCCAAAGATATCCAATTTTCAATTTCTCTTGAGAACTCATTCAAGTTGTTGCTGGGAGGTCTATATATAGCAAGTAAAGTTACCCGCGTGTGTTTTCGTTTTATTTGTATCAGCAGATTCTCTGCATATTCACAATCATAATCTAATTTCTCACATTCTATATCCTGTTTACAGAATATAATTATCCCTGCACCTCTGGAATCAACTCTCAACTTATTGAATTTATTAAAAGATTTTATATTATGCAAATCGTTTTCCTCTCTACAATTGACTTCCGTCAAGCATAATAAATCAATAAAATCAATTATGGTATCAATATATGACATCAGTAAATCCCAATTTTCATTCAGACTTCTTATATTTACATGTAGAATATACGTTTGTTCAAACCCTTTTCATGGATAATATTGCGATACATGTTTTGTTAAAGAAACAGTGATTATCTACAAATTGTCTGTTTTGCTTAATGATGATACTGCATTCATCTGCAGTTATGACATATGTTTTATGTCAATATTGACATACCCGTTACATATAAATGTAACACATTGCACCTTGCGAGCGCAATGCAAACATAAACTTACCCGCTCTATATGTCAATGATCTCATCATGGAGGGACATTTTGGTTCAAGAGATTCTGAGTTTGGAGATGAAAGAATGTGCGGCCCCCGGAAACGATCACAAATCTTCTCTCTAACGAGGAAGCAATAATATATATCACGGAGGACACATTAAATTTGATCCCACTGAATCTTCATTTATGTGCATCGGACTGTTTGTTGTCCAATATTCAGCCAAACCATCCCTCTCAGTGTGGTGTTTTCATGGTGTTAGTGTTAACATCACAGTAATTTGGTTTTGGCGAAACAAACCATATCGCTATTCATGAAAATTATTGTTCTCAAAAGAAAATTGCAGGATTCTGACTACATAACAGTGTACCTCCGTCAATTTTAGTTTTGAAGTAAGAAATATTGCCATTAGAGGAGAATCCTACGAAGCAATTCTTCTTGCGACATACATTTCTCGCACATTCCATACGAGCATCCACAACATTTTGAATCTTGCAATTCTCTTTTTTTCAAAAAATCAGTTTATGAATTTAACTTGCATACACATAGTTCAATGAAATAAATTGGATTTTTGTAACACCCCCTGCGAATATACATCAATTCGCCAGAGATTGCAGATAATATTGACACTTTGAACGTGAAACAGGTGTATCAATATCTTCAGTTCAATCACACTTTCGTACCTTTGAACGTTCGAATACTCATGTAAGTTTGACACAAATATGATTGTGTAATTCACTTTCCTGTGGATTTCTCTCAAAACTGTTCTTTTTCGAACATCCGAATTATCTGAAACGAGCTCCTATTTTATTGAATATTTACGTCATGCATTTTGACAGTTGGGTTCGTTATGTATAAATGAAATCAACGAATAATAATATCGAATATTCACTCAATGAGTATAAAAAGATGCAATCAAATCAAATATCTCATATTGGATATCCACTTCACAAACGTTTAAAACGGGATGAGAATTCTTTCCATTCGATTCAACTTTTTTTTATCCTTCCATTGTTGTATACTATATTCAATAAAAAACCGCGAATCGCATTTGTTTTGGTACTTTCACCCTCTTGCATTTCTCCAATATTTTATTATTATAAGCGTGTACGAAAATATTCCTTTGAATGACCTTTGCGCGTTAAGTACGTTTGTTCAGTACAATTATCAATAAAAATGTGTTCCTCACTTCAGGTAATTCTTGGTGAGTGTGAGTATTGGTTGGTTTTCACCTAATTGATACACCTATTTTATATCCAGGATAAAACAAGTGAATTCGTATTCGAATTTGCGCTTGACTACGAATGAGAATTCGTCAATCTGCACTTCGTTTCAATGAGGTATTGTGAAATACTTCTATGAATTCTGGACTGCTATTATTTCACTTCGCATCATATTGGATTGTCACATGCATGACAGTGTCTGAAGTAAAGAGAATTCCTTTTACTGGCGATTACCTTCTTCATTTCCTTGGTTTCCAGTAATTCTTTCTTACAATATTTTGTGCTTTTCCTTCTTGAATCACTGTTTCCGTCTATCCGTTTTCGCTACTATATGCACCTGCAAATACAGAAATTGTAAAAAACCTGACAGAAAACGTTTCGTTATATACACAGAAATTTGACCTCCGAAAAAATTCCTCTTGTGCCTCTCGTGTTTTATATGAATGAAACTCCCATCGTTTTTTGTTGCGTGAATGTATAATTGAATGAATACATTCATGAAGTGAATGTACCAAATAATAATCGTCCAGTACAGGGGCACAAGCAATGTCCTCATGTATTTGATGTCCATTATTTGAAGTCAACTTTCATGATATCGAATATCCACTGTACCTATTGAAATAATTTTTAAACTCCCCAACTTCCAAGATACATTCCTCGATTTTAAAACATGAAAATATAAATCTAAAAATATCTTACATCGGTTGAATATCCTTTCGACATGAATCATTTTTTACCATATATTTTGTCTTCTTCTGTGTAATCTCAAAATTGCAATGAAAAGTAATATACATCCTGTATACTGTAAATCACCAACATAGATAAACAATATGTTACCTAGCGGGTCCATGGTTTTTGTTTCATACGTTCCAAATCACCTACAATTGAACCCACGGGAAGAAGAACTCGACGAGCGCTCGAACCGCGGTGAAAGCATTGTCCAAGCGGTCACGTGGGGGACCGAAAAAAAAGTCGGAATTTTGGAAAACTAAAAATACTGGGTGATAGAGCTTGAAAAATCAATACGAGTGTTCGTTCACAATGTTTTTCTATGATCAATAGTTTTCGAGAAAAAAATTGAAAAGTACCTCTTTTTCTCGTACTAAAAATGAATGTTTCTTCATCTTAAACTCGTCATAACTCGAGCAGTTTTCAACGTATCAAGATGAGTCTTGCAGATTCTGATTCGGAACACTCCCCCGAAGATGACGATCTCGACAAAATTTTCAACAATTGATGCAAAATTAATGAATTTACAATTTGAAGTGAAAACTTGGTTTTCAACGAAGAGGAAAACTTTGCATTGAAAAAGTGTCGGGGGAAGTATGAGCTACGAAAAACTTCCAGCGACAAAGTTGTTCGCCAGTGTGCGGACAAACTTTATGGAAAGTTCCAGATCAATTGGACTATTGGTTCGAAAGATACAGCAATATATCCATCAGCTTGCAATTTCTCATGACTCTACGTCGTTTACCTGCTGAATATGAGGATCCAAATGAAAGGTTGCATTCACTCGATTTCTCAACGTAGATTCATGTTTTTTTGGTCGAAGCATCCAAATATCCAACTATTTTTGCAGAATTCGTTATACATTGTTTTTTTTATAAACAATTTTTATTCAACGCATCATTGTTCAATCCTTATTCTGCAAGATGAAAATTAAAGATTGAACATTTGTGTGCTCTCTCGAACTCAATAGTTCCCGAAACTTATTTCACGATTACTTGGCCAAATCTTATCGGAATGATATAAACATTGATATCCAGATTCGATGTGTATTGCCGAAGATTGTAAAATGATTCAAATGATGAAAACATTCCGTTTTTCAATAATATTTGATAACGAATTAGTGGCTCTCAGGCTCGTGTTTTCCGAGTTTCAACGACACAAAGTGTCGAGCGAAATGTGAAATTAAGGAAACTTCGAACAATAAAATTATGCTCTTATGTTTGAGGAAGTTTTTCTGGAGATTTGAAATTAATCGAACAAAAAATATGGGGGTTATGATTTATGTAAAACAAGCGGACCCGCCGAGCACGCAGGACTTCGGTGTTGACGAATGAAGACACAAAACATCGAATAAAAACAAATGCCTATATAGTAATTGCAACCGTAAGAATAGAAAACATTGCTCCCTCCGATGTGAGAAAAAGTGCATAATTCCACATTTTGAACAATTTTATTATTGAATTTATTCTCCGGGTTAGTGTAATAATAATGTCTGATGAGAACAGTTCGAAAACTGGTCGAAAACGTACAAGAAATCCGAACAACTGGATAAAGAACAAAAATAAAAAGGCTCAAAATGAGGTTTGTATATTTTATGGAATGGTGCTGTCAACAAATTTCTTAATTTTCCATGCATAACTGAGACATAATACATTGTATTTTCGCAGTCATCGATGTATAAATATTTCTGTATCTAACAGTCATCCAACCCATAGTGCATCGAAGATTTCATTACGACCGCAGAAATCTAACGTTTGAAATATTTGAATATTCTTGTAATATTGCTGCATGTCGTACTGAGATTTCAAAGTCCTTTCACAAATATTGCAATGTCCGCTAATCTTACATTGCAATACAAGATTTCTGAATTATTTTTGAAATATTTCAAGAACATTTATGAAATATTCCATTGTAATGTTTCTTTTGTAATATATCTGAGACATTGCAAATAGGTAACATTTCAGTTGACAGATTTTTGATATATTCTTGTGGAACAATATTGGAATGTAATGAAGATGAAAGAATGAAATACAATTGATACATTACTGAAATAATTTTTAAATAGTGTGTTACAGTCGATACAAAATTATTACTTAAAAATAATTATTCAATGTTGAGAACTTGGATAGTGTTTGGAATATCGAATTGTATAACGCGATCATTTGGTATTACAGGGACGAGAATATGTTTCGACTTCTGGGAAATCTATTGCAGCTAAGCAATTCAAACCCGTAAATTCGTGCTGCGTAAAACAGTGTTTCCAAAATATTCCTGTTCAACAACAACAAAAATTTCATGACACATTTTGGAACTATGGCAAATATGATTCTCAAAATATTTTCCTCGCTGGATTAATGAAAAAGAGAGCGCCAAATGTTACAGGAAATGCGCAGAATAAAGTTTTGTGGAATTATTTTTTGCATGCTGAATTCGGTGACATAAAGACTTGTCAAGAATTTTCATGTAATTTATTGAACATAGGACAAGGGCGATTTACAACTATACAGAAAAAGATATTACATAATGAAACTATAGAAGATAGTCGGGGAAAACATGGAAATCACGTAGTGCGATTGACTGAAGATGTAAAACAAATGATCCATCAACACTGTTTGTTAATCCCACACTCTGAGTCGCATTATAAACGTCAAGCCGGTCAAACGTCTAGTTTACAATATTTTGATCATCCTAATTTAACACTGGAAAAAGTATACGCTTTGTTTTTGGAATATTATACAGCGAAAACAAGTTCTGAAAATCCTCCGATTGATTTATCAACCTACTCTCAATAGTTTAATCGTCATTTGAATTTTTCTTCCTCAATACCACGCACTGATGTTTGTAACATGTGTTTTGAACAAGAGCGGCAAAACAATCCTGGTGATGAGTTCAAACAGCATTAAAAAAGTATAGGAGAGTACAAAATATTGAAGAAGAAAATGTTGGCAGAAGAAAATGTGTTATGTCTTGAATTTGATTTCGGTCAAAACTTACCTTTGCCGAAAATTCCTGTATCAGATCAGTTCTACAAGAGATTGCTTTGGCTACACGTTTTTAACGTGCATGTCTTCGGTGAACATGGCAAAAGTTACATGTTCTTTTTTTTAGAAAGAAATTTTAAGAAAGGTGGTAATACTGTGTGCAATTTTATCTTACATGCAATGAAGAAAGAATTGGAGCTTAATTATTACAATAAAATTTATTTATTTTCGGATGGTTGCGGTGGCCAGAATAAAAACCGTTTCCTCGTCTCTTTCTTATCATCGTTGGCTCAAGAATTGCAACTTGAATTTGAACATGTGTATCCAGTTCGTGGACATTCCTACTGCTCTTGCGATCGGAATTTTGGAGTATATGGCAAAAAAAAGAAACAACTTGAAACTATTGAAACGGATGAAGACTACATTGATCTCATAGAAAGTGCAAGAAATCCACCATTCAAAATTGTCAGAGAAGTAGATTGCCCAGTCCGAGATTATGAGGTTCTGTTACAGGAAAATGTCAAAGATATTAAGAATCTGCAAATCAGCAAAGCAGTACGGATTCAATATTTTCCTAACGGTCAAATCAATATATTCCAAAGTTACAATGGAGAACCAAAAATTCATATCATCAAATCTTCAGTGAGTTTACATGCATTATGCAAATCACCACCAGCTGCTCCAACTGGCATAAGTGCAGAGAAGGTGAAAGATTTACAAACTTTATTAAAATATTTGAGTCCAAAAGGTGTAAAATTTTTTGAAAGCTTATTTTCGAAAATATCAATTAGAAAACCTAAAAATAAAGAATAATTATTCACTCTAATGATATAATTTCTTTTGTTGGTTCAAAATATATTGTATGCAGTTTGAATCGTTTATTTACATGAATTTTTTACAGTGTATTGTGTCCAAGGGGGGCAATTTTGGTTCATTACACGGAGAAAAAAGATTTCGCTATCTGAATGAATCCGTCTTCGCTAAGTGGATTGAATAGAAATTCGCTGTATTAACGAACCAATGCGCTGGATTAACGAACTAATTCGCTGTTTTTACGTATTGATTCGTTATAATTATCAGTCCTTCGCTGGTCTTGCGGAGCTTGTTTCGTTGAAAATATCATTGGCGTTCATTTCAGCAAACTTGCTTGCTGTCCATATAATAACGAGCGAATTTCGCTGGGACAGCGAAATTCTTGCTATTCCAGCGAATCTTTTTTCTCCGTGTATCCTCACAACACAACTGCTTTCAGTTACCTTTCGATACCTTTCTGAAACGTGTAACACCTTTCAGAAAGGTATCCAAAGGTATCGGAAAGCAGTTGTGCTGTTAGGGTAACATTGAATTCGAATTAAATTTGTCCGAATTCAATTCGACAATCATGTCTATAAGCAATTCAAAGTTCACTAGCATTTCCAAATCATTTATGACTGAAGAAAAAGTACAAATGATGAACTTTTATCACGAGGTTTGTATATGTCATATATGATGTGAATGATATCCAAACACGTTGCATGAGACATTTTAAACTTGTCTGAAATATATTTCGAGACATGAATATGATGTTATACAGGACCCGTTCATAAGACGAGATCGTTTTACATAAATCATAAACCCCATATTTTTTGTTCGATTAATTTCAAATTTCCAGAAAAACTTCCTCAAACATAAGAGCATAACTTTATTGTTCGAAGTTTTCTCAATTTCACATTTCGCTCGACACTTTGTGTCGTTGAAACTCGGAAAACACAAGCCTTAGAGCCACTAATTCGTTATCAAATATTATTGAAAAACGGAATGTTTTCATCATTTGAATCATTTTACAAGCTTCGGCAATACACATCGAATCTGGATATCAATGTTTATATCATTCCGATAAGATTTGGCCAAGTAATCGTGAAATAAGTTTCGGGAACTATTGAGTTCGAGAGAGCACACAAATGTTCAATCTTTAATTTTCATCTTGCAGGATAAGGATTGAACAATGATGCGTTGAATGAAAATTGTTTATAAAAAAAACAATGTATAACGAATTTTGCAAGAATAGTTGGATATTTGGATGCTTCGATCAAAAAAACATGAATCTACGTTGAGAAATCGAGTGAATGCAACCTTTCATTTGGATCCTCATATTCAGCAGGTAAACGACGTAGAGTCATGAGAAATTGCAAGCTGATGGATATATTGCTGTATCTTTCGAACCAATAGTCCAATTGATCTGAAACTTTCCATAAAGTTTGTCCGCACACTGGCGAACAACTTTGTCGCTGGAAGTTTTTCGTAGCTCATACTTCCCCCGACACTTTTTCAATGCAAAGTTTTCCTCTTCGTTGAAAACCAAGTTTTCACTTCAAATTGTAAATTCATTAATTTTGCATCAATTTTTGAAAATTTTGTCGAGATCGTCATCTTCGGGGGAGTGTTCCGAATCAGAATCTGCAAGACTCATCTTGATACGTTGAAAACTGCTCGAGTTATGACGAGTTTAAGATGAAGAAACATTCATTTTTAGTACGAGAAAAAGAGGTACTTTTCAATTTTTTTCTCGAAAACTATTGATCATAGAAAGACATTGTAAACGAACACTCTTATTGATTTTTCAAGCCCTATCGCCCAGTATTTTTAGTTTTCCAAAATTCCGACTTTTTTTCGGTCCCCCACGTGACCGCTTGGACAATGCTTTTACCGCGGTTCGAGCGCTCGTCGAGTTCTTCTTTCCGTGGGTTCAATTGTTAAATAAACAATCTTTGTTGTTCGTGATCCCACACAAAACCCCCTCAGAATTCTTGGTAGGTTGTATAGGGATGAGAATATGTCGATATAAAAAATTAACAAAAATTCTGAGATACCGGGCAGATGACATGACTGTGAAATTTATGGATTCCAGAGACTAATTGTGAAATAAACAATCTCTGTTGTTCGCGATCCCTCACAAAACCTTCTCAGAGTTGTTAGTGTGATGTTTAGGTATGGAAATAGGTCCATATAAAAAACTAACAAAAATTCTGTGGTACCGGGCAGGTGACAAAACCGTGAAATCCATGGATTCCAGAGACTAAATGTTGAATGAACAATCTGTGCTATTTGCGATTCCTCACGAAACCCTTGTAGAATTGTTGGTTGGATTTATTGGTATGGGAATGTGTCGATATGAAAAATCAATAAAGATTTTGAGATCTCGGGCTGATGACATGACTGTGAAATCCATGGATTCTAGAGACTAAATGTTGAATGAACAATCTTTGTTGTTCACGATCCCTCACAAAACCCCTCTCAGTATTGTTGCTAGGATGTACAGGGAATCAGAATATCTCGATATAAAAAATTAACAAAAATTCTGAGATACCGGGCAGATGACATGACTGTGAAATCCATGGATTCCATAGACTAAATGTTAAATAAACAATCTTTGTTGTTCGCGATCCCTCACAAAACCCTTTCAAAATTGTCTGTAGGATGTATAGCTATGAAAATAGGTACATATAAAAAATTAACAAAAATTCTGTGGTACCGGGCAGGTAACAAAACCGTCAATTTCATAGATTCCAGAGACTAAATGTTAAGTAAACAGTGTTCGTTGTTCACGATCCCCCACAAAACCCTCTCAGAATTGTTGGTAGGATGCATAGGTATGGAAATATCTCGATATAAAAAATTAAAAAAATTCTGAGATACCGGGCAGATGACATGTTTGTGAAATCCATGGATTCCAGAGACTAAATGTTGGATGAACAATCTTTGTTGTTCGCGATCGCTCACAAAACCGTCTCAGAATTGTTGGTAGGATGCATACCCTTCCAGAAATTATTCTAAGCATTCTCTAGTTACCTCGAGGCCCTCGCAAGTTTTTCTTAAGGCAAAACTAGTCTAGTTGAACTTGCAAGTTAACAGTGAGCTCCTCACAAGTTTGACTGGTAGATACTTCAGCAAAAATCATTCTGGTCATTCTCTATAAGCCTCACAAAGACCTTACTAGTCCCTTGTGAGGGATTTGCAAGGCCTTGTAACAATCTAGAGAATAACTGGAGTGATTGTATTGAGGTTATGTTGACATAATCGTTGTCAATCACAAACTTGAGCAGTCGTGGTGCATGTGGAAAGAACGATAGTCAGTTCATCTTAGTTTATGTGATATTTCACATACCTGTTTTCTATCACAAGTAATGTGAAACTTGCGATAGGCATTCAATCGTTGCCAATCACAAACTTATGCATTCGTGATGCATGTGGAATGAACGATAGTCAGTTCATCTTAGTTTATGTGATATTTCACATACCTGTTTTCTATCACAAATCATGTGAATTACTATGAACTATTGGCACGATAGATACTTATAAGGGACAGATTGTCAAAAATTACTCAAAAATAACTTCATTGAACTATGCATGCAGTTATAAATAATTATATATGACCAAATTATTAGGTCCATTTGCAAGAATCAGAATCAATTGAATATTTATATTGTTGCATGTGAGGTATGGTAGTGGACGAAATTCCCTATGCTTGTAATTTGAGAGATGATCTTTGTAACGGTAAGAATCTTAAACTCCATTTAAATGAAGTTATGTACAAATATTTTTTGGAATCAAATCACAGTCAAGTATCCATCATACCAATTGTCAGAAAGAATGTACTATCGCTACCACTTTTGTAAACCTCTGATGATTTTTCAGGTGATCAAGTGGAATGAAGTGATGTCATTCCTTCGATCCACAATCTGTATGAAGTGAAATGACCAGCCACTTGGTTGACATAAATTCTTTGCAAATAAAAAGTAGGTATCCACAACACTTGAGTCGATAAAAAAATTGAATTACATATTGGGAGCGCAGTGAGTTTTCTTTACTCTGACTACCATGAACCATTGGCACGATAGATACTTAGAAGAGATATTGATTGTCAAAAATTACTTGAAATAACTTCATTGAACTATACATGTATTTATAAATAATGAGATATGAACAAATTATTCAGTCAATTTGTAAGAATGAAAATCAATTGAATATTTCTCATGTCCCATGTAATTTATGGTAATGAAGGGAATTCCCTGTGCTTGTAATTTGACGGATGATTTTTTATTGCTAAAACCCTTAGGCTCCATTTATAACCACATATATGTATTGTTCAATAAAGTGATGTAGAAATACTCTTTGGAAACAAATCACAGTTAAGTATCCATCGTGCCAGTAGTTTTGATCAGAGAAAGGAAATTCACTGCGCTTCCAATATAAGTGTAAGATAATATCTTTAACAATTCAAGTCATACTTATTCGTAGACAATTTATTCCAACAAACTTACAGTTCATTTTATATTATGCACATTGTTTGAGTGAGGAAGTCATTTCACGTCACTTATAAAAAAACACTCCACTTCACTTCAAGTGATTAAGGTAACTCAATCAGAAGCTCACATATATAAGTGAGCAAAATGATAATGAATGCCAATGATACATGGACTTCACTTTGAAGCATTAAAAAAAACCGTGACCGCTCTTTTCTTTGAATAATCTAAATGAAAGAGATCTATGTGACTTTTACATACCATAAATATGATTCCACAAAAGTCTCCTTTGGGATTTGATTTTGATGAAAAACAGGGACACTTGAAGAATCATGACGATGAATTCATAACTTGTAATATTTTCTAGTTCACTTCTTACACATAACCTAATGTGATTAATTTTTCAATGGGAAGCACAAAATAATGAATTCAAACCAAAATATAATCTTATCACAAAAATCACATTGATTTATCACTGTTATAAAGAATTTTATGTTTTATTAGATACAAAACAAAAACAAATTCCAAAAGTAGGGTTATGTCTTCATGTTTTGTTTATTGAAATCACTTCTCTGAGCACTGTCAATTTTATCACTTATATTTTACGGGAATGAATTTTGACAATTTTTCAGCGCGATGATTCCGATAAGTCAAAGTACGAAGAATGTGTAGTTTAAATGTAGCGGGTCAACTTTCGTGGTACAACCGCCAGGGGACTGGTGGAACTGTTTACTAGCAAATGTCTTTATCAAATAAGCTCTGAATTTCAAAGTGCGGAATAGCTACGTTGGCAAGGTGTTAGGTTTCGGTAGGTTAGGTAGGTAGGTAGAGCAGGTTTGGTTCCCCGTTAGGTTAAAAACTTTTCACCATCGCCAACAGTGTTGCGATATTCCCCTATGTGGGAAATCGCAGCTCAGTCACCTGACTAGGTTTCATACTAACCCACGCGAGCATTCTTGTAGGTGAGCGGTTCACCGATAAGAGTGCTCGCATGTGTTGGTGCAAAATGTAGTCACGTGACCAAGCTGCGATTTCCCACATTGGGGAATATCGCAACACTGATCGCCAACAAAGTTATGCCAGTCCAGTGATGCCAGCATTTGGTCGACCGAGTCGATTTACCCTCTCCATCTGACCATTTCTCGTCCCCACCATTCCAGCCGGGTGTACGCACACATTGAAACCCGTATTCATGTGATTCGGAACCGGTCGGTTCACTTCGAGTCAGCTCGGACAATCGAGAGAGAACCAACTATCCGTCGGTCTTTGTCTTCTCAATATGTTTTACGATCGGCTAACTCCGTGCAAGATCGGAAAAAGTTTAAAGCCCATGCGGTCGACTTACCGAAAAGTTTCACTGCTTTTTCTTTTCCAAGCGACAATTTTATTGTAATCAGTATCGAACTGACTTACCCGGCACCCCGGGCAATTCTCGGCCGGGGCCCTTCGATATTTTCTCGTTTTTTTTCAATTAAAGAGCCAGTTCAATACTGATTATTAAATTATCACGATGAAATATAGATTTGATGCATAGCATCATTTAACTGAATTAAAATCGAATATAAGTAAATAATTTTTCAATTATTATTTATTCTTCATAAATTTCATAAGATTATTGGTTATTCTTATGACTGATTATGAAGCTTTCAAGAACTCCTATATGTATTGTATAAAAATTTTCTAATAGTCACGCATTTCTAATCATTATTTTAAATCTTGAGGATTTTTCAATGAATTTCATCAGAATTGTCAATCAATCGATGGTTGAAAAATTCTAAGATAATTTGGGGATCTATGATAAATGTCCTGCGGTGAATTCCATAATTTTCCCTGATAAATTAATTTTCAGAGATCACTATAATATTCCAATGAGGATAATCAAATCAACATCGATTATCAGATGTTGATCAACATCAAAATAATAAGACTGAATATTCAATTAATTGAGTGCAAATTATTTTCAATAGACTGAATAATTAGATTTGAGCATTCAAATTGATATTTCATCATTTCACGCACTATCAGTCTCTTTCCTTCGCTGCATTACTTCATAGATGTAATATGTGGTTCGAAACATTACAAGACCCCATAGCCTAGCGGCAAAAGACATGGTTCTTGCGAAAGAACGGTCGGGTTCGATTCTGTGTGGAGACATTTCATTTTTTGTGTCATCTCTCTGGTGAATAATTAAATTTCACTTCCGATTATTAATTTTTATGTCATTATATCGTCATGTTATCAATAATCCTGATCTTTCAGAATGCACTTGCGGATTCGACCAAGTACAGGTCCGAGTCGATTGGAAATTTCCCAAATATTCGTGTCCATGAGATATACACAGTAAAAAATTTTTCGTCAAATTCAACACACAAGCGAATGTTAACCGTTTTTCTTCACACTCAACGAGTGTTGATTCCAGAGTGACACTCACAAAGTGTTAATTTGAACTCGAATAACATTTTAATGTGTTGAAAATGAATCGATCGAACAGCATTTGATCAGTGTGTTAAATGAACAAACAAAAGTGTTAAATATTCAACACTTGAATTTTAACACGTAGTTAAATATTCAACACTTGAATTTTGACACGTAGTTAAATATTCAACACTTGAATTTTGACACGTAGTTAAATATTCAACACTTGAATTTTGACACGTACTTCTTTTTTACACAATGACGGAATTTTTTTTTACTGTGTAGACCGATCGATGCAGAATCTTCTGAAATGAGAAATGAATAGCACTTCAGAGGAACGTTTTCGAAAAAGTGTACTTGCAAATTCCATCAATTCCTGTGACGAATTGATGAAAAAATTTCAAAAATTTGTGTCCATCGAATAAAGACCGATCCATTCGCAATTTACTGAAATGAAAAATGAAATCACTTTGGAGGAATGTTTTTAAAAAAATATACTTGCAAATTCCATCAAACCCTTTGACGAATTGATACAAAAATTTCGAAACTTTGTCTCCGTGGAATATAGACCGATCGATTCGAAATCTTCTGAAAAGAAAAACAATGAATATCACTTCGAAGGAACGTTTTTAAAAGAGTGTACTTGCAAATTCCATCAATTCCTGTGACAAATTGATGGAAAAAATTTCAGAAACTTGTGTCCATCGAATAAGGACCGATCGATTGGCAATCTACTGAAATGAAAAATGGAATCACTTCGGAGGAATGTTTTTAAAAAAGTATACTTGAGAGTACTCGAACAATATTTCCGATATTCTCAAAGAGCCTGTTAATGTCCAACAGATTGAACACCTCCAGAGCTCTATATGAATTCATTAGTTCTTGAAGAGTTCTATTCTCGCCCTTGAAAAAGAATTCTTCGTGTGTTATCTTGGCGGGTTCATGTCCTCAGGAATATCTTTTTTGTCCAATTTCATATTATTCTTTTCTCAATTCAAGCAACTGAAGATAGTAATTGTAATAATCTTATATTATAATAGGAACTAACTTTTTTTCCTTGCTGTTATTATATTGATATACTACTGGTTGACTGTACCATCTACCCCGAAACAAACACCTTCATCATAAATGGATACTTGTACTTATAACACTTATAATCTAGATACTTGTCCTCATACTGGAAAATATATTATGAAATATTCCAGCCTTCATGATATTTGTCATACTCCTTAGAATCCATTGCTCTCCGTGAGGAGATTCAGAATCGATCGGTCTATATTCCACGGAGACAAAGTTTCGAAATTTTTTTATCAATTCGTCAAAGGGTTTGATGCAATTTGCAAGTATACTTTTTTAAAAACATTCCTCTAAAGTGCTATTCATTTCTCATTTCAGAAGATTCTGCATCGATCGGTCTACACAGTAAAAAAAAATTCCGTCATTGTGTAAAAAAGAAGTACGTGTCAAAATTCAAGTGTTGAATATTTAACTACGTGTCGAAATTCAAGTGTTGAATATTTAACTACGTGTTAAAATTCAAGTGTTGAATATTTAACACTTCTGTTTGTTCATTTAACACACTGATCAAATGCTGTTCGATCGATTCATTTTCAACACATTAAAATGTTATTCGAGTTCAAATTAACACTTTGTGAGTGTCACTCTGGAATCAACACTCGTTGAGTGTGAAGAAAAATGGTTAACATTCGCTTGTGTGTTGAATTTGACGAAAAATTTTTTACTGTGTATATCTCATGGACACGAATATTTGGGAAATTTCCAATCGGAATCCATGGGTTCCAGAGACTAAATGTTGAATGAACAATCTTTGTTGTTCGCGATCACTCACAAAACCCTCTCAGAATTGTTGGTAGAATGCATAGGTATGGAAATGTGTCGATATAAAAAATTAACAAAAATTCTTTGGTACCGGGCAGGTAACAAAACCGTCAATTTCATAGATTTGTCACGTCCTGGATGTCTCCATCCAAGACGGCAATTGAAAATTCATTCCCCTATTTATCAATAAGAAAGGAAGGGGTAGGATTGAGATTTCTGGGAAGGTGTTTCGTGATTTAGTCAATGATTAAACGTGAAGTTAGGTCAAATTGCAATTTATTTCATCATTGATTGTTATTAATTGATTATTATTTATTTGGAGTTCAATAATCTCTTCGGGAGTAACTCCCTTTTCTATTAATTGCCTATCGTCAAAAAATAGAAAATCTTTCTCAAATTGTTTGCACACATCGCAATCATAATATTTAATACTAAAAAGTTTACAATTCTTACATCTATTTAAATGATTTAGATTTTTTTGTTTCCACTCTATAATTTTGATTTCGTTGGTCTACTTATGAATGTTTTTTTCATCCTGATCGTGGTTCCGGTTGAACTTGGGTTTGATAACTTTCCCCCTTACAGGAGCTCGGTAGGTAACCCGCCTGGTAGCGAGTCTACCTCTGGCCGCAATTATTTGTCCCTTTCAACGGGCTATTTCTTCCATCTAAATCCTAAAAATAAGAAATGAACATCCATTATTCTTATGAAAGACTGGGACTCAGTTTGATTTTGAGAAGGGTTTTTTTTTAAAACACAACAAATCTACAAATAAGAGGTATTAAGATTGTGATGTCGAATGAAAAAGAGATCAAAAAGAATAAATTGGGTGTAGGGTGCCTAGCCTCTGGAAGCTACCATTTAGTAGTTCCAAAGGGACAAACAATTGACTCCTGTTGAGGATGATCAATTTGTTTGTGACAGGACCGTATATGAATACGGAGATTTGGGTTATACTCACGTTGATTTCAGTTGATCAGTTCAGGTTCCAAGGGTTGGTCCAGCGTCGGCAACCTCGGATGACGTTTGGATGTTGCTCACGCTTCTGAGCGTATAGATGTTGATCGATTTTGACTCCAATGTCGAAAATCGTGAAGGTTGGCTCAGCGTCGGCAGTCCGGAAAATGTTTTGTTAGTGCTTACGTTTCTGAGCGTATGGATGTTGGTTGATTTTGACTCCAATGTCAAAATTTTGAAGGTTGGCCAGAGGTTGGCTCAGCGTCGGCAATCCGGATGATGTTTTTTAAGCTATTGAGCTTTGTTAGGAGGTAAGCTGTTGGAGCTTGTGGCTATTAAGCCTAGGAGTAAGGTGAAGCTATTGAGCTTGTGGCTATTGAGCCTAGAATTGTGTATTGTCCTAGCTGTGCACCTCCTCTTAAGCAGTTCTTGGGTACCTCGTTTGCCCAATCAGAAATTAATATCCATCGAAGCATTCGATGTTTGATTGATGAATTTTCTGATTGGTCTATTCAAGTACTTCTGAATCAAAAAAGGTTAATTCCCTTTTTGCCAGGAAGTTGGTGCACGACTTTGCGTACCGTCATTGATTCGGGTTTGTTCCATCGAGAGGAATTTTCCTGATTGGTGCGCGTGAATAGGGGGTGTCATTTCCGTCACCTAGTGGGGGTTGATTTCATCGATCGAAGTTCCTTGATCGATGTGCGTTGTCTTTCCGGCAGCGTGTTTTCAAACCCTTATTGGTTTTCTTCAATTCCTCTTCATATGCTAATTCTCTTTGATTGGAATCACGCATAAGTCTTGATTTAGTTTTCTTGCTCGTAACTCTAATGAAGTGCTTATTAGATTATTTGTGTCAATTTCAATATCTGTTTTATATGTGTTTATTATTTCGTTTGTGTGTGTTATTCGTTCATTAATTATTCATTACAATTAATTGGTGATTTTTAAATTTCTAGGTGTTAATTTGTTGAATTACCGGTGCCGTTTGGTGAGTTTGTGAATTTATATTTGAAGGTAGTTTGCACGTTCCATTTGATTAAATTATATGCAATTGGTATGTAATATATATATATATATACGTATTCTATCTATTCGCTTCCCATATGTGCATGTAATGTATATATATATATATATGTTCTTTCTATTTATTCGTTTGTGAATGTAATGTATCAACGTGTTTATTCTATTTGTTTGTTTCTATGCATGTAATGTGTTTGTGAATGTATATCACATGTTTCTCATATGTGCATGTAATGTATATATATATGTTCTTTCTATTTATTCGTTTGTGAATGTAATGTATTAATGTGTTTATTCTATTTATTTGCTTCTATGCATGTAATGTGTTTGTGAATGTATATCACATGTTTCTCATATGTGCATGTAATGTATATATATATATGTTCTTTCTATTCATTCGTTTGTGAATGTAACGTATTAATGTGTTTATTCTATTTGTTTGTTTTTATGCATGTAATGTATTTGTGAATGTATATTACACGTTTCTCAGTGCATGTAATGTATTTAAATAATATATACAGGGTGGGGCATTTGAAGTGTCGCGGGCGTTTTTTCCAAAAATAAAGTGAGATACGAGAAAATTTTTCGGACAAAAGTTGTAGGGTACCGAGGGGGACTTGGCTTTGACCTCAAATCTCATCTTCAAGGGCATTCTGAGATCAACTCTTGTTTTTTGAATAGCATCTCATATTTTTTACTGCAGATTTGGATTCTAGGTCAAAAACCAAGAAACTTTTGTCTGAACCATTTTCCTGAAATCCGCAAAAATGGCGCTCTAATCGATATTGTTCCATTTTGAATCTGACATTCGAATAACTCGAAAACGAAGGGTCTTGCAAAAGAATGTTTCGTACAAAAGTTGTCAATACACAGCACATTTCAATCGTCTACATTACCACCATTCAGAGCTCACGCGATGTAAACAAACGACGGGGTTCAGTGAAAATTCACGATTTTGAAAGTCAGTTTGTCAGTTACATTTGATTATTACTTGGTTTATGACAAATTGAAAATCATGGATATCCGATACACGGTTTCTGAAAAGATCGATATGATCTACATTTACGGTGAAGTGCATAAGAACCCCAGACAAGCATATGACTTGTATGCAGAACGATTTCCTGAAAGAACAACGCCATCCATTAGGTATTTTCAACGCATTACAAAATTATTCTCAGAAACGGGAAGTTTTACAAGGGAAAAACGACATCGAATGAGAACTGTTAGCGGAGAAAATGCGGAAGTTAATGTACTAGCTGCAGTAGCCAATAATCCACACGTGAGCTCTCGTGAAATTGAACTCCATTCGGGAATTTCTCGAAGAAGTGTTCTTCGAATACTGAAACGTCACAAATTCCATCCGTATCACATTTGTTTGCATCAAGACCTTCACGGTGATGATTTCGAAAATCGTGTACAGTTTTGTCGATGGGGTCTAGCGCAAATGCACAATAACAACTTCATCAACATATTATTTTCTGATGAGTCGACGTTCACCAATCATGGTCAAGTAAATCGACATAATATGCATTACTGGGCGACAGAAAATCCAAGATGGTTACGTCAAGTAGAGCATCAAAGACAATGGGCTGTGAATGTTTGGTGTGGTATTCTTCGATCTCGAGTAATTGGACCGTACTTCATTGCAGATGCGCTAAATGGAGAGAAGTACAGACATTTCTTAGATCAAGTACTTCCAACATTACTTGAAGACATACCTATTCAGGAACGATTGAATATGTGGTATCAACACGATGGTTGTCCATCCCATTATGCAGTCACAGCTCGAGAAATATTGGACAGAGATTATCCTGGACGATGGATTGGACGTCGTGAACCAGTTCATTGGCCTGCCCGTTCTCCGGATCTTACTTCTCCAGATTTTTTTTTATGGGGATACATAAAAGATACAGTTTATCAACAAGCACCGACTACACCTGAGAATATGCGTCAACGAATCATCAATGCATGCGCGAGCATCAATGAAGATATTTTACCACGAGTTCAGCAATCTTTTGTAAAACGTTTTGAAATGTGTATTGAAGTCGAAGGCCATCATTTTGAGCATCTACTGCATTAAAATTATCCAAGTGATGTAGACGATTGAAATGTGTTGTGTTTTGTCTGTTATACCCCATCACCTCCGTCTCAGTTCAAGGGGTCCCCCTTGGAATCAGACAACTTTTGTCCGAAACATTCTCCTCCAAGACCCTTCGTTTTCGAGTTATTCTAATGTCAGATTCAGTATGGAACAATATCGATTAGAGCGCCATCTTTGCGGATTTCAGGAAAATGGTTCAGACAAAAGTTTCTTGGTTTTTGACCTAGAATCCAAATCTGCAGTAAAAAATATGAGATGCTATTTAAAAAACAAGAGTTGACCTCAGAATGCCCTTGAAGATGAGATTTGAGGTCAAAGCCAAGGCCACCATCGAATGTCTCCCTCGATGCCCTACAATTTTTGTCCGAAAAATTTTCTCGTATCTCATTTTATTTTTGGAAAAAACGCCCGCGACACTTTAAATGCCCCACCCTGTATATATACATGTTCATTCCATTTATTTGTTTATGAATGTAATGTATTTATTCTATCTTGAGTTATGTGCTTAAATCTTGTTATTGATGCCTTTTAAACGAAAAAAGGTGGTTATAGGTACCCAAGTAGCATCCGAACGTTGTATATGTACTATGAACGTTCATAGTACATTTAGATATACTATGAACGTGCATAGTATATGTACAACATCCTGATGCTACTCGGGTATGCATAGTACATACTTGAAGCATACCTGGGAGGGTTCGCGCACATTCATTTTTATTGCGTGGCGCGACATTTAGTCGGCGACCAGGGTATTCATGTACAAGTGTCTTCAAGTTCTTTTATTGATTTATTAAAGGGAAAAGAAAGGCTTGGAGTTTTTCCTAATGTACATTATTTCTGTAGAGATTCAATTTATGAATTATAGGTTCTTCAAAAAAAAGGAAAAAAAAATTTTATGTATTACGTAAATATACTGAGTATATTACAGAGTCCAGAGACTAAATGTTAAGTGAACAGTGTTCGTTGTTCACGATCCCCCACGAAACCCTCTCAGAATTGTTGGTAGGATGCATAGGTATGGAAATATGTCGATATAAAAAATTAACAAAAATTCTGAGATACCGGGCTGATGACCCGACTGTGAAATCCATGGATTCCAGAGACTAAATGTTGAATGAACAATCGTTGCTGTTCGCGATCCCTCACAAAACCCACTCGGAATTGTTGGTAGGATGTATAGGAATGAGAATATGTCGATATAAAGAATTAACAAAGATTCTGAGATACCGGGCAGATGACATGACTGTGAAATCCATGGATTCCATAGACTAAATGTTGAATAAACAATGCTTGTTGTCCGCGATCCCTCACAAAACCTCTGCAGAATATTTGGTAGGATGTATTGGTATGAAAATAGGGTCACATAAGAAATTAACAAGAATTCTGTGATACCGGGCAGGTGACCAAACCGTGAATTTCATAGATCCCAGACACTAATTGTTGAATGAACAATCTTTGTTATTCGCGATCCCTCACAAAACCCTCTCAGAATTGTTGGTAGGATGTATAGGGATGAGAATATGTCGATATAAAGAATTGACAAAAATTCTGACATACCGGGCAGATGACATGACTGTGAAATCCATGGATTCCATAGACTAAATGTTGAATAAACAATCTTTGCTGTCCGCGATCCTTCACAAAACCCTTCCAGAATTTTTTGTGGGATGTATAGGTATGAGAATATGTCGATATGAAAAATTAACAAAAATTCTGAGATACCGGGCAAATGACATGACCGTGAAATCCCTGGATTCCAGAGACTAATTGTTAAATAAACAATCTTTGTTGTTCGCGATCCCTCACAAAACCCGTTTAGAATTGTTTGTAGGATCTATGGCTATGAAAATAGGTTCACATAAAAATTAACAAAAATTCTGTGATACCGGGCAGGTAACAAAACCGTGAATTTCATAGATCTCAGACAGTAATTGTTGAATGAAAAATCTTTGTTGTTCGAGATCCCTCACAGAACCCTCACAGTATTGGTGGTAGGTGGTATAGGGATCAGGATATCTCGATATAAAGAATTAACAAAAATTCGGAAATACCGGGCAGATGACATGATTGTGAAACCCATGGATTCCAGACACTGAATGTTAAATCAACAATCTTTGTTGTTCGCGATCCCTCACAAAACCCACTCAGAATTGTCAGTAGGATGTATAGGAATGGAAATATGTGGATATAAAAAATTAACAAAAATTCTGAGACACCGGGCAGATGACATGACTGTGAAATCCATGGATTCCAGAGATTGAATGTTACCTAAACAATGCTTGTTGTCCGCGATCCCTCACAAAACCCTCTCAGAATTGTTGGTAGGATGTATAGGGATGAGAATATGTCGATATAAAAAATTAACAAAAATTCTGAGATACTGGGCAGATCACATGACTGTGAAATCCCTGGATTCCAGAGACTAATTGTTAAATAAACAATCTTTGTTGTTCGCGATCCCTCACAAAACCCGTTTAGAATTGTTTGTAGGATCTATGGCTATGAAAATAGGTTCACATAAAAATTAACAAAAATTCTGTGATACCGGGCAGGTAACAAAACCGTGAATTTCATAGACCTCAGACAGTAATTGTTGAATGAAAAATCTTTGTTGTTCGAGATCCCTCACAGAACCCTCACAGTATTGGTGGTAGGTGGTATAGGGATCAGGATATCTCGATATAAAGAATTAACAAAAATTCGGAAATACCGGGCAGATGACATGATTGTGAAACCCATGGATTCCAGACACTGAATGTTAAATCAACAATGTTTGTTGTTCGCGATCCCTCACAAAACCCTTTCAGACTTGTCAGTGGGATGTATAGGAATGGAAATATGTCGATATCAAAAATTGACAAAAATGCTGAGAGACCGGGCAGATGACATGACTGTGAAATCCATGGATTCCAGACACTAAATGTGACATAAACAATGCTTGTTGTCCGCGATCCCTCACAAAACCTCTGCAGAATATTTGGTAGGATGTATACGTATGAAAATAGGTTCACATAAGGAATTAACACAAATTCTGTGATACCGGGCAGGTGACCAAACCGTGAATTTCATAGATCCCACACACTAATTGTTGATTGAACAATCTTTGTTGTTCGCGATCCCTCACGAAACCCTCTCAGAATTGTTGGTAGGATGTATAGGGATGAGAATATGTCGATATAAAGTATTAACAAAAATTCGGAGATATCGGGCCGATGACATGATTGTGAAATCCATGGATTCCACAGACTAAATGTTAAATCAACAATGTTTGTTTTTCGCGATCCCTCACAAAACCCTTCCATACTTGTCAGTAGGATGTATAGGAATGGAAATATGTCGACATAAAAAATCAACAAGAATTCTGAGATACCGTGCAGATGACATGATTGTGAAATCCATGGATTCCAGACACTGAATGTTAAATCAACAATCTTTGTTGTTCGCGATCTCTCACAAAACCCGTTTAGAATTGTTTGTAGGATCTATGGCTATGAAAATAGGTTCACATAAAAATTAACAAAAATTCTGTGATACCGGGCAGGTAACAAAACCGTGAATTTCATAGATCTCAGACAGTAATTGTTGAATGAAAAATCTTTGTTGTTCGCGATCCCTCACAAAACCCACTCAGAATTGTCAGTAGGATGTATAGGAATGGAAATATGTCGATATAAAAAATTAACAAAAATTCTGAGACACCGGGCAGATGACATGACTGTGAAATCCATGGATTCCAGAGATTGAATGTTACCTAAACAATGCTTGTTGTCCGCGATCCCTCACAAAACCCTCTCAGAATTGTTGGTAGGATGTATAGGGATGAGAATATGTCGATATAAAAAATTAACAAAAATTCTGAGATACTGGGCAGATCACATGACTGTGAAATCCATGGATTCCAGAGACTAATTGTTAAATAAACAATATTTGTTGTTCGTGATCTCTCACAGAACCTCTCCAGAATTGTTGGTAGGATGTGTAGGTATGGAAATATGTTGATATGAAAATCTAACAAAAATTCTGAGATACCGGGGCGTGACATCACCGTGAATTTCATAGATCCCAGATACTAATTAATCATTCAACAATCTCTGTTCTCCGCGAGCCCTCAATCATGAATTTATCCATGTAGAAATATATGTGATGAAATTGGGAAATCTCAAATGAGAAGGCTTATTCTTTGACTTAGCAGTATTCGTTTTCCACGAAATGAGCTTTATTCGCTGCAGGCAATATTGTAGGCGACATACACCAAACAAATGTGCCGTTTTATTATCATGCTTAGCATAGAACATTAACAACAAGAATGACAGGTTATTGCGTCGGTATTTCATGAATGAAGTTTCGATTTTGCCATTGTCTGTAAACACCTGCTTCCAGCATATGTATTTTATTGTCCACGTTGCATATAATACTTCAAAGAGTTTATGTAAGATTTTTATGCTGAGTATAATATTTATGCACTCTGCGAATATGTATGCATCATTCTTGTATGATGTGTAATGTTGACGTAGGATTTTACAATCTTCAAACTGTACCCCAGGGCATAATATAAGGGTCAGTTCTTACCAAAAAGTTAGTTCTAAAAGAAAACGATCAGTTCTAAAACGTACAAACGGTTAGTTCTTAAAAAATTACCCAATTTTCAGTTAAATTTTTTCCTTGTTATTTTTATTTCTTCAAATCGAGTTTCTAATACTGCCCTGTTACAAAATAAGCCTTTCACCTCATATCGAGGGATATCATTCATGCAGTAGTGATATTCATTCTAAAAAAATAAATCTTGATGCCAAAAATAAAATCAACGAAGCATCAAATAATTAAAGAAATACTTGTCACACAAATTTCTCACTTCATATTGGAAGGGTTTTCTCTCGAAATAGAAAGACCATTTCTTTTTTTTCAGCTGATGCTCTCACAGCATAGTTTATAGAAAAGGAATCTTGATTAAATAAAACGTAATGAGATAGATATATCATTTATTGAATGCATAAATAGATATTAAGTTTAATAATTATCATATACCGTTTTATTAATTCATAACGACGATACAGTACCTTTTTTTTTGTTTAGAAATTGAGTGTTCACCGTTTCGGTTAGTTCTTAAATTGCCTCACATTATGCCCTGCTGTACCCTACCACAAATGCAAAATAGAAATGGATTGAAATGGACAGAAAACTGCATAGGAACAGTTGAAAACAGCTTGACTTCAAATACGGTTTTTGCCCATTCCAACCCTCTTCCATCTGGCATTTGCGGGAGGTTAATCCCCTCACGCTCAGCATGGTAATATTATATGAAGCTGAAATTACCGAACGGGGCCTAACAGACGTACGTCTAACCTTATAGAAGGGACTGTACTTTGGAACTTTCAGATCTTACGATCTAACTAGTGGATGAACGAAGGCTACTGTTGGAATAAAAATGATGACTCTTAGTGTAGTTCGATGCCCTGGATCGGATGGGATAAATCTGGAAACGCTCAGATGCAGTTTGAACGAGATATTTGTGTTTTCAGCACAAGAGAAAGGGAAAATGTGTCATGAATCACAACTTTGTCCATGCCTTTTCCCATTCAGAAAAATTACTCGCCGTCGGATCATGGTTTTTCTTATTGCTTTCTCAATGCCGACTCGAATGGTATAGGTTTTATTGTGTTACGTGGCCGTTTACTATAGATGACTGAAATCTACGAATTACTCCTATCGTTCTCAAGGTTTTCGACATTCAACCCCCATATAAGTATACTAAACGGCGTAACCCTGGGAAAAAAATCTCTCTGGAATCTCTTTGAAAATTTCACGTTTCAGAGAAATTCAGAGAGATTCAGGAAGATTCAGAGGAATCCAGAGGGAGTCGGTGTAATTCAGGGATATCCAGAAAGATTCAGAGGCTGGTGGATTGAGAGAAATGATGCGTTGTATTTTTCAGAAGGATTCAGAGGAATGCGGAGAGATTCAGGAAGAAATAAACTCAGTAAAATTTTGAATCCAAGGTTCCAGAGGCATTCAGGGAGTTTCAGGGAGATTCACAGACCTGGTCAATTGAGAAAAATTGTGCGTTGAACTTTTCAGAGGGATTCAGAAGAATTCAGAGCAATTCGTGATTCAGGAAAATTCAGAAGAATTCAAAGACTGGTTGATTGAGAAAAATTATGCATTGAACTTCTCAGAAGGATTCAGAGGAATTCGGAGAGATTCAGAGAGAAATAAGTTCAGCAAAATTTTTGACTCTGAATTTCAGAGGCATTCAGGGGGTTTCAGAGGGACTGAGGGACAGGTCAATTAGGAAAATTGTGCGGGGAACTTTTCGGAAAGATTCAGAGGAATTCAGAGCAGGGTGCCCACAAAAAAAGGCTGACGAAATTCCCTGATACTTCCAGGTTTTCCAGACCTGTATGAAGTTAGCCCCCGAAGTGGAAAAGAAAATTTTTTTTTTATGGCATCCGGAAGAACACCGTTAGTACCTGATTGTACCACAAAAAATTTCGTTTGTACCTCAAAAATAAAAAAGTTACAAAAATTTAAAAAAATGGGTTGCCCCCGACTTTCACCGATTTTGATGAATAATAGCTCATTTGAAAGGTCTTGGAACGTAGATGATTGGACCATGAAAAATGTTCCGAAAGAAACAAGGAGGGGGGAGTTACAAGCAAAAAACTGATTTTCGTGGGAAAAAAATTTTTTTTCGAACTTGAGACGATCATACAGAATTGCCCCTGACTGGGGCAACTTTTATATGCATAAATTATTGTTCGGGAACCTCCCAAGAATATTCCCTGCAAGTTTCATCGTTTGTACCTCCTTGGTTCGGGAGTTATAAGCCTTAGAATATATAAGAGTCCGGATTTTTGAAATTTGGAAGATCATACAGAATTGCCCCTGACTGGGGCAACTTTGATGTGCATGAATTATTGTTCGGGGACCTTCTGAGAATATTTTCTGCAAGTTTCATCGATTGTACCTCCTTGGTTCGGAAGTTATAAGTCTTAGAATACATAAAAGTCAGCATTTTCGAAATTTGAAAAATCATACAGAATTGCCCCTGACTGGGGCAACTTTTATATGGATAAATTATTGTTCGAGAACCTCCTAAGAATATTCGCTGCAAGTTTCATCGTTTGTACCTCCTTGGTTCGGAAGTTATAAACCTTGGAATATATGAAAGTCAGAATTTTCGAACTTTGAAAAATCATACAGACTTGCCCCTGACTGGGGCAACTTTTATACGGATGAATTATTGTTCGGGGACCTCCCAAGAATATTCCCTGCAAGTATCATCTTTTGTACCTCCTTGGTCCGGAAGTTATAAGCCTTAGAATACATAAAAGTCAGAATTTTCGAACTTTGAAAAATCATACAGAATTGCCCCTGACTGGAGCAACTTTTATATGCATAAATTATTGTTCGAGAACCTCCTAAGAATATTTCCTGCAAGTTTCATCGTTCGTACCTCCATGGTTCGGGAGTTATACGTCTTAGAATATATGGGAGTTGAGATTTTCGAACTTTGAAAAATCATACAGAATTGCCCCTGACTGGGGCAACTTTGATATGCATGATTCATTGTTCAGTAACCTCCCGAAAATATTCCCTGCAAGTTTCATCGTTTGTACCTCCTTAGTTTGGAAGTTATAAGTCTTAGAATATCTAAAAGTCAGAATTCTCGAACTTTGAAAAATCATAGAGAATTGCCCCTGACTGGGGCATATTCTAACATTCGTAACTTCTGAACCGAGGAGGTACAAACGATGAACCTTGCATGGAATATTTTCGGGAGGTCCTCGAACAATAATTTATGCATATAAAAAAATTGCCCCAGTCAGGGGCAATTCTGTATGATTTTTCAAAGTTCGAAAATTCTGACTTTTATGTATTCCAGGGCTTATAACATCCAAACCAAGCAGGTACAAACGATGAAAGTTGCAAGGAATATTCTCGGGAGGTCCCCGAACAACAAATCATCCATATAAAAGTTGCCCCGTTCAGGGGCAATTCTGTATGATTTTTCAAGGTTCGAAAATTCTGACTTTTATATATTCTAAGGCTTATAACTTCCGAACCAAGGAGGTACAAACGATGAAACTTGCAAGGCATATTCTCGGAACGTTACCGAACAATAATTTATGCATATCAAAGTTGCCCCAGTCAGGGGCAATTCTGTATGATTTTTCAAGGTTCGAAAATTCTGACTTTTATATATTCTAAGGCTTATAACTTCCGAACCAAGGAGGTACAAACGATGAAACTTGCAAGGCATATTCTCGGAACGTTACCGAACAATAATTTATGCATATCAAAGTTGCCCCAGTCAGGGGCAATTCTGTATGATTTTTCAAATTTCGAAAATGCTGACTTTCATGTGTTCTAAGACTTATAACTTCCGAACCAAGGAGGTACAATCGATGAAACTTGCAGAAAATATTCTCGGAAGGTCCCCGAACAATAATTCATGCACATCAAAGTTGCCCCAGTCAGGGGCAATTCTGTATGATCTTCCAAATTTCAAAAATCCGGACTCTTATATATTCTAAGGCTTATAACTCCCGAACCAAGGAGGTACAAACGATGAAACTTGCAGGGAATATTCTTGGGAGGTTCCCGAACAATAATTTATGCATATAAAAGTTGCCCCAGTCAGGGGCAATTCTGTATGATCGTCTCAAGTTCGAAAAAAAATTTTTTTCCCACGAAAATCAGTTTTTTGCTTGTAACTCCCCCCTCCTTGTTTCTTTCGGAACATTTTTCATGGTCCAATCATCTACGTTCCAAGACCTCTCAAATGAGCTATTATTCATCAAAATCGGTGACAGTCGGGGGCACCCCATTTTTTTAAATTTTCGTAACTTTTCTGTTTTTGAGGTACAAACGAAATTTTTTGTGTTACAATTAGGTACTAACAATGTTCTTTCGGATGCCATAAAAAAAATCTCTTTCTCCACTTCGGGGTCAACTTCACACAGGTTTCTAATGTCACTAATTATGACGGAAGAAACGATTTCTTTGAATTCCCACAATTGATTCGAAGGGTCTTCTACTTCTTTTTATGAACTTTCGAATAAAACATAACATTGGTAATTATCGTTTGGAATATGTATCCATATTCATATCCACTGAAAAAATTCCTTCTCGCCAAATAAATAGTTCATTTCTCTCCTCTCCATAGTACATTCTTTTGGGATTGATAAAATATTCAATTAAATCAAATAACAGAATGCTTGCCCTAAATAAATTCATCTTCTAAATAAAGAACTCATTCCCCACACATCATCAATCTCTGTATCAAATTGAATACTTGATTTCTAAAAATAAATTTTACGGAGAGAAGACAAATAAATATTTCTTCCAGTCTAACTTGAATGATATATGCGCTTCAAGTTCTAATTATTCATTGGAAACAAATCAGTGATTGGATCCAGAATAATCCAGATGAAAAACAATTCAACTTCCTCCGGATTTTTTGCGGATATCATATCATACATAGTCAATAGGGATCCGTTTATGTCAAACTCGGCCTAGGTGGCAGCAACATAGAACGTACCATGTGGCGCAGACATTCAAACGATCCAAAGTATCCCGTGTACAATATCGTGCAATATGAGCGTGATTAATAAGTATTTTTCATGGACGAGTGATCAACTAAAACAGGAATTAAGAAAGCGTGGACTTCGTGTTGCAGGAAAAAAGAAGGATTTGCAAGAACGGTACGTTATAATAATTTTTTGGCATAACCTAACCCCATGTCATTACAATAAAGAGTCGACCAAGAAATAATTGAAATTGATCAATATAATTATTACAAAAAAAATATTTCTAATGCCTCATGATTTAGGTTGATATTCTACGACCAGAATGAAGATTTTTTTCAATCATATCCACAAGAGCCAGACACAGCATTCTGGACGCCAAAGGTTTCTGAATACAGGGATATTAACGGCCATACAAAAATTCCAATCATATCGGCAAATCAAGTTCATCTGTTTCTGAAAAGGTATTGAATGAATATGTTATAAAAAAAGAAACAAATTGGAAAAAAATATAACCTGATGTTATATGTACTTCTGATTCTTTACAGATATAATGTCAATAAAAATCTTGGTAAAGAGATGTACGATAACAAGTATTTACTCTATGCTAGGATAGCTGAAAGTGAAGATGTTACATTTGTTCAGGGACAGTGTTTGGCACAGATGAAAAAATCTGTACAATATAAATGTGATATTAGAATATCAAATAACGGATTCATTGAAGGCACACATTGTGAATGCGCTGTAGGTAGTGGTGACACTGCTCATTGCAAACATATTGCGGTGCTTCTTTGGGCAATGGAACAAATGGTAATAATAAACAAAATCAGTAGTTATGATTTATGGCATAAAAACATGCCAAAGATGTCATCTGATCATGATAAAGAATTTATTTTCATTACAGTGAAGGGAGAAAAAAATGATTTTAAAGACAGTTTGCACCCAACAACTACAAACATTCCACCGACCGTCCAAGAGTTATTTTGGATCCCCTATAAAAGCTAAGCTGTTGCCCAAAAAAAATCCAAACCTCCCTCCCGCTCCGGATCCAGTAGTTCTGGACCCTAATATTGTGAATAAGAAAAATTATTGTGATAATCAACGGAACCGGGCCATAAATTTTTCTGCAATTCACGGAAGCACAATGCCGTTTCTTCGGATTTTTAAACCAGCTAACATTTACGCTGCACTTTGGGACCATTCTTATCACAATATTAACCCAGAAGAGAGACTCCTCAATGAACTGAAATTATCAGTTATTACTCTTGATGAAATTGAAAAAATTGAAAAAGAGACAAGAGGGCAAAGTTTAAGCAAAACTTGGTTTCAAGAACGCCGAATTAGAATTACAGCCAGTAATTTTTATAAGTGCTGTATAATCCGTGAAACTGAAGAACAAATGAAGTTTGCCCGAGATTTATTGAATCCAGTCCCTTTTAAGTCCAAGTCAACTGATTGGGGTATGATAAATGAGTCCAAAGCCTTAAATATATATGAAAGTACTGGAGTGAAAATAGAAAAGTGTGGCTTTTTTGTGAGTCAAACTCACCCTTTTTTAGGAGCTTCTCCGGATGGTCTCATTGGCAATGATACCATTGTAGAAGTAAAATGTCCATACTCTCGTAGATTAGAGAAAATTACAGAGAAAACAATACCGTACTTATACCGAGATGAGAACAATAATTTAAGACTCAGGAAAAATCATATGTACTATTATCAGGACAAGGCCAGTTGTTTGTCACTGGAAGATATGTGGCAAAATTTTTAGTATATACTACAATCGAAACTGTTGTGATAACCATTGGTCGTGATAACCAAATGATTGAATTAATGGTTGAACGTTTGAGACACTTTTATGATAAGCATTTCAAAGTAATAATTCTGGATGAATATTTATATAAAAGATATAATGCTATATTTAATGAATAAGTACACAAATTATATGAGAAGTAAAAGTTTTATATTTATAAAAATTGATCTATAATTCATAACATTCATACTACCAAAGAGGTTGGATAGTCATGTTATTTTTGCGAAGTACTAATAATTGATAATAAACTGTGATAATGAGAAACATATTGTTGATGTTATTCAAACATTTAGTTTAGCATTATCTCTCATCACTCCTTCATGCCATACATGAAAAAGAGAGAGGGCCATGGTCTATGGTTACGAGATCCTCACGATATAATTATTGTGAATGAACAGGTAATTGTTAAAAGGAACATAAGTCATATTTTCATAGTTTTGAGAAAAACAAAGGAACTGTTTATTCCATGGCCCTTTGGTAAAATCACACAATAAAATATATATATGTAAACTCATAATGAAATGCAGTATGGACACTTAATAACCAATAGGGAACAACAAAACACATTTCATCTTGTGGACTTGGGTCCCTTTTGAGACTTGATGAATTTTGAAGTACGAGTTTCTTCGACCACAAGTAGGTTTTCGTACAAATATTTTGCTGAAAAATGTCCGGAAAATTCTGAATAATCACTGAAAAATGCTGCATTTTCTGTGTAAAACTCTGCGGAACTCTGAAAAAGTCTGGAATTTCGATGAAAATTCTAATATTTTTGGAACATTTTTCACAGACTTGTTTCACACTTTTTCCAGACCTTCTCAGATCTTTTTCAGACAAATAGGGACTAAATTGTACTTTGAAAAAATTCGGACAAAACTCTGAGAAATTTGTCACATTTCTCTGACTATGGAGGAAATTTGTTTTTATTTTCAAACACTTCTTCACATATGATATTCAAATATAAATTATGGATGTATTTGTAGGATTTTGAAAATTTTTGATAGTCAGAAATTTCTCACAGCTTTGTCAGAGTTTTTTCAGATTGCAATTTCGTTGCTATTCGTTCGAAAACAATCTGAGGAACTCTGGAAAACTTCTGAGGAACTCAGAGAAAGTCTGAGAAAAGTCTGTACATAATGTTCCAAAAATATTAGATTTTTCATCAAAATTTCAGAGGTTTGCAGAGATTTACAAAGAAAATGCAGCGTTTCTCAGAGATTATTCAGAGTTGAGCGGATAGTTTTCAGCAAAATATTTCCATACGGGTTTTTATCAAATAATGGACAATATTTGGGACGTTATCCTAAAAACACAAATTATTAATACTTATTCGTATATTATGTTACGAACACTATTTTTTGTCTTGTTCATTTTTATTAAAAGAGACATCCTGCTGTGTACAAGTTGATTGAAAAGTCTTACTGTTCTTCGACGATCCTAATCCCGCATGTGTACACTGGGTCTTTTAAGAAACGTCAAATATAAGGAAACAAACGTAACGGAAATATAGTGTACATACGTCGGGTGAAAAGGGACCTATGCATTGAACTTAGGTACCTTTTGACACTAACCTCGAAAATACACTGGCTTTGGAACGGAAGCTTGATCGAGTTCCTTCTTGACACTCAAGGGTGAGTGGACCCCTATAGATCGTGAAAATACAATTATATCAAAAAGTGAAAAATCGAACTTAGGTACCTTGAAACAACTACTCGTTCAAATATGCACACGATACACACACATAAAAATACATTTCTTAAGGAATTTGAACGAATATTGTGAATTTGAACATCAATCCTCAAAGACAACTTGTTCAAGCAACTGTGCTAACAATAGATTCACGAAAATTGCACAACATCAGACATACGGAGAATATTTTTGTCGCTAAGCGTGTATAAGAAGGATTCAACGGTCCCTGTAAAATTTTATAAGTTTTTGTCAGCCCTATCAATCGTTCAATATGTACTCGCTTCGATGCTAATTTTCTATCGGATAACACTGTAACACTGGGGAGTTGTTTACCTTTTAGAAAATGAGGTGTATTAATAATTACTCCTTGCGATTGAAAAATATCTTGAACATTGAATCCCCGATCTGCCATAACAGAATCACCTTTTTGACATTTCTGAACAAGATCCGATCTTTCAACGATTTGTCTATCACTCGTACTCCCACCATATGCCGTTGAATGGTAACACAAAATACCATCAGGGGATCCTCCTACCAATACTTTCACTGTGTTTTTATTTTTATACGTACTGAACGTAGCTTGTTGAGCTATTGGATTAGAAGGCTTATCAATAGGTATTTCAGTGGCATCAACAATGACTCTTGTTGATGGATAGTATTTTTTGAATCCTTCTGGCATGTAGAAGTCGATAACCTCTCTGGATGGCCAAGTATCTAACAACGACCATAGCTGGTAAATGTAATGGATCCACGTATTGAAAATATTGGAGACCATCGTTTCACTGATGCCAAAATAAAGGCTCAGTCCAAAATCTGGGATATTTCTTCGTAATTTTATTAGCGTTAATAAAAACATATCCTGGGGCTCCATACAGTTAACTTGTCCTTTGACATATTTGATATGATCAACATAATCACCTACTGTTCCGTACACAAATTGAAATTTAGCATAGGTTCCTAGCCCGGTATAATAATGTATGGCATCATCTCTCAAACAAATTGAATGCACAGATAAGCATCCACGAGCAGCTTGAGTTCCAATGGATCGGGAAGATTTCTTGTGGACAGCAGGCGATTCTCGTTGATTCGCTTTTGATGATTTCAACTGATCTGATTCAATTCTCACTGTTCCATGGTTTTCAGGTATCGACAAAAATACCGTCTCTTCCGCTTGGATATTGTTATTACAATGAAGATCAGATACGATTAATATGTCTGAAAAATGTATTGTGTTATCCAATATTGTATGTGTCAAAAATAATCTTGTTGGCACAAATTGCATGAAAATTGCACGAAGTTGCGTCCACAATATTGTACACTTAAAACGCAATCATGGTGGAATTCTTGTCAAGATGGATGGGAAAATTAATTGAAAATGAAATAAACTGGATAAAAAAATCAAATTAATTAGCAAATAATGTTTTGTTATTGCCAGGAAATGATTTTCTATAATAATTTCTTAGATCATTCAATTTTCATGCATCAAAAAATATTTATTTCGTCACATAGATATAATAAATATGGCAACATCCAGAAAAATGAAATACAAAATGAGAAGTTAAATGTTATTATAATGAATTCTAAAGGGAAGTATATCATAAGGAATACATGACTATTGAATTTAACAGATGCTGATCAATAATTGTACAATAATTACACAACAACTGCACAAAAATTGTGCAGAGTTGTGGAAGAGTTGTGAAGAAATTGCAAAATAAAACAGACAAAACTTTGTGCAATTATTATGCCATTTCATGAATTCCATGCAATTTGGGCTAATAGGGAACTGATGTGACATACCTCCATCCGTAATATCTTTGTGAACAGGTGTATCATTGGGCTGTGTTTCCTGTAATACAACAGTAACCCCATCTCTATGATTGAATGATGAACGTGTTGTACCATCTTGCATAGGCGTATCTTTTAAAATTGCTTCTGAATTTGTCGAACAATCTCCCAAGCTCTGCGATGAATTATCTATCAGGAACAAAGGCAATGGTAATATGATGGATTGGGATTTTTTGTAAAAACAACTTTTCTGACATACTTTTATCTGTGATACCTTCTTGGATAGGTGTATAATTATGCCCTGTTCCCTGTAGTTCAACATTAAACTCATCCCTGCGATTCAATGATGAAGGTGACATATAATCTTCCAAGACATGTGGTGGATGATCTAGCAAGGACAAAGGCAATGGTAGCAATGAAGATGAATTAGGATTTTCTTCAAAAAGAGCTTTTCTGATTGTTTCACAACACTTAGATTTCTCGATTCCTAGCTTTAACATCAGTGTTGGGACAGCATTGGGTTTCAAAGTTTTTTTTGAAGACTTGACTCCTGAAATAAATTTTTGTTAATGAAAAAAATCTCCTAAACTATATGAACGATTTCATTCACTCGATGCAAATATTACAACAAAGATAGGAAATTATCTTACCTGTGTAGTAACTTTCATTGTTTTGAATGATTAAATCCTTTTCAAAATGATTTGAACATAACCTAGATGTCTTCGAAGATCGAAAGTTAGCATCTATAGCATTTTCTCAAAGACTTCGACGCTTTTCATCTCTTGGAAAAGTGAAAGTTGCTTTACCTTTGCAATAAGGAACACTACATTTGCCCATCGTTTTGATTTAGTTGAAAATCCATTCAATAATATTGACGTTGACACGTGTAATCAATCACTCCAAAACACAGATATGAAATATACATTCAACGTGTTCACCACATCCCAACACTCGCATTATTCATAAAGGAATATCAACCCCTTCAGTTCTAATTAGAAGAAAAATTACTCTTCATTTAAATGAATGAATAATGTAAATACTAATCGTTTCAATAGTTTTTATTCATGATTTCTAAGAAACGGTATTTGAAATTAGCGCTCGAATGAACTTCCTATGATGTCGCCCTCAAGTGGCTGAGTTTGGCAGTCAGGAGCCCCATTGGAGAATCATGTGCTGAACGATTAACATTCATTTCAACATACAGGTCCAAACAGCACGCTATAATTCCATATGAACTTCCGTTAATGGCTGTACCAAATGAACGGCTTATAAACTCATTATATTCATGGATATTCATCGAAAATTCAGCTTGAATCAGTGTTTCCACATGATCCCTCTTTCTAAGAGAATTGACCATTCACGACCTTGCATTAACTAGATAGCCCAATCAAGTGAAGAAAGAAATCCCTCTGTGGAAACACTGGCTTGAATGGAATCAATTCTCAAAGCGTTCATTAGGTGCAGACATAACGGGGACCATTCAAAAACGCCAAATGAATCCTTCCGAATTCTTCAAGTATTCTTGCGCTGTCTGGTAGGTTTTTCGCTTTCAATATCTCATTGTAGACTTGTGAGAGAAAATTACTTTAGACAAAAAAATCATTCTTTCCAATAGTGGAAAGGAAATATTTCTCCCATTCAAATGTATATTTCTTTGTTCCAAAAAATGCTTTATCGATTCGATTAAATGGTCACCGATACAATAAAATATACATGGAATTGGGAGGATATTCCTTTGTCTCTTTTGGAAGAAACGGTTTCTTGATCTGGAGTAGTGTTTTTGTTCAGTGCACAGCTCAACGGCATTCATTTCTCTCTATACAGAAATTAATAGATCCTAAATTTCTGTGTCTATCTTTTTCAGGTAGGAGTGAATAAAATGCAAAATAATTAATACTTGCATCTCATTCCAGTTGTAAAGAAAATGCAGGTACTTATTATTTTCTATTTTCGAGCGAATCAGGAGGGGAGAAATACGAGGGTGGATTGATAAGTTTCCGGCCTGACCAAGAGATGGCGCCACTAGGCCTACCTTGAGGTGGCGTTCTATAGTACCATCCTTAGATAGCTTGTAGCTATAGTTTCAGTCCGATCGCCATGTTAGTTTAGTTTTGAGAGCACGCTGACCAAGACGCCTCTGTGTTTTTCGTAAAAATGGAAAAGCTGGAAAATCGTGCTGTCATCAAATACTTTTATTTGAAGGGGTTAACGCCGAAGGAAATTAAAGAAGAGATGGACTCAACACTGGGGACATCCTCCCCATCATATTCAACCGTTAAGCAGTGGGTTTCCGAGTTTAAAAAGGGTCGTGTGAGCACCTCTGATGAGCCTCGCTCAGGACGCCCCAGTGAGGTCACAACTCCAGATATGATCGAAAAAATCCATCAAATAGTGCTGAAAGATCGCAGATTAAAAGTTCGTGAGATAGCTGAGACCTGTAAGATGTCATATGAACGTGTACAAAATATTTTGCACCAACATTTGTATATGGAAAAGCTCTGTGCAAGATGGGTGCCGCGTTTGCTAACAGTCGACCAAAAATTGATTCGAAAGAACATTTCTACCGCCAATTTGGCGTTGTATAAGCGTAATCCAAGCGAATTTTTGCGTCGATTCGTAACCGTTGACGAAACTTGAGTCCACCACTACACTCTTGAAACCAAAGAACAGTCTAAACAGTGGATTGGACCAGGGGAACCAACTCCAAAAAAGGCAAAAACAATTTTTTCGGCGAACAAGGTTATGGCTACTGTTTTTTGGGATGCAAGAGGTATTATATACATTGATTACCTTGAAAAGGGTAAAACTATCACTGATCAATACTACGCAGACTTATTGCAACGTTTGAGCCACGAAGTGAAAATTAAACGACCTCATCTGGCGAAGAAAAAAATCTCGTTTCATCACGATAACGCACCAGCGCACACGTCAATCGTTGCGATGGCTAAAATCAACGATCTGAAGTTTGAATTAATGCCGCACCCTCCCTACTCTCCAGACCTAGCCCCGAGTGACTATTATCTGTTTCCTAACCTCAAAAAATGGCTTGGCGGTAAGAGATTTGCGGACAATGAAGAAGTAATCGAAGCTGTAAATGGGTATTTTGAGGAGCTTGACGAATCAGTCTATAGAGATGGCATTACTAGACTAGAACACCGCTATGAGAAATGTATCGGCCTTGGAGGAGATGATGTTGAGAAATGAAAAAAAAAAAATTCTTAAAAACGTTGTTTTTCTTGGTCAGGCCGGAAACTTATCAATCCACCCTCGTATAACAATTTTTGACACGATGCTGAAATTAGTCCGAGAAAGTAGCCCGATTTTTGTATTCATAAGCAGGAGTTTAAAATTTATATTACTCCATCATGTCGCGGCCCTGTACTTGAGCTACTTCCTCGAGCTAATTTCAGCATCGTTTTTTGAGTGATACAATGTTTTCAGGGAAAATAACAATTTCAGTCGATATAAAAACACCTTTTATGACAATGAAAAGGAATAATCTTATTCACTGCTTTGAATTCGGATCTCGAAGATAGTTTCCGATTCCAAAACATATTTCTGTAAAAAAGTATTCTGTGGATTGAAATTATTCAGATGTTTATATTTTTGACAATTTTAGACGTTTCTCTTCGTTTGAATGTCGTTTTGAAAAAAATGTTGAGTCAAATAAAAAAATACATAGATTGATTGAACTCATTAATTCATTGAAACGAAGGAATGTGGGTTTAAAACGAAGTTATACAGGGAGAGAAATGTTATATTATAAACACACCGGCATTTACTCCGGTAGTCTCTGAGAAATTAATGTATCTGATAGTATAATACAGAAGAATCCTTGCATATTCTACTATCGGATATAGTAATTTTTCAGAAAGTACTGGAGTAAATGTCATCATAAAGGAAAGTCTGTCTCGTACCTGCTAGCAATATAGTACTTTGTAATGTAACATTTCTCTCCGGATACTTTTTCCGCTGTTACGAATTGTAGTTATTCATTGCAAGATGTCAGAATTTTATTGCAAGTTGTCTGTTCAGGATACAGGTTGCATATAAAGAATCAATATATACCCCATTCTTCTAGTAATTACCCTTCTGTAAATTCCCAGTTAGTTCGCATGGGTCATCGCATGGGAATTGAGTGTAAATCAAGTTTCCTGTTTTTATAATAAAAAAAATATTTTGCTTAATCATTTGGTACTCATTTCTAACATAAAGAGCTCATATCAATATCATTTTTGATACATTTCATTGAATTATGAGAATCAAAATTTAATTCGAGCTGATTTTAGAAATTCTGACCCTTATATAAAAAAAATCATCAAAGTAGAGCGTTTTACATAAGATTTCTATAAAAATGAAATATTCCCTGATCACTTGGAAGATTCCCTGGAATTTCCCTGATAATTTCTGGTTAAATAAAATTCCCTGATAATTCCCAGTTTTCCCGGTTGAATGATTCACCCGACACACTCTTTTGAATTTAAAAAAAAAACTTGAATAAATTACTTACCTTTTTCCCAAATGATGGACAACCTTCTCTGTTGATAATGATTAATCTCATCTTCCATCTTATGATGAGGGAAGATTGTTATTTTCCAAAAAGTGAACAATATTATGAACCTCTGGAGTTCGCACATAACCTCTCATTTCAATGACACCCGTATGAGATATAAACACTTCATCACTCTAGATGCACTAAATTAATAAAAACGGTCACTTACATTCACCTAATTATATTATTCACTTATACTAATTATTCTCTTCAGTGAACTCAAGAAAAATCCATATATCACTCTGAAAATTCACGTGGATCGGTTCAAACCGGTTTGTTTACAGCGCATGCATTACTGTTTCAGTATAACGAACAAGTAGTGGGCTGCCATCTGACGACGGATTCGAGATGGAACTACTTTACTGACATGTCGTGAATGACAATACTTTACAAAAATTATGCGAATGTAATTTTATATTCCCTGTTATATGATAATAAAATTGTTTACAGGAACTTTCGTCCATGGAATGAATAGATTGGAATGTCTAGCTATGCTGTGCAAAGTTCTTTTTCCAGTTCATGGCTGCAAAATTTTTTTTCAAAGGAAAATAGCCAGTGACTTTGAATAGAAAGATCAATTTCCAAATTTACGAACCGTGCCATTTGGAGAAATGATCGATTTGAAGATCTTCATCTTGTGAAATGGATACCTTAGGATCCCTAGTTATGCTGTACAGAGCCTTTTTTTGGATTTTATAGTCATGCAACTTTTTCCCAAAAGGAAATTCTTACTGACCGTGAGTAAGCTGTATTGGATTTCTATATTTACGAGACGTGCCATTTCGACATACGATTGATTTGAAGAACTTTATTTAGTGGAATGAATACCTTAGAATGTCTAATTATGCTGTACAGAGCCCTTTTTTGAGTTTATGATTGCAAAACTTTTTTTTCAGAGGAAAATAATTCTTGACTCTGAATGAGACACATCAGTTTCCAAACTTACGAGACGTGCCATTTCGACATATGATTGATTTGGAGAAATTTATTTGGTGGAATGAATACCTTAGGATCTCTAGTTATGCTGTACAGAGCCCTTTTTTTACATTTCATACATGAGTATTGAGTTATTAGCATTAATTTGTGAAAAGTGTACAGGCAGTGTTGCCAAGTGGAAATATTACTTCCCTCTAGATGTCAGCCAAAAAACCTTCAGTTTCGCAGATTTACAGAAAAAAACCTCTAGATGAATATTTTTATAGCTTTTGCCAAATTGGACAGTAAAAATAGACAATGCACACTGTAAAAAAATCCTCAAATAAATGTGCTTGCAGTGAGCAAATTTGTCAGAACTATTTTACTGTACTGAGTATACTAATTTTACAATTGTATCATAAATTTGCCATTCTCCGTTCAGCCATTTTGTAATATTTCTCAAAATTCTTCATCAGTTTGTAACATTGACATCCTCAGACGCGATAATAATCGGACCCATTCTAAGAACAGCAAATTTACCAGCATTGTTAAAATCAATGATACCCGTCAAATTGTGTTTCTGATAACGAATTTTTTATTTGACGCGTGAAAATTGCGGTGCTCCGAATATGAAGAAAGATGAAAACGATGACAATTTTCATATGATGATCACCATTCCGAATACCGTTTTTAAAGTGTGTTCTAGCATTTTCATGTTCCAAAACTGGGTCTCATTGTTATCGCTCCTGGAACTAACAATTTTACGCAGGATTTTTTACAAATGGGTAATGATTTTCAACTCGCCTATTGTTATTCATATCACGTGAGAATTTTCTTAGTGGTCGCGGTACTGGCGGGATTTTAGAAAAGTGAAGGTTTATAAACTTGCCATGTTATTTTCTTTTCGTATTTAAGGATTAATTGTCCGTATGAAGGTTTATAAATAAATCAATAACTTGCAGTCGCGACGACCCAGACTGCACACAAGAATCTCAAATGAATTCTGAAAGGAAATTCCTTGAAGAACTCTTTTAGAATGCAAAGTGTTCCAAAGGAGTTTCAAAAGAATTCGATGCGTCAGACATTTGCGAATACCGTTGAAATTCTATGAGGCTTCTTTGAGAATTTGAACGAAACTCGCAAATGTGTGACGAATCGAATTCGTTTGAAACTCTTTTGGAACACTTTGTATTGTAAGAGAGTTCTTCAAGAGTTCTTTTTTCAGAATTAATTTGGGATTTTTGTGTGCTGTCTGGGTTTCCAGGTTGGATGTTGGATGAGCATTTTGTTTCCCCAGTGTAGCTTTAAAACCTTGTCAGGAGTATGCATAGGAGCACTGTTACCAGTAAACCTCTACATCTAGCAGAATTGATCAATAACGTTTCTGAATTGATTAGAATGTCTCATCAGAAAGAAATAAAAACCTCTAGCTGGAAACAGAGCATTAGCATGAGGTTTCTGTAAAAAACTTAAGATGGATGAATAATTCAAAAACCCAAAAACCTTCAGAAACCTTCAGAATTTTTTGTCCAGTATGAAGACCTCAAAAAATCCCCACGGATTTGAGAAAACTCAAGGGGCATAATCTCGAATGGAAAATTTTCAAACGGATTTCAGCGTCGCCATACGGTAGTACATTGAACTATTTTACATGTATACACTAACACTAATTCGAAAATCGGTGTGATTCGTTCATTGTTTGTGTTAGTTGTATCTATGGCGAATAATTCACTGTACTACCGTACGGTAGCGCTGAAATCCGTTTGAGAATGTTCAATTTGAGATTATGCCCCCTGAGAAAACCTTCAGTTCTAGAGGGGAACCTTTAGAATTGGCAACACTGTGTACAGGTTATGATTGAAGTGAATAATGTCGCCACGAGAGGCACTCGTATCTCCTTAATGTACATACAAACCCATATATATGGATATGTAGAGAAAAATATCTGAAATTTGTAGAAAAATGGAAAGACAAAGCTAGAATTGTGATAGTGTGGATACCGGCACACACAGGAATAATCAGTAATGAAATAGCAGATAAGGTAGCTAAAAATTGTGAAGATCCGCCTAATAATAAGTTCAAAGTACCTTGGAGGGATTTTAGAGAAGTATTAAAAGAAAATATGTATAAGAATGCGGATAATTTAATTAGAACACAAGGTAGATATAAAGGAGTCAGATATTTTAGCGAATTCTTTAAAAGTATCAGACAGGTATGTATGGTTCAGAGGTAAGAACTTACCAAGATACGTAGTCACATGCATAAACAGAATTAGATCGGATCACTATAATTTAAATTATTCGCTATTCAGGAAGAATATGGTACAAGATCCGCGCTGTGAATGTGGTAGCATCGAAGATGTTGATCATGTGGTTTTTAAATAGGTTCGTTCGTTCTACGTGCTCTGAGTTGCTCCAACTTGTACCTAACCAATCATCTCGTTGCTTAAACTGGAAGTAGCGAATCCAAAATACTTGGAGCGAGTCGGGGTAACTTGGGACATCGGTGAACGAATTTAGCTAATAGCTAAGTTCGTTTAGTAGTGTCCCAAGTTACCCCAACTTGCTCCAAATATTTTGCATTCGTTATTTCCAATTATAGGAACGAAATGATTGGTTTGTTACAAGTTAGAGCAACCCAGAACACGTAAAACGAACGAACCTAATGTGTAAAATACAATGCATACCAGTGACGCCAGGAAAGTCGTCGCGGACCGAAAAATCAGCCCCTCCACTTTTCACACAATGAAAGTTCATGTGCGTGTGATTCGGAACCGCTCGGGCAATTCCGCCGCACTTCGGGTGGACCAAAGTTCTCACACAATGAAAGTTCATATGCGTGTGACTCGGAACCGCTCGAGCCGTTTCGACCACGTTCGGGTAATGTTATCGTTTTGCGAAAGAAATATGATTTTTCTGTCGCGCGACGTATACATACTCGTCGCTTAGCAACGACGTTGACGAGCACGCGCGAATTTTAAAATGAATAAACATCTCATTTATGATATAAAGAGATGTGAATAGAAACTTATGTAAAATTCCACCGTATATCGTCAGTTATATTTTAACCTATGATGTATTGTGTAAGTTCTTGAAATTTCTTAATTTTCTTACAACAGTATTTCAAGTACACTAGAAGTGTTCTCTGAATTCATACCGTTGTTGTAAAAAATTACAGAATTGGGAAGAATTATATGATACATAATTGGTTAAAACATACGTATTGTGTAATTTCAGAAAAAATTTTCGTCAAATGCATAATAAAAATGTTATTAATAAAGAGATGTTTTGAGTAATACACACATATTATGTATATAACGTTTTCATGAATTCCTTGAATTTTCAGAAGCCATGGTATCTATCCCTGGTTCATAATAATTGATAAAATGGGTTCTTTCGATCACTATTACATCGACTTACAATTCAACATGCAAGAAAAATTGTTTACGTTTCTCGTACATGATTTTTTCAATAAAATTCGGTTTTTGCATTCATCCATTACAGCAACGCGATAAAAATGATTCACACGATGATTATAAAAACCTCTTTTCCAACACTTATTGTCACAACGGTCGATGGCTCAGTGGCAGGTCATTGGTATAGTGAGCGAAGGTACCTATGTTCAATTCCCGATGCGGAAACAATTTTTTTTCTCAACATGAGAATTTATTTTGAATTTTCGAATCAAATCATAAATCAAATCAGCATTGATTATTCATGATGTTTCCCGTAGAAATTTTTTACAGTGTGATGAAAATATTTCTATAATAATAAAGCACACTCGCAAATTTTACCAAGTGCTGGAAAAAATTGAAGAAAAAATTCCAAAAATTTGTCTCCGTAGTATGTAGACCAATCGATTCAGAATTCTCCGAAATGAAAAATGAACATCACTTCAAGAGACACTTCTTTTAAAAAGTCCACTCGCAAATTTTACCAAGTGCTGGAAAAAATTGAAGAAAAAATTCCAAAAATTTGTCTCCGTAAGATGTAGACCAATCGATTCAGAATTCTTCGAAATGAAAAATGAACATCACTTCAGAGACACTTTTTTTAAAAAGTCCACTCGCAAATTTTACCAAGTGCTGGAGCTATTCCATGCGAAATTTAAAAAAATTTGTTCTCGTGAGATGTAGCCCGATTGATTAACATTGTTCTGAAACAAAAAATAAGTAGATCGTAGGAGAGATGTTTCTCTTCACCCCTTCATTGTAAATTGTACCAAGTGTTGGAACCTCGGGAAAACAGTTCACGTCAGAATTGGGTACGATGTCTGATGAAACATCGACATAAGAAATAGAAAAATTTTTTAGACGTGAAGCTTCGAAAACAAGGGGCAGACAAATGCGAGAACTACAGAACGATCAGTTTAACTTCACATGTTTCGAAAATACTGACCAAAATTATATACAGGAGGATGGAAAATAAAATAGAGAGTAGATTGGCAGAGGATCAGTTTGGTTTTAGAAAAAATAGGGGAACGCGAGAAGCAATCTTAGCACTCAGGGCAGTAATAGAGAAAAGGATAGCGCTGAAGAAATCTGTGTACATAGGTTTTGTAGATATACAAAAGGCTTCCGATAATGTGGACTGGGAGAAGATGTTTGCGATCCTGAAGAAGGTGGGAATAAATTATAAAGATAGAAGAATAATATACGAATTATATAAGAATCAAAGTGCAATAATAGACATAGAGGGTCAGGAAGGGGAAGCACAGATAAGAAGAGGGGTGAGACAAGGATGCCCATTATCGCCACTGATGTTCAATTTATATATAGAAGAAGCAATGAACGAAGTGAAGGAGGAAATTCAATCGAAATTACAGATTCAGGGAGAAAATATAAGTATGTTGAGATTCGCGGATGACATAGCTATATTGGCCACGAGTAGTACTGAGTTAGAAAATATTCTCAACACCATGAGAACAATATTATTGGAAAACTATTGTATGAATATAAATAAAGACAAAACAAAATTCATGATGTGTACAGCAGCGAAAACAGCTAGAAGAACGAAAATCAAAATAGATACCGAGACAACTGAACAGGTGAAAGAATTCAAATATCTAGGAAGCATAATCACAGGGAACGGCAAAAGCGAAAGAGATATAAGAGCAAGAATAGCACAAGGGAAACAGGCTTTTTATCAAAAGAGACAGTTATTATGCTCAAAAAATATAAGCTTGGAAGTAAGGAAGAAATTCTTGAAAAGTTACGTTTGGAGCACAGCATTATATGGTTGCGAAACTTGGACAATGGGGAAAACTGATCAACGAAGACTTGAAGCTTTTGAAATGTGGAGTTATAGGAGGATGCTCAGAATAAAATGGATAGACAAAGTCAAAAATGAAGAAGTACTCGAGCAGATAAATGAAGAAAGAAATCTTTTGAAACACATCGTGAAAAGGAGAAGCAATCTTATAGGACACACATTACGGCATGAGAGTTTATTGAAAACAATATTGGAAGGGAAAATGAATGGTAAAACTGGTAAAGGTAGACCTAGAGCAAGTTATATGAAGCAAATCGTACAAGACAAGGGATGTAGTAGATATGTAGAAATTAAACGTTTGGCGGATAATAGACAGGGGCGGAGGGTTTCATCAAACCAGTCGTAAGACTGATTACTTCATGATGATGATGATGATGATGAAGCTTCGAAAATAATCATAGTAATTTGTTCCTGAGTTCCTTAAATATTCCCATGATGCTCAAAAAACACATGTGGGTTTACACATGACTTTGAAAAATATCTGACTGATTATATTCGAAAGATGACAACTGCAAGGTGCTTGTAATGTAACAGTTACGTTTGCAATGTTATGTACATAAAATGTAAGATGGCAATGTTTCTGAAAGGTAACTGCAAGGAGTTGTGCTATCAGGGCTATGACACCCTATAAATCTATTTTTATCCTTCTGCTGCCAAAATTTTCATCCCTCTCGACACTACGTACCTTTTCCCGCATTATGAACCGCTCAAAAGTCTTATTTGAACTCAGAATAGATAAGATTCGCATACACTTGATGTACTTTACTATTATACAGATTTCGCGCAGGAATTGATACAAGTTGAGAATTGCGAAAAAATTAATTTTTCTGTTCCAACAGCTCAGGAAAACAATACCTAAAATGAAATCTGCTGAGTTTTTCCGAAGACTGCATATGCCCATACATACTTTGATAATTTAACGATTTCAAATATTGTTGGTCAAAGACTATATAGCAAAGATTATGAGAAAATTGTAAGAGTTTGTGACGAATTATGAGAGTATACGACTGTGAATAAAAAAAATTCCTCTTGTGAAAAATTGAGAAAATTCGATTATTATGCAAAAATATGAAATTTTGTAACAAAATTTATGAGAAATCATGACTTCGTGTGAGGAAATATATTTCCTAATGACAGTCTCAATTCCTGAAGGAATTCTGAAATTCCAAGAGATTTTATGAGATTCCATATACAATTATGACATTTATGTGTAAATGTGGAGAAGTATGAAAAATTTTGAGAAATTTTTTGGCCAGGGAATGGTCTATAACTTTCCGCGAATGACGATAAAAAGATAAAACCTAATCAATGATCAATCTAAATCAGTCCAAGAAGACTAGCAGTCGTTAGGAAATATTTTAAACATAAAGGTAGTTACTTGATTGACTTTATTGTCTTATGAGATTCCATAAACAGTTCGAAACGCGAAATATACGATGTTTGTATACCTTCAAATACAACTTTTTTGAATAGGCGATTCGTTTTTGTTAATCTAATATGGCTACTCACCTAGATTCTCTTTTGTTTTTTCATACCACATGGTACGTCTATTGGACAACACTCGTTGTGTGTTACAAAGAATACAATTCAATCATCGGAACATATATTGTTACGGTTATACGGAATATAGTAACTCTTCTCTTGGAAGTTGTAAATTATTATTCGACATATGAACATATATAGACATATTAAGTGCAACAGTGATATTTTCATCTTGACTCCTCCTTTGTAAATGCGTGTGGTGTACTGGTGCCATTATCAAATTTTTGCCGTACGTGATTATTTATCCTCTTGACAATTGAATCGCTGGACGATTTGAGATGGAGAATCAAGATCTTCAGTGTTCCGGTAAGAAAGTTGCCCGGAAAAAACGTTTTCAGGAAGATTGGTTTAAACAGTTTCCTGAATGGAAAAAGTGGGTGCATCCGGTTTCATTCGATGAATGGAAATTTTATTGCATTTTCTGTGAAGCTAATTTTGCATGTGGGATTTCTCAAATCAAACGGCATGCAGCAAGAACACTTCATCTAAAAAATAAAACACGCAAATTGGGTGTCAATTTAGAAATTACAAATTCTTCTTCTTCGGTAGGATATCAGGATGTCCATTCCTCTAAGGAATTGGATGCTTCCTCTTCAAATTATTCTACATCGACTGCACATCCACTCAATAATTCATCTGCGAGTAATAAGACATTATTCGATTGCCAGAATGCGAACCTTCTTTTCGATTCGTATATTGCGTCCTTTTCGAAATCTGAATCGATCACAAATGTGCATAATGAGAACTCGACGTGTCAATCGGAAATAATGGGTACGGTTTCTCCATTCAATTCTGAATCAATCAAAGACTCACAGAATTCGGATTCTGATTCTAATTGTGACAGTGCTCCCTCTTCTACTTATGAAGAGTTGGTTGAGTTAGAAACTCACGGTTCAACAGATGAATTTGATGCTATGGGTACGAATATTCCATCCACCTCTGAACCACTCGTGGATGTCAAAATTACCAAGTCCATTGATGAGTCTTCGGATTTGAAAAAACATATTCAAATTGCCGAAATTCGTTTCGCCACGTTTTTAGCGGAAAAAAATATTCCTTTTGTCCACGCGAAAGAGTTATTATCTTTAATGAAAGATATAGGTCAAGACCCTCATGTTCTTCAGGGCATGGCCATCGGTCGGACAAAATGCACGAATTTAGTAAATAGGGTCGTAGCCCCGTACGAAAAAGAGCGACTGTCAGAGACTTTGCAAAATAGCAAGTTTGCAGTTTACGTTGACGAAACCTCTGACATCACGAACGACAAATGGTTCGCAACAATGGTTCGTTACATTGAACCTAATACGTTGGAAATTAGGAGCGAACTATTACAAATGATCCATCTAGATGCTGTCAACTGCAATGCTCAAAAACTCTTCGAAGCCTTTACAAGCGTGTTGACAACGAATCAAATCCCAATCACCAATGTTGTCGCTTTGGCTACCGATAATGCAGCTGTGATGACTGGTTGTAATTCCTCATTTAAAACAAAGTTATTAGAAAAAAATCCGAATGTCATCACCTTCCCATGTGTTTGCCACTCTTCGGCTTTAGCAGCAAGCGCTGCGTGTAGCACTCTTCCTGCGGAATGTGAAAGATTAATTAAAGATTTGGCTTCCTTCATCAATTCCAGTCCCAAAAGGAATGCAATATTCCGAGAATTCCGAAATAGTTTCGCAGAAACTAATTCGAAACTTCTCAGATTTGCTGAGACTCGGTGGTTAACCCGCCATTCATGTATTTTTAGAATTTTGAAAAATTGGGATGTCTTGATACATTTTTTACATGAGCAGGTTGTATCCGAGGGCTCTGAACGTGCGAAAGGTTTATTTAATTTGTTGAATAATCCTTCCATTAAAGCTTATTTTCTTTTCTTAGAGTATGTATTGGATGAATTCAACAAGTTCAATGCGAATTTTCAAAGAGAGCAAACCATGATTCATCTTCTACAGCCACGTTCGGAAGATCTGTTGAGATCCTTTTTAACCGTCTGGTCAATGACCGGGTACCCGGGTATCCATTTCAGTCTAAAATGTGAAATTTTTCAAATTCCTGTCGAATGAAATTCATGAACGCTTGGATCCCCATAATTCAGGACTATTGACACCAGTTTTTCGTTGAAAATTTCAAATATTGTTGATTGAAACCAGGTTATAAGGTGTAAACCTCCATATGTCTTCCGTCCAATGACCGGGTACCCGGGTATCCATATGAGTCAGTATGGATAAAAGCCGAGTTTATACACACTGAAAAAGGAATAAATGATCAATTATTCGTACTATTCAGATAATTTAACTCTTTTATGAATAAATAACAATGTTGCTGATCATTTCGTTCATTTGAACAATTTTTATTATGGATAATAATCACAGAAAAATGGAGGAAGGACACGAAATGCGCTATCTAATTTCCTTTCCACCCGTTCATATATTTGTCGTTCATTTCTAATCGTGGTAAATTAGGGATAAAAAACATGTAAATTCAATTATGTAACGCATCCTTCACATTTAGTGATTGAGACGGAATGTTGATCACATATAGGTAAATGACATACACAACATGATTTCCTCGTTTTGCGACGTTTTTTCATTTCACTTTTGAGACAAACATGGCATGCACCTGTTATTTTCTTTCTCTCCGTTGAATCGAGCTCTGCGTGAGGCGTTGAAGAACTAGATGCTGTTGGCTGCCCGTACGTCCCCATTGTCTTACCAAATATACACTCAATAGCCACTTTTGTTGTGAAATGTCTCATGATTTGAGCATTATGAGAGCGTTCTTCGATAAATGGAGTACAGAGCTTTCTACCCAGTTGGCGATAAAACAATCGTCGTTCATACGTTTTTTTTGGAAGCATCTTATTATTGTCATAATACACAATGTATGCAGCAAGGGAAGCAATATCCAGAATATTATAAAAAAACGCAAGAGGCCATCTTCGAGTTGATCGTTTTGTTGTATATCTACCAAGCATCTTATCCATCGTGTCTACACCAGCCTTAGACCAGTTATAAAATTCAATAATCTCTGGTTTTTTCTTCGCATTATCACCAATTATTGCTTCCGAATGCATTGTCGATAACATGATCACTGCCTTGTTTTTTTTGGGGACATAACTGCACATTGTTACTTGTTCATGAAAACCAAACACTGTGGATAATTCTTCTCGTACTTTTGATGGAGCCATCGCTGGTGGGATATATGTTTTATTTTTCTTCAAGGTACCAACTATTGTTAGGTTCCAAGATAATAAACATCTGGCCAAAGGTAAGGATGTGAAATAGTTGTCCATTGTAATGTTCCTACCAGATCCTTTGAACGGTGCAACTAAATCTTTGACAACTCTCTCACCAACATTTTTCTCACGACCATTATTCGATTTTCCAGTGTAAAGTAGGCCAGTCAGTGGGTACGAATTCTCAGCATCACATATCCACCATACTTTGATTCCATATTTGGCTGGTTTTGATGGAATATATTGGGTAAATTTGGTTCGACCACGGTATGGGTAAAGTTGCTCATCAACTGTTAGGTTCTCTGTTGGCTTATAATTTTTTACCAAATTGACATTCAACATAGTCCAAATGTCTCGTATTGGAGCAGCTTTATCGTTTTCCATACGGTGAACTCGGGTGTTCGCGTCATCAAATCGAATGAAACGTAGGATGTTCCAGAAACGATTGATACTCATTGCGGCTCGATACAATGGATATGAGTATGACTGCCACATATCAACTGTATTATCAGTGTTCGAATTATTGGCTCCAGAGGTTATCAAAATACCTAGGAATGCATATAATTCGGGAAGTTCAAGATTTTTCCATGTTAATTGTTGTTTCCCTGGATTTTTTTCATTATATGCTGCATATATTGAGTGTGCTTTCTTATTCGTATGACGTATAATTATGTCAGCCATTTCTGGAGTGAAAAATTTTTTAAAAGTGTCAACTACTGACAACATTTCTGTGCTCTTATGAGGTCCAGGCCTATGTCGTATAATATTACGTCTTGGAACTTGATGTTGAGTTCTTGGTCGTTCAGCCCACTGAGTGCCATCTTTGGCTTTCATTCCTGACACACTAGCCTCTTCTTCTATTTCACTCTCCTCATCTTCATCTTCCTCATCTTCTTCCGTAACTGTGTCCGTATGAACTGTGACGTTTTCTTTTGGAAATATAAACGTAATGAATATTAAATACATAAGAATTTTTGCTATACACAATAAAAAAGCAATGTGTATTATACCAGCATTATCATTGTCCGAAACTTCGACATCGGAGCCAGGGAAATATTCATCGTCGTCACAATCCGATACTTGACCATCGTCAGATTCTTCTGCTTCCAAACATTCCTCTAAATATCTTCTTTTTTGCAAACGAGTCATTCTAATGTGAAAAGTTTTGAATTCAATTATTGATTCTAAAAAGTCGAAAATAGGTTATGTATGTACACCAAGAGAACAAAGTTATTATTTTATCCAATAGTATTTATGAAATATTTCTTTGGATTAATTGAATCTCATTCTATTGGATTTTGACTTGATGGAATTGTGGTGAGAAACCATTCCATTCATTGTAATAAAATTTCATTAATTCAAAAAAATATTTCATAAATACCATTGGATGAATATTTTATTCGCAATGACTTTCTTCTCTTAATGTAGAATGATTAATTCCATACAGAAAATAAGGGGAGCTTGTCTTACCGTCGAAAATTAGCACTTGATAAATCATCCATCTTATTTATTGTTTGTACGATTATTTATTCTGAAGTCACAAAGTGCTTGTCACGTTATAATTTTTTTCACTGAACTCAATAAACAATTCACTGCTCTGAATAACACCTTCCTCAGGGTTGATGATGGTCTGATGATCAATATTGTAATATCGATAAATTATAGTTCTTCAATGTAACTAATGTGTCGATACTCCCCATCGTAACATCTGAAGATTGCGAACAAATTAATCGAATGAAACGTTAACAGGTTATGGGCAGGGGCGTGTTTACATTTTTGCCGCCCAGGAGCTAATAATATTTCGCCAAGTTCATTTATATTACTTGAAAACAATGTAAAAAAACTTTTATAATTTTGTCGGCGAGAGCTGTAGACCTTCAAGCCGCCTTTAAAGACGTTTCTGGTGATTGATTTTTTGAAAGAATTTATAATGGATTTCAGTTTCGAAGAAATTTACAATGAATTCTTAAGAATCCTGCAAGAATTCTTCTTGAATACCATGAGTTCATATAGAATTGATTGTGAACTGTTATAAGATGGATTCTCCAAGAATTCCATAATGAATTCATAAAGAACTCTTTAGAAACACTGCGAGATTATCATATATGTTCAGAACATCGATGTTCATATCCCAGATTCAGAATTGTATTGAGCAAGCTTGAAAAACGGACGGTTTTTGAGACGAAATACGTGGGTACCCGGGTACCCGGTCATTGAACGAATAGTGAAAATTTGGTCATTGACCAGACGGTTAAAAAAATTCGTAAAACCTGCTTTACTATCGCATTTCGATTTCATCAGACAGGTCAAGTTATATTTGCCTCAGAATCAGCTTTTTCTGCAGGACATAGATTTAGGGTTTGGTTGTGAGGAACATTTGAACAAAATGATTGAAGAGGGGTTTTCCAACGAAGTCAACACAGTGCGTGTCACTTGTTTGAAGTTTCTCGTGACCGCTAGTGAAGAAATTTTGAAACGCCTTCCTTTCGATGATACTTTCCTACGCCAGCTCACCGTTTTTAAAGCAGAAACTGCTTTATTTGACTCCAATCGGGATACCTCGTTGAAAGAGGTACTAGGTGTATGTCAGAGTTTAGGTGGCTTTGATGAACATTCAATTACAGAGGAATGGACTGATTTGTATTTCTTAACTCTCATTCAAACTCGTGCTTTGGCCAATTTGAGTTACGACGATATGTGGATGGAGATAACCTCTCTGCGCAATTCAGAAGGAACAATTCGCTTTCCTCATTTACGGTCGCTGTTGAATACGGTGAGGACTCTTCCTCATTCTAATGCTTCAGCTGAGAGGGCGTTCTCTATGATCCCCGATATAAAAACAAGGAAAAGGAACAGAATAGGTCCTGAAACGCTGAATTCTATATGTCTAATTAAGATATCATTGAAAGCGAGAAACGAAACTGCTCGTACCATGACCGTCGACGAAGAACATTTGGAATCTTTCAATTATCAAAATGTGTATGGGCATTCGCAGTCTACGGAGCGACCCAGCAAATTACATTTATACGCAGGATAATCAAATATGAGGTATTGCTTTTCTGATCTGCTTGGATAGAAAATTTAATTTGTTCGAAACTCTCAAAGTGTATCAATTTCTGCGCGAAATCTGTACAATACCTTTTGATCCCTGTATGCGACAGATTATCTGAGAGCGTGGAATAGGCCTACTGGGGACACCACGTTGAAAAAAACGCATCTGTTTGTACTTTACCTCTTGGGTGATGCGGAAAAAGGTACGTAGTGTCGAGAGGGATGAAAATTTTGGCAGCAGAAGGATAAAAATAGATTTATAGGGTATCATAGCCCTGATAGCACAACTCCTTGCAGTTACCTTTCTGAAACATTGCCATCTTACATTTTATGTACATAACATTTGAAACGTAACTGTTACATTACAAGGACCTTGCAGTTGTCATCTTTCGAATATAATCAGTCAGATATTTTTCAAAGTCATGTGTAAACCCACATGTGTTTTTTGAGCATCATGGGAATATTTAGGGAACTCAGGAACAAATTACTATGATTATTTTCGAAGCTTCACGTCTAAAAAATTTTTCTATTTCTTATGTCGATGTTTCATCAGACATCGTACCCAATTCTGACGTGAACTGTTTTCCCGAGGTTCCAACACTTGGTACAATTTACAATGAAGGGGTGAAGAGAAACATCTCTCCTACGATCTACTTATTTTTTGTTTCAGAACAATGTTAATCAATCGGGCTACATCTCACGAGAACAAATTTTTTTAAATTTCGCATGGAATAGCTCCAGCACTTGGTAAAATTTGCGAGTGGACTTTTTAAAAAAAGTGTCTCTGAAGTGATGTTCATTTTTCATTTCGAAGAATTCTGAATCGATTGGTCTACATCTTACGGAGACAAATTTTTGGAATTTTTTCTTCAATTTTTTCCAGCACTTGGTAAAATTTGCGAGTGGACTTTTTAAAAGAAGTGTCTCTTGAAGTGATGTTCATTTTTCATTTCGGAGAATTCTGAATCGATTGGTCTACATACTACGGAGACAAATTTTTGGAATTTTTTCTTCAATTTTTTCCAGCACTTGGTAAAATTTGCGAGTGTGCTTTATTATTATAGAAATATTTTCATCACACTGTAAAAAATTTCTACGGGAAACATCATGAATAATCAATGCTGATTTGATTTATGATTTGATTCGAAAATTCAAAATGAATTCTCATGTTGAGAAAAAAAATTGTTTCCGCATCGGGAATTGAACATAGGTACCTTCGCTCACTATACCAATGACCTGCCACTGAGCCATCGACCGTTGTGACAATAAGTGTTGGAAAAGAGGTTTTTATAATCATCGTGTGAATCATTTTTATCGCGTTGCTGTAATGGATGAATGCAAAAACCGAATTTTATTGAAAAAATCATGTACGAGAAACGTAAACAATTTTTCTTGCATGTTGAATTGTAAGTCGATGTAATAGTGATCGAAAGAACCCATTTTATCAATTATTATGAACCAGGGATAGATACCATGGCTTCTGAAAATTCAAGGAATTCATGAAAACGTTATATACATAATATGTGTGTATTACTCAAAACATCTCTTTATTAATAACATTTTTATTATGCATTTGACGAAAATTTTTTCTGAAATTACACAATACGTATGTTTTAACCAATTATGTATCATATAATTCTTCCCAATTCTGTAATTTTTTACAACAACGGTATGAATTCAGAGAACACTTCTAGTGTACTTGAAATACTGTTGTAAGAAAATTAAGAAATTTCAAGAACTTACACAATACATCATAGGTTAAAATATAACTGACGATATACGGTGGAATTTTACATAAGTTTCTATTCACATCTCTTTATATCATAAATGAGATGTTTATTCATTTTAAAATTCGCGCGTGCTCGTCAACGTCGTTGCTAAGCGACGAGTATGTATACGTCGCGCGCACTGATCTCTATTATACACTGGATAGCGGATACTAAAAATTTCTTGTGACGAATTGAAGACTTGATCCGCCATTTTGTTGTGGGATGAATGGTCATTTTTTCGCGGTAAATTTGAACTGTATCAACGTATTTCCAACAAAATCTACATTATATTTTCACGTAATTGAAAAATTTGTCACTATCCTTTCCCATGTCATCTAAATTTTAGTTCATAATACAAACAAGCATGAGATTCTGCTTATTGTTGAGTTTTTGAGAATTTGACAAAAAAATGTATATTTTCAACTATAAAAACGTTCCAAACCATTCAAACTATAATCAATCATGATTTTTTCGAATTTCCCATCATGTTACACAATATTGGGTATTAGGATTGGATTAATATTGATATACTGCACAAAATACTTCGATAGCATTCAAATTTACCACCAGAATTAACCATTCAACCCACAAACAAATGGCGGCTCCAGAGTCTTCTATCACGTTCAATTACTCACAGAAGTCTTATATTGCGAAGTCCTGTGTCCGCTATCCAGTGTATATTAGAGATCAGTGGTCGCGCGACAGAAAAATCATATTTCTCTCGCAAAACGATAACATTACCCGAACGTGGTCGAAACGGCTCGAGCGGTTCCGAGTCACACGCATATGAACTTTCATTGTGTGAGAACTTTGGTCCACCCGAAGTGCGGCGGAATTGTCCGAGCGGTTCCGAATCACACGCACATGAACTTTCATTGTGTGAAAAGTGGAGGGGCTGATTTTTCGGTCCGCACCGACTTTCCTGGCATCACTGATGCATACAGAAAGAATTCTATTGACCAACTCCTAAAAAAAGATATAACGGATGAGACAGAAGTATTTAATATGATTAAGGAATGTGATAATGAAGTAATTTTTGCTGTAGCTAATTTCTTCAAGAGTATAAATCGAGTTATCTAAGTAATTCAATGATTAGAATATGTTAAGTTTGATATAAAATTACTTATAATATAAATTGGGATTTTATAAAAATTTATAAACGGCATTAAGCCAGAAATTTTATTCAAAGTTAAAACATAGTTGAAATAATTTGAATTTAAACATAGTAAATACGTTTCATATCCTGATGGCGTAAGATACTCAGTGGAACCTAGAATGTAAGGTTATATGTGAAACAAGATTTGTGTCGTATAAGCTGTAACTGTTTGGAGGCACAATAAACGGAAAGAAAAAAAAACATATTTGTTGTGGGGAAATGCATGCTCATTTTACAAATTCTCACCATTTATTCCGCAATTTATACAAGCAAAATATAATAAAAATAACAAATTCGTAGAGCAAAAGAAAGCTTAATCTTTTCAATTTCAATGGCATTAAATTCGATCATTAAGTACAACTCTTTCGACAGAGTCATTATTGAATCACTTTCAAGTTTTTTAATGTATATACACAACAGTTTATACATCCCTAATGAAAAATTGAACAGCAACGATTTTTTTATATTCAAAAAGTGATGTTGAAGAAAAAAAGAGATTAAAATACCAAAAGATCAGAAATATAAATTATTACCTTACAAAATATTTGTGTATACATATATGTGTGTGTGGATTTTGTAATGCGGTGATTTTCATCTTATAACAATAAGCATCGACTAACAATAAAATAATATGGCAAGCCTCTTTGTATCGAACTTGTACTGCTTAAAAAGAAATCTCAAAATCACAAGCATCATTAACGTATAAGAAAATTCTCTTAAACTAAAATTACATCAACAGTATAACATACATAAAGGCTTCCACAAAGAGTTCCTTACCAAAAAAGGAAAGTATTATACGTTCATTATTGATTCAAAAAACTTATAGTCTCTAAGATTCACTTGTTAATACAAAAGAAACTTGAAATTTGTTCCTTACATCTTTTTTACATTAGTACTACTCAATTGCAAAATATAGATACAAAACCAAACTTATGTGCTAAACACTCCTCCATGCTGATTTTTTCCTTTCTTTTATTTTATTATATTTTGTACTGTCATGTCAATGTTAAAATATGATTGGTACAACTTCAGGTAACTTTTGGATAAATCATAGTTTTTATACTTAGTGCGATTAAATCATCATGACAGTCAGAATTAAAGCATTTTGCAGAACGTGTCTTAAATCCATAAATTTGTAATAACGTATCCAAATATATTTCTAAATGTTGCGTTCTGGTTAAATACATGCTATTATCATATAGGAAACTATCCACTCTTAATGGGATACAAGCGATCCCCGCAGATGCAACCCACCATACAAGCGTACTGACTGAGTAAACATTTTCTTGGCAAGGATACTTTGAACTCAATTCATGAAGTATGAAATTTTCAGGAATCCATCTTCAATCTTTTATCTATTGCGGTACATCGCCCGAATTTTGAATTTCGAAAAAAAATTCTTTTCTCAGTCGGTGACATAAATTTTTTTTCGAAATTCAAAATTCGGGCGATGTACCGCAATAGATAAAGGATTGAAGATGGATTCCTGAAAATTTCATACTTCTTCATGAATTCAGTTCAAAGTATCCTTGCCGAGAAAATGTTTACACGGTCGGTATGCTTGTATGGTGGGTTGCATCTGCGGGGATCGCTGGTATACCGTTAACTGTATTATATTATCTCTAAAACTGTTTGCATTTTCATAAATAATTTAATCAGCCCATTTTTATAATTGTTGCTGCAGATTGTGATATTCATTCGAATAGGTCATGCTATAGTTCTTCACGATAATTTGTCTTTTTCAAAGATACCATGAGAAAGAACTATAGCACGAACTTAATAAAAATTGTATACATTGTACAAGATGCTATTCAATTCCAAACTTATTTTCGTTATTCATGTCAATCTATTTCTCTTGAAGATGTTATAAATAATCGTGGAGTGTTTTTTACAGTTGATTTTTAAATATATTTGTATAAATAATATATTCCTTGGTTATAACCCTATTGTACATAGCCTCTACAAGAGAAATAGCGATATAATATTATGACTACGTACGCTTGTGCTTTGCCCTGAACTCTTATTTCGCAAGATGTCTAATATTTAATTCTATTTACGGATAATTTATACACGCTGCTCGTTAACGATTCTATTACGAACGGTGGGATGAAAGTTGCATCTACTTTGAATAAATATGGAAGATTCGATATAAAATTTAAATCTATAATAATGAATTATAAGTATCTCAAATAATAAAATAATATCTTTACACATGAATTATCGTTCAACTGAAAAAAAGGTTCCATATTTATCAACACAAGATTGGACAAGAACATATTCAGACCTTCGACATTTTACGGAAAAAGTTGGTATAAACTTGTCAACCTTCATTTAAGCGCCACATTATTCATCTGTTATATTTTTCAGTACAGTGCAACCTCTCAATAAGTAAGGTTTATGGAGCGGTTACATTGTGAATGGAGTCACATTGAGGGAAATTTAGAGTTAAATTTACTATGGTACTTTTCCAGATAACAGCTCCATTGTTACAATTCCATACTAAATTAAACTCTAAGTGTTCTCTCTGAAACCTAAAAACAGTTCAACAACATAACAGAGTACCGCTGAACTTTGATACAAATATACAAAGAAAATCCCTAACTCATTTGTCACACTTGAAATATAAAACTTCAATACAAATAAAAACTCACTATTGGGTTATAAAGCATCTTTTAAAAAGATCTCACTTCAATGAACATAATCACCAGAATCGAAACCGAGCATTATCATTTTACATTCACATTCAAATACTCTTGGTAAAGATAAAATATAATATTCAAGGCACGCTTTAAAAACCCAAATAACAAATCTTGGTCCGATTAGGATACTCAATGACGTTAGTGCGATGAAAGCTTGTAAATCATTACCAACTAAACGATTCACAATAACATACAAACATGCTCTTGATTAAAATAAATAAACGATCTTCGACGAGTCAAACTTGGACTAAACGAAACTGAAATATTGAATGAATTATTATACATGAAAAAAAAAACACTGTAAAATAACTAGGGATTAAAAATTGTCATTTGGGTTCATTTTCCTATCCATTTGTATTTATTATCTTTGTAAATGAGGAATTCGTTTTGTATCACTAGCATATTAAGAATAATGAGAACAGTTTCACTCGTTGTGCTGTATTAAACAGGTCTGCCGTGAACTCTGAACCTGTACAAACACGTGTACTCCAACTGTCCATGATTACTATGTATCTTCAATTCCACATACTCGAATGGTCTATCGATGGTGTGATTCTGCGTAAAACAATTCAATATATTTAATAAACAATTCACATGTATGTAAAAAAAAACATTACCTGAACTGGAAAATATTGTAGATTATCCTCGGAATTTACAAATTCGTATTCTCCAAACAATACAGGATCCAAATCATTTTCATCGACTAATCCCTGTGAAATCGAATCATTAATAAAAATTGAATGATTTTTTTTTATGTTTTGCAAAAAAAAAAATACTTACCCAGACGTTGAATTTACGTGGAGCACTTTTCATTTCACCATTTGGCAAAATCGATCTAGGAGCATGCTCGAGAGTAAAGCCAGTCGCATAAATAGCGCTCCGTAACTTGATCAATAAATATCCAGGAAAATCTTGGAATGCCCAACACGCGCCAGGCTGTATTGGGTTTCCTTGGATCACGGTTCGAGGATTATTACTTTCGAGATATAACGTGAAACCCAAAAGTTTGAAAGCTCTCGATTTGATGTCGTATCTTTGAGTGCAGCGTATGCTTATGATTTGTCCTCCTGAAAATAAAAACATGAATCACAGTCTTTCCAATCATACTTTCCTCCAAATAATAACAAATAATTTCAAATGTTTTAAAACACCTCACCTGCCGATTCCAAAGCATAGTCCACCTTTCCAGTCTTGTCTGCTTCATAAACCTTTAGAATTTGTCTCACTATTTTTCTTATATGATCGGCTGTAATTTGAGTTTTGCCATCCGAACTTTCAGTATTTATAGTTTCTGATGATGAGGAAACTTCTGTGAAATTATTCATTTATCACATGGGCATTGCTACTTATCTTGCAAGATTCAAAGAGGTACCAGCGCCGTGAGACTAGCTAAATCTTGAAGCAATGATATGATATAATATAATGAGTTAAGGTAATCAGACGTGCTGGAATTTTCACATAATTTTTGTAGATTCTTGTATATTGCTTCAGTTTTTAATGATTTATCAGAAAAGATTTGACTAGTTCTACTGTGTATGACACTGGTATTTCCTTAAATTTTTATTAAAAAATATACATCTACATTAATAGAGTTAGGAAGATTAAAAAATTTGTACATTCTATATCATTCTGTAATGTAGAATTACAAATTAGAGTATGTAAAACCTACGTCCTCCAATAAAAATGGCAAATCAATGACAACATGCAGGATTTTGTATATTATGCTGAACTTGTATACAAAATTGTCAACCGTACCATCTTTTTCCTTCGACAATATTATATCTTGAATAACCATGATGAAGTCTTCTTTAGTGAATGTATCTCCAAAGTATCCTGCAAACACCCTCTCTACCTTCTTCTCCATTTCTTCTTTAGTTACAAACTCATCAGCACTTTTACTGCAAGGTTTCCACTGTGAGTAAAGTTCTTTTAAAGCTTCAAATTCCACCCTGATATTGTTAATTTCATACTGTTCATTGATATTGTATTCTTTATTGTTATTCAAATTTTCCTCAAAATTTGCCATTTTATTCTGAAAGAAAAAGAATCATTATACGATAAATGAATCAACTCAAATAAACCACAAAACTCACATGATACTGCATCCAAAATTCATTATGACGATTCTTCAGATCTTCCAGTACTTGACTAATTTGTGAAACGTCTTGCTGGAAATATCAAAAATTTTCTTGAGTAACTTGACAGGTGAAAACACGATAAACATAAAAACCATTGAAGAGAAATTACTTTCCGAACAGAATCTCCAGCTTCCAAATTTTGAATCCTATTATTCAAATTTTCAATGAGTAATTTCAAATCCTCGTTCATCAAATTCTGATCAGCATTAGTTCTGTAGATATTCATCAAATCCATATTGAACGCGTTATGCGTATTCATCTCTCTTCTCATCCCACTTATAAATTTCATGGCAGATAAAAATGATAAAACATTCAATGAACAGCAAATACCTGCAACATATCAAAAAGAATAATCATTTCCACAATGTACCTGTACCGTGAGGTTCAAAATTAATCTCTTATTAACATTTAATTCGAGAGAAGGATAGATGAAGGAACTCACCATTTTGATGATCATCATCATCATCATCATCATCATCATCATCATCATCATCATCATCATCATCATCATCATCATCATCATCATCATCATCATCAATAGCACCACATACTAGTAAAAGTACAACTCATGCATTTGAACTTGAAGATACTCGCAATTTTCATCACCAATGAGGGGGTGTATCCTCCCTCTATCCTTCTCCTACCTTACTGAGTAAATTTTCCTATCATCTTTCAGAGATTTTCAACCGTTTACACATGAGAAAAATACTTTTTATTCAGCATGAACGTGTTTTTACATTTCTCACATAAAGTAATTTTACATTTCTCACACAATACATTTGTAACAAATATTAGTTTCATTTATTAATCTTATGACTAACGCTGCCACTGAAATGCGACAGTTGAACGTTATAAGTAGTAAGTAGTGATGATTAAGTGAAAAAAATATATGTAACTCTGCATTTGGTTATATCAATACTATTAAGTGGTATTGATAGCATATAAAAATAAACGATAAATAAATTTAAATAAAGAAATGTTATTGCATTGAATAAAATATTTCATATCAATACGCAACACAGATAATATTATAAATTAATAAATTCATAACTGGCACAAAAAGCATATACAATTATATATAATTTTTATATAATCTTTAAGATATATTTGGTTCAAACATCAAACGAAAACTAAAATTTCACAAGCATTTATGTATATAATTTGTTAAAATGATTAAGCACACGCGTATCAAAAAAGCGTATTCAAACAAATGTATTATTAATCAAAACAATATAAATATTCATCAATTTTTCATGTTAAATCTTGTTGTCATTTCATTTAATCACCACGTTATATTCCAGCCGATTTTTGGCATTTCGGGTAAAGACACGTTCACACTAGGTAAAGAGGGTAAGGAATAATTTCGAAGTGTGATGATGTATTTCGCGAATAATTCGTATTCAAAAGACGTTAGGTTGGTAATGTCGTTAAAGATGCGATAAGTCGTCTCAGTGACACTGTGGGGAACATTGCGCAGAGAATCCAGGCTAGTTAAGGAATGCTTTTGCGTGATGTAAGCTCCTGAAACAAAAAGAAGACAAGGCCAGGATAGGTTTACCTGTCTTCCTGGAGCACTTCTGCGAATGAATTATACTTTTCTTCGCGAAAATTCAGTTTGATCGATATAACACAGATCTACAAGATTCCGTTGTTAAGAGACTCGGAGTCATTTCTGAAGTCATTTCCTACGTAGAATCCGAATCCAAGCTCAGAATGGAGACATCAGAAGTTATGTACTCGAAAAATGAATTTCTTGGGCTATTTTTGAGGTTATGTACAGGGTACGCTACATTTTTTTGGTCTTTTTCTTTAGTTGCATTATTCAATACCCATCTTTATCCTTCAAAATATCTTCAGGATGGTGAAGAAATATTCAACTCACACTTAAGGTTTCTGATTCAGAAGCCATGAGAGGCGAGGGAACTCAACTAAATCAAGGGTGAGAAAGTGGTATTCAAAGATGCTACTACGAAAAAAGATAAAAAAATTATAATCTTTTAGTTTGTTGTACTATTTTGAACTCAACATCTGGGAAATTAGCCAGTTAGTCCTATGGGGTTAATGTGAACACTCATAATGTTGTTGGATCATAACTTAGCAAAAAAATCATAGGTGACTGGTCAATAGCTCATTGTGCAGGGTAAAAGTATAGTATTCAATGATGCAAATAGGAAAAAAAGGACCAAAAAATGTTGTGTACCCTGTACATAACCTTTGAACTAGCAAACCCACCTAACCCAGATATTTTCAAATACTTCAAATTCAAATTCGACGCAACCAAGTAAATCGCAAACAATCCCCAACTGCCCAACAACCAATTATAACTCCATTTTTTGTAGGCCTATGTAATTATCTTGATTAGACTGACATATTTTTCAATCACTTTCTTTGAGATGATGTACTTATAACATGGATGATAGATACTAAGAAGAGACAAAATAAATTTTCCTGAAATTCAACTCACCACCGAGTAAAAGTAACGGCAACAAGGCAACCCAGAGAACCTTGAATCCTTTTGTACGTATCCGCTTTCTCACACCAGAAGTCTTAGACAATAGCCAAGAATCGAAAAGAAGGATTTTGACTAGCAACATGTAGGGATAAGACAAATAACGGTTGAAAAATTTTTGTAATTTGCTCACTTTAGACTCTGAAATATAAAAATTAACGTTCAAATGAATCATTCGCATCAACTTAGGTATAGATTGTTTTGTAAAGTACCTTCATATTGATGATAATCGTATCTGATGTATTCTCTTCTTTGGACAGGCTTTATTCTACAGAATTCTAAAACTTTGATAAACGAAACTGTTACAAATATGGTTACGCTTTGAAACCATTGTACTATCTTCCACTTGTATTTAATTGTACGTGAATCTACTTCATCTTCCAATTCCATATTAGGATCAATTCCGGATAAATGACGATTGTATTTATAAGAATTCGCAGATCCCAAGGATGATTGAACCCGCGATGATAATCTGTGTAAATAAAACTCATATCATGAATCCTGCTTTCAGAGCGATATGGTTGAGCTTCATACCTGTTTAAAGCATTTGATGTTTGATTTGGTTCAGTATAAATAAATTCTTTGTGACTTCTTCGCTCTTCAAAATGTGCCAATTTGAAGGTGCTGGTTTGTGGTACCGAATCTGAAGTAGAAACACGCAGGTGCTGATAAGTGTCGCTTCTCAATTGCTGTTGTCAATAAAATTGGAATTATTAGAGGTACACAGTACAATATTGAATCAACTAACCATAGGTGTATGATCTAGCGCCTCTTTGTGATTTCGGATATCCGTGGTATCTCGTAGACCGCTATCGGCAGTTCCTTGAGAAAATTGACTTACATTTTGCTGGCTGGACAATTGCATGCTGCTGATAGTGCTATTGGTACTGGGATTAGAATGTATAGATCGCCGAGACATGTTAGGCATAGCTATTATACCCGGAGCTATTTCATAACGACACTCTGAGCTTTTCGCATATGTATAATCCGTTTTAGGAAACACACTGAAAGAAAAAAGAATTTGTATAACCTTGAAGTACGAATATAAACGCGAGAATGTACTATAAATTCGTGGCGTCGTGTCTACTGGTAGTGGAACTTTGTTTACACATGAGTTCAAAGAGGGCAATGTACATGTATAGTACATGTACATGTACAAATAATTGTATAGTATATAATGTGTATATATATGTGTACTTTTGGAGAATATTGACTAATCTTCTGTTGTCATTGGTTTCAGTTGTGTTGAAAATGCAAATCAAGAAAGTGAAGTAATGAAATTGTAGTGAAAAATGAGTAAATGAAAACTTACTTCCACCATTCGCCAGCTTGTTTATAAATTTCGTAAGCAGAATTAAGTGAACTGGGTGGATCTTCTTTCTCTCCTTCTTCGGAAGAATAATCGCTGGTCAACGTTCTTTGCGGCGTTGTACTCGCCCGTTTTTGTTCAATTTTATGATTGGATATATTGTCTCTAATTTCTTCTTGACCGTTGGCAAAAATCTGTTTTTTTACTCTTTGACGTTCTGAACGTCGTTCTATTTTACGATTTGTGTTAACGGATATAGTTGCCATGCTGTGATCCCAAGTTTTAGTCTTAGACCTTATACTACTGGACCACGCATGACCAGTAAAATTTTCTGTCAAGTTAAAAGCATCACACCTCTGTTTTCTTTGTACACTAAAACATTGCAAGGTAATATACTTTCAAAATATTATCTTCCATTTATTATCAATTTTCTATAATATAACGATCATCTCAACTCTATTTATCATTACATATACATACATACGTACATATACATTTATATGTATGTGTATGTACGCAAGTCGTGAAATGGCAAGACAATTGAATCTATAAACATTTTCAAAACTGATTTTCACTGCATAATTTATTTTCAATGATTTACATTTGAAGAATATACATAAAAAAGTATTCCATCAATGTTTTACTTTTTGTCTAAGGTTATGCATACTCAATTCATTACACTTAAGTTTTTGTTATCATAATAATGTCATCATTGAAACTAGAATTACCTGTGAAAAGAAACCGTAGATCTAGTGATGCCAGGAAAGACGGTGTGGACCGAAAAATCAGCCCCTCTACCGTGCACACGATGAAACTTTCGTATACATGTGAGTCACACGTATACGAACGTGTCATTGTGTGAACAATGGAGGGGTTGATTTTTCGGTTTCACACCGTCTTTCCTGGCATCACTGCGTAGACCATATCAGAGATGAGTTGAAGAGATTGCTAACGAGATATGAAAACCATAGTCCAGTTTCTGATTGGCAGTATCACGTTTTCCGTTTATCTCTTCATGCTGGTTGGCTTAGAAGAAAAATTCAACCAATCATATATTTTTCTTCAAAAGAAAAAAACGTGATACGGACCATGATTTTAACATTGCGTTAGCAATCTCTGCTATTCATCTCTGACCATATACTACTGGACCCAACTGGACCGTGCACTGCATATGTTCTAACATTGTTGGGCTTGCTGCCGAGCCAGTGTTCCGATATTCGTCAAGCTGGGAAATCGCAGCTTGGTCACGTGACTACATTTCGCACTGACACATGTGAGCACTCTTATCGGTGAACCGCTCATCGACAAGAGCGCTCACATGTGTCAGTGCGAAATGTAGTCACGTGACCAAGCTGCAATTTTCCAGCTCGAGAAATATCGGAACACTGTGCCGAGCTGTGACAAAGACAAAAGAACCAACATTTCTACGAGTGACAAAGATACTAAACAATATCTAGCCCCTTTGGGGGCGAAACGTTGCCAAATCAAAACGATACAACAACGTTGCCAAGTTTCACATAACCAGCTGATATAATCTTAGTTATGAAATTCAAATATCTTGAATGCGATTCGCAAAAAGTGCGAAAAAATGAAAACTGCTGGGCTCGTAATTGTAGAGAAAGAAGTATTAGTGGAGTTAGTGTTTCTTTTCACAGGTAATGCTAGTTTCAATGATGACATTATTATGATAACAAAAACTTAAGTGTAATGAAGTGAGTATGCATAACCTTACAGGATTCCCCCAAAATTTGAAGAGTCATTTTCCCTGACTTTTCCTGATTTTCACTGACCATGTTCAAAATTTTCCCTGACTCTCAAATAAGTATACCCAGATAGCACACAAGTTGCTTCAAATTGTACCAAACCAATCAATTTGTTTCTATAACTGGAAATAGCAAATCTGAAATACTTGGAGCAAGTTGGGGTAACTTAGGAAGCCACTGAGCAAACTCAGCTTATGAATGAAATTGTGGAATTGTCATGATTTATGATGGAATATTGTTACAATTTACCAGTATATCGCATCGTCACCAAATTCCTCTGAATATGAGTGTGATACGTACATATATGTATACTTCCCTATCCATATAATGGTATCAAGGGTGTATCCAGAGATTCACTATCCTCCTTTGAGGGGACTTGAGCATAAGAAAGTGGGGGACGGAAAAATTCAAATTTGTTAATGTTTGGAGGTTAAAATTTTACAATTTCATTTTTCAGCCTTCATAAATCACTTAGCCATTCAAGGTTTGCGGCAATGTGGAACTCTAGGCATGTAATTCATTATTATTCACTTTAAGTAAGGTAGTGAATTTTTGGATATTCCCTTGAATGGTATTACACTCCACTCTAAAAAATTTGGCAATGTTAGGTAAAGTCCACTCCGGATGGTGTTGTTGCAACACCTGACGGTGTTATTTTGACACCGTATAGTGTCATTCTAATACCATTTGGAATTATTTCAACACTGAATTCCGGAGTGGACTTTTATAGAATCCGCGCGGTGTTAATTCTGACACCGCTTTTCTTACAGTATTTTGAGACGTTTGGAGGTGATCTACGGATTGAAATAAAATAAGCACAGTCAATAGATCAATTGTGAATACTTATTCTCCTGACATCGCGTTTTGAACCAAACCAAAGGAATGGTATTCGCAAACAAAATTGCAAGGCAATTCAATGAAATTTATACTTTACCCATACAGCACAAGAGTTCCTGTTATGCTCATGAATATGTATTTATTATAAATTTTTTGAATTCAAAACGAACTCTTAATGAATAACTTAATGTTCAGAAAGAATTCGTATCAAGACTCCATAATGAATTCTGCGTGCATTCAATACATTTTAATTTTGACTTCATTGAATTCTTATGGAAGAATTCATTATTGGTCGCATAACGGCGACTATTCAGAGAGTCTTTGGGAAGTCTTTATGAATTCAAATTGATCATTTGTGCTGGCTGGGTAAAAAATACACAAATGGACATTACTCCTTGAAAATTTTCTGCTGGAATCAAATGTTTCAACTTTCCCTGACTTTTTATAAATTCCAATGGATTTCCCTGACTGATGGAGCATTTTGAAAACGTTCCCTGACTTTCCCTGACTTTCAATGTCTGGGGGGGCCCTGCCTTAGACAAAAAGTAAAACATTGATGGAATACTTTTTTATGCATATTCTTTAAATGTAAATCATTGAAAATAAATTATGCAGTGAAAATTTTTATAGATTCAGTTGTCTTGCCATTTCACGACTTGCGTACAGTCGGTGTAACAAGTCCGTTGAATTCTAACGGAAATATCTTTATATAATATGCGTTATTGCTGTTATCTGAGAATTTCTAATCCATCTGAATGATAGAAGGAACATATATGAAGGTACATGGAGAGAACAAAATAGTACTGGCTACTACGCCAGATAGTACTCAGTGACATTTGAAGTGAAAAAAATTTCAGATAGCATTCACTACTATCCAAATGGTATTTGGATGGTAGTGGCTGTTATCTGAAATGTTTTTTACTTACTACTACTAGTACTAGTAGCCAGTACTATTTTGTTCTCTCCGCGTATACAATCGAAGAAAAATATTAAAAATTCATTAATAACAACGTATTCAAAGACATTTCCGTTAGAGCTGTAAACGGACTTGTTACACCGGATGTACATATACACATACATATAAACGTGTATGTACGTATGTATGTATATGTAATGATAAATAGGGTTGAGATGATCGTTATATTATAGAAAATTGATAATAAATGGAAGATAATATTTTGAAAGTATATTACTTTGCAATGTTTTAGTGTACAAAGAAAACAGAAGTGTGCTAATTCAAATTTCGCGCACAAGCAAAATGGCAGAACTTATCGCTTTATATTCCACCCTGAAAGTTCTCTATTCATTGTATAGTTCATGATGCTTTTAGCTTGACAGCAAATTTCACTGGTAATCAGGGTTGGGTACGCATAATACGGTAGGTTTTATGCAAGGAATAATGTGCGCATAAAACTCATGCAGATAATGCAGATAACCAAAGGGGGTTTTCTGCATCATTTTTTTTCATGGTCAAGTTGTGTTATAATTTTAAAACTATGAATTGTTTACCATTTCAACACTCATAAATATCTATTTCATATATTCTGAATTTTGAATTTCAGGTCGGAATAATTTTCCTATGTTTTATGCATTTTCTGCATTCTCTGCGTATTCTACATGTTTTATGCATAATTTGCGCATAGTTAACGCATATTACTTATCGCACGCGCACAGAACCCATCCCTGCTGGTAATGCGCGGCCCAGTAGTATATGGTCTAAGAAAGAAACACTAACTCCACTAATACTTCTTTCTCTACAATTACGAACCCAGCAAATTTTCATTTTTTCGCACTTTTTGTGAATCGCATTCAAGATATTTGAATTTCATAACCAAGATTATATCAGCTGGTTATGTAAAACTTGGCAACGTTGTTGTATCGTTTTGATTTGGCAACGTTTAGCCCCCAAAGGGGCTAGATATTGTTTAGTATCTTTGTCACTCGTAGAAATGTTGGTTCTTCTGTCTTTGCCACAGCCCTGGTTAAAAGAATCCATTGAATCTGACAAATGAAATCCAATGAAATTTGGTCAGAACATTGTCCAAGTTTAATTGTAATTCAGTGAGATTTGGCCAGATTCAACGAGATTCGCATGAAAGTTCTGACCAAATCTCATGGAAAAATCCCCGGTGAGATTTGGTCAGAACATTGTCCACGTTTAATTGTAATTTAATGAGAATTGGTTAGAATCAATGGATTCTTTTAATCAGGGAGCTCGGCAGCAAGCCCAACAATGTTAAAACATATGCAGTGCGCAGTCCAGTAGTATATGGTCTAAGATTTTAGTGGCACTGTTGGTTCTGTGAATTATATGGATTATATAAATAAAACCAAATTCATACAATTATTGTTTACTACTTACTACGATCTGGATCCTGAACGTCTAGTACTCGTGACCTCTTCAGGTGTACGAGACCGTTCTCGACTTCTACTTCTCAAATCATAATGATGCTCTATTTGTTCTGATTCGGTCAAGGCAGGGGTCAGCATCATAGGAGTCTGCGAACGCGATCTACTCCTGTTCCTCAATTCATACTGACGTTCGCTCTCCATTTTTCTACAAAGTATCCCTTTTTGGTTTATCAAAATGTTCTATAAATGCTTCGAAAAGGGCTTGAAACTCACACCACCACTTTCATTACTTTGTACTATACATCTGAAAATAGTTCCAGTCTTGATTCATTTGAAGGACTCAACTCACAACTTCCTTCATCCATGATTTATATTTTGATATATCATTTCCTTACCTCGTACAACATAATCTTGTTCCGTATCACAGATTTCAAGAACAAATTATTGGTTGTAAAAAATGAAAAATGACATAACACAAGACGAGCGATTGATGAACACAACACTCACGTATAATCATCATAATTTAAAAATAATCCAAAAAATATCAACTAAAATCAAACAGGGCAGATTTTGTATAAAATTTTCTATTTATAGAAAACTTACCAAAGCTGCTTCTTCTTGCGCAATTCAAGTAGCGTGTGCATTTAGAAATCTTACGACGCTTGGCGGATACAATGTTGTAATTGATTTGAGGTCACGTTTGTTTTTTTTCCTTGAAAAAACTGTTTTGTTTTTTGTTCTCCCTCATCAGTGTTTGTCACCATTCACCGCACTCCGGCAGAGGCGGCAAGTGCAAGAATACTACGCGTATGGTTAGAAAAAGCAGACGCGACATGCGTGCGCATTTTACGATGATTCACGTTGCATTGTGTGTGGTAAATTGCTCCAAAATTTTACTTCCACACACAAGTTGTTGCGATCTCATCTGCGATTATTTGGAAGCCTTGAAATTATAAAAAGGTCGGTAAAACAGATGATGTGATTGATGTGTGAGACGCTTCGTTTACCGAACATTGAAAAATTTGTTTGAATGTTTATTAGGACTTGCAAGAGAAATATGCAAGATCGAAAGTGGACGTCCATGTACCCAGATAACATGCTCTCACGAAGCGATGCACATGGATAAGCAAAGAAGCTCCTGCACGCAAATTGCATGCAAACTGATGCAAACCTAGGGGGGAGATTCAAAATGTTATCTGGGTAGATGCAAAGATGCAATGCGGTTAGAAAGAGAAAGAGAGGAGAAGAGAGAAAAGAGAAGTCAATTTGTTGAAACGGAGAGGAATGGACATTTGAATATAACGATATGGATTTGAAATATGACTGATTCCTTTGAATAAACACCCTGGTAAAAACGCGGATAGATTCGGATAAAAATTTGCAGAAGGATACAAAGATAGGATTGAAACGGATAGGAATACAATTCACTTTTATTCGTTTCAATCCTATTTTCGTATCCATCGGCAAATTTTTATTCGAATCTATCCGCGTTTTCACCAGGGGAAATCTCTTGAAATATATTCTATTATGAGTGACACGACCATCCAAAGCTTGCTGACGGTTGCTGACAGATGTTTCCGACGCCGGAAGAAAAGCTAACGAGAAACAGTTAGCAGCCCCGTGATATTCAAAGACGTTTATTCCGGACAGCACCCACGAAACGCACTGTCCCGGATACAGTCTTGAAGAATTCTTTATCAATTCATTGTAGGATTCTCCAAGAGTCCCCAGTATGACAATTTAGAATGAGTTTTTTTTAAATTCCTGGTATTAAAAAAATATGCATAAATAGACTGCGAAAGTTTATGCAAATATAGATTGTTCATGTTACATATTTTCTACGACCCTACTCCAAATGCCAGACGAATCCGGACAACTTTTTTAGCTAGATCTGTCTGGTTTTGTATGGTCTTGTCTGGTTTGCCAAATACAAGATTTGTGCCAAGTTTAAAATGAGTCAGGATTGATACGGGTTGCCAAAATGTCTGGTACAATCCGGATTGTCGGGTCAAAATTATGTAAGTTTTAGTATGTAAAGAACGTAATGGGAAGAAGTTGCTGTAAATGGCTGGGACTGGCATGAAGAAATAGTGACAGGGTGATACCGGTTTGCCAGTAAAAGAAATTGTGCCAGATTTTATGGGACTCGCCGATTAAGAACTTCGTCAGAACTACTCAGTCAATGACGCATTACTTGACTGTGTCGACCCGTATGGTATCGGCGAGTTGCTAGAGTGCTTGAAACTCTCTGGAGTACCAACACCAAAAAACTCCTCAGTTGACCATCACATTTGCTGATAATGCCTGAACAAGAACGAGGATGGTCTCAACTGATTCGCCGGTTTACCAGCACATAGGCGGTTTAGTAAGGCGCGCCTGCGTGGAAAGCTGACTGGAGAGCACCGTGATTCACATATTCTTAAAATATGCAGATCTCATGAGGATTGCCAGGTTTTTGGAGTGCTCGGAAATATCCGGCCCGCCGACACAAAAACCTTTTCGGTTGTGCGTCAAATTTGCGGACAATGCCAGACAAAAAAAAAGAGATGGTCTCAACCGGTTCGCCGGTTTACCAGCACATAGACGGTTTAGTAAGGCGCGCCTGCGCGCAAAGCTGACTGAAATACACTGTGATTCACAAATTCCTAAAACATGCAGATCTCATGAGGATTCAAGTGCTCGGAAATACCCCCCCCCCCCCCCCCCCGACACAAAACACTTCTCGGTTGTGTGTCAAATTTGCGGACAAAGCCCACTGATCTATAATATACACTGGATAGAGTATAGCTATAAGTATAGAGTATAACGTGTTCCATTTCGAAAGCTATATACAGGATGTCCTAGATCAATGTGTTCACATTACCATGACATATTCTGCAAGCACAATGCAATAATTTCCCGTTTGAAAAAAATTTTTTGGAGGCTTAAGCTGTAATTTCATGGGGCGTCGAGCATCGAGCGTCAACATTAGAAAGAAAGAGAGGTCACACAGTTCTTCTCTTTCCTTCTAATGTTGACGCTTAATGCTCGACGCCCCATGAAATTACATCTTTAGGTTTCGAGATATGATCCTTTTTAAACTGCTAAAAACTGGTGATTTCTAGTGAATTCACTAAACATTCCTAGTGATCAACCAATAGTAGTGGAGTTGGGCTTATTACCGGTTAGGCTTCTTGCATACTACCGGCACAAGCGCTACTACGGCGATATAGTGCATCCAGTGTATAATAGAGATCAGTGGAATCAACCAATCAAGAAAGGTTGGAAACTTTGGCTGGCAACTCTGTCGGTCTGACGTCAGTACAACCAGAGATGAGTTGGAGAGATTGCTAACGAGATATTGAAATCGTGGATGGTTTTTGGACTAGCGCCATCACGCAGAAATGATACCAACTAAAAAGTATAACTCACTTGATTGGTTAGTTCTTATTTGTTAGTTGGTATCATTTCCGCGTGATGGCGCTAGTCCAAAAACCGTACCACGATTACAACATTGCATTAGCAATCTCTCCAACTCATCTCTGGTACAACTTCCTGCTGCCACTCATTTCCTCTAACCGTCAACTTCGATGCACGTGCACGCCGATGAACGTGGATGAACGTCGACGTCGTGGACTCCAGGATTCCGGTGTTTTCCAGCAATCAAGCAACCCTCAGCATTTTCCTTATATGGGCCAATAAATAAATTTTTAATCTAATTTCTCTGTGTCTCCTAAAGAATTTCTTCATATATTCAATTAAAGATATGCACACATGGATTTTTTTTTCAACTCTGAAGTCTCTCCAATTTCAGCTTTTCTAAGGTAAGTTGTTTTATGTTTCATAAAATTCTTATGAATTCAGTTCTTCTGTTCAGCAGTTTTTGATTCATTATTAATTTTATATCATGAAAAAACTATTACTATTGAACTATTTCATTTATTTGCATATGTGCTGAACCAAAATTCTTAACCTAATTTCCACTTGTTTCAAAATACTAAAAACACTACTAAACTGTAATTTAACTTTAATTTGGCAATGAACTATTTTTTGTTTCAGATGTTTGCCTATGTGAAATTTAGAGAAAACAAAAAAAATTCCATCATTGACACCAGTTTAATACGCCATTTCGACTCCAAGAAAGTGGACAAAAAAAATACTATAAAATAAATGTAAATGGTACATATCAAGATGCAGCAATTATTCATTATAAAGGTATGTTCTTCTTCATCTCCTAAAATTATTCAATTGTTCACCTTTGTAAATTGTTTTATACTTGGATAGACAATTAGAAACAAAGAATTTTGATTTATTATCTATATTCGTTTTCTTTTTTTTCAGACACGGTAGAAGAACTACAAGCACTCATTGATAGCAAACGATCGTCTGTGGTTCCTGTGAATCGTATGCAATCGGCATCTAACATAACAACAGATGATGAGAATTCTAAACGACAAAAGGTATTCATGATAATGAATTACGTATCATGAATTACAGATCATCAAATCAACGTTTCTTGTGACAGCACTGCACACATTACAGTAATATCACAACGCTGAGCATAGGGTTTTTACAATCAAAATTTATTTTCCTTACGCTGAGGAAAAAATAAAAGTAATAAAGTTACCAACACTGAGCATGAACAATTCACAAAATTTTGTAATATCATAACGCTGAGGACGCTGAGCATAGGGTTTTGACAATCAACATTTATTTTCCTTACACTGAACTCAGTGCTTTCACAACAAATGGTAATTTTCAATTTTGTGTTTAGAGGAAATATTTTTTACAGTGTACAAGTGAAAGTGTCACATTTATAAAAAGAGAGAACAAATTTCTCAAGAAGAGCGTACTTGTATTCTTTCTGTTCAAAGAAAAGGACACTCATCTCATTATGTTTGTTCTCTCTTTTTATTCTTTGCGGCTGTCTTTTTTTATTTGTGGAATTTATGTTATGCTTTGATTTCCGGTTTCTGTCCATATGGAATATGATTAATTATGAAATTCGTAATTAAACAAGACCACATTTTTTCCAGATTAATGAGGAAAAGGAATTATCATCAATACTGGAAGAAAGATTGTCTCATTTAACCCAAACTTCGGTGAGTCAAATGAATATTGTCTCCTATTAGAAGCATATTTGTGTGAATGTAGTTACGTACAGTAGGTGGATTTAATCCGCTTTTTCTCTCTCCTACAAATTCAAGAACAATTGCAGATGAATTTCAATCATAATCGTACTATTTAATTTTGAAACAGTTCAATCATAACACCGATCATTGTGAATAATTTCCTGAGTATTCAAGTACTGAAATTTAATTTTTGTCAACAACTCGTAAGTGATGGTATCGTTTTTTATGATTAATTGAGAGTACCCGAGTAACACAAGAAGGAATTGATTGAACCCATATAATCTAGACTCATAATAAAATCTACAACATACATAGAAAGAAGAACATTATCAATTTCACTAATAGGATAACAAGGGAGTGCTTCAAGCTTCTAACTTTCAATGGTTTTTAAACTTGTAATAATTATCATAATATACATTTCACGCGGAGAAAAATAATTGAAGAAACTTACAATTCCCAAACATACACCTAATAATTTTTTTGACCTGTGTTAAGATGGTCCCAGTGACTTTGAATAATATTTGAATTTGTCATTGTGACAAATTCACCAAGAATGTTTTTATATTGACTGTAACTGTGGAAAACATTATTAGGAGATGTGAAAACATTCATGATGGATGCGTCACAGTGATCATCACTGTTTTGTTTTCTCCGTGTAGCTGATGTATTAAATTAACATTTTCTTGGCTCATGATTGTATCTTGAAATTTGCAGCAGTTATTGATCCGGCCACGAAAACACTGTAACCATATAAACTTTTTATGGCCTACATTTTGACAATTTGAATAAACGATATTTCGAAAAGTATTCCCAGATGGCAAAAGTTTCAAAAACTACATCTCATTCAAATCGAATTATCCAAGTACTCTTTTTTGCTGACATTCTAGATATCTATTTGGTACTTCCGAAAGAATCCAATGAGATCTGGTTTTTGGCACTTTTGCTATTTGGGATTTATTTGGAACACATGTTAAACTCCCGAATTATAAATAGAAATTTATAATTCAAAAATTTTGTTGAGATTATTTACAATTATTTCTACATATTGCTTGTTATTGATGAAATTCTTTGGAAAGATTCAATTACACGATGAAAATTTCGCATATTTGCAAATTCATCGTTCGTCATACTTGAAATATTTTTCAAATTTATAGTTTTGTAATCATATCAGCTATTCACAGGAAGTTCACTAATTCAATAATAATTCATCACTTCAGGAATATTCTGTTTCAGAAATAAACGAAAACTATTCTGATTAATAATGGCCGATAATAGTGCACCTCGCAAAAAAAAGTGTATAAAATCTTTTTGACCTCTAATCACAATGATGCTAATATATCCCGTAAAACACAACTTCGCTGGTTACAATTGCAAAATCAAAGTTAGTATTATTCATCCTTAACGGGACACTAGCGTCGGTAACGGACCTCTCTTTCTATCATATGATTCTGTCCCTTTCTAACCAATGACCTGAGTTACCGACGCTAGTAGCCCGTTAAGGGGATACTAGCGTCGGTAATTTTGGCAAGTTTGGTGATTCGATATTTGATTTCTCCGAATAAACATAAACTTCCGGTTATAATGAAGAAACTAAGATTTCTAGCCATACTTGCTGCACTAAAGAACATTTTGATTATAATTTTTTTTATTTTTCGAGCCTAAATAAAAAAAAACCGGCCAATACGAATTGAAGTGACAGGTATGAATATATTTCAATATTATACCAGGTCGCACGATCACTGTCGGTATCGCAGGTCACGCAGATGTTTTTCTTGTAATATAAACGTTTCCTTTTCATATCCGTACAATTATGCAGTTTCCAGACCTTCCTGTTGACCTAAGGAATACTCAAACACCAAACTTTCTCCAATTTCATGTTGCAATAAAGAAAAAACCGGCCAATACGAATTGAAGTGACTAGGAATATATTTCAATATTATATACCACATCGCACCATCACTGCCGGTATTGCAGGTCACGCAGATGTTTTTCTTGTAATATAAACGTTTCCTTTTGATATCCGTACAATTATGCAGTTCCCAGACCTTCCTGCTGACCTAAGGAATACTCAAACACCAAACTTTCTCCAATTTCATGTTGCAATAAAAAAAAAAACGGCCAATACGAATGGAAATTACAATAGTAAACATGATTCAATTTAGTTACGTTCGTAACCTACAGATGGCGTGGATGTCTCAATAATCATATACATGCCGAGAGCCGAGAGATCGCGTGGAAAGTATCGGTCAGGGTACCCAAGGTATAATGGTGAAGAAAAAACACGAGTTTCAGCGCCGTCAGGGAGTTGTCTCGGAACCACGATGTAAGAAGAATAGGTGGGTTAACTTTTGTATGTGTTGTGAAATTTTCCTGATATACTTGCCGATTTCGCCACCAGGGGGATTCAAGTAGTTCAGGCCAAAAAAGAGCGGTTGATTCAAATTGGATATTGGAGATAACAGCTCACAGTGATGAAGGAAAAGTTAGAACTGTATTATAAAACATAATATCAACAGACAGAACTTCTTTCTTCTTCGAACTTGACCTCATATGAATAGGAAAATTGAAATTGAGTTATATGATAGTAAATTACAGGAATGAGTATTTGATAAAAATTTCCAAGTATCAACACACATATATTTTGATTATATTTTTATAAAACTATATTTTCAATATTTGGTTTCGTGTTCATGAAATAGAAATTACAAGTTATAAAGATCACACATACAGTAGAAGCTCTCTGCATGCAACCTTCTGTGTTCTTTTCTCGCGTATGATTGAATATTGAGTGAGAAAAGACAGATGGTTGTATATAGAGAGAGAGAGTCTAGTGTATATATTTTGCGGGTACATTTATGTCAAATTAGTTTCTAATTCTTTAATATCAGATTAAAAATATCACTCAATAGGTTGGAGGTATATTTATGGCAAAAACACTGTTTGTGATAATATAAAGAATATAATTAAATACAATTCTATGAATATCTCTCAGGTACATGTACAACAAAATCATGGTTTATATTATAGAAAATATCACATGGTTAATATGTTCGCAACCACACTAAACAACAGAATTGAGAGTTTTTTAATTTTCACTGCAACAAATTATTTCAATTCTTCATGTATTATATAACTTCGCAACTTTTTTTTTGTCACGGCTGATCTTTTTAATATCTTCATTTTTTATTTTCGCGTACTGTCGCATTCTCATGGTCACATAATAATGTAAACTATAAGAAAAAATATCTTCCTTATGTACGTCACAAGGGAATGCCATTTTCACATTTCGTATCACATCAGCAATCGTTTGAGAATAAACATTGGGAAGCGACTCAATGTTCTTACAAAAATACGTTTCTACTTCTCTGAAAAACTGATAAAATCTTAAATTTGGATGTATCAATCCTCCACGGGTTTTCACATTCACCAATTGTGCTACATCATGGCAAACATAAGCAGAATTATTTTTGAAAGAATTCTGACAAACCGTACATTTGAACATTTTTTGTAATTTTCTGCATACAAATCCGGTAACGTAATAAATAATGCAGTCCAATATGGAGGCATGTGCGTTATCGCCATTGAAAACTTCATCGCAATCGTACTCTTCAAGACTTATCATATCATCCAATTTATTTTTCAACTGGAGAACATGTTTACTTCGGTAAGAAGGGTCTTGATGGGAAAATACTGTATTGAAATCATCCAATGTAATCTGAGGATTTTCTGACCAATTCTTCACTGTGCAATTACCAAATTTCGGTGGCTTAATTAATTTGTATATTGACAAAATTTTATACAACTGAAGAAAAGTAGGCAAAGTTGGATGATCGTTTTGTCCTCCCGCTTGTCTTATAATCCCAAAGAATTGCTGTAAATAAACACACGTTATATTCGATGAATTATGAGTATTCCAGTGGAAGAATTTCCAAACTAAAAGTCTTACAATATTCCAATGTTGATCAGTGATTGATATATTTTTTCCACAAACTCTATATAAAAAATAATCCAAAAAAATTCAGCGAAAAAGTAAAACAAAGCTGACATTCATTAGAACTTACAAGAATTAAAAATATATTCATGGATTCCTTTGCCAAAACTTGTGCTTGAAGTTTGAATCGTTTACAGGAACGGAACATGAATTCAAACTCTACTAAATCACCCCAAGAGAGTACAAACCTTCAGAAACGTTCTTTGAACGTTCGCAAACGTTCAGGAACATTCAATGAACGTTCCTGAAGGTTTGTGTTTTCTTGAGATATTGACATTTATCTTCTAGAATTAACTCATTGGAACTGGAAACATCCCCAAGAGAACTTCCACGTTCAAATAACCATGATTTAATGTAAAATAAAGGCATGGACACTTGGAGGTCAAATGAATGTTCGTTGAACGTAAATCTATCTAACATCAACCTAAAATGAATCTATTTGGCTCGTGTTCTCTTGGTGTCGTTAGAAGAATGTACTGTAACATTCCGGATGTTGAATGACTGAATATTGCGTTATTCCATTACTAATCCGTTTCCATAAACAATTCAAATGTCAGAAACATACCAAAACTGTCGTACGAACTTGGACAGAACCAGAGGAAAATTCAATTTGATTCAACTCGTTTTCATCCGTTCTCATGCGTTTTTTTTTTTCCTTTTTGTTACAATTTGTTCGACGTTTCTTTGCTGAGATTACAAAAATCTAAAAGATTCATCCAAAATCTGAACCAGTATTTCACCTCTAATCGATCCTGATTCATTTTTCCAGTTAAAATGTATTGAAAGTTTCCTTGCTCAAGTAATGTTTTGGATAACTCGATAGTAGATTTGATGGTTACTCTCCAACCTTCTGCTGTATTGGCGGTCCAAAATTCATCGGCAGAAATTTCTTTCTTTTTCACTGAAGTTTCCCATGTATCCAAAAAAGTTGCAAAATTTTGCAAAACCTTAAACAAAATATAAAAAGTGTTGAATTTTTGAGCATACCAATCTTCTATGGATATTCAAAAGAAATAATAACGCAAAATGATTTGAAATCAAGCATACTTTGAAGTCTTCACTATCTTTTCTAATTCCTCCTTTAGGATGAGAACGATTCAAACAGTCGAATAAATCATTAATTTTCTTCGTGAATTCGATGGTTTTTTCACATCCGTTGAATAGATGAGGGGCTCGGTTTTTATACATCTCTAAACCCTGAGCAACACTATTACTAAAAATCTAAGGAACGTTAAAACAAAACAAGTTGTAGCATACAATCAAGTATGGAGTGTTACAATTTTAAATGAGTACTCGTCCATTATTGAACCCTTCGTATACATATTGGGTGGTAACCACGCATGGCTCAAATTCGATACTCTATGTTTCTTGTGGTTCAAAACGTGCAAGGATCTAATAGAATATTGCGAAAATTAAACTTCTCTGAGAAAGCATTCATTCATCACACTGGTAGCCTCAGTACGTAGAAATTCTGAGACTCTTCTGTGCTAGGATGCTATGAACCATCCTGTGCAGTGAAGAGTTCATTCAAATTAAGAATGAAAAAGGATCTACATACCTGCGTAGCTAAAGACACCCGCATTTTCAAACAATTTGTGGGGTTTATATGATTAATAGTCAATTTATGACAAATTCGGGCATTCGCAGGATTCTCACAATCAATACGATACAAAGATTCATAAAATCTCCACTCCACGGAAGAACCGTCAACCTGGGATGGAAATATAGTCACTAGATAACATGCAATAACATAATCATAAATGAAAAGTTGTTATCATAGAGGAGGATAAGCGCAGCAATACAAGCAGTATGAAAAACCAAAGAGATCTCTGCCGCAAATGCCACATAGAATCTTTCGGATCTTTTCCTTTATTTTAGAGCTCACGTGATTTTGGTTAATTACACTGAGAAAAAAGCAACATGGTCACAGAAACCCTTCTCACATGGTCCAGGATTCATGGTTGTGGTGGCTTGGAATCTGGTTATGATAACCAGGAAAAAACATGTAAATATGGTTGTGGCAACTAGATGAAATAGTTAAAGTCAAAATCAACTACGTTCCCTAATTAAGAGAATCAGGTTTTTCTCTGATTGTATCCTTCTATATTTTACCATCTCTCTATCTCTATCCATATTATAAATGAATACCGTCAATTTACGCTGGTTCAATAATCTATTCCTCAGATTCTTTATTAAATGTGGAGTATCAGAGAAAACGTAAATTCTTCTTGTCTCATCGTATGGATTTTCAAAGGAATTACAAACTGCATTCAACTTTCCAGAAATTCCAAATTGAGTCCACATTTTCCTATTGGTTTGTGCGCCGTCACAAATGAGACCATCTACATAGCAACCTGCTTTTTCAAGCTGCAATATAGCACATATGACGAGTTGGGTCAAAGTCAAACCTGGCGTAGCACTTTTACTAGCGAAGGTTCCTATAGGTTGGGTAAAATTTGCACCCAGTGAGGAGAACATAAACACCAGTGCATGATCTGCTACATCATCACTAGTAGCTTTTCCAGATCCCGTAGTGTCCACATTTGACAAGCCTTCGAATGTTAGATTTTTGGAGCTCACTTGTAAACTTTTACGAACTCCCATCTCGTCAAATATAAGTAAGCCATGTTTAGCATGTTCTGGCATCTCAGACATTTTCTTTTTTAGAAGTTTGAAAAATGATTCTTCAAATCCACATTCAATTTTATTGAAATAATTTCGCAAAGTACTCCGCGATGGCAGCGGTAGAATATCGTTGTCTTTAAGAAAATTATATCCAGCAGGACTTCTTATTCTTAATAACATCCATAAGAGTAACCATTGTTTACTATATCTGCGACCTTTAGAATTTGCAGTTTCACCTGCCATCATGCATTCTTTAATTAATTGTACCTAAATGAGCATAATCAGAAAGAGCGTTCACTGTCAATAGCAAATGAAAAACAAGTATTTTATGAATGTTTGAAACAATGCACAGTTACAGATCACTATGAAGAAATGATTTGATTCAATTATGTGTAATTGAAGTGGATCATGCGATGATTTTATGCAGGGAATTTGAGGAATTCCAGCAATGAAGATTCAGAAGGCCTGAGACGGTTCTTCACCGGTATTGCAGGACCATCAGCGGCCCATTGAAACGCCTGCAATCCTCCTTTGTAGAGACCTTTTCATTACACATGAAAGCATTTATATGAGGAAGAGAAAATCATGCGAAAAAGGTAAAGCACTCTGATTTGGAATATATTCAAAAGATTCCGGAAAAATCTTCCCTGGTTGAAAAAATCCATTGATTCCCGCCAAATCTCATTGATTCTTGCCAAATTCGATTGAGTCTTGTACAATGTTCAGATCGAATCCCATGAAATTTCATTCTTCAGATTCAATGGATTCCTCTAACAGGGTTAGGCATTAGGATTCCGCATTCTGTCCCATCCAATCATAGTTGTTAATACGTTCAATCCTTCTAACCAAACGTATAAAATATTTATTGCGGATTTCACACCTCAAGGTTGATATCCGTACTCACTTTTTTGTGTTTTATATCACTTGCGTGACTTGAAATAAAATTAGTTTTTATGAATCCACATCGCCATGTCCTTTGGAAATAATTTGAATTATATATCACGTATGAGCATGTATACTCAATGTATTCAACAATCCGTGCAATAAACTTGGTATTCAGTTAAATTTATTAAATCACCAATTCATTCAACTGAATTCAAGAAATAGATTTCATAATTACCTGAACTTGAGGGATAGGGATTTCTGAAAGTATTTCATCCAATTGTGTTGCAGACATTTCTGAGACTTTGTTAGTCAATTTCTCCACTTCACCCTTGAGAGAATTCAACATTCGCGTTCTCCTCTTCAAAGCTTGCTGTTGCATTCTTGCTGCTTTTTTAGCTATAGCAAATTTTTTTTCCATAGACGTTGGAGATTTATAATTATGTAATTGCTTACATTTACGTATAACTTGTTGCCTCAGTGTATGATGAAGTGCAAAACATTTTTCACAAATCACATTTCCTTTTAAGTATAACGGACATAAGTTATGCCTCCATTTACCGATGCTATCCTGATACGCGATTTTAGAGTGAATATTTTTATACATCTCTATAGCAGGTCCACCTTCACATGTATTCAATTGATCTAACGTGTCCAAAATATGCTTAATTTCTTCTATTGATTTACAAGGATTATTTACAGTTTCAATATCAGTCACGTTTTTATTCAGAATATATATTCTGAAATGCAAACTTTCATCAAATACAATCTGAAAAATCAAATATTCGCAAATGTTGCATACGTCATTTATAGAAATACAAAAATCATTTGCGTTTGTGAGAAGGAAAATTATATGCGTTGATTTTCTTACCGCTTTATACAAAATCGGAGCCTGTGTGACGTTTGGTGCAGGTTTCAATTGGGAAAATATCAAAGTGTCATCTAATCTCGAATACGTCATACTGAATGACGATTGTAATGAATTCAAATCAGTGCACTTGCCCTCCGCAATATTAAAAAAAAGGCTTTCATTGCTCAGCTGGACTTCACATTGACTTGTGTCATCTTCGTATTCTACAAAAGTGAAAGATAAAACATACCAAGTTTATTGAATTTTCATGCATATAAGTATATTCACTGAGAAAAACGCATGGGAAACGCATAGCGCGGATTACCATAATAATGGCGGTTTTACGTCGCATAAGCATTTATGGGCATTTCTTTTCTAACTTATGGCGATCCATACCTCTTTTTGGCAAAAATACCTTTGCATCTGACCCGTATTACAATAATTCTCAAAATATTACTACAAATTGAAGGAGAAATCTTCATAAACTCTTATGTGTCCCAAAACTGCTATTATTATGGGAATCTGCTACATATTTTTCTCAGCGTTGAAAATTCATGGAAAATTCGATTTTCCATGGATAATATCGATTGATCTGATTACCAAGTGCCATGGGTTCATCATCTTCATGTGATAAACTGCTTGGTGTACAAAATTCTCCACTATTTTTCTTAAAAATAGGATCTGAATAATTTTCATCTCCAATGTTTGGATTTTCATCTAGCACGGAACGCTGTTGGATTCCCGAGACTGTGATGGGCTCAGAATCATCTATTGCTGAATAAAACAATCAGTTTTTGCAAACATCATTGTCCGTCACTATAATTGAATGTTTCTTGACTTAATTTATGTATGATCCACATATCATGTCGATAAGGCCGGAGTGACATGGGGCTGAAAACAGGCGGAAACCGGATTGCGGGATCCTTGATTGAAAAGAGAGGCAATCAGTTATCTCCCTTCTCAACCAAGGGTTCCGCGTTCCGCTTTCTGTCTGTTTCCAGCTACATATGACACCCCTGCTGACAATACCAAGCAAATCTGGATGGTTCCCAGCAGTTCTTGGGACAAAGACCGAGCAGAACCGTGCAGATCCAGACAAGTCCCTACTCGGATCTGTCTGGTTCTATCGGTTTTTGGGGTGCATGCAAGAGATTCGAAACCTTGGATGGGAAAAGAGGTCAGATCCTGCATCTCTTTTCACTCTTTCCAACTAAGGTTTCGAATCTTTTGCATGCACCCGGTTTTTGTCCCAAGAACCGCTAGAATTTGCTTGGCATTTTCAGCGCACTGAGAAAGAACTGTAGCTGAAAACGAGCCGAAATATTTTTTGTTGTTACAGTAGTCGTATTTTCTATTGAAGTAGCTAAGAATCGCTAGTAATAGTAGCTGTGAAAATACAGCTACTGTGACCAAAAACTGTACTTGGGCTTATTTTCAGCTGCAGTAATTTTTTTCAGTGCAGGGACGAGCCTAAGTTGTAAACTTGAGGGAAATTTTAATTACAAAATGATTCGAAATGATAGGGCATAAAAATTTGATGATACAGCAATGTTACAGACATACTGGAAATTTCAATTCTTCAATCCCTGCGAAAATATTATTCAATGATATAGAATGATGATTCAATTGAACTTATGTAATTTAAAATGGATAAGCGAATTAATCCACACTAATTTTTCCAATCATTGGATTTTTAAAAAATAAATTCAATAATTTTTATTTTTTAGAATAATAATCTTCAATTAATCTGAATCTTTCCTTACCTAATATCATAGATTCATCAGAGTCATTTCCCATCAAATTTTCTCTAGTTCCAGGTTTCAATGAGAAATTTGGAATTATATTTGTTGGAGAATATTTCTGGTCAGATTTATTCACTGATACTTCAAAAATAGAAGGCACTGCGTCGGGAACAAGATGCTTTCTATCCAAGACCTTCTAGGAATTTTCATAAATAATTTTAATATAATAATTTCTCACAAGATCATATACTACCCGACCAAAAATTCACGCCAGGCGCAGTACTGCACCAGTACTGGACAAGGCTGACAGGATACTGGTATTTGTCCGAGATGATACCGCTTCTCTGCATTGGAGATTTAGAACTAAAACTATTATTCGCAATCAGGGCAGTGCCTGTACTGGATGAGTACCTGGCCTATATCAAGTTCTCAATACTGATTTGTCAGTACAGGTGTAGTGATGTATTTCTACGCATTCATTACTAATCCCGTACATGATGTGCAAGTGTTGGAGACCCAGTACTGGAATTGTGCTGCATCTGCTCTCAACATTGGCATGATTCCAATTTTTCTGATTGGGTATAAGAGATCAAAAATCATGTACAATGGAATATTATGAAATAGAGTACTTTGGTAATACGTTTTGAATATTATATTTCTCATATAATTTAATTGCTTTATGGAATACATGAATACGTCGTATGGTTTGGTTGGAACGAACTCATATGTGAAAATGAAATTTCAAGTATCGGCTGAGATCAAGTGTACTTCATAATTATTCAATAGATTTTTTGGAGACAATTCAAAATTGAAATATCGCATGATTCCTAAGAGTTTCAATCATCATAAAATATTGGAATTTCATATGATTCAAAATTATATCATTGAACGATGTAATATATGATTAACAGTTCCAGATTTATGTGTATAAATGTATTTCATATACTTGTATCACATTTTTTAATGTGCGTGATTTATTTTCTGTAGATATCCCAATAGAATACAAATTCTTAGTAGTTCCAGTGAACGTCCAAGTACGTCTTTTAGACGTCTTTTGGACCTTCAAATGCCCGCCGGAGATTTGAACCTTCGAGGGATGTTTGAACATTCCCTGGATGTACCCAGTTTTTGGTTCTGTTGGGGTAAAAACCTTGTCAAATGTCGAAATTTCCAAGGCTGTATAGTTCAATAAAATTTGTCCATAAATCAATTGTTAGCCAAATTATATTTTTATATTGGACAATATTGTTCAGAGATTCATGTGAATAAGATAAATTGCAATATGAGTTGAAGCATTTGTGCAACCTAAGTAACATTACCTTGAATATGATTTTTCCATCTAGATCTTTGATTATTTTTTCTTTCACGATTAAATCTTGATGGAAATGTTTTTCACACACATAACTTCTTGTTGTAAAATTTTTTACATTCGATCTCAAAGCTTCTTTCCATAATTCAAATTTATTTGCATTTCTTGGCGCAACGAAAATGGACACTTTTTCAGGATTATTTCTATGTCCACTGCGACAAGAAATAATGCAGCACCTATAAACCATTCGGACTTGATTCACTTCATAAGATCAATAAAATAATTATTCCGCTTTGCACGTACACCGGTTCATAAATACCGCGGCCATAGTTGTTGACATCACCACGTGACTGGCCTAAACGACATTTTCGCCAACTGGTGGCGAAAATTGGAACCGTCTCAAAGTCTGTATCAAAAATTCTTCACACCGACAGGGAAGATAACCCACCTATTCTTCTTACATCGTGCTCGGAACTATAAGTAATATATATATGTATATTTATACATATATACATAAAGTATATCACGTGACCATTGAAAAATCCACGAAAAATCATTGCAAGTGTACAAAAGTTATGATGATAGTACATTCTTTCATAAAATGCAACTTTGTATCTTCGTCACTCTATGAAAGAAGAGTAAAGTTGTGGAACATTGTTTTCTTGAGATACTAATATTCTCAAATACTTTCCCAGAATGATTTTTCTGGTAATCAGCAAGTGAAATAAAGAGATGTTGTTTTTTCAAAGACAAATCTGTATAAAGTAAAATAACCAGGCATATTGTTGGAATAAATTCCCTGCAAATCAGTAGTAGGTATCCACAACACTTTATTCGATGAAGAAATTGACTGATATATTGGGAGCGCAATGAGTTCTCTCTAATAATAATCCCGTACAGCACAACCACCGATCCTCCACCTAAGACTTCGGTGGACCAGAGGTGGAGAATTGGTGGAGAAATGGGAGCCGTGGAAATAAGGGAGAAATAAGGGAGAGTCTCCGTTGAGGCAACGGAGAGGCGACGGAGAAATGTCCGCCCCCTGTATTTTCAGTAAAACTTAAATTCGTGAATTCATACATTCAGATTTGGTTACGTAAATGCACCAATAAGAATTATATCGAAAATACAGGGGGCGGACATTTCTCCGTCGCCTCTCCGTTGCCTCAACGGAGACTCTCCCTTATTTCTCCCTTATTTCCACGGCTCCCATTTCTCCACCAATTCTCCACCTCTGGTCCACCGAAGTCCTAGGTGGAGGATCGGTGGTTGTGGTGTACGGGTATTCGTTCAAGTCTAATTATTTATCATTACATGTGTAGTTCAATGCAGTTCCTTTGGAGTAATTTTTGACAGTAAATGTCAGGTAAGTATCTATTGTGCCAATAGTTCATGATAATCAGAGTAGAGAAAACTCATTGCGGTCCCAATATATCAGTCAATTTCTTCATCGACTACAGTTTTGTGGATACCTACTATTTATCCGCAGGAAATTTATTCCAACGAAAGCCCTGGTTATTTCAGTTTATACAAACTTTTTATTGTAGAAAAAACATATCTTTGTTACTCTATGAAAGAAGAATAAAGTTGTGGAACATTGTTTTCTCAATATACTAATATTCTCTAATACTTTTCCAGACAAAATTCAATTACTGTCTGTGCTGAGTAATTACCTTCCCTGGTTGAAGTCGCATAGCAAGTCATAAAAAAATGTTCTCACTATGAGGCGTTATGGATTTTGCAACAGGACATTCATAAGTAAACTTTGAAGTCCTATGAATCTGTACTGATGATACATCATGAATACCTATGAATATACATTCATAAGCTTATTGAGAACATTTTCTCATGAATTGCTAAGAGACTTTAACTAGGGTAATCTGTTACATTCATCGAGTGTTGTATTTTCAAATACTTTGCCAACGAATACTTGATCAGTGTCCATAGATTAGGTAATCACTCAGCAGAGACAGTAATTGAATTTTTTCTGGAAAAGTATTTCAGAATATTAGTATATCAAGAAAACACTGTTCCACAACTTTATTCTTCTTTCATAGAGTAACAAAGATATGTTTTTTCTACAATAAAAAGTTAGTATAAACTGAAATAACCAGGGCTTTCGTTGGAATAAATTTCCTGCGGATCAATAGTAGGTATCCACAAAACTGTAGTCGATGAAGAAACTGACTGATATATTGGGACCGCAATGACTTTTCTCTACTCTGATTATCATAAACTATTGGCACAATAGATACTTACCTGACTTTTACTGTCAAAAATTACTCCAAAGGAACTGCATTGAACTACACATGTAATGATAAATAATTAGACTTGAACGAATTATTATTAGAGAAAACTCATTGCGCTCCCAATATATCAGTCAATTTTTTCATCGAATAAAGTGTTGTGGATACCTACTACTGATTTGCAGGAAATTTATTCCAACAATATGCCTGGTTATTTTAGTTTATACAGATTTGTCATTGAAAAAACAACATCTCTTTATTTCACTTGCTGATTACCAGAACGATCATTCTGGGAAAGTATTTGAGAATATTAGTATCTCAAGAAAACAATGTTCCACAACTTTATTCTTCTTTCATAGAGTGACGAAGATACAAAGTTGCATTTTATGAAAGAATGTACTATCATCATAACTTTTGTACACTTGCAATCACTTGCAATGATTTTTCGTGGATTTTTCAATGGTCACGTGATATACTTTATGTATATATGTATATATGTATAAATATACATATATATATTACTTATAGTTCCGAGACAACTCCCTGACGTCGCTGAAACTCGTGTTTTTTCTTCACCATTATACCTTGGGTACCCTGCTTTCGTATCAACTTATTTTCAGCTTCATATCGCAACAGGGTCTAAGTAGCGACATCTGTTCTCCGTTTGCTAATTGTATCGACCTATTTTATCGATCGAATAATAATCATCATACTTGACGAGAAGATGCGTACAACACCACAACGGAGACCCCGTAGTGACATCTGTCGCCGATTTGATAATTGTGACTATTTCTGATAATAAGTGCACTGTTTTATCGGCATGAATAAAATGAAATACCATACATAAAATCTTTATCATAGAAACCAACCAAGGAGTTACAGGAATTTTATCGACGCTAGTATCCCCTTAACGGGCTACTAGCGTCGGTAACTCACATCATTGGTTAGAAAGGGACAGAATCATATGATAGAAAGAGAGGTTTGGTACCATCACTAGTATCCCGTTAAGAGGATTTTTTTCTGAGATCGCAGAAAAATGATAGCATTCAGATATCAATATGATAGCATCGACAGAGCTCTTTCAAGAGACCTCTTAAAGAAGTTTTCCTCTCATAAGTGTTCACTGGGTAGAATACCAGCATTATAACATATGCAACATCCGTTAACTTTGACGTCAATGATGATGTTCCATAAGTTTCAGTTTTCGTAAACGAATACTCGAATCACCGATGACGAATAACCATAGTGACATTGATAAAAAAATTTTAAACTCCACCTAAAAACCTGAGAATCGAATCGCTAAAGATTATGTCATATTTAAAAATACTGTAACAGATGGCAGCACGTGACAACTTCTACGAAGTGGTCAGTGACGTGTCACCGATATGAGATAGTTAAATCCGCGTTATCGATTTTAAATTTGCCGACAGATCGATTACACGTTTATAAAATACCAGCAGATTTCTTTGCAGTATAAAATTCTCGACATTAAATTTCACTTTGTTTCATTTGAATAAAACTTATTCTCTCATCAAAGAGAAAGGAAGCTCTTCGAATCACAAAAAAATGATGCGTTCCTGCGCGTAGTAGACGGTGGTAGTAAATTAACGACCAATGAGAACATTGTATACGAATTGACGTCATTTCTGACGAACGTTGTCTTCTGTGTGTGAAAAATCGGTAGTACACTTTCCAATGATCGGTTGTAGAATTTACAATGCTGCCTGCGAGTGAAAGATCAACCATTCATTTGTTTTTCGTAAACTATGCGTACCCCGCCTGCCGCGTTACCACAAAGAACGTTTTGTAATTGTAATCATCTGTGTGATAAAAAACTGGCTTCGGTGGAGGTGGTGCTGCTACTTTTGCTGCCACAGGTATAGAACGGCTAGGGTACTAAACAAAACATGGACGCCGTGGAAGTAAATACAACGGATCCGCAACAAAATGATGAAGGACTTGATTCTGCGGTTGAAATATGTCGTGTTTGTCTGCTCAGTAATCTCGTCATGCGAGACCTGTTCCTGGAGAACGAGGTCGAGTCTTTATCCGCCAAGGCTATGAGTTTCGCCAATGTTAAGGTTAGAGAAATTATTTGGAGGTTACGTTGATGAGTTGTACCATCAAATCGTATTATTAATCCTGTTTTTTATAAACGACAGTTCAACAACAGGGGGCTTATTTTATTGAATTTCTATTCTATAAGTGACGTTTAAATAGATATTTTAGGCATTTATAATCGTTTGTCAACCTTGTTATTTGTATTATCGCTTGTTATTATTATTGTTATTGCTACTACCATGGTACGATAAAAGATAAAATTTGTAAGAGAGAATGGATATTGATCATCTTTATATATCATATTTATATAAGTGTCAAATTTCAACTATTAATGAATTTCCATCAAATAGATAATTCCAGGAGATGGGCTGCCTCATAGAGTATGCTGTGTATGTGCAGCCAAATTGGAATCTGCATATGAGTTCAAATTACAAGTCGAGCAGGCGGATAGTGTATTACGAGAACGGTGCGAACCATTGAACATCAAAGAGGAATTATTCTTCAACGAGGTAGAAGTTCATCTAGAGGCTGAAAGAAATGAGGCGATAGAAGAAATGCACATCGAAGGCTCCTACGAGAGTACAGACGAAACTTTAGGACAAGAACATTTAGTTGAGAAATCTAGCCTTCTGAAAGATCAATTGGCACTCTTACAAGTTCAGGAACTGGCAGAACAAGAACAGGTTTTATGCAAAGGTGAGTGGTATTTTTAACAGCGGATATTTGAATTTACAGTAAACTGATACTGAAAATTAATTCTTTTATCACATTAATGGAGATACTTTTATTGGAGAATATAATGTTTGGATAATATGCGTAGTCAAGTCTGAGACTGTAAAATTATTGTTTCTTTACAGAGCAAGAAAGTTCTCAAGAAATAGAACAAGAAGCAAACATTATATTAGCTGTGAGTTCTCAACAGGCACTTGAAAATGCGGTAGAAGGAAACGTTCAGAACGCGGTCAATCCTTTGCAGTACGAAGAGACGATTAAAGCGGAAACCCTTCATTCCAACGAATTAAATGCAATTTCATCTATAGAGCATAATTACATGATCCAACAGGAAAGTTTAAATCTCAATCCAGAAGAACACTCGTCGTTCAACGACGAAAACATCTCGGATGATTATGCCAATAATTTAGCGGATATCAAAGACTCAAATGACCAAGGGCAACCCGACGAACAGATGGAAATATCTACAAAATCAGAGACTCCTTCGACGGCGACCTCAATGGCAATGACAATTACTGCATCGCCGCAAACGCCAACGGAGCAGACAGAAACTTCGCAAAATGAAACCAGAAGGAGTAAACGCAGAGCGGCTATCAAAAAAGCGTTGAACGCCGATCGTGATTCGGACGAGGAAAATTATTTTGAAAATTTAAACCTCAGTTCTAGATTGAAAAAAGTTCAAGCTGATAATAAATTAGAATCAGAGAAAGTTTATTTCATGTGTTACCTGTGCGACAAACAATTCATTTCCAAGGGTATTTTAAAAGAGCACATGCATTCTCACGAGGAGGTGAGAAGAACGTTGTCGCTTAAAAAATCATTAGATAAAGACAAATCACAGAAATCTCCTACCAGCGCGCTAAAAACGCCTACCACCCCTACCGCCCCCAGTCCGACGCAAAAGATACCCCCATCCGGTAAAAAAGCTAATAAATGTCCGTATTGTGGAAAAGAGTATCTTTATATAATTTCATACAATAAACATTTGAAACAGCACGAAAAAGAAAAAAGCGAATTGAAAGAGGACCCCATGCCTCTCGAGATTTCATTTCGCGAAGACGAGCGTAATTTGGATTTTGATAATTGCAATAATTCTCAGTATTCGGATTTGGATTGTAGAAAGCAAACGAAGGAGGATAACGATATGGATCCAAACAATAGCAAGTTGGATGATAGCATCAAAGAATCCGTAATATACTCCTGCAATAAATGTGAAGAAAAGTTCCGTACGAGAAAAGATTTGAGGAAACACTTGATAACGCACATCAGTTTGAAATGTAATGTTTGCGAGGAAGAATTCAATTCTTTGGAATCATTGAAAAATCATCGTACCAAACACGTTCTGGAAGGTGTTTTGACGAGAGAGGAGTTCAATAGCGAGGCGAAAGATGGGATCGTGAAAGAAACGACGGAAGAGAACGGTGATAAACGGTACGACAGTTCTGATTATTTCAACAACGATGACGACGATAACAACGATAACAACGACGAAGCTTGGTCGCAAATCAAAGAACTCAAATGCCCTGATTGTCCCATGACGTATTCGCATAAAAATTCATTGGTCAGGCACATGGAAACTCATGCAGGTTTGGAGTATACTTGTAAAATGTGTAATCAAGAGTTCATAAGGAGAGATCATTTGCACAGACACATGGAACAACACTCAAAAGTGAAAACTTATAAATGTACTAAATGCGATAAGAGTTTCGGTAATGAATTAACTTTGCGCAATCATTTGATAGCTACCAATCATAAGACAGTTATGCACGGACAAGAGTACGATCCCAACAAGCGTATCAAGCGAGTCGCCGCTAAAGCTGCCCAAAAGATCATCGATATGATCAAAACGGAAGATAACATGGAATACGACGACGAAAATGAGGACGACGAAGTTTGCATGGCTCTGGAGAAACGTTACAATCGCAAACGAGAGCCCGCATCGAAGAAAACTAATACTCCTTCCTCGAAGAAGGAATTAGAATGCGCGACGTGTAATAAAAAGTGCACTTCAAAGCAGTCCCTCACGAAACACATGGAACAACACGTGAAAGACGAGACGGCAGTTGACAAGGGGGAAACATCGGGAGACAATACTAAAGTCAAGAAAGAGCAAAGAGTGAGCGGTGGTATTGAAATGGATAACGATACCAATGATAATTCTGATTTTGAAAGTGGTTTAGATTGGCCGATGGATATTCATGAATGCGTTACTTGCAAGAAACGATACAGTACCAAAAAGTCTCTCTTACGGCATCAATTGCTCCACGAGGAACCAAACTTCGAATGTGATATATGTAACGTTAAATTCTATCGTAAAGATAAATTGAAAGCGCATTACGATAAGTGTTCTGAAAGAAATCCTGATCAGGTTAGAAAGTGCAATATCTGCGGAGATAGTTTTGAAAATAATGCCATGTTGAAGGTGCACAGGGCCAAACACGTGACTGAAGGTATTCTCACGGAGGAAGATCTTCGGGACATCGAACCCAAACCGGAAGAGAGGAGATTAGGTGAAAAAATAACTAGAAAGAGGAGAACGGATATCGTAGGTCTCGAATGTACCGAATGTAACAAACAGTACACGTCTAGGAAAGGTCTCTTACGCCACATTCAAGTTCACGAGGGTAAAAAGTATCTCTGCGATATATGTCCGAAAAAGTTCTACAGGAGAGAACATTTGAAGATACACGTAGCCAAACACAACATGATCAAACCGTACAAATGTACAAGGTGTACGAAACGTTTCATCAAAGAGGAACAACTCACCAATCATCTCTCCAAACACGATAGAACGTACAAAAAGAATAAAGAAACCGACAGTTCTAAGAGATTCCTCTGCGAGATTTGTTCGAAAAGCTTCACGCAATCTACAACCCTAATCGCACATCTTCGAGCGCACAATGGCATCAAACCGTACGTTTGCGAGGTTTGTTCCAGACCTTTCACCACCAATGCGTATTTAAAAATGCATATGAGAACACATACTCAAGAACGTCCCTATATCTGTCAATACTGTTCCAGAGCGTTTGCTAGAGCTGATACCTTAGCGAATCATTTGACTTCCCACACGGGAGAGGCTAAGTATCATTGCAAGTATTGTCCAAAGAATTTCCGACGTCTCAAATCTTTGAAAGAGCACGTTTTTATTCACACCGGTCAAAGACCGTACGCTTGTCCCACCTGTGATCGTAGATTCAACAACAACGGAAGTCGTTACGCGCATAGCAAAAGATGCAAACAAAATTTCTTACAAAATCCGAATCGTAATCAAGGGTTAACTCAAGTACAAGTACAGCATCAACAGCAGCAACAAACCTCTCAACAGCAAAGAACTCATCAAACGACTCTCACTCCAGCTCAAGTAGTCAAAGCCCAAAACATCAAAACCATAACGATCGCCAGACCAGCGGACGCGGTCACGGCGCAACAAGTAATGCATCAAGAAATATTAATGCCCTTGATTTTGCCTCTCACGGTAACCCTTGCCGATGTCGGGGAAGAAGTCATACTACCCGAAGGAACTAAAATATTCACAACCACTTAAATTTTTTAAACTCTTCTTTGTTCTTTATTTTTCCAATCTTCTCAATGAGATACAAGGGATTATTTCTTTTATCCTCATTCATATGATGACGATAAGAGTGTTATTGTTAAAAAACAAAAACAAGATTATACAAAACAAATGATGTAGTTGGATCGAAAATTAGATTAAGAAATTTTGTATGCAAGTCTAAAGTGTAATGTGTATTAATTAACTGTTATGTGACTTACAAATACGGAAACATTGAGGAGAAAAGAGAACGAATCAGACAAGAAGTGAGACCCTAATCTCTAAATAATAATAATAATAATAATATCAGTTAATTAACTCTTAAACCGTAACCCTACTCAAAATCACGTCAACCGTAACCCCCGGTCTAACAGACCGCTATCACCTTCTTCTAGATATTCAAAGTTGTTAGAAGTGAAGAAAACATTTTTTAGATCATTAGAAATGTCTACGAGGTAGGATAGTGGGCTTATGTACAGAACTTAGTGAGCAATTCTGTGCAGAGTAGGAATGAAATGTCAAACAATTTAACCAAAAAAGTTCGAATTACGAGCAAATACAATTTTGATAGCGGTCTGTGAGACCGGGGTTACGGTTAGAGGGTTAAATACTCTATACGGTATTGTCGTTGTAATTATAAATTATGTATAATACGTTATATGCCAAATTTTATTCTTGCAAGGTAAATGCATGAATAGCTGTTTAATTTATCTTGTAAAGTTTTAACTATTGACGTAGAAAGAAAATAACTTTTCGTAATTGACACTGCCGCGTGCTGCCGTTACCGTTGGGATCACGAAAAGATATTCTCATCTCATCCTATAGATGTTTGAATAAGTAGTTGAAGTCTTTATAAAAGAAATTCCTTTTAGTTTTTATTCATATTTTTGTTTGGATTTATCTTAGCGAGTTTATACATTTGTTTATATTTATAAGGTGTTTCCGGGTTTCCGTATTTGTTGAAATTATTTTATATCAGAAATTGTGAATGAAAGAATCATTTATTTTACGGAGAAGAATATTTTATTTCCTGTAGAGACTATAGGATGCATTATCATCATCATCATCATCATCATCATCATCATCATCATCATAATCATCATCATAATCATCATCATCATCATCATCATCATCATCATCATCATCATCATCATCGTCATCATCATCATCATCATCATCATCATCATCATCATCATCATCATCATCATCATCATCATCATCATCATCATCATCATCATCATCATCATCATCATCATCATCATCATCATCATCATCATCATCATCATCATCATCATCATCATCATCATCATCATCATCTAGTTTAAAAAGATTTTGCAAGATTGTGAAAAAATTTAAAAATTGCTTGATGTTTATATTTTCTCGATATTGTGCGGGAATTGTGAAATGCCTTATATGGATAAACATGTGCGTGGAAAACATGTATATATAAACGTACATTTATTAAAAAATATATCGATTGAATTGCTTTCAAACTCACCTGCGTGGGAACGACAAGGTAACATTATTTTCTTACTAAGGGAAAGAAATATCACTCGATATGCTCAATTCTACTAGACGTACACGAGTTTTTATTTGAATCGTTGATCGTTGGTGTGGTGTATGATATATCCGCATGTATTATGTATCCGGGCACAGTGTGTTTTCCAAGAAAAAACAAACTTAAAAATGAAAAATTGTATCGAACATTAGTGGTTTAATCTGCTAGATGATTCGATTAGATTTGAACCGAAAATCAAAAGCCAATCATAAAGTGTAAAATTGAAAACAATCGAGGTTTCAACGCTATAATTTTGATGATTATTTGTGAATAATTCTTATGATGTGAATAAAGGATTGCAAGCATTCAAATGTTCTCTTTTCCAAGTTTTCAGTTTCCTATTCTATTGTTGATTCAGAAAAGATATTTTAGAGGTAGATATATCTCTTATATACATGATATATATACTTTGTACGAGATTATGAAGAATCCTCAGTTTTCCTCAAACAACTTTTCACTTTGAGAAACTTCACACTTGATGAAAATGTTTTTGAAATTAAGAATTCGAGGAAGAGGCTTTGAAAAACATGAAACTCCTCGTTGTTGACATGTTATGCATTCACTCTATGCACATAATTGTTTCCGTTTCTTTTTTTTGTAATACACATATATGTATTGTATTTTTCTTTGTTATATTAATAGTTTATAATACATTTGAATATGTACTATTCTAAACTGCACGCTCAGGATTTTATTGCTTATACCGTCTTATTTATATGTTACTTTTTAATTTTTATTTCTTGTTGTTTCAATAGAATAAGTGATTGTGTCTAAACTTTTGAACACTTGAGAAGAGAGACAGAGTATGAAAGGAAAGAAGAAAGAAAAGAAATAGAAAAAATTTCCATGTATATTCGTCTTACAAAAGTATGTTGTTGATACAAAAAAATCAGTTCAGTGTTTTGATAACGAGCAATAGCTTTTTTATATATAATATTGTATGATTAAAAAAGGAAGAAGGAAAAATCATTAAGAACATGTGTAAAGATAATACGAATTATTATATATACGTACGTCTACCTATCTAAATGAATTAAACCTTTTATTAAATTACAAAATGATTTGAGAATGAATTTAACCGTCGACAACCCATAAAACATTCACACCTGACGCTCCTAAATTGACACGTCCCAGCATACCGTGGTCACGAGTTTTTACGGTGTATAGGAATAATAAGAGCGTGTGGAATAAGTTGTTTCTCCCCTGAAAGAATATTAACAAATGTTGAATAACGATTTGGAAACGTCATTTTAGAGCATTCGTATTTCTAATGATCACAACTGCTCATTCGGAGTGTAAAATTGAGAAAGATAGCGGAAGAGAGGTGGGGACTTCGCTTTAAGGCCTTCTCAAAGATATACAGGGGGTGTTCGTTCCCGTGGGAATATATGCAGCCGGAAGGTGGATTGACTTGTGTTTTGAGAGGGACCTGGATTTACATCGTTTTACAATGTTTGATGTCGAAAAATTAAACTGAGAGTAATTTTTTTTCTTATAAAACAGCCACACATGATCTATAAATTATCAACAAATTCCATAAATGTTGAATATGTTGATAACGTGATAACGATGTTAATAATGTTGAAACAAAGTATGGATCACTAGTGAGAATCCAAAAGGCAAAGAAGCGAGCATTGAAACAAATGAAGCGTGAAAAATGTTCCCAATTCCCTCTTAAATTACTCCTAGATGACTCTTAGCTTACGCTTTCGTCGCGCTTCAACGATTCATTTTTCTGCAGGGATACATCGAATCATGTAGGAGCAATATTCCCCACACAGCACAATATTTCATTGTGATATATCACAGCAATGTTACGTGTAAAGTTTTGTAACATTACAACAATATTTATGGAATATTAGGTGCTGTGTGGGTCACCAGTAATTTCGAGAGCCAAATGTGTACAATAAGGTGACATGTCCTACGCTTAGTGGATCAACAAAATCAATTTTTATAAAAAAATGACTTTAATATAAATAACTTGTTGGTGCACGCCCCAAACTTTTCAAATACATTTTTTGGGAACTAAGTTATTAAAACTTGTTTGTTTAATTATTTATAAAAAAAAACAACGAAGTATAAAATCAATCCGTGAACCAGGCAAACTTGAAGAGAATAGGTCTACAGATATTGCATTAAAATTTCGTCAAGTTGTATACAAAATTACAGAAGTTATAAAACATTTTATAATGAACAACTTTTTCGCATTCCAAAATAAAAATCCAAAAAATTACTCTGCGCACCATCTAAACATCAACCGATTTACTTTTTTTTGGGCTCAACCTTATTCTAAGACTTGATAGAAAGTTTTTCAGCCTGGCACTCAGTGAAATTCGAAACCCTGGTTTAAAAAGCCTATCAAATCCTTTTGATTAACGAGATTCAATACAAATTTAGCAGCGGTATATAACCATTCACAGTTTTTCAAACCCGTTGAAAACCATTGGAACCAATTAAATTAATGAGGTTCAACGAGAATTCAACAGGTTGGAGTAATCGATAGGATTGAATAGACATTGTTTATCAGGGAAATAATTTTTTAAATCAACGTAATGAATACACTAAAAAAAATGTTTTATTGTGGCAACAAAATTTCTGTTATTTTAACAAAGACTTTTTTGTTGAAATGTGATGAACAAAATACTTTGGATAGATCAACAAAAGTTTTGTTCAGTTTACAAAAATTTGATCATCATGACAAACTATCCCATGTGGAAAATTTTTCAAAATTCAATATAATTTGTATATAATTCACTATAGTTTATATAAAAATTCTATATAATTATATAAAAGTTATATATAATTTTGAGAATTTTTCCACGCGGGATTTTAATGATGGTAACAAAACTATATAATTGATGGCATTTTTTGGACATTTTTTTTTAACGTAGAGCTCAATGCTTGAGCCAAATTCAGTCATGAGTTTATTGTTACAACCATTCACCCTGATGGAAACAAATTCTGTTTGAATATTTCTGAAATTCCTCTGAATCTCTCTGAAATCTCGCTGAATTTCTCCATGTTTTGGGACCTTTTTCTAAAAGAGTTTATTTCCAGAGGAATTCAAATTAATTCAGAGAAAGTTGGAGACTTGTCGGATAGTGAGACATTCTAAATTTCTTCAAATTTCTCTGAACCTCTGTGAATCTCCCAAAATTTATCTGATTGTTACTTAGAAATTTTGCGGAGTCTTTCTAAAATCTCTCTGAATCTTTCAGAATTTCATTCATCAAGATTTAAAAGTTTTCTTTGAATTCGTCTGAATCTCTCAGCATTTCATTTATTTAGATTTCAAAGCTTTCTCCGAATTTTTCTAGATCTCTGCACGGAGGGAAATTTGTAGTTCAATTTACCATGGGATTATTGCGGCCGAGGAACAAACTAAATTTCTATTGGAATTCACTGTAAAACATTGTAAATTTGAACAGGCTGCTTCTATTGTTTCGTCATAGTAAATTTTATTGTAAGTTCAATCTGTTCCTCGGTTATAAAGTACCATAGTAAATTTAACTCTAAATTTCTTTCCTACAAAAAAAAGCTGGATGTTCTTGGAAAAATCTTCATCCAATTGCCACACTGAAAAGAATCATTTTGTTGAAATGTGATCAACAAAATAATTTTGTTATCCCAACAAAATTTTTGTTGTTTCAATAAAATTCTTTCGTTGGGATGATAACATTTCTTTGTTATTACAACAAACAGATGTTATTATCCCAACGAAAGAATTTTGTTGAAACAACAAAAATTTTGTTAGGATAACAAAATTCTTTTGTTGATCACATTTCAACAAAATAATTTTTTGCAGTGTAAGACGTTATAGTTCTGTTAACAAACTTGTTCATGTCAGCAAAAAACTTTAGTTGTGTCGATCATTTTTCTTGCTCCTTCAGCAGTTTTTTTGTAGGCGCTATGGTAACCGACCAGTTTTTCATGCCAGCAATATTTTTTGCTCGGTAAAGCTTTCTTCAAACTTGTGCGAATCCTTCAGAATTTTATTTATTCAGATTTCGGAGCTTCCTGTAAATCTGTAGTCTGAATCTGACATTTCTCCGAATTTATCGGAAATTTTTTTGAACATTTTAAATTTCTGAATTTGGAATCGAAATTGAAATCTCTCAAAATTAATCTATTAACTCCTAAATGTCGTAAATTTTCAATGAATTTTCATGTAGTATTTTTTCATATTATTTATACCGGAGAAAATTTCTAAAATCTATTGTACAAAGTTTCACCGCCATATTGGATCCACAATATTGAATTTTGAAAATTTCAAAAATTCGATTTCAGATTCGTACTTAGCGATCCCACGAACATTTTTCAACTGATAACCGTCGAAATTCAGTCAATTGTGAAAAGTTTCACCACCGTCTTGAATCCGTTATCTTGAATTGTGAGAAATTGTGGAAATCTAATGTCAGATTCGTAATCAGCGACCTCACAAACTGAAATACTAATTTTTGTAAAAATTCAGCTGTTTATCCAAAATTTCGCCTCCATCTTTGATCTAGAACTTTTAATTCTGAAAATCCGACTTCGGATTTGCGACCAACGGCCTGAAAAATTATAGATACAAATATTTTAGAAAAAATTTCCATACCATAATGCATGACTCAAAGGGTTAAAATTTTCAAAAAACATATTCATTCCGGATGCCATTTTGGGAAGCACCATGTAGAATTCATCATGTCTGACACACCACATTTTGGAATTCAGAAATTGAAAACCCTTTTCTCTTTCGAAAAGGATGTGTATATCACCGGTTTCATATACAAATTTTAAATCTAAAATCTTTTACAGTTAAAAAAATTTCAATTTTTTACAAGAAACTGTTATTAACTATTTGAGAAATGATTTTAGACAAATTCTGCGATCATATTCTGTAAGAGCATGGAATTTGACGTCGGATGCCATGTTTCAGAAATTTTTTCTGGGACAGGTAATATGAACACTGAATGAGAATTCATTGAAAATTCACGGCATTTAGGAGTTAATTTCCCTGCAAGTCTTTGAATTCTTGTGAAAATTATAATCGATTATTCTTCTAAATTTAATTTTATTCGAACTTTCTTGCATTCTCCTGGAATTCATCTGAGGATTCAGCCACAAGACATAATATAGCACGAAACGAACTGAACTGAAGTGTACTGAATGCCTCTCCAGAAGAATTCGAGAGTCCGGGAAAAAGACAGAAATTTCAGGAAATCGGGGAAAAACGGAAGAATGCAGGGAATCCAGGAATGGCATCATTGGGTCCAACCCAATTGGACCCATTGGGTTTTTTCGGGTGGGTACGGATTGAAAAAACCCTCAAAAACCCACATGGTGCTCAATTGAATGGTTATTTTATAAAATGTATTTTTCCATGTTGTTCTTCTTTCTAAATTTGAATCAGTAGAATTTCATTGATTCTACAGTTATAAGTATCCCACTGGATAGAATTGGATGAATTTGGATGAATACTACGTTAGCAATTAATACTCACTATTTAGTGAGTGAAAGCTTACCTAAAGCTCGAAATGATGATTGATCGAAATGAGTCATATTTCATTGAGAAACTCAACACCGAAAAAAATAATTTATTTGATCGAATGAACTGAAGTTAGTTGTGAAAATGAGTTCGGAGTAATAAAAGAATAGAAGCCGGTAATGAAAGCTGTAGTAAAGGCAACTTCAAATTAGTAACAGCAACTCAAGTCAGAGAAATTAAATTTGAATTTAGTTGAGCCAACGCCCGTTTTAGTTATCCAAATATCAACAACTGTATCTAGTTGCTGGAACTAATTTGGAGTAAGGGTGACTAATAATTTTTTTCGGCGAATGGATATTCACCAATGCAGTGTATTGGAGTGAAATACTAATAATCGCAATCCAGTGGAATTCCACTGATCTAAATACAGGAAGTTATTTAATCGAGATTTGTTCAAATGTTGCTCGAATACCGTTGAAAGACTTATTCATTCAAGTGTGATTTTTTTTATGAAAACGAATCCGTGAACATTGCCCAGAACTTTTCATGCATATGTGGTACGACTAGCCATTGTTTTGGATCGTCGTTTTGTATTCTCGAAACCTTCCAAAGCATTGCCTAGCCAGATTATAAACGCTTGAGGAATGTTGAAAAATTTCAAAAAACACGTTTCCACTAAAAACCACACCTCCACTTATTAGTCAATAGAATGTGATAACTTCCTTCAGCTGCCAATTCATGGGGCGTCGAGCGTCGAGCGTCCAATTATTTCCCCAGATTTTTTCGACGCTCCAGCGTTGAAATTTATGAAGTTGGTTTCTTCCAACTTTCATCATTTCCAACGTTGAAATTGATCTCCATAAATACCGAATTTTATTCCTGGTCCTGGTTAAATTAATTCCTTTTTAGTAGTAATTTACTTTATTGCTTAATAACAGCAATACATCAAATGAGCATATAAATTAATTCCTTTCTGGCATATGAGGTTATGTGTCAATGTTGGAATTGGAATTTACTATTTTGATGCTCGATGCTTGATGCTCCATGAAAAGGTACCTGTGGCATTTCGCAATTCAGCGTCGCAAAAATCTGGGGAAATAATTGGACGCCCGATGCTCGACATCCCATGAATTGGCAGCTTTCAAGTATAGAAAAATATGGGAGATAAACATTAATAATTAAAAATGAATTCAATGGAAAACAATTTGTACAATGTAGATTTTAATTATGACGAGACAGAATTCAATATAATTCAATAAAATGGCTAAAATTATAATTTGAATATGAATGTTCATATTTCGGTACAAATACAACGGTACATATTCATTCTTAATTTCTACATAATAAATGAGTTTGATAACTCTATTTGTTTATTTTTTATACACTGAGGGAAGAAATTCATTGGGACAAAAAAATATTACATCCAATGGTATCTATAAAATATTTCTTGAGCTCAATGAAATTTTACTCCAATGGATGGAATGGTTTTTCAGTTGATGAAATACTTCATGCGGTCAAAAACCATTTCATTCATTTGAATAATATTCAATTGGTTCAAAGAAATATTTTATAGATACCATTGGATGAAATATTTTCTTGCCTCAATGACTTTTTTCCCTCAGTGTACTTATATGGGGTTTTTTTTTTTTATTAAAAAAAAATATCACAATAAAAATTAAGGTGAACTACCTAGTAAGTGAACGATGGCCTAATGGAATAAAGATTCATAAAAGAAGTAACTATTAAAAATTTCTACTACGTTAAAATAATTCGGTTGTTTTCAAAATAGTAACAACTTCTTATGAAAACAATCAAATTACTTTAATGTAGCAGAAATTTTTAATAATTACTTCTTTTATAAATCGTTCATCTACTGGGTAGTTCACCTATTTTAGAAAGTCTTAATTGTAGTTAATCATCGGGTTGTTCATTTTGATAAAATTTATATAGTTCAACTAATTTAGTGGCCCTTTCTGGAACTAGTCTATTCCTCAGACTATTCTAAATATGCCTGAATGAAGAAAAAATCCTTTCAATCCCAGCACTGCTAGGTGGACACCTTAACAATTTGGCAAAAAACATGCAAAACCACTTGGTAGATTGTTTTGATGTGCAGTGTGGTCTTGCATCAAAATTAGAATGGACACAAAATACAAGGATTTGTAACGTCCAATTTGAATTGTGGCGATGCTGATCGAATTGCAGTAAAGTGCGTTAACGGTTGGAGTAAATTGCACTTGGAAATTTCACTAGTTTCAAACTTGTTTTCAGCTCATGTAAACACAAATCTTGGTCCAATTTCAATCTGATCGAGGCCCAACCTTGAAAGCTCAGGCCAAAGTCGAACAAAAATTGATCCCAGATTGGTGCTCACATGAGAGATTGTATGAAAAGTAACTTTTTAGTTCATTCGGTATTTCTTGGTGACAATATAAAGTAAAATGGAATATGGTAGGGAGTCTTTTGGCAGAATCGACATGATTTGACAATCACTAGTCGCTTTCAGAGATCACTATCACAGAATCACACGCTTTCATTCGGCCAAACGACCCCTTACCATGGAATATACATATATAAATATATTATTCTATATCATCATATACGAAAAATGATAAAATAGTACGATAAAAGTGAAGATTAGTAGGTCATACTAAGAATCATCAGAGTTAACCAATGCCAATCAGCATTGCCAGTATTCCCTAGAAAAATCTTCAGCATCTGATGATTGGTCATTTCTTGTACAACTGGCCAATCATATTTTCAATTTGAAAAGAAATGACCAATGACAAAAAATCTGAAGATTTTTCTAGGAAATACTGGCATCACTGATGCCAATTTGATAAAACCCGAAAAAACCCGAAAATACCTGATTGTACCCAGTGGGGCGGGTTTTAAAGAAAAAACCCGGGGTTTTTCCAACCCTGAGGGAATCCCACAAAAGCGTCGGGAAAGAGTGACAAAAAATTTATTCTTGAAATAAAAAGATTCAAAAATAGGTGAAGACATATAGAACAAGGATTTTCGGTAAAAGAGAAACATTTTACTAATGAAATGATGAAACAGATGTTATATGGTATCTATTTTGACGCACCACACATTATGAAAAAAACAAGATACAGCTGATAACACGGCAATTGCGGTGAAAATCGTTTTTGTCTCTCTGAAATATCTCAAGTCGTGTTTGCTGGGTAGATGATCAATTCGAATAATGGTTAATATTAGATTTATTAAAACATTTCTGATGAATTTTGTTTGGTTTATCGATATATAACCCTGAAGAAAACATAATATTTCAACAAAGCACAAAGAGTGAAAAATGAGACAAAATTTGTGCCTATTTTTTTTTATGCACACTTCGAGGCCTATAAACCATTCAACACCCCAATTGCACATGTTCATGAAGCAGGAACTGCCACAAACATTAGGTCCAAAGAAGAACTATGGAGGAATTAGTTCTTAATAACCTACTAATTTTCCATCGCGGAATTTTTCGATAATTTCAATTTCAAGATAAGCGATTTAGGAACCGTCATAATTTCTCTAGGATTTTTCACAGCGGAAAAATACGTAATGTAACAGAAAATCAACATTCCTACGTGAAAATCTTCCAGCAAACACACTTCAAAAGACTTTATCCTAACTCTCACACATAAAATTCGCCTTTAATTTGTAAATTCATAGAGCAAGCAAATCAGGCATAACGCAGATCGCGAGCAGTTGAATAGCAGCCAATTCTCTCATCGAAAACTTTCTAATAGCACTTGTCATTCTTTTGTGGCAGTTTCAGCTTCCTTTGAAGTTAGAATCGGCTCAATTCATCTGGAAATTCGTAAAGCGGAGATATCTGCAATGGGATAAACAATTAGCAGTTCCATAGCAGCTAATATCCTCATAGTTTCCATCTGGATTCGGTGTTGTAGCGGTTCAAGCTTCAAGGACATCAATTGCATTATGAATACGATTGTGATATATTTTTCAAGATAATATTTAAATTCTGAAATCTGGCTAAGAGTCCGGAGGCAAGCTTGCATAGATATTAGATTAAGTTGAGAGAGATCTGGCAGAAATCTTTTCATAAAGGAGTAAGCATAAACTCGCGTAAACACAATCGCAATAGTAAGAACGATGCGCAGAGTCTCATTTTACGATTATGCAGATTGTGCTGATGCTTACGCTTACGCTCATTCCGTCTCAGAACTTTCATGTGCTTACTCCTTAAATTACGGGATTTAACCAGAGATCAGTAGGGAAAGATTGCTAACGGACCTTGGAACCGTGTTCCGGTTTCTGGGCTGACGCCATCAAGGCAAACCCAACTAAAAAGTTGCACTCTATCTAATTGGTCGGATCTGGTCGGAGTGAATGGGGGTCGATTTCATCAAGTTATAACACGTGATTTTTCATGGCGTTCTTGATATAATTTTCAACGTCATTTGCACTTTTCTTCTTTCTTAATTTTTCTGAATTCCTCAGAGTCTCTCTGAAGAGTTCAACGCATCATTTTTCCTACATCACTTGTCTTTGAATATCTCCTAATATCTCTAAAACCTTCTGAATTCCCCTGGCATTTTCGACTATAAGTTTTCCTCAATTAACTTTTCTCCAAATGTTCCTGAATGTCTCAGAATTTCTCTGAAAATTCCTGGATGCCTCTAAAATTATGGACTAGGGATTTTCAGGATGGCGACAACTCTGGAAAACTTGAAAATCTCAGGGAATTTTCATATTCTGAAAAACACCTGGAATTCCTCATGTTTTGTCAAGTTCAACATAAAAATTTGCCAATCAATCTACTGATTATTTTTTGAAACATATTTTCAAATGGAAAATTGAATGTGTTGATTTCTAATTATGATATGCACCTTTTTTTATTATTACGGGTATATGTTTTCAATTCTCAATTATTCAAAAATTTTCAATGTCGTCGCAGTTCTGACGACAAATACACACGGCTTATCAGGGTTGGAAAAAATCCGGGTTTTTTCTTTAAAACCCGCCCCACTGGGTACAATCAGGTTTTTTCGGGTTTTTTCGGGTTTTATCAAATTGGCATCAGTGATGCCAGTATTTCCTAGAAAAATCTTCAGATTTTTTGTCATTGATCATTTCTTTTCAAATTGAAAATATGATTGGCCAATTAGATTGAATTGATCAATTAGAAGAATTGAAAATTTTTGAATAATTGAGAATTGAAAACATATACCCGTAATAATAAAAAAAGGTGCATATCATAATTAGAAATCAACACATTCAATTTTCCATTTGAAATTATGGTTCAAAAAATAATCAGTAGATTGATTGGCAAATTTTTATGTTGAACTTGACAAAACATGAGGAATTCCAGGTGTTTTTCAGAATATGAAAATTCCCTGAGATTTTCAAGTTTTCCAGAGTTGTCGCCATCCTGAAAATCCCTAGTCCATAATTTTAGAGGCATCCAGGAATTTTCAGAGAAATTCTGAGACATTCAGGAACATTTGGAGAAAAGTTAATTGAGGAAAACTTATAGTCGAAAATGCCAGGGGAATTCAGAAGGTTTTAGAGATATTAGGAGATATTCAAAGACAAGTGATGTAGGAAAAATGATGCGTTGAACTCTTCAGAGAGACTCTGAGGAATTCAGAAAAATTAAGAAAGAAGAAAAGTGCAAATGACGTTGAAAATTATATCAAGAACGCCATGAAAAATCACGTGTTATAACTTGATGAAATCGACCCCCATTCACTCCGACCAGATCCGACCAATTAGATAGAGTGCAACTTTTTAGTTGGGTTTGCCTTGATGGCGTCAGCCCAGAAACCGGAACACGGTTCCAAGGTCCGTTAGCAATCTTTCCCTACTGATCTCTGGTTAAATCCCGTAATTTAAGGAGTAAGCACATGAAAGTTCTGAGACGGAATGAGCGTAAGCGTAAGCATCAGCACAATCTGCATAATCGTAAAATGAGACTCTGCGCATCGTTCTTACTATTGCGATTGTGTTTACGCGAGTTTATGCTTACTCCTTTATGAAAAGATTTCTGCCAGATCTCTCTCAACTTAATCTAATATCTATGCAAGCTTGCCTCCGGACTCTTAGCCAGATTTCAGAATTTAAATATTATCTTGAAAAATATATCACAATCGTATTCATAATGCAATTGATGTCCTTGAAGCTTGAACCGCTACAACACCGAATCCAGATGGAAACTATGAGGATATTAGCTGCTATGGAACTGCTAATTGTTTATCCCATTGCAGATATCTCCGCTTTACGAATTTCCAGATGAATTGAGCCGATTCTAACTTCAAAGGAAGCTGAAACTGCCACAAAAGAATGACAAGTGCTATTAGAAAGTTTTCGATGAGAGAATTGGCTGCTATTCAACTGCTCGCGATCTGCGTTATGCCTGATTTGCTTGCTCTATGAATTTACAAATTAAAGGCGAATTTTATGTGTGAGAGTTAGGATAAAGTCTTTTGAAGTGTGTTTGCTGGAAGATTTTCACGTAGGAATGTTGATTTTCTGCCACATTACGGATTTTTCCGCTGTGAAAAATCCTAGAGAAATTATGACGGTTCCTAAATCGCTTATCTTGAAATTGAAATTATCGAAAAATTCCGCGATGGAAAATTAGTAGGTTATTAAGAACTAATTCCTCCATAGTTCTTCTTTGGACCTAATGTTTGTGGCAGTTCCTGCTTCATGAACATGTGCAATTGGGGTGTTGAATGGTTTATAGGCCTCGAAGTGTGCATAAAAAAAAATAGGCACAAATTTTGTCTCATTTTTCACTCTTTGTGCTTTGTTGAAATATTATGTTTTCTTCAGGGTTATATATCGATAAACCAAACAAAATTCATCAGAAATGTTTTAATAAATCTAATATTAACCATTATTCGAATTGATCATCTACCCAGCAAACACGACTTGAGATATTTCAGAGAGACAAAAACGATTTTCACCGCAATTGCCGTGTTATCAGCTGTATCTTGTTTTTTTCATAATGTGTGGTGCGTCAAAATAGATACCATATAACATCTGTTTCATCATTTCATTAGTAAAATGTTTCTCTTTTACCGAAAATCCTTGTTCTATATGTCTTCACCTATTTTTGAATCTTTTTATTTCAAGAATAAATTTTTTGTCACTCTTTCCCGACGCTTTTGTGGGATTCCCTCAGGGTTGGAAAAACCCCGGGTTTTTTCTTTAAAACCCGCCCCACTGGGTACAATCAGGTTTTTTCGGGTTTTTTCGGGTTTTATCAAATTGGCATCAGTGATGCCAGTATTTCCTAGAAAAATCTTCAGATTTTTTGTCATTGGTCATTTCTTTTCAAATTGAAAATATGATTGGCCAGTTGTACAAGAAATGACCAATCATCAGATGCTGAAGATTTTTCTAGGGAATACTGGCAATGCTGATTGGCATTGGTTAACTCTGATGATTCTTAGTATGACCTACTAATCTTCACTTTTATCGTACTATTTTATCATTTTTCGTATATGATGATATAGAATAATATATTTATATATGTATATTCCATGGTAAGGGGTCGTTTGGCCGAATGAAAGCGTGTGATTCTGTGATAGTGATCTCTGAAAGCGACTAGTGATTGTCAAATCATGTCGATTCTGCCAAAAGACTCCCTACCATATTCCATTTTACTTTATATTGTCACCAAGAAATACCGAATGAACTAAAAAGTTACTTTTCATACAATCTCTCATGTGAGCACCAATCTGGGATCAATTTTTGTTCGACTTTGGCCTGAGCTTTCAAGGTTGGGCCTCGATCAGATTGAAATTGGACCAAGATTTGTGTTTACATGAGCTGAAAACAAGTTTGAAACTAGTGAAATTTCCAAGTGCAATTTACTCCAACCGTTAACGCACTTTACTGCAATTCGATCAGCATCGCCACAATTCAAATTGGACGTTACAAATCCTTGTATTTTGTGTCCATTCTAATTTTGATGCAAGACCACACTGCACATCAAAACAATCTACCAAGTGGTTTTGCATGTTTTTTGCCAAATTGTTAAGGTGTCCACCTAGCAGTGCTGGGATTGAAAGGATTTTTTCTTCATTCAGGCATATTTAGAATAGTCTGAGGAATAGACTAGTTCCAGAAAGGGCCACTAAATTAGTTGAACTATATAAATTTTATCAAAATGAACAACCCGATGATTAACTACAATTAAGACTTTCTAAAATAGGGTGAACTACCCAGTAGATGAACGATTTATAAAAGAAGTAATTATTAAAAATTTCTGCTACATTAAAGTAATTTGATTGTTTTCATAAGAAGTTGTTACTATTTTGAAAACAACCGAATTATTTTAACGTAGTAGAAATTTTTAATAGTTACTTCTTTTATGAATCTTTATTCCATTAGGCCATCGTTCACTTACTAGGTAGTTCACCTTAATTTTTATTGTGATATTTTTTTTTAATAAAAAAAAAAAACCCCATATAAGTACACTGAGGGAAAAAAGTCATTGAGGCAAGAAAATATTTCATCCAATGGTATCTATAAAATATTTCTTTGAACCAATTGAATATTATTCAAATGAATGAAATGGTTTTTGACCGCATGAAGTATTTCATCAACTGAAAAACCATTCCATCCATTGGAGTAAAATTTCATTGAGCTCAAGAAATATTTTATAGATACCATTGGATGTAATATTTTTTTGTCCCAATGAATTTCTTCCCTCAGTGTATAAAAAATAAACAAATAGAGTTATCAAACTCATTTATTATGTAGAAATTAAGAATGAATATGTACCGTTGTATTTGTACCGAAATATGAACATTCATATTCAAATTATAATTTTAGCCATTTTATTGAATCATATTGAATTCTGTCTCGTCATAATTAAAATCTACATTGTACAAATTGTTTTCCATTGAATTCATTTTTAATTATTAATGTTTATCTCCCATATTTTTCTATACTTGAAAGCTGCCAATTCATGGGATGTCGAGCATCGGGCGTCCAATTATTTCCCCAGATTTTTGCGACGCTGAATTGCGAAATGCCACAGGTACCTTTTCATGGAGCATCAAGCATCGAGCATCAAAATAGTAAATTCCAATTCCAACATTGACACATAACCTCATATGCCAGAAAGGAATTAATTTATATGCTCATTTGATGTATTGCTGTTATTAAGCAATAAAGTAAATTACTACTAAAAAGGAATTAATTTAACCAGGACCAGGAATAAAATTCGGTATTTATGGAGATCAATTTCAACGTTGGAAATGATGAAAGTTGGAAGAAACCAACTTCATAAATTTCAACGCTGGAGCGTCGAAAAAATCTGGGGAAATAATTGGACGCTCGACGCTCGACGCCCCATGAATTGGCAGCTGAAGGAAGTTATCACATTCTATTGACTAATAAGTGGAGGTGTGGTTTTTAGTGGAAACGTGTTTTTTGAAATTTTTCAACATTCCTCAAGCGTTTATAATCTGGCTAGGCAATGCTTTGGAAGGTTTCGAGAATACAAAACGACGATCCAAAACAATGGCTAGTCGTACCACATATGCATGAAAAGTTCTGGGCAATGTTCACGGATTCGTTTTCATAAAAAAAATCACACTTGAATGAATAAGTCTTTCAACGGTATTCGAGCAACATTTGAACAAATCTCGATTAAATAACTTCCTGTATTTAGATCAGTGGAATTCCACTGGATTGCGATTATTAGTATTTCACTCCAATACACTGCATTGGTGAATATCCATTCGCCGAAAAAAATTATTAGTCACCCTTACTCCAAATTAGTTCCAGCAACTAGATACAGTTGTTGATATTTGGATAACTAAAACGGGCGTTGGCTCAACTAAATTCAAATTTAATTTCTCTGACTTGAGTTGCTGTTACTAATTTGAAGTTGCCTTTACTACAGCTTTTATTACCGGCTTCTATTCTTTTATTACTCCGAACTCATTTTCACAACTAACTTCAGTTCATTCGATCAAATAAATTATTTTTTTCGGTGTTGAGTTTCCCAATGAAATATGACTCATTTCGATCAATCATCATTTCGAGCTTTAGGTAAGCTTTCACTCACTAAATAGTGAGTATTAATTGCTAACGTAGTATTCATCCAAATTCATCCAATTCTATCCAGTGGGATACTTATAACTGTAGAATCAATGAAATTCTACTGATTCAAATTTAGAAAGAAGAACAACATGGAAAAATACATTTTATAAAATGACCATTCAATTGAGCACCATGTGGGTTTTTGAGGGTTTTTTCAATCCGTACCCACCCGAAAAAACCCAATGGGTTCAATTGGGTTGGACCCAATGATGCCAACCCTGCGGCTTATTCTCGAGAAATCATGTTTTCGAAAATAAGCCTTAAACAACAAAATCCAAAAACATGTATCGAATATTTTTCGACCAAGAATCGGAAAAAAATTACTTAATTCAATTCTGAAATTTGGGTGTAAAAACCACGTGGAATGACCAATATATACTTCGGAAAATGTGACAAAAATCAATCGATTTTTTTCATATTTTAAACTAGAATGGTCCGTCAATTCTGAAATGAAATGAGGATAGTATTTTTTATTTATCCAATGATAGTTGTTTTTTATCGCCTAGAAATAATCTTTCCTGCATTGTATCTTTTTTTCTGGAACTCCTTCTTTCCAGTATGCACACGGAAAAAATATAATATCAATAGTGATACCACACTGAGAATCCAATTCTTTTGACTGGAAGAAAAATTTTTCTACCCTCATTCTAATAAAACTTTTTTTCAATGGAAAAAAATTCAGTTCAATAGAAAAAGTTTTCATCAGATTGAAACAGAAATATATTTCTTCTTGATATAATTTCAATTCAATGAAAAATTTTCTTATTGAAATGAATCATCTTTTCGATTGAAAACGAGATTTATCAGAATGAGAGTAAAGAAATTTTCTTCAAATCCAAGAAATTGGGTTCTCAGTGCATAAGTTATCATCCCTAGTGAAAATGAATCATATATGCCCCATATATGATTTCGATTGAACATATATGTAATCCATATATGGAAATTTTTCAGTATTCACCATATATGGTTTAAATGTGACTCATAAGTAGCTTATATATGGTTCATATATGGGTAATATATGCATCATACATGAGTCTTATGTGGATCATATACGCATCGTATGCCAGTCTAATATGCACAGTAAAAAGTGAAACTTACTTTCCACCTGAATATCAGCTTATTTTAAGATGCAGCCAAAACTAGCTCTATGTTATCTGAAAGTAAGCATCGAAAACAAATGCCGACACAATGGAAACGACTGAATTTCAGTCAAGTTTTCAAGTAAGATGCAGCCACATTCAGTCGGACTTTTTACATTGTGGCTCGTCTATGATTTTCACAAAATCCATATATGATCGATACATGGTCCTCATATAGTCCATATATGATTAATCTTCACTAGGGATAAGTGAGCCCAGACAGCAAAACTGATCTGTTTGAATTCTTGAAGACTTCTCAAAGAATAGATATATATGTGGGTGAACTCTTTCCCATTCAGGATTTCGAATTTCTTTAACCCTAGACCTGTATACATGGGTCTAGTGGACCTAGAGCGTTTTCTCAAATTCATATCGTTTTGCATTGCGCGGGTTTTTTGCCATCACAAACATGGGTGGAAAAAAACGTACGTGCGATTGGATTCTATTTTCATCCATCTCAGTATGTAGCTGACAGTTTGATGTTTCGATTTTAACCCCATTGAAGGGAATCAACCACCATCGTCAAGAATCACAGCACATTTCGTCAGCCGGGCCCCATGGACCCATGTATACAGTATGAGGGGTAAAAAAATATGTACACAATATTAGGATTGATCCATTTAGGGACAATAGAAGCAAGTAAAGGAGTAAAATTTATTATGAGGTATTTGAAATGAAATCAAGAAAGTTTTAGAATAGTTTACCCTAGGTAAAAAAATTTATGTAGAATTTCATGTCAAAATTTGGTTCTATGCAAAATGTATGGAATTTTCATAGAATTTCCACCAAATATTATGTTTTCACATAAATTTTCTATGGAATTTCTATAAAAATCCATACATTTTGCATAGTCAAATCTTAACATGAAATTCTATAGAATGTTTTCACCTAGGACGTTTTCGTTATACTTCAATAAGTTACTCTGGAAAATTACGGGTTTTTACTCTGGAAACCTGGAATTCTCAGGGAATTTCTTGGAGACTATTTTGTCGCCACCCTGGATTTTCTCAAATTTATTTCTCTCTAAATTTTCCTGAATTTCTGTGGATCTCTCTGGATCTCTCTGAATTCCACTGGATCCTTCTGAAAAGTTCAACATACAATTCTCCCCAATTCACTTCTTTCTGAATTCCGCCGAATTTTTCCGAATCCCTTTAAAACTCCCTGAAATTTTCTGAATTTGTGGACTAAAAATTTTACGTCAATGTTTTTTTCTCTGAATTTTTCTGAATTCTTTGAATCTCTCGAAATTTCTTTGAATCTCTCTGAATTCTTTGAATCTCTCGGAATTTCTTTGAATCCCTCTGAATTCTTTGAATCTCTCGGAATTTCTTTGAATCCCTCTGAATTCTTCCAAACTAAATGAATTCTTGAATTCTCCAATGACTTTATTCTGCTGACATTTCAGGAATTCATCTAGTAATTCCGAACGAATTCAATGTGATCTAATTTTTGGAACTTTTGCTACCTGGAGAAAATATTCGGAAAACACGGGAATTCAACGCAAGCTTCGTGTTCGACACCCTGATCCATCATTTGTTCAACTCTGATGGATGAAAACGATGGAATCATACATACCCTTGGTATCTCTTCGTAATCCGCAGGTAGAGAATCACCAGATAACGCTAAACTATATTGTGGAGGATTTACAGACTGATTGACTATAATTGGACCTTTGTTCCTGGGTAACTCCATTCCAGACCTTGCCATATATCTTGATGTGAAAGGACGTGCGTCAGGTTGATCCAATGGAGCCTCCAATTGAGTGTCCATATAAGTTGCTACTAAATGCATTATAATCTAAACACAAAAGTCATATAAATAATCAATATAATTATTATGTTATATATACATAATTATGTGATTATGAACGAAAAAGTGTGAGTAAATTATTCAAAGCTGTTGAAAAAAATTCCATAATTCTTCAAATTCTTAGATTTCTTAACCATTTTACTTCAAAATATGTCAATGAAACAAAGGAAAGCAAATGTACAGAGATTTGAGGGTACAGTAAAAATCAATCCTTGTAGTTGATTTTTTATACTTCATCAAGTTGTCTATGGATGAAATGAATATAAAAAAAAAGTCATGACTATGAACACTATATAATGCTCTGAAAAATGTTTAGAAACTTGTTGAGAACCCTCTTTCGGATCAACAAAACCATTGCACTTACCGCAGAATCAGTTGGTAAACTTGTATCCCATTCTTTCCCGTTGTGAGAACCTCCGCTATTCCATTTGAATTCACTCATCGATCCTCCTTTGGCAAGAACTTTGATTCTATTGACCAAGTAATCTTGATTGTTAGAAAGTTCTAAAAATGGTACTAAAGTAGGAAGAGTGGGAATCGCTGGGACCAAAAACGGTGCTTGCGCGAGTTTTCTTAATCTATCCAAGCCTACGTGACCCGGTTGCGAATCGCTCAATCCATGACGAATTAAAGCTGTACATACGTTATCTATCTCCGCAGCTACTCTTTCCACAATGGTTTTACTGGTCCACTAAAAAATAACAAAAAATATGAATATTCAGATGTAAAATTGCAAATTTCAAACTTATCCTCACCATTCGTAGATTGGCTGTCCATTGATTCACTTTATTTGGTTCAATTCTGTATTTTCTCCACACATCGAGCATTCCAAACTTTCCTCTCGGTGAACTTCCTTCTTCCACTCCAGGACTAGTCGATTTTGATTTATCTACTGAGTAAAAATATTATATATCCATAGATATTCATCAATCTTTGGAATTTCATATGATATACCTATGGTAAGTGCGAGCTGATAAGCACATCTTCTAAGCAAAGGTGACACTTCTCCAGGACTTCTGATAGCCGGATGAGACCAAAATGAGCTTAAAAGATTAGATGGTTGATCAACGGTTGTAGAGAGCATGGATTTTTTATCATTCTGAACGACTTTTTTCAAATAATTTTGTAATTCGCTTTCATCTTGGATTAAATCTTCGTTAGTCAAACTTCCATTCAAAGAGATCTTAAAAGTTTTTCCAAATGAATTAGAATTTTGAGATTTATGAGGTGACAAACTGTTGTATTTACAGAAAGAGCTGGATGGAGTTGAATAATCTCCTGAAAATATTGAGAGACATTTAAACAGTGATTGAACTTTGGTGATTGGTAAGTAGAGTATCGATTTTCAATATTTACGCATTTTACTAGTTTCGTTTAATCCTGGAGTTCCAAGGGACATAGACCGGCTATTAAACTTGATGCAAGATACATTCAAAGGTGAATTTGATTCTGTGGCTTTAGGGGTTACAGGAACCTCAGTTTTAAAAAGGGGATCGTCCTCAGATACCCCTAATAAACGTCTTTGTCTAGGACTAAGAGTGATTGAATGAAGACTAAAAGTTGCCAGAGAATACTGAACCACATGATATAAAGCGTTCAAAGCAAATATGGACGCGAGGAACCATTCTATCCAAAAAAATGGTTTATAAGCAACTCCACCGTATATTCTGTAAATTTAAAATACATACGAGTACTCTCCTATAGGTTATCCCGTAAAATTGATTCTTGAAAAAACTTACATATCGATCATTATAACACTGAGTAAAGTGCTATTGATGAAAAACCATATGATACTGGTTTTCGCTTTTGTTTGAGTTTGTTTAATATCGAGAGCCTGTTGTACTTGAGGTTTTGGAGTTAATACCCTGAAAGAAGGAAGACTTTCATAGCTTTTCTAACCTAAAAATGAATTCTTTCTCTCTCAATAAATTCTCACCTAGCATTGGGAGAGATATGACGCATGGAAGAATAAAAATTACTCATCTTGTCTTCACTATTTGTCAATAAAACATCAAAAAGAAATTTCAAAATCGATTTTTAACACGATTAGAATATGAAAGTGTTTGTACTTATATTTCCCGCGGATACAAAATTTCAACTGACTAATGTGATGCGTGAAAATAATGCGCGTTGTTAAAAAGCGCGTGTACGAATTTTTTCATTCTTTCTAATCCCGCTATTCCCGCTTGATGCAATAAATTTTCAACAAATAGGTGAATCAGTTCTTGATTATGCTTGATTTATTCAAAAATGAATAGTCACAGCGTTAAGAACTCTTTGAATACTTCAAGCAGCAATTGAATTTGGTCTTCCATAACTCACGACGCACTTGTAATTTATTAAAAAAAAATCCATTCGACTCAAGTATTATTCTTCAAAATCAAATAAAAAATTGAATAATTTCTAAAAATGGAACGTTGTTTCTTATTCAAATATTTAATCACCCACACCCACACGTGATAAACTTCAGTTCTTTGACGGCGACCGATTCTTTGTGCACAATTTGGATTTCGCGCCAAATAAGTCAGCAGAAATTCTCAGACGTGACCAGAGATGAGTGGAGAGATTGCTAACGTAATACCAGAGATGAGTGGAGAGATTGCTAACGTAATACTGAAATCGTGGTATGGTTTTTGGACTAGCGACATCACGCGGCAATGATACCAACTAACAAATAAATATTTGATGATTACTCAGATCGAACGGAATTCCTGAAATCCAATGAAATTAACCAATCAGTGTGGTTCCACTTTTGAGTTGGTATCATTGCCGCATGATGTCGTTAATCCAAAAACCATACCACGATTTCAGTATTACGTTAGCAATCTCTCCACCAGGGTTGGGTAATGACGTGTCACAAGACGTTTTTTACGTTGATACGTATTATACGTGTATTATTATTATTTTATTATTATACGTAACAAACATACGTATGATACGTATTATATTTCAAGCCCCGTCCTTCGAAATTACACTGTAGTACGCCTCGTTCTACACCAGGTGGCACAACGTTTAGAGCTTCAAAAACAAATTTTCGAACACACCCCTTCTGGCACGCGTGGTCCCCTTCATATTGTTTCGTTGTGCGGTAGGTGTTACACGTGAGCAATTTTTCTTTTTCAGGTTAACAGTTAATTTTTCGTAAAAATGGAAAAAGGAAGAAAAAGATCGGCAGAAGATCATCGAAGCAGTTTGTGGAAGAAACTCAAAGAGTTAGAAGAAGAGATAAAATCATGTGCTGGTAGTTCTGAACAGTTATCAGAGGATGATTCTGAGCTAGAAGGAGATATCGTTGATAACGGTGAGATATAAAAAAAAAAAAAAAAAATCAATTCTGAGTCTACACTAGAAGTAGAACAGATTGAATATGTAATACTAAGCCTACACTACCGGTAAGATAGTATTCACATGGAGGCGTTGGTTTAATTTAAAAAAAAAAAAAAAAAGATGAGCTTGTTAATCGACAAGACAACAGAAATCTATATATATATATATGTTTGAAGGATTGAATATGGTTCTTATCAATGAGAAAATTTTTTCTCTTCTCATACAGAGAAGGAACTTGTCAATGACAAGGAGAATATGGTTCCTAATCGAGATGAAGCCGATGTCTGCCAACAGAAGTCAATTGGTGAAATATTAGACCAAGGCGAAGAGGAATGGTTGGACGAAGAACTATTGGAAGTATTGGGAGAGGACCCCTCAAAGACTAAGGGCGCAGATTTGAGAATACATCCATCCATTATGAACAGATGGAAATTCTGGATAGAATCTGGACTCGGCAAGGAAGATAAGGAGGATCTGGAGAAAAAGTATAAGTGTCCGGAAATTTTACAGACTCCCAAGATGAATCCTGAGATCTTAAGAGTATTAAGCGAATCTGCTACCAAGAGGGATGAACATTTTGTCAGGTCTCAAAATTCAATTGGTATCGCTTGAGCACTGTTGGGAGACGGTATCAATATGCTGTTGACGGAAGAGGAAGAAGTAGACAAAATGTTGCTCTTGCAAAGACTATGCGATGCTGGAAAAGTACTTTCAGAAACTTTTCATCAAAAAACGGTTTCGAGGAAAGCTTTTGTGTCTCCGGGACTGGATAAAAGCTTCAAAGACGTGATAAAGGATCTAAAAACAGATTCGTGGTTATTTGGAGAAGGCTTAATGGAAAAGATTAAGCAAGCTCGGTCGTTGGATAATATGAGCAAAAATTTAAAACCGGCAGTACCAAACAAAGCGAATGGTCCGTCCACTTCCAAATCTTTAAACTATTGATCCCCGTTTGCGAGAATTCAACCATCCTGGCAAGCGGGGCGCACGTCAACTGGCTTCAACAGAAGAAACATACAGTTCAAACCCAAACAGAGGACATATACAGAGAAATTGTCGAACAGGAAGAACAAGCAGTACAGGAAATAAAAGTAGGTCAAACTGCTGGTAGACTTTCTCATTATATGGAGAATTGGAAAAGGATTACAAACGACAAATTCGTATTAAAATGTATCGAGGGTTACAAAATTAACCTAATTTCAAGAGTTGAACAGTCTTGTCCTCCAATAGAACCAGTCAGATCGAAAGATGAAATTAATAATTTAAAAATTAGTATTGAGGAGTTGATAAATAAAGGAGCTGTGGTGACATGTAATCATAAAAAAGGACAATTCCTGTCATCATATTTCTTAGTTAAAAAGCCTGACGGTTCAAATAGGTTTATATTAAATTTGAAAAAATTGAATGATTTTATAGTAACGCAGCATTTTAAAATGGAGGATGTAAGAACAGCTCAAAAATTGATTCAACCTGGATACTTCTTAGCAACAATTGATTTAAAAGACGCATATTTCCTCATTAATATAGATAATCAAAGTAGGAAATTTTTAAGATTCAAATTTGAAAATGAAATTTTTGAGTTTACGTGCCTCCCATTTGGGTTATGAACTAGTCCTTTTATTTTCACGAAAGTTATGAAGCCTGTGATAAAATTCTTAAGATCCAAAGGATTATTATCCACAATATATTTGGATGACATTTTATGTATCGGTAAGGATTTTAAAGAATGTAAAAATAACGTGGAAATATCTTTAGGGACATTGCAAGACTTGGGTTTTATTATAAATAAAACCAAAAGTCAAACACATCCAAATACACGCTGTAAATTTTTAGGCTTTATTATTGATACATTTAATTTCACTCTAGAAATTACTGAGCAAAAGAAAATCAAGATAAAAGATTTTGTAACATCTTTATTATCTAAGGTCTCATGCTCTATAAAAGAATTTTCTCAGTTAATCGGTATATTAGTGGCAGCTTGTCCGGGAGTAGCTTATGGTTGGTTGTACACCAAAGCCTTGGAAAGACAAAAGTATATTGCTTTGATAATTAATGATGGGGATTTTGAAAGACAGATGAAAATTTATAATAAAATTCGTAAAGACCTTAAGTGGTGGAAGAACAATGTAAATTCTTCTTTCAACCCAATCAGAAGTCATAACTTTAAACACGTTATTCATACAGATGCTTCCTTAACGGGCTGGGGTGCAACCTGTGGTGATGAAAAGGTTTTTGGATTTTGGGAAGAGAATACGGATTCACATATAAATTATCTGGAATTATTAACAGTCCTCTTGGCCTTAGAAGCATTAACTTCGAAGTTTCACGATTGTGAAATACTATTACGGATTGACAATACAACCGCTATAGCCTACATCAATAAGATGGGAGACATAAAATACGAAAAGTATAATAAGTTAGCCCGTAGAATCTGGCAATGGGCAGAAGAGAGGAAGATTTGGTTGGTAGCGTCGTATATACCTTCTAAAGATAATGTGGAAGCGGATAGTCTGTCGAGAATGAAGATACAAGATACAGAATGGGAATTAGATGATCCTGTATTCAATCAAATTCAAAGGGTTTTTGGGATTCCCGATGTAGATCTATTTGCAACTCGAGCAAATACTAAATGTAAAAATTTTGTATCTTGGTATCCTGATTCAAAGGCCCTGGCGATTGATGCCTTCACAATTTCCTGGTCAAATTGTTATTTCTACGCGTTTCCACCTTTTTCAATGATTTTAAGAGCATTGTCGAAAATAAGACAGGATCAGGCAACTGGAATCTTGGTGGTTCCTTATTGGCCCACGCAACCTTGGTTTCCTCTCTTCTCAGCCTTATTATTAGAAAAACCATTAGTTTTTGGACCATCATTTACATTGTTATCATCTCCTTGTAGGTCCCTGTGTCACCCGGGAGCAGAACACATAAAACTGTTAGCGGGCAAATCATCAGGAAAGGGTTCTTGATTAAAAAAGTCCCAATGGACACAATCGAAGTATTTATGGCGTCGTTAGCGCCAACCACGATTAAACAGTATGACGTCGCTTTAGAGAAATGGAAGCTGTTCTGTGATAGGGAAAACAAAGATATTTTTATACCTTCACCAATAGAAGTAGTGGAATTCTTGAACGAAGAATTTAAAAACGGAGCGTCTTACGGCTCGTTGAATAATTATAGATCTGTCATTTCGTTAATTGCACATAATGATATAGGAAAAAGTGATATGATTAAAAGATTTTTAAAGGGCGTATTCAGGTTAAAACCTTCAAAACCTCGGTATGAGGTCACGTGGGATGTCTCTGAGGTATTAGATTACCTACAGACATTGTTTCCGTTAGAAGGATTATCGATACAGGATTTATCAGAGAAAACGGTGGCTTTATTAGCGATAAGTACTGCGCACAGAGCGCAAACAATGTGTTCAATTAGATTAAGTAATATTAAGGTAACGTCGGAATGGTTAGAAATTAGAATTCCTGATATCTTAAAAACATCTGGTCCGGGAAAATATCAACCGGTGTTGGTGTTGCCTTATCTCTTAGATGAACCAGAGTTGTGTGTGGCAAAAACTTTGCTCGCATACATAGATAAAACCAAAAATTATAGAGAGAATTTTGATAAGTTGTTTTTATCTACGAAGAGACCTTATAAACCCATATCAGTTCAGACATTTAGTAGATGGGTAAAAACTGTTTTGGATAAAAGTGGAGTGGATACAAATGTATTTAGCGCTCACTCTACTAGACACGCGGCTACTTCCTCGGCGTTTATGAAAGGGATAGATTTTGAAACCATTCGAAAGACAGCGGGATGGTCTGCAAAATCAAAAGTCTCTGCAAAATTTTATAGTAGGCCGATATTAAAGAATAAGGATGAGTTTGCTAAAAAAGTCTTGAAACAAAGTTAATATATGATATGTTTTTTTTGTCCTTTATAAGAAAGTTTGTATGAAAATTGATGATACTGTATGTTTACTGCATTATGGTTTCTTTGTAAAAAGATGGATATTTTGATTTAAAAATACATACATTAAAAAGAAAAATCTGAAGCGTTAAAATTGCAAATCCGCTAAATAACTACAGTGTAATCTCGAAGGACGGGGCTTGAAATATAATTGCCCAGTCAAACGAACTTACCTGAAGTGAAGTTCGACTGGGATTATATGAAAGCCCCGTTCGAGATGATTACATCCCACCACGGAATCAATTTTATAATTGAAATCCCACCCAACATATGCAATTTTAACAACTCTAAATTATGAAGGGGACCGCGCGTGCCAGAAGGGGTGTGTTCGAAAATTTGTTTTTGAAGCTCTAAACGTTGTGCCACCTGGTGTAGAACGAGGCGTACTACGGTGTAATCATCTCGAACGGGGCTTTCATATAATCCCAGTCGAACTTCACTTCAGGTAAGGGATCGTCCATAAACCACGTGGCCTTTTTATTTGTTGCATTCCTTGTTGCACCAACTTCAGACATAAAGAGTGCGATAAAGAAGGAAGTGGAAAAAAGACCACGTGGTTTATGGACGATCCCTAAGTTCGTTTGACTGGGCAATCTCTCCACTCATCCAGGGTACCCAAGGTATAATGCGAAAGCAAGACCACGAGTTCCAGCGCCGCCAAGGAGTTGTCTCGGAACTATGAGTAATATATATATGTATATATGTATATACATATATATACCAAGTATATCACGTGACCATATTCCCTATATACCACGTGACCATATGTCCTGTATACCACGTGACCATATTTCCTATATACCACGTGACCATATGTCCTGTATACCACGTGACCATATGTCCTCTATACCACGTGACCATATGAGATATTTAAAAATTAGCAAAAATGATTTAATATATTCCGATACGTATTCGTACTATGGGGATAAATATGAATGAAATGTAATTTTCATTCATATTGAGAAAATCATGGACTGATTCAAATGATGAATCTGATAGGGATGAATATTTGAAAACACATGAATGGAATATATATGTACATTAATATACAAACGTTTGTTTTTTTTCAATATGCAAGTAATTAAAAATTACCTGTAAGAAAATTAAGTTGAAAAACATCGGTAACACATGAATCAGAATCATCTCATATCTTGAGAAATCAAATGTTTATTGGGTTATTCTCATATATATGTTTCTTGCACCGAACTGATTATTACATTGCATAATTTACTTCACTTTATTAAGCACTGTCTAAATCTCGTACACGCACCTGTTCAATCAATTTATAAGAGAAAATATACTACTAATTCCCAAAGAAGTTCACAAATTCGGGAAGACTGATCGAATTCTTGTTGATCGAAGTTCATGGTATTCGTTATAAATTCTTTTGAGCAGCCCTGCTGAAAATTTCCGATAGAAAACGATAAGATTTTTCCTATCGATTTCAATGTGGTTTCTGAAACTTGAATTCCCAGAAAGTCTTCGTGAATTCACGATAGAACTGTATCGGTTCTTATCGTTCTCTATAGGGTTTAAGAGAAATGTATCTGGTTTTATCGTGAAAATCCTATACAGGAAGTATTAGTTATTTGAAGAAATGTAATGGTACTTTTTTGAATAACTGGTATTTCTCCTATAGGAATTTTACGATAAAACCAGATACATTTCTCTCAAATCCTATATAAAACGATAAAAACCGATAGAGTTCTATCGTGAATTCACAATGACTTTCCGGGAATTCCAGTTTCAGAAACCACATTGAAACCGATAGGAAAAATGTTCAGCAGGGAGAACAGGACTACATTTTGAACTCCCATCAAGATTCATATTCACTGTCATAACGGGTAGTCTGTACGAATACTTGATGCATTTTCTATGTGTATTTCAAGAACTCCCACATGTATTCATTAAGAACTCTTAAAGAATTCTTGTAATACTCTACGTATTTATTTAAAATACTCCATGAATTCCTAGAAATGATTTCCGTAGGTATTCTTTACTCTGAATTCTCTGCGAACGCAAAAGGGACTTGTGTGCTGTCTGTACAGGATGTTCCGAATTTGTTGTATTTTTTATCGAAAGGTGTATCGCACGGAGGAAAAGCTGTTGCTGGCATAACAAACAGGTCTGTTACTATAGCGCCTACAAAAAAAAATTCAGCTAACAAAACAAGGAAAATAATTAGCAAAACTGAATTTTTTTGCTGACATTAACAAATTTGACAATAGAACTAACGTCTCAGCTGCTGGAATAAATATTTTTGCACGGACAACAAATTTGTTTGTAGGCGCTATTGTAGCAAACCATTTTTTCTCCGTGCGGGTTAGATGTATATTCGACAATAAAAATATTATTATAATTAATGAAATCCTTCGTGACTTTTGTGAGAGTTCTCTTTTTAGGATGCGAAAAGGCTTATTTATATAGAAAAAAGTTTTCCTTGAGAAGTTCGCCTAGAGTTTTGCGGGATTGTAAAACGAATACTTGAAGAATTCAATCATTGTGACATAAACGAGTATGTTACACATTCCAAAGGAATACATCCCAGATAAAAAAATGTCTCAATAATGCCATCATAATGGTGACATTCACGCCAAGAAATGTTTGCATCATGGTACCAAGGTGTTTCCGCATAAAGCATTGTTCTTGGTAGCAAAACGAGGTGATGGTACCATAATGAAGACATAATGTTTACATTTAATGCATCATTGCAAGCTGAGCGAAGTTTATGACAGTATGTTAACGGCACATTATGTTACAAAATATTTAGGGCATGGTTTTCTATCTGGGATGTCAATGATTTCAGTTATTCTTAAAGAATTCTATTCCACGTTCGCGAGTTCCTATGGAATTCTTTCAGAATTCGATTTGCTATCTGCCCATACAGCACCACAGATCTCAGAAATGTCTCAATTACATTTCGATCTTTCACCTTCATTACATTTCAGTATACTTTCACAGAAATGTTGTCTATTTGCAATGTCTCAGATATATTACGAGACAAACATTACAATGAAATATGTCATAAATATTCTTGGAATATTGCAGAAATAATTCAGAAATATTGCATTGAGATGTAAGATTAGCGGACATTGCAATATTTCTGAAGAGACTTTGAAACCTCGCTGTGACATACAGCAATGTCATAGAAATATTTCAATGTTTCAGATATTAGATTTCTGCAATCTTAATGAAATCTTCGGTGCTGTGTGGGTGGGTACATAGACATAGACATTCAGATTATAAAGAAATTTTACAAAAATTCGTCATAATAGGCCATTTGATTCAAAATTACATTAAATAAGGAATGAACTGTACTCTAGAAGTATATACTTTGTTCCAAATTTCATTTTTCATGTATATCGATAAACTGTGAATCGTTTATCGGAACGAATTTTCAATTGAGTATGGGCAAATCTCATCCACTCTATTAATTTGAATATACCTATCAAGTATCCTCTGAAAAAATATGAAAATATATGTTTTAGTTTTTTCTCATATGAAAAAATAATTCAAACTTCATGAATAGTTTCATTCATGCTCAGTTCGCATTCGGATACGCGATATTTGAATCATATTCCACTTTGGTCTTGTGGATAATTTGAGTTTAAGAAGAACAAGACAAAATTCATTAATTCTGGAAGGGCCCCTTGAATTTCAACTTCCTCAGGGCTCCATCAATTTTTTGATCCGGTCCTGCGTCATATTAAATGAAGCTATTCTCCCCACTATCCATACTCGACAATATGTACAACATTTTTGATCTCATGAATTACAAGTCGGTGTAGGTTAGGTCGTTAGGTGGTTAAGTTTTCGATCATAGGCGATAGATAGGATTCAGGTTCAAATCTCTTCTGTACTTCAAAAATTTTAGCTTTGCAAGTTCAGAAGAGATTTGATGTGCGTCGCCGATGATGGCTGATTCCTAAACGGCAATCAATCCCCGCATAACCTGAACGACGAAATTAATTTTTTTGAATGAAAATAATTTTTTCGATTTCATGTGTTACCGATGTTTTTCAACTTAATTTTCTTACAGGTAATTTTCAATTACTCGCATATTGAAAAAAAACAAACGTTTGTATATTAATGTACATACATATTCCATTCATGTGTTTTCAAATATTCATCCCTATCAGATTCATCATTTGAATCAGTCCATGATTTTCTCAATATGAATGAGAATTACATTTCATTCATATTTATCCCCATAGTACGAATACGTATCGGAATATATCAAATCATTTTTGCTAATTTTTAAATATCTCATATGGTCACGTGGTATAGACATAGAGATATAAGACTAGAGGAGGGGAGTTGGTCGAAATCTGTAAGTGGGAATGTAATATCGAGGAAAAAAAGAGAGCAATACAGGAGTTCTGTGCAGTTATGTTTGTTTAATAACGCACGCGCCATCAGTCATACCCCCTCCCATTAAAATCATATGAAACAAAATAGAACGATCTTCATATAACCTCTATGTGTTTACACAAAACTTTTAATTTTTATATATTGCTAAAAGTAGGCGATAAAGTCAATTAACAACAAACACAAAATTTTTATTCGTGAAACATGAACGATTTGTGCAAAATGCTGATCTAACCAGATGCACACAGAAGAAACTTTGAAAAAAAAATATATTCGTGAAACCTCGATTTGATTATCATCGTTCATCAATTATATAAATAAATAAAATGAATTAGATGTAATAAAAGTGAATCACTATCATGACCAAAAAGTGCATTTTGTGCAAAGAAGCATGGGATGAATTCGATAAAAGTCGTACTTTTCATCTGTGAGTATGAACAATTATCACTCAATTGCAAATTTATGGATTGTAACTTGGAATGTACATGAATTCATAATGAAATTTAGGTTCCCTCGAAATGAAGAACTAAGGAAAAAATGGATGGATGCAATTCATGTATCATCTGTTAAGAAGAATGCAGTGATATGTGGAGACCACTTTGATAAATCTTCATTCTACGACATTGATGAATATGCGAATAAAAAAAGGTTACGTCCCAATGCTATTCCTATGGATGAAAATCTTGGTGAAATAGTCAGAGAACATGCCTCAGTTGATCCCACCAATTTCAAAATCTCAACTACTACAGATTTTGTATCAGGAGTGAAAACTATACGATCCAATCTTAACGTTTCCATCGTGGATGAAAACGTAAAATCAGATGGACACATCAATCACAATTTAGTTGAAGCAAACATAGAAGAAGTTTCACAAAGTCCATTCAACGATAACAAGAATAACTTACTCCAAATCACAGATAAAATTTCTCTAAGTCTTCGTAATGATGATAGGGATAACTTAGTTGAAGCAAATTTAAAAGAAGTTTCTCAAAGTCTTTGTAATGATGACCACAATTACTTAGTTGACATGGACGTGGCTGAAATTTGTGAAAATGATGTCAACAATAACTTAATTGAAGCGAACATGAAGGAAGCTTCTCAAATTCCTTGTAATGACGACAACATGGGAAATTGTAATAACCTCAATCAATTTCATGATAATCTATCACAATTGCACACAGTCAGTGAATCTGATTCTAATAATTTACTTATGAAGAAATTTGATTGTCCAACTCCTGTGAAAGTGGAAAATACTAAGAATAGCTGCAAAAGGTAATATAATAACTTTACAATAATAATAACATGTTTTTAACGTATATGCAACAATGAATAATGTACTTGATTATTTAAACTTGAATTGAATATAAAGATTCATTATAATCACTTACGATAATTAGGCAGTAATGCTATGATTTCAAATTTTCAGGAGCAATTCAAGTGCCGATGAATATCCCTCAAAAAGATATCGCTTCACCAGTGGATCAAGAACCGAGCATATTACACGCAAAGACTTTATTTCGGATGAAGCATGGAAACGTTTTACAAGGTTCACTTCATCCTACAAAACACGGATTAACACTCTTTGTGTGAAAAATTATCGACGAGGGAAAATAATCTTGAAACTGCAAAGCCTTGTGAAAAATTTGAGAGAAAATCAATTTTCTGAAGCAGCAAAATACCTACAGGTTCATTTATTTATATAGATATTTTATTCTCGGCATTTTTAGGTGGATTTTTCAGTGAATTTACGCATTAATTTTGTTTATATATATATAAATCATTGAACATGAATTCATGTATTTCAATGTATTTGCAAAAAAAAATAACACCCAATAACTAATAACACATTGGCAAATATAGAAAACTGTATTGAATAGGCAAGTTCATTGAAAAAACATTCTAACATGGGTGTACTGAACGTTGAATGAATTTCATGATTTGAACGAATATTCCTGGTTAATTGCAGGAAGATTAATAATGAAATTATGTGCTGATTATCTTTCATTTCATGTTTCATCAGTAAAATAGAACATGGAGTATTCTCTATTTGTGTTTTTTGCAATATGCATATTGCAAAAAAAATAATAAATAATTCCGATGAATTTCTGTTTTAGAATCATGTTTTCAAAATGATTTTTACACTTAAAACAGTTTGAATAGTGTAAAAATCATCTTCAGAACATTATCATTCAAAAACAGAAATTCATCGGAAGTGAATCAGTCAGATAGCAAAAGTTCTAAAAACTAGATCTCATTGAATCCTTTGGGAACCACAAAATGAACTACTGAAATGTCAGCACAATAGAGTCCTTGGAGAATTCAGTACTTCATTTTGTGGTTTCGAAAGGTTTCAATGAGATATAGTTCTGGGAACTTTTGCTATCTGGGGTAATTTCAAACTTAAATAGATTTTTAACGTTTGAGAAATGACTAGGACTTGTCTCAAACATTTATTCGAATATTCTTTAAAAGAGTGATGTGTATTTTCACAGTATAGGTATATATTATGATAGGAATTTTTGCCTCGATTATGTTGAATTTAATTTTTTTATTCTTTATTAGGATTTACCTCCACATGTCCAACAATTGATAATCCGAATGAAAGACAAGAAACCTACCGCTCCTTTTCCTTTCCATTTGAAAAACTTCGCTAGAGGCCTGCATTTCCATTCTCCTGCTGCGTATGAATTTGTAAGACGCAGTTTCCTGAAATGTTTACCTTGTGGTGAAACATTGCATACATGGTTATGTTCTAACAATTACAAACCAGGTATTTCTAATGAAGTAATACAACATGTATCTAATTTAGTGACAGAAGAATTGATTAAAGGAAAAAAATTGGTATTCAATATCACATTTGATGAAATGAGTATCAAAAAATGGAAATATTGGAACAAAAATTGTCATGAATGGCAAGGTGTTGTAGATTTGGGCGGTCAATTGAACGATCCGAATGAAAACGGTGAGCTCCGCATCGCTAGTAGAGCTTTGGTATTTATGTTAGTAAATATCAATGGTGCGTTTGAAACACCTGTAGCGCACTATTTAATAAGTTCATTAAGCGGTGCAGAAAAATCGATTCTTCTAAAAGATTTATTGATAAAACTAAACCAGAACAATATTGAAGTTGTGAGTATCACGTTTGATGGTGATAAAGCTCATAAAACCGCATGCGAATTATTAGGTGCTAATTTGAATTATCACGATCAAGAAAACTTCAAGCCTTATATTGATCATCCAGTTACATCAAAACCTGTATATATATTTCACGATCCATGCCATATGCTAAAACTGGTTAGAAATTATTTTGCATTAAAAGGTCCGATAATATATGATAAGAAATACATTATTGATTGGAAGTTTATAAACAGGCTACATGAAAAACAAATGAGGGAAGGTTTGCATTGCGCTTGTAAGATTCGAAGTAGACATGTGCATTTCCAAAACGAGAAAATGAAAGTATTCCTCGCTGCACAAGTTCTTAGTTCAAGTGTATCAACTGCATTGCAATTCTTAGAATACGATTTAAAAGACGAACTATTTGAAAATGCTTCTCCTACCGCGAAATTTTGTAAAATTTTTAATGATATATTTGACGTTTTGAATGTTAGAAATAAATTATGCAAAGTTCCGGGACGAGAAGGTATCACGAAAGAAAACTTACTTGAGTTGAAAAGGAAAATTGATGAATACATCGATTTTATACTCAAATTGGAAATTTATACAAATGTTAAAAACACTAATAAAAGAAACGAAAATGAAAATATTAGCAATATGGGAAAGTCTGATGTAATTAATGATAATAAAGCGTCCGTAACAACTATTCTCAAATCAGTTACGTTGTGCGAATCTGTGAAAACCGGTTTCTGTGGTTTTATTGTTTCATTAAAGAATTTATACAGTTTATGCGAAGATTTGATTGTTAAGAACAATATTCTGGAATATGTTTTGAGTTACAAATTGTCACAAGATCACATAGAAACATTTTTTGCATTAATTAGACGAATGAACGGATTTAATAATAATCCGACTACTGTACAGTACTTATCAGCCTATAAGAAATTGTTGACAAATATCACAGTACCTTGTACAGCTAACTGTATCCCTCAGGATCAAACTGTGATCATCTCAGATTCGCCTGATATTGATAGAAAGAAAGTAATAAATGATGGGCACAATAATGTGAAAAAACAAAAACCGGAAGATCAGAACAAAGGACCACAAAAATCCAAAATCATTGATGTTCAAAAATTTTTACACAACGATTACAGTTCTTTCGAACATGATTATTCAAAAAGAAATGATTGGTGTACTTCTGAATACATTGATGAAATTGTAAAACATATAGCCGGTTTTATAGTGCATTCGCTCAAGAAGAAAGTGAATTGTAAAAAATGTCTGGATATGTTATATAAAAAAGATAGTAATCAATCCACATTGACAGTCTTAAAAAATCGTGGTGGCTTGCAGTTTGCATCGGATGACGTTAATTTCATTTGTCATAGCGCCGAAAAAATATTACGTCGACATAAGAATTTAATGATTATTAGAGGTATATACGAAAAACTTGTGATAGAAACTATTAAAACATTGCCAAATACAATTTTAGATAATGATCAGCACATTTTAGAACAGGAACCCATGTTCGATCATCGACATCAATTAATCGTTGCGATCATACAAAAGTACATTGATTGTAGATTAACTCATGAAGGAGTGATTTCAAATGACATGATTAATAGGATAAGAATGCGAAATAATAAATTAACAATTTTCTTGTATTCTTTGGATCGAAGGATCTAGAATTTATCATCTACAAATGTTCAATGATGTTATCAGTTCATAATATTCTTTATGTACTGTATGGTTTGAATATATAAGTTCATATATTTGATGTAAAAATTATATAATCCAAGAGAGCATGTGCCTTGTCAACATATTACACATTCATTGCGTTCTTCAAAAAAATATTAGAAATATCACTTACGCAATGATTTTGGATATTTCCCAGATACCTTTTTGAAGATATCTGAATCTCTAACAAATTTCTCAGAATATATTAAAAGTAAATGAAAAGATGAAATGATTGATATGGACATCCTTGCTCAAAATGCCAGAGAGATTCTATCAAGAAAATTTTGCTAGAATCTATCTAGTTTGTGTCCTGTAAAATAAGGTTCAAAACTGACCAACTTTATAATGGGTTCTATTTGATATTCCAAGTCTGCACATTCAATCCAAGACAGAATAAAATTTTTTAATGGATTTCATCTGCATTTTCAACATGATTGCAATCCCAAATCAATTCCATCAAAAAATTTTCCTCCGTCTTGGATTTAATATGCGAACTTAGAATATCAAATAGAAACTAGTGGACAGTCAATCAGATTTGAAACGTATTATTTGACAGAAAAGAAACCGCATAGATTCCAGTAACATTGCTTTAACGGAATCTATCTGGCAGTTTCAGTAGAATCATAAGACACGTAAAACATATTCTAAACCGAGTAATTAAAAATTTCTGTGTTTAAAATCTTCACTGCTTGCAGGAGATGCATTGGATGTTTGAAATGTTGTAGGAAAACATTTTCGCTAAGTATGTAAATGTGTATTGCATTTATGAAGATGAAATATAAAGCTTGATTTGTAACAGCGTGGAACTGAATAAATTCGGAATTCATTTTCTCAACTTGTAAATTCTTTATTGATATGCTAAGAATTTTAATCATCAAATTCTATACAATCAAAACAAGATTACCTAAAAAAAAACATTAAAATACTTTTTATTACAGTTCGCTGTTTTCATTTAAACTTTGAATTTGGTTAATTATTTTTTCTTGTTCAATTAACGTGGAATAACACATGATATATCGATGAATTTTTCTTAAGAATATATTGAGTAGTAATTGATTATGTTTAAATATATACATAAATAAAAAATATATCGAAGCGGCAATAAAGCGATGTGCGCATGCGCCAGTAAACAAAGATCGTCGCAGAACTCCTCTATTCCTCTCTCTTTCTGCTCGGTCTTACACGTTTTCGGCCCACTCACCTCCTCTATTCTTATATCTTTATGGGTATAGAGGACATATGGTCACGTGGTATACAGGACATATGGTCACGTGGTATATAGGAAATATGGTCGCGTGATATACTTGGTATATATATGTATAAATATACATATATATATTACTCATAGTTCCGAGACAACTCCTTGGCGGCGCTGGAACTCAGTGTTGCAAAACCTCCCGATTTATCGGAAGATCTCCCGATTTCTGTCCTTGTTTCCCGAAATACCGATTTGCGGCTGCATTTTAACGATTTTCTGATCAATTCAACAAAATCTACCGCTTTTCTGGCTCATTCAAAAATTTTTCGTTTTTCCCAGTAGGAATATCAGTTTTCAGCCTGTTTTCATCAAAGGCTAGTTATATCAAAATCTTAATTTCAAAAAATTCCATAGAAAGACTGAATTTATCCATATTGAAGAGACAGTTTTCAATTTTGGGCAAAATTAGCATTGAATACGTATATTGTGAGTGGGAATCTTAGAGCATATATTAGTGGAGCAAGCATTCCATATCAAAATAGTGTTGGAAGACGGTCTCGTCTGTGCGAACAGAAAGAACAATAGAGGGCCTTTTTCATGGCAGCTTCAGCATCAAGCGTCAACATTGGAAGAACAGAGAGAACCTGTTGGACCACTCGTTTCTTCCAATGTTGACGCTTGATGCAGGAGCTCCCATGAAATGGTACCTATGGGCTGGCCTTCCATGGACCGCAATTTCTAGGGAACGGAACGGAATCCGAAGATTCCGGAAAGACAAAGACATTTACCTTCTCAGTTTTTATTGTTTACAGCTATCGCTTTTTATTCGTTTGACGGTCATTTCATTGACTCGTTCCCTCTAGTATGATATCTCTACACTGAGAGAGAAAATTTCCGGGAACAATAAAATATGTAGTTGAATAGTCGCCATAAAATACTTAATTGATTTGAATAAACTTTCATTAACTCAATTAAATAACTGTTCCCATTGATGAAATATTTAATAGCATATTAAATATTTGTTTGATTGAATGAATATTGATTCGAGTCAATGAAAATTTATTCAAATCAATTTATTATTTTATGGCGACTATTCAATTAAATTTTTTCTCTCAGTGTATAGTTTAATTTCCCGAAAACGGTTCACTATGTTATTTCACTAATCCCTTCTAGATCCTTGAAGAGGAGCCAATGAGCAGTTTTCGAGAAATTGAATTTTCCGGATATATTGAATGAGAATAAGTGATTTCGCGGAATGGTTGAGTGGAGATACCGAGGTTCTACTACTGATCAGTAAATTGTATACAGGGTGATTCAAAATTCCCGCACTCTTTTTTGGGAGTAGATTCCTGATGAAATTCTAAAACGATTTGTCCTTTTGCACAATGCTCTCCGACGCATAATTTCCGAGATATAATTAATTAAAGTTGACTAATTATGAGGTGGATCCATCGGTCATTCAGGAGCGTCATAACAGAACAAGAGAGGAAGGTGCTTGCAGAGGGCGCTCATACGATCAGCTGATCGGTATAATCGATACGATTTACCAGCATACAAATTGGTAAATTCTCTATGTAGAACGATTGAATTCGTCGACACTGTGGAAAAATTGATCATTGTCATGAATTCTTATCACGATATGCTGTAGGTGAAAGTTGTAATTTCAGTAATGATTTTTATTACGCAGACAAATGTGAAATAGTGTTATTTCGTAGGGATAGGGATTCAAGTGAGAGAAAAAAGTATAACTACTCGTTTTCAATCAGAATTTTCATGTAAAGAAGAAAACATGAGAATTTTCATTCATCCGATACCCAATTTGAACGGTTTGATTAGTAAGTTTAACACAAGAGATTGGATTCCGAATCCTGTATTCTGATTGGTCGAGAATCAATGTATGTTAGATCAATCCTCGGCCGTTTCAAATGATTCTGCTGAAGAATGTGTTTTCGACTTATCCTAACCACAACATTGAACAATGATGAATTTATTCGAATTCACCCTTTTTACATCATTCGATGATTATAAAGGGTTTATCGAACGTTAATAACTCACTTAAGATCACTCAAGATCATCCATGTTTAAATCAAAATCTAATTCAAATGTGTGCAAGTTCGAGCGCGTTTCTACGTTTAGAAAATGTATTCGTCCTGAAAAGGACGGATTCGGTTAATCTTCAAAGACAATTCTTTTTCCATTTGGAATAACAATATGCCCTTTGAAGTCATATGTGCTTTAAATGAAACTGTTTCGAGCTGTCACCTGATTGGTTGATTCGTATCACGAATGGTTGATTTGAGCTAAACAAACCGTATGTGATTACAATGTCAATCAAGTGCAATGATTGGGTCGTATACGATGTCACACCTTGTATTTTCGTCAAAATTGATGGATTCTGCAAGTTGAAGTAAGTTATTAACGTTCGATAAACCCTTTATAATCATCGAATGATGTAAAAAGGGTGAATTCGAATAAATTCATCATTGTTCAATGTTGTGGTTGGGATAAGTCGAAAACACATTCTTCAGAAGGATCATTTGAAACGGCCGAGGATTGATCTAACATACATTGATTCTCGACCAATCAGAATACAGGATTCGGAATCCAATCTCTTGTGTTAAACTTACTAATCAAACCGTTCAAATTGGGTATCGGATGAATGAAAATTCTCATGTTTTCTTCTTTACATGAAAATTCTGATTGAAAACGAGTTGTTATACTTTTTTCTCCCACTTGAATCCCTATCCCTACGAAATAACACTATTTTACATTTGTCTGCGTAATAAAAATCATTACTGAAATTACAACTTTCACCTACAGCATATCGTGATAAGAATTCATGACAATAATCAATTTTTCCACAGTGTCGACGAATTCAATCGTTCTACATAGAAAATTTACCAATTTGTATGCTGGTAAATCGTATCGATTTATACCGATCAGCTGATCGTATGAGCGCCCTCTGCAAGCACCTTCCTCTCTTGTTCTGTTATGACGCTCCTGAATGACCGATGGATCCACCTCATAATTAGTCAACTTTAATTAATTATATCTCAGAAATTATGCGTCGGAGAGCATTGTGCAAAAGGACAAATCGTTTTAGAATTTCATCAGGAATCTACTCCCAAAAAAGAGTGCGGGAATTTTGAATCAGCCTGTACATCCCGAACTGTTATTGTCAATTCAAAACCACCCTCCTACCAAGATAGCAGACAAGAATCCCAAATGAATTCTGAAGAAAGAACTCTTTAAGAACTTTCTTAGAATTCAAAGAGTTCCCAAAGAACTCAAACCCGCAAATGCCTGCTGAATCAGATTCGTTTTGAGACTCTTTGAGAACTCAGTGTATTCTAAAAGAGTTCTTAGAAGTTATTGTTCAAAAATCAATTATTCTGCCGCTTTTGTTTTTTTTTTTGGAAATGATGCTACCGATTTTTTACGCCATCTCCCGATTTTTCGCTACCATATCTCCCGAATTTTACGATTCCGGTTTTGCATCACTGCTGGACCTCGTGGTATTGCTTTCGCATTATACCTTGGGTACCCTGCACTCATCTTTGACGTGACACAATAGCTAAGTTCGTTTACCGATGTCCCAAGTTACCCCAACTCGCTCCAAGTATTTTGGATTCGCTACTTCTAGTTTAAGCAACGAAATGATTGGTTTGGTACAAGTTGGAGCAACTCACAACACGTAAAACGAACGAACCTATTCAGTACGTTGTTCTTTTTCCAGTTGTTGCGAGTTGTTATTAGGTTCGTTCGTTCTACGTGCCCTGAGTTGCTCCAACTTGTACCAAACCAATCATCACGTTCCTATAACTGGAAATAGCAAATCCAGAATACTTGGAGCAAGATGGGGTAACTTGGGACACCACTAAACGAACTTAGCTAATGTACACGTGTTTGTCAACAAATCTGCATCTCAAAGAAAATTTGTGAAGATTTTTGAGAGCCTCAAAATTGATTGAAATAATTACATTCATAATAATTTTTCCCTGAAGTTGTGACGTCACGTACAGAATTTTTATTCCACGTCGAATACTTGTCAAAAGCAGCATTCAAAAAATAACCGGTGTGCTTGATATTTCGACACTGTTAATTTGCGATAACTGTAAATTCTACAAATGCAACATTTACCTTTATTAAATCAAATTTACCAACCCAAACAAGTACATTCGAAAATGATTCAACTTTTGCATACGGAAAAAGTGTCGACTGACGAATAAGACTTTACTATGTCACATGCGACGACGTAATTACGATATTTTATTTACATTGTTCTCGAAAAATCAATTATATTATGTACACTAATAATAATAATTACCACTTCCAAAATAACCTCCACAACACTCGTTTAACTCGTCAAATTCAAATACAATTACTTTTATCAATTGTCTTCTTCCTGAGAATTATCGATTTTAATTATTCCAAGTATTCAATGTTTGGCATACCTCATTGTTAACGTCATTGTTCAAAGTATGATTTGTGATTTTTATCTACTGTGTAATCTTTTTCTTTTTTTCTCTTTTCGAAGGGTACATTTTGGTCCACTTCACCACAGTTTTTGCACAATGTTTCATTTGATGCGGAAAGCCTTGTTCAATCGATCCACAAATTTTATTAAATTCAAAACTAAGAGTCACAAAGTCCATCACTCGTAAGTAAAAATATATATATTTTTTCCCCTGGTGTTCAGTTTATTAGCTGTGAATTAATTACAGTTGTAAAGTGTTGGTGGTGGGTGGCGGTACAGGGGGCTGCTCCATGGCAGCTAAATTTTCTAAGAAATTCAAAAATCAGGTCATCGTCGTGGAACCCAGCAAGGTTTTTATAAAATTATTAGATAAGATCATTTCATATTCTAGCCTGTTTTGACATTTTTCTCTCATTTGTTTGGAAGTATAGGTACATTATTATCAACCCTTGTTCACATTAATCGGAGGTGGAATCAGTTCTTTTAACTCTTCAAAAAAGTGGATGAACGATATCCTACCCAAGAATGCCAAGTGGCTTAACGATACCGTTATCAATTTTGAACCAGAAGAAAATAGAATTGTTACTAGTAATGGAGATATTGTACAATACGACGTAATGATCGTTGCCATGGGTTTGCAACTTAATTGGAATCATGTTAGATTTTGTTTTATATACGAATTTCATTGCATAAGATGATAGCAGGAAATAAGTGAAATGTAATGATGAAATATATAGATTCCAGGTTTAGTGGAAGCCTTGAAAGAACCTGATTCTCAAGTATGTTCAATTTATGGTCCAGAAACTGTAACCGATGTTTTGGGGAAAATTCGAAAATCAACAGATGGCAATGCTGTATTCACTTTCCCCAACACTCCAGTTAAATGTCCAGGAGCTCCACAGAAAATAATGTACATTACGGAACATTATTACAGAAAAGTATGTCCTGTAAAATTTATTTTAATTCCTTTTCAAATCGATCAGCAATTTGAATTCTCTTTACAGGCAGGTTTACGAGATAGAATGAATATTATATACAATACGTCTCTACCTGTGATTTTTGGTGTGAAAAAATATGCAGATTCCCTTTGGAATGTTTGTAAAAGTAGAAATATCACTGTCAATCTTCAAACGAATCTCATCGAAGTTCATTCTGACAAAAAGGAAGCTGTGTTTCAAAAATTAAGCAAACCTGAAGACACTATGGTGCAAAAGGTAATGTTGTGATCATTTACAAGAATATTCAATAAAAAAATACATATTTATTTATTTAAACTTCAACATTTTGCTCGGAATCAGGGTGTCCACATTCTGGAAAGTCAGGGAAGTGAAAATCGGTCAGGGAAAATCAGGGAATTATTAAAAGAAGAAGAAAAAAGCATTTTTTCTGGTAGTTTTGTATTTTCATGAAATAAAAGTTTTTAATCATATTTTTTCCACTTCCAAAGTTGGTCAAAAAATAAAATTGTGTGTTCAAGACTGAATTCCAGATGCAAAATTCATTATTACACGGAAAGAAAACTAACGCAAATCGCATGGACACTTTCCGTACACGGAAGAAATTAGTCAACCGAATTTTCGTTAACTACCCTGTTAGAAATGTCATTAAATTTAATATATTTTTTATGTACATTTGTAAATGAAATTTCCAATTCTTAGTAATTGAAATGAAAATTCATCTACACGTAACTGAATTTTCAATTTTGCTATATTATAGCATACATTAATATATATTTTTGTCACTAAAATTCCATTAAGATGTACTTGAAATTTCAATAAATTTTTCAGTTACGTGAATACCTTTTGCTCTCATTACATGTAGGGGAGACTGTCCTTAGTTGAAACACGTTTTGTTTTCCGCTAAAATTAATGACAAATATCCAAATTTAATTGAACTTATATGCTCTTACACGAAGATCAATGTCCATCTCCCATTTTAATACGATTAAACTCAAATATAAAAACAATTTGTTCATTAGAGAATGATTTCTCCAAAACTGTAAAGCTGTTGCAACCAAGAGGACGAAGAGGACGTGGTCCTTGGTTGAAACACGTCGATTTTTGGTTGAATTACTTCATTGCAATGATGTTTTATCAATAAGGCATCAAAGTTGAGGCATAAAATGTGTAGGAAATGAACAAAAGCTTTCATCGCGCTTTTTGTATACGCTTCATTTTCACCAGGGAAAGAGTAATGTGATGTAAATTTTTTAACGTATATAATCTTTTTGAAAATATGAATCAAAATTTTCCGCAATTTATGATTCTACGTAAAATGCATGTGTACAATAAGTGAATAAGATTTGCAATGCTGTTGATAAAACTACACGGAGAAAAATTTCCTATTAAAAATTATAGACTCGCCAGTATATTGAGAATATACTTGCATTTTGAGGTTATATACCAAACATTCTCTTCAAAAGTACTAGACTTCCTGGTAACTTGATGGTACAATAAAGATGTGAATACATAGGAGCTTCAACATTAAAAGAAAAGAGGAAAATTCGATATTCGGAGTCGATGGTGGATGGATGTGTTTTGAATAACGGTGGTATTTAGGAGAGAAATATAGAAAGTGTGGGTGTGGATAACAAACTATTGAGTGTTGAAGTGGTGTTTTGGGACTTGAGTTTTTAAAAAAATAATATAAATATTGAGAGTTGAGGAGGTTGAGACGTTTTCTCGAGAGTGAGATTTGGAGAGGAGGAAAGTGAGGTTAGACAAGGTGGTTGGAAGTGAGAGCGAGGAAGAGGGGTATAATGAGGAGGAGGTGAAGAGTCTGAGATGTAAAGAAAATAAGTGGTTGATCAAAAGAAATAAAGAAGGCAATATGGGTGGAAAAGGTAAAAAAGTAGCAAAGGATCTAAAGGTATGGATGTAGTAAATGAAGAAGAGAAAGCGAAAGTTAATGCAGTAATGAATAAAGAAACCATTCAAGAGATTTTTGATAATTTAATGAAAAGATACACACAAGATAAAGTAGAGGAGAGAGAAAGCTTAGAGCAATTAGAAAAAATGGAAGGAGTACAATTCAATCTTAAAAGAAAGAGACAGGTGCAAAATATAGATAATGATAATGAAGAGGAAGAAGAAGAGAAAGAAACAAAGGTGTTGATTAAAAAAGGTAGTCGAGGTGAAAATAAGAAGAATAAGAAGGATGAGGAGAGAGATAAAAAAGAGGGGAAAAATAATATACAGAAGAAAAATAATGAAAGAGTGGATAGGGACAGAAGGGAGAAAGTATCAGAGAATAATGTAAATAGTGACAAAAACCTAGGTGAAAATGAACAGGATAAATTATATAAACGATATGAAGAGGATTATAAAGCAGAGGAGTATGGAGTAGAGGTTTATCTTAAACAGGAGGAAGATACAAAGAATTTTAAAAGAAATGAAATTAAATTATATAGATATGTTATGAATTGGGGTGGGAGAGTAAATAATTTTAAAATGATAAATAGGAATAGATGTGAAGTCACATATAGGAATAAGATAGAAGCAAACAGGCTTTTAGAGAGAGGTGATAGGACAGAAATTAAAGTAGGGGCAATAATACCAGGGTATAGAAAAGTCAGAAAAGGAATAATCAGAGATTGAGATGGTACATTAGAGGAGTTAGAAATGGAAATAAAACCAGGGCAAGGTAAAATGTCATTTCAAAGGATACAATAGAAAAAAATAGTCGATAAAACAATTGAATGGGAGAATACTGAGTTGATTAAAGTTATTTTTGAAGAGAATCAATTACCGAGAAAAATTGTAATAGGATATGGACATGTATGGATTAGGGTAGATCCGTTTGTAGAACCAGTAAAACAGTGTTTTGGGTGCTTAAGGTTTGGACATATAAAGCCGAATTGTAAAAGGAATATAGACAGATGTATAAGGTGTGGAGAGACAAAACACGGGGTATGTAAGAAAGAAGAATGGTGTTTCAATTGTGGAGGAAACCATAGTAATATAGACAGAAGGTGTCCAGTTTATAAGAAGAATTTAGAAACTCAGAAAATAATGGCTGAAAAAGGGGTTAGTGTTTGGGAGGCTAGAAGAGAAGTTTTTGGTAAAGAAAAGACATGGAGAGAAGAAATTGTATTTGAACAAAGAGAGTTTCCAGAAATCAGAAAAAATTGGAAATATGATAGAAAGCAAGGAGGAAACAATAGTTGGCATGATTATAAGAAAAATGACAATTATAGAAATGGAAGGGAAATGATAGAAAAGGAAATAAAAAGGCAGGATAGAGAAAAAGATTATAAGAACAAGATACAGGAAAATAAGGAAATTTGTAGGACAAGAGATGAAGATATTATAGGAGGTACAAAGAAAAAAAGTACAGAGGTCAAAATCAAAGAGTGTGTGGATACAAATATAAAAATTCACTTGAGGAAAGAGAAGAGTGTAAGTAGGGACGAGAGGCCAAAGGACAAGGATGGTTTGACAAAGATGATGGATATAGAGCAGGTGGAATGGGAAAGGAATAGAGAAATGGGAAGAAAAGATGATGGGGATAATGAATATGGGGGTTTCGATAGAATGTTCAGTATGAAGTGGGAAGAGGATATAAAAACAAGAAATTTATGGGAAAAGGAGGAGGAAGAAAGGAGTATATGTAGTCAAAATGGGAGAAATGAGTTTAATGAAGAGATGGAGGAAATTGAGAAGGAAAAAGAAGATGAAGGGAGGGTTGAGGTGAAGGAGTAGTTGGTAGGAGAAGCCTTTTGTTTGAGGAAGAAGGTTGAGATGAAAAAGATTTTTAATTGTAAAAATAGGGAAGAGTTTTGTTTAGATTTATTTGTTTCAATTATGGATAAAAAAGACTCAAGTTTTATTATTTGGAATGTTAGAGGTTTGAGAGGAAGAATGGAAGAACTTAAACAGAAGGCACAGAAATTTGATATTGTAGGGATTACGGAGACGTGGTTAGTAGGGAAAAATAGAGTCAAAATACCAGGTTTTATATGGATAGGAAGAAACAGAGGCAAAGATAAGAAGGGTGGGGGAGTAGGGATCTTTGTTAAAGAACATATTCAGTGGGAGGAAATTGAAGAAATTAAAAATAGTGGTATTAATGGAATGGAAAAGATAGGTATTAGAGTCAAGAGTGATAAAGGATGGATAAATTTTATCGTTTTTTATAGAGCACCGGATATAAAATTTGTTGAAAAAGATTGGGAGGATATAGAGAAATTGAAAGATAGAAAGGAGGATGTTATTATTATGGGAGATTTCAATGCTCATCATATAGGATGGAATTGTAAGAAAATAGATGGGTTTGGTAGTAAATTGTGGGATTTGCTAGATGAATGGGATTTTTATTGTTGTAATACAGATACTAAGACGTTTTTAAGTAATAGAGTGGGAGGAGATAGTGATATAGATTTAGTTTTATGTTCAGAGGGAATGGTAAGTAGGATAAAGGTAAAGGCAGGGAAAGAAACATGGGGTTCGGATCACATTCCAGTGAAAGGTATGGTATGTTATGTGAAGGTGTTGATGAGGTATCAAAAGCTCAGTAATAAAATTCATGGGTATAAAACAGATTGGAGAAGATTTGAAGGAGAATTGAAAAAAGAATTTAAATATTTATTCAGGAGAGAATATAAGAAAAAAGGAGTCTTGGAAAAGTATGAATGTATAGTAAATAGTTTGGTTAAGGTGTTGAATATAATTTCGGGTAGAAAGGAGAAATTGGGAGTTAAAGAGATTAAGGAGAGAAGAAAGATGGGTAGGAATATTAAATGGAAAAATAGGAGAAAAGTAGATTGGTGGGATAATGAATGTGTAGAAGTAGTGAAAAAAAGAATCGTATAAAAAATTTTTGATGAAAATTAATAAGAATTCTAATACAAAATATATGTGGAAGAAGGCTAAAGTATTAAAGAATTCGGCGGTACAAGTGGATTGGAAGTCAGGTGAGAATAGGGAAAAGGAAATAGAGAAAGGAATAGAAAAAATAGTTGTAGATTGGGTGAAAAGTAGGGAGTTAGAAGATTTATTAGAGGAAGTAAAAATAGAAGCAGGAAATATGGGATTAGAAAAGAGATTTAGTATAGGGGAATTGAAAAATGCAATAGAGAGAAGTAGAGAAGATGCAGCACCAGGGATTGATGGGGTAGATAATAAGATTATTAAAAGGCTGCCGGACTATTTAATATGGGAAATTTTAAAAATATTCAATGATATATGGGAAACAGGTGAATTGCCAGAGGTTTGGAAGAAGGGGCAAGTGTTTTTTATTGAAAAGTCAGGGGGAGGAATGAGACCAATCACATTATCGTCATGTCTATGTAAAGTGATGGAAAGATTGGTTAATAATAGATTAAATTGTTGGTTGGAAAAAAATAATAAGTTAGATGATAGTCAGAATGGATTTAGGAAGGGAAGGTCATGTGTAGAAAATATAGTGGAATTATATGCGGATATAGAAATAGGTTTTACTCGTAAACAAAATACGTTAGCAGCGTTCTTAGACATAGAAGGGGCATACGATAATGTAAGACATGAGATTTTGGTGAAAAAAATGGTGGAAATGGGGACACCTAAAAGATTTGTTTTGTTCATTGGTAATTGGGTAAAAGATAGGACAAATGTCATAGTGAATGGAGAAGGTGTAGAAATACAAAGAGATATGGTCAAAGGAGTTCCTCAAGGGGGTATTTTAAGTCCGACATTATACAATATTTACGTAACGGGGTGTTTTAAGAACTTAGGGGAGGGGGTGAAATAATTGCAGTATGCAGATGACGTGGTTATATACAGGAAGGATTCAAAGGACGAAAGAAATATTAGACGTATGGAAGAGGTATTAGAGGAAATAAGCTTAAGGTTAAGGGAGTTAGGTTTAAGTATATCAACAAAAAAAACCAATATTGTGAAATTTGAAAGAGGGAACGAAGTCAATATAGGGAGACAAGGAATAGAGTTAGAGGTGTTGGGGGAACAAATAGAGATGAAAGAAGAAGCGAGGTTTTTAGGGGTGTTACTGGATAAAAAATTGAAATTCAAACATCAAGTGAAGGATGTAGTAGAAAAAGGAATTAAAAGGAATAATCTTTGAAAGTTTATGGGAGAGGTTACTTGGGGGGTGGATGTGAAAACGATGATGATGGTGTATAAAAGCATGGTAAGATCGGTGTTGGATTATGGGAGTTTTTTGTTTTATTCGGGTACAGAGATCGGAAAAAAGAAAATAGATAAGATACAGTTTGCGGGAATTAGAGCAGTAATGGGATATAGGAGATCAACCCCGACAAACGTACTACATTTAGAAGGAGGGATCATGACACTAAAGGAAAGATTTAATATGTTAGCAGGAAATATGATGATTAAGAATATGGAGAAGAAGAACAGTAAGATGTTAAAGAAATTAGAAAATTTAAGGAAATTGAAATCAAAGAGGGGAAAGAGAAATGGAAGAAAAAAGAGTCAGGTTGAAAAAGTTTACGCAAGATGCAGAAAATATGAATGTAGGTTTAAAAAGAGTGAGGGGAATAATTTTATTGTGTATGATCATGATTATGATACATTGTTGAGTGATATTCAAGTGGAGCTGAAAGTGGGATATAGATGGAGGAACGAGTTAATAAGAGATGAAGAAGTAATAGAGGATATAATTGTAAAATGGAATTTAGAAGGAGAAAATACAATATTATATACAGATGGGTCGAAAATGAAAAGTAGAGGCAGGGTTGGAATTGGGGTGGTGGGAGAGTATAAAGGAAAAAAGTTGGATGTTGGATTAAGTTTAGATGTGAGATTTTTGATTTTTAATGCAGAAGCATATGCTATAAGAGAGGCATTGAAAATTGTGTTGGAAGAAGTGGAAGAAGGAAATATTTTAATTTTATCAGACTCGGAGAGTGTTTTAAGAGCGATACAAAATAAAAATATAGATATAAGAAAAAGTCCTTGGATATTAGAAATTAGGAAATTGATTAGAGAATGGGAAGAAAGTAAAGTAAATAAAAAGGATAGAGGTAAGATAGTTTTGGGATGGGTACCAGGACATGTGAGATGTAAAGGAAATGAAAAAGCTGATAAATTGGCAAAGTCAAAAACATTGGAGGAAACTGGAATGGATGGTAAGATAGCGCGAGGAGATATGAGGAAGACATTAAAGGATATAAGTTGGAATAGATCGTTTAAGAAGTTAGAAGAAGAAGGGATATGGAAGGGTAAATTATATATGGAAAAATTTTATAGAAAAGGAAAAAAAATACCGTGGTTTGAGGGGAGAAAAATTACAAGGAAGAATATAGTAAGAATGAATAGGTTGAGAGCAAACCATTATAATTTAAAAGAGTCGTTGCATAGAAAGAGTATGATAGATAATGAGATATGTGAATGTGGGAAGGTACCAGAAGATTTTAGACATGTGTTAGAGGAATGTGAAAGATATAGAAAAGAGAGAAAAGACTTAGAGAAAGAATTAAAAGAATTGGGGTATAAAAGTTGGAAAAATATTGCAGAGGAAGTGTTACGAGTGAAGTCAATTGGTTTGATACAGATTGTTGGAAAGTTTATAGAGATGTGTAATTTGAATGTGTAGAACGAAGAGATGGAGGGGGGGGGGATAAAGATGGCGTGTGTGGTGGAGTTGGGAAAACGTCTCAACCAAACATAACCTTTTTGAGTGCAAACTCAAATATGGGTACAGGCATAAGCACATGTCGTGCTCATTAAAAAAAAAAAAAAAAAGAGAGACCATGTCGGATTGCTCTTTTCTTCCAACGTTGACGCTTGATGCTGAACCCACCATACGTTCACATCTTAATAGCATTTTATAACAGGAAGTATGGTACTTTTGAGAAGAAGGTTTAGTATATAACCTCAAAATGCAAGTATATCCTCAATATACTAGCGAGTCTAGTAGTTCTTAATAGGAAATTTTTCTCTGTGTATTATTCTGCAAATGAAAAGTGCATTGTGTTGTAAATATACTGAAAAACGCGCCCCAGCGCAGTGCCAAAAGAGAACTATAATCCATATTCATATTTGTTTTCAAAAGGTCTCGCCAGTGTCCAGAAACTCAATGGGAAACTCTGTAGAAGTGTTTGCAGCGCTCCAAGCGTGAAGTAGCGGAAATATATCACACATATATATTAACACTAAGGTACATGTTTATGAACGTTATTTTGAAAGCCTTTTCATTGGTTTGAAAAGTCCATAATTTCCGCTACTCCACACTTGAGGCGCTTCAAACAATTCCACAGTGCTCTACTGAGTTTACAGTCCCTGGTTTATGATTCTGACTCGCAACGACTAAGTCAACACAACTACGTGAAATTTGATTCAAAACAAATTTTCCAAAAAGAGTGAACTCCTTCATTATTCTTGATAATGATAAAAGAACTACGTAGTTTATCAAAAATGTGATTTTAATATATATAAATGATATGCGCATTTATGTTGAGGTTAGAATCCCCTCAACAGGTAAGTTTTCCGGCCAAAACCGTCGATTGAGTACGACTTCCATACATCGTGGAAAATATATTCTTTATATATTCAATTCGCAATCCCCACTGTATATTTTAGTAAGAATATGATGATTTAATTCACCATAAGCTAAAGTGAAACATTGAATCGAAAATTTTATGTCGGATATCACTTTGAAAATTTCTTCACAATGAATTAAAAATCAGTTATGTCATTTCTCTATATCATAAATCATTGAATAGAACTCCATGTAATTCAGTCTGCTTTCCAAAACGTTTGGCATGAGTATAGAAAATAAGATATCCTTGGTGAAAGGAAAGCGTGTGATAAAAAGTGACGAAAGCGTATGAATGTTTCAAATGATTTTTCTATTACATCCCACACCCTTTCTATCCACTCTCTAATTCTGCTGTACAGAGCAAAAAAGTGGTTAATTAAATTTTTTTTTAACTGTTTTTTTTTGTCATCCGTTGCAGGAATATTTCCTGAATTGAATGGTACAAGCAAAGAGAATAAATTAAAGTGGAAGGTTCTCTCAAACTATTGACGACGTTTGAATAAAAAAGCGTAAATGCCAAAAATTATGAGATTGAGTTGTATATCCCTAGTGAAAATGGAGAATAGGAATGGATTGGAATGGATCGGAATTCTATCCAACTGAATCCATTCAAATTCATTTCTATGACGCCTATTCCAAGATGAATAAAAAGTCTATCCAATACAATCCAAATTTCATTCTAATATAATCGTATTCATGGAAGTGTAAGGAAATTCAATACATTTTTATCCATTTGAATCTGTAATCCATTTCAATGAAGAATTCAGCACTGAGAAAAAGAATGTTTTGAACCGATGAATTTTTCTTTGAGTCTAAGAAATGAATTCATCCAATGGTATCTGTGGAGTTATTGCATCAACTTCATGTAATATGTGATTCGCACGGAAGTGGCGGGATCATTAATTGGAATATGAGGTACTTAGGATTGATGAAAAAGTTATTGGATGGAAAATTTTGATTTTCGAATTCACGGAATATAATTTGATTCAATGAATTATGCGTTTGATGGGCAGAAGCCATTTATAACACTGTAATAAACAACTGTAGTGCCAAAATGATAATTTCTCCTTTCAATGAAATATTTAATTATTTGAATAAAAAAAGTTTTAAAATAGAAAAATATCAATATAAATAATATAAATATTTCTTGCATTCGAAATAAAATGTTTTCATGAATATGAAATGAAAATTTTCTGTAAATAAATCAATATTTGGAACAATGAATATTCTTCCCTATCTAAGAAATTATTTCATAGAATGTACAAAGAGATTTTCTACTCCTTCAGATAACTTATTGATATAAATAAATCTTTCTTCGAATCAATGAAATTCATTTTGATTGGATGAATGATATTTTATAAAATTTCCAGAATAAAAAGAAATAAGCAGGAGTCAGAGCATTCGCGCAAGAGCAGAGCCGACCTTTTTAGTTCCTGTGTGATCTGTAGTTCATTTGAAACAATTGGATTATTCGATCAGATGATTAATATGATCAAGAAGTTTGAAGAAACTGTTTTTCTTTGCGATCAAGTCATATTCGTTGATGATGTTCGATGCCGGAACCTAGAAGAAATATTTATTAGGACGGAACATTACTTACTATAGGTTTACGGTGAATTAGTTCTTTATATGCGAACGGCATTGCAGGAAGATAGCTTGTGAGAAAGTATTGCCACCTTCTGAGAAGTAAACGCAATTTGTTGAAGTGAATTCAATACATTTTTATTTTAAAAACATATTTCTTTGTTTCAATGAATTCATAAATTCGATCGATCTATCCATTTTATGGACTCGATGAAACCTTTATTTGCAAAAAGCATTGGAATTTTGCAGAATGTATACAATTTTGACCTCATCAAACGTAGTATTGACGAGAATAATCAGGTTAGCAGTTTATTGACTAGAATCCTTCTTCAATCATCAATGAAAATTTTTAATGAGGTAATTTTTTAGATGTTGCTGAAGTTTGAATTGTTTATTGAAACTAATTAACCATCGGATAAGATAATATTCAACTATTAAAGCCCAAAAATCTTGCAGTAAATTATTCAAACGATGTTTCCAGTGGCAGAGAGTTGATTCGAAAAGATATGTAACGATGATTCATCAGATTTCGTGAGTTTTAATTTTAGTTTTGTTTCTATAAACAATTAAAACTTCGAGAAAACATTTATTAGCATGAATAAAATAGCTCCATTCGATTTGAATTCCCAAATCATGGGTTATAATACTTCATTTTATTGATTTCAAAACTATCAAAACTATCATTGTTGATATGAATCCTGTTCTATAAAATAGATTTCATCCAAAGAAATTGCTCTGAAGTTTGAACTGAAAAAGTATCTCATTGTGATCATGAATTTAGTTTTCTGTTGAAGAAATAGAACTCTCGGAATTGAAATTCACAACTATTCAGTGCATGATTTGATTTTATTATCCGAACTAAACCACTTGTTTTGAAATGAATTAGATTATTACACTCTCAACCGTACCGGTTTATAAATAACAGTATTTTTGGTCCTATAACTTCATGTTCTTGAATATAATAATTATTTCATTAACCTGATCTCGCGTTGTTTTTCTCATGATGGGTGAGGTTGATCATTTGTAAGCCATGTCTATTCATTTTATCAAATATATTTTCACTTGGAGTCAATAATTATTTTGGCGAAGAAAACAATTATTATGTCAAATACTTGATTGTTAAGAATTTCAAATACTAAGTATAATCAACCTCGATTTCCATACGAAACTTTACGTTATAAAATTGAACTTGTATTTCATTGATTTTCACTTTGGAATTCATCAAATGAGAGTTATAAATCGGATGAAAGATGATATCGACAAAAATAATCAGTTATTCGGTCAATAGAGTGCGTTTTCAACTTCAAAGAATAAATTTCAATGAGCTGATTTGATAGTATGAATGAAAAGACTTTTTATGGTTATGACATCATTTTAGAGTCAAAAAGACATTTATTTAATGCAATGAAATGGGAATCAATGAAATCAATTTCATTAATTCAAAGAATTTTTTTTCTCAGTGAGTATATAATTTCTATCGCATGTTATGAATTTCCAAGTCATGGTCATTCAATCCATTTTTATACTGATTACGATATAAACATTGAATCCCTTTTAATAATTTCTTATTCCCTATCCATTTCAATCTTGGATTCGGAATACGATTCTTTTTCAATTGGATTCCTCAAAACCGATGATATCCATGGATTCCAAGTGAAGAGAAAATCCTATCCAATTCAATTCGAATTTCATTCCAATATAACTTGATTCACGAACGTGTATCAAAATTTAATACATTTTCATCCATTTGAATCTTTATCCTCCTTAATCCAAAATTCGGTATATAATTTTTGATCCATGTAAAGAATTTTCAAGTCGTCATCGTTCAATCCATGTCTATACTGATTACGGTATAGACATTGATCCATTTCAATCATTTCTAATTCTCTATCTATTCCAATCACAGATTCGGAATAAGATTGTTTTTCAATCAAATTCCTGAAAACCTTCAATCAGTATGGATTCCAAATGAAGAAAAATTCTATACAATTCAATCAAAATTTGATTCCAATATAACTTCATTCTTGAAAGCGTAAGAAACTTGATTAAATTTGTATTCATTTGAGTCTTCAATTCATTCCCAATCCTGAATTTCATTACATGGAATAAAAAGCATACACTATAGAACCTCGCAATAGAAATGTTACCCCGCTCTCTTCAACGCGAGGCAGAAACCGTGAATGAAAAAGAAGAGATGTGTTATTGCGAGATTCCATTGTATACAGAATTCAGTATGAGAAAGAATTGAAGATTCAAATACATACAAATAAATCAAATTTCATTGAATTTTCAACGATACACTTGTATTGGAAATGAAATTTGGATTGAATTGGATAGGCTTTTTCTACACTTGGAATCCATACAGATGATCGGTTTTCAGGAATTCGATTGAAAAACAATCGTATTCCGAATCTATGATTAAAATGGATAGGAAATAAAAAATGATTGGAACGGATTCAATGTCTATACCGTAATCAGTATAGAAATGGATTGAATAATTACGGCTTGAAAATTCATTACATAGATCCAAAATTATATACCGAATTTTGGATTAAGGGGGATAAAGATTCAAATGAATGAAAATGTATTAAATTTTGTTACACCTTCACGAACAAAGTTATATTGAAATGAAATTTGGATTGAATTGGATAGGATTTTCTCTTCACTTGGAATCCATACAGATCATCGGTTTTAAGGAATCCGATTGAAAAAGGAACGTATTTCGAATTTCAGATTGAAATGGATAGGGACCCTGTTGGAAAAATGATTGAAATGGATGGATTTGGATAGGACTTCGATCCGAATTGAAACATTTTCTATACATATCAATCCGGTTTTGTCCAGTAGTGAGACAAGTGATCCATAAGTATCCAGTTCTGTCCATGCAGAGAGAACTTCTATCAGTTTCAATGCGGAACTGGGGGATGTTTGGAAGCTTCCAATCTGTTTGCATCCTTTTCCAATCCAGAAGCGTTGCCGATCCGTTTTTGTTCATCAAGAAAATAGAATGATCATCCATAGTAATCTGAACTACAATGTCTATTCGTTCGTGTCCGGAGAACGGATGGACTTCCTATACGAACGAATTACATTTTTGAGATGTGAATTTGTTTTTGAATCTATTTTCATCCGTGAGGAGAGATGAGAATCCTATCCGATTGAATCCGAATTCAGAGCCTTGTCCAATTTCATCCGTTGGACGTATGAACTTTCAATCAGAATGAATGAGGATTTTTTCTTGACATCATGTCAGTGCGCTCAATCCAATTTGATCCAGACTTTCAGATAGAGACTGGATTCGAATGTATCCGATCAATGACCTGTATCCGTTTCCATCGAAGAAATGTGTCAAATTTGAATCCGTCTGAATCCAAAATTACACGTAGAAAAGTGCCTCCTTGGAAAATAGTATAGTTCACTATTTTATGTAGTAAAAAGTATCTTTAATATGTTTTCAGTAGAATGAACTATGTAATTCATTGATCATGCGATGTGAAATATTGGAGAACGTAACCTCACGTAGTATCCTTATGAATCACTATGAGAATTTTGAATTTCTGTAATTTTCATCACTGAATTTGAATTTTTATGCGCTACAAATCAGTATGCGACGTAATAAAGTTTCCCATGTCACATATCGGGGGCGGCCCTGCTACGTACGTGAGCGAACTTTACTATTTTTTCAAGATCTCTTTTCTCTGTGTATGCTGTCGCGGAATTATAGTTCCGAATCCATTTTTTAATGTTTCATTTTTGTTCATCCTGGAGGAAGAGGCAAGCTTCATTTAGACCGATTAGATAAAAACTGATATCTCGTCATTCCGAAGTGACTTATCCCGAAATTTTATATCAAAACATTTTATGTGCCAAAATTCAAATTCAAAATTTCGACATATCAAATTTAGAAATCTCGAGATACAAAATTTCAAGATATTAAACCTTTGGGACATTGAGATGTCACCCTGAGATATCTATTCCGGATGACGCAAGATATATGAGGTCCGTTTGTTCTAATATGCTCTAAGTTGTTCCGCCTTGTGCCAAACCAATCATTCTTATAACTGAAATCAGTGAATGAAAAATATTTGGAGCAGGTTGAGACAAGATGGAACACGTGGAACAAATTCAGCTATGAGCTGGATTTGTTAAGCACGTTCCTAGTTGCTTCAACTTTTGCTCCAAATATTTGTGATTCGATGCTTCCAATTATAAAAGTCATCCCTACTGAAAATTTCCAGTCATGCATTCGCAAATTCGCAAGGATCTCGCATGGGAATCAAGTGGGTCGCATGGGTCTTCGCATGGGAATCGAGTGGATTGCATGGGTCTTCACATGCGAAGCGAGTGGGTCGACCCACGTGATTCCCATGCGAGACCCATGCGAATTTGGGAATCCATGACTGAGGATTGACAGTCGGGATGTGATTGGTTTGGTACAAGTTGGAGCAGCTTAGGGCACGTATAAGGAACGAATTTATTATGAAACAATTGAAATGGACGGAATTGGATAGAGGAAACCGCGGCTATCGTGAAGGTGCAATGTATGAAAACGGATAGAGCCGAAAACATCGAGTTCGGATACGAACGGATACATTATAAAATGACAGGCGTGGATAGAAATGGATAAAAGTAAAGGAGGACTATCAGAGATGTCAATGAATAGAAATGGATACGATTTCTCCGAAGTAATCGGATGAAAATAGATAAAACTGGATGATACACATTCTGGAAAGAACCGGATTGGAATGGATAAATTGCATTCCGGCAACATTAGGCATGACGGGATAGAAACGGATAAAGCTTATTAGGTTGGTATCGTAAAGCACCGGATAAAACCGGATGCGATTTATATTCAAGCCCCGGATATTATATGGATACATTCGGATACAATTTCTATGGGGCCCAATAATCTGCTATCCACTTTGCGGATTAAAATTGATTAGAATCCTATGCGTATTGCGGATGACATTGGATCAGGAAAAACCGGAACAGGAATAGGATTCAAATGGATGCATATTAAATCCTATCCATTTCCATCCAACTTTTCCAACAGGGGAATGAAAAATAATTGGACCGGATTCAATGTCTATACCGCAATCAGTATGAAAATGAATAGAATGATGACGACTCGAAAATTCAATTCATGGATCAAAAATGATATACTCGATTCAGTATTCGGAATGATTAAAGATTCAAATGGATTGCATTTTCAGGAATACAATTATATTAGGATCAAATTTGGCTTGATTTGGATGATTTTCATTCGTCTTGGAATAAACGTCACAGAAATAGATTCGTATGGTTTTAAGTTGATAGAAATCCAATTCATTCCTTTTTCGATTTCCACTAGAGAAGCATGGTGATTATAGACGCACTTTATCCAGGCCATAACATGTACTCTTGTACAGCAGCGTAGGTTAAGCGTTAGGTAGTTGATAGAATAGGTTAAGCGTTGAGTAGGCAGGTTCGGTATTCAGATGGGTGGTCGGTTGGTCGGTCAGTTACGGTGAAAAATACGAGGGTGGATTGATAAGTTCCCGGCCTGACCAAGAGATGGCGCCACTAGGCCTACCTTGAGGTGGCGTTCTATAGTACCATCCTTAGATAGCTTGTAGCTATAGTTTCAGTCCGATCGCCATGTTAGTTTAGTTTTGAGAGCACGCTGACCAAGACGCCTCTGTGTTTTTCGTAAAAATGGAAAAGCTGGAAAATCGTGCTGTCATCAAATACTTTTATTTGAAGGGGTTAACGCCGAAGGAAATTAAAGAAGAGATGGACTCAACACTGGGGACATCCTCCCCATCATATTCAACCGTTAAGCAGTGGGTTTCCGAGTTTAAAAAGGGTCGTGTGAGCACCTCTGATGAGCCTCGCTCAGGACGCCCCATTGAGGTCACAACTCCAGATATGATCGAAAAATCCATCAAATAGTGCTGAAAGATCGCAGATTAAAAGTTCGTGAGATAGCTGAGACCTGTAAGATGTCATATGAACGTGTACAAAATATTTTGCACCAACATTTGTATATGGAAAAGCTCTGTGCAAGATGGGTGCCGCGTTTGCTAACAGTCGACCAAAAATTGATTCGAAAGAACATTTCTACCGCCAATTTGGCGTTGTATAAGCGTAATCCAAGCGAATTTTTGCGTCGATTCGTAACCGTTGACGAAACTTGGGTCCACCACTACACTCCTGAAACCAAAGAACAGTCTAAACAGTGGATTGGACCAGGGGAACCAACTCCAAAGAAGGCAAAAACAATTTTTTCGGCGAACAAGGTTATGGCTACTGTTTTTTGGGATGCAAGAGGTATTATATACATTGATTACCTTGAACAGGGTAAAACTATCACTGGTCAATACTACGCAGACTTATTGCAACGTTTGAGCCACGAAGTGAAAATTAAACGACCTCATCTGGCGAAGAAAAAAATCTTGTTTCATCACGATAACGCACCAGCGCACACGTCAATCGTTGCGATGGCTAAAATCAACGATCTGAAGTTTGAATTAATGCCGCACCCTCCCTACTCTCCAGACCTAGCCCCGAGTGACTATTATCTGTTTCCTAACCTCAAAAAATGGCTTGGCGGTAAGAGATTTGCGGACAATGAAGAAGTAATCGAAGCTGTAAATGGGTATTTTGAGGAGCTCGACGAATCAGTCTATAGAGATGGCATAACTAGACTAGAACACCGCTATGAGAAATGTATCAGCCTTGGAGGAGATTATGTTGAGAAATAAAAAAAAAAAAATTCTTAAAAACGTTGTTTTTCTTGGTCAGGCCGGAAACTTATCAATCCACCCTCGTAGGTAAATGAAAGATACCACGCACGGTAGATTTTCAGTGTTTGAAACTTCCACATTTCTCGCCAATAGACCATCATCAGACACCAAAATTAATTTTTTTTTCTACTTTTCATGCATTGAAATGGATGGAGCAAATACTTATCCTTGTGAATATAAAAAAAATGGTGCAGAAAATGACATTGAAAGTGGATAGAAATGGATACTAAGTTCATCCAATTTCGTGTCGGATTTTTCCTTTTCCTAATCCATTTTTGTGGATTGAAATGGATAAACCAGATTCCTATTCAGGTCAATGTCAAAAAGCGGCGCAGAAAATGACGTTGAAAATAGATAGAAGCGAATACAAATTTTTCTATCCATTTCTATCCTCGATTTTCACTAGGGATATCATTCCAAAGCTCTTTTCAAGACCTTCCGATTGATATATACAACTCAGTTCCATATTTTTTTGAACTCACGCTTTTCTGTCAAAATGTCGATATATAATATAAAATATTGTGTCTTAATTGGTAATGCTCTCTACTGAGTTGGTTGACATACCTCCAATAAGATAGAAAGACAAAAGTCGATCACTTCCTCCGATCTCCCTTTCACTTCTATTGGAGTTGTGTCAACTTACCCAGCAGATGGAGTGCTTGAAGTAGTCTCTTCCGTTTCCACACTGAGAAAAAGGTTTCCTTCTGACAAATCAACGCATTTGGTTGAACATTTTCAAGAGGTATTGTTTCATACAAATAAGACTTATTCATTATAACCAAACATTGTATTGAATCAAAAAATTCATATTTATTAACCATAACCAAATCATTTATTTGATTCAAACTGATCGAAATTGATTTGAATGAATACCCAAGTTGTAGTAGGTTCCTGAAAGATAGAGGGCAGCACGAATGTGGAGAGAAAAGAGAAAGGGGAACGGCGTGGCAGTTGTAACGTGTCTGCGAAGATAGTCATGTCAGTTGTAGAATGATAAAATGGAATGAAAGAGAATTTGATCAGTACAGTACAATTATTGATCATTCAAGTATAAATAGTACATGGCGCAGTCGTGAATCGTTTAAATCAACAGAGATTCAGTGGGAAGAAGAAAGAAATAGTTGTAACAATGGCAGTGTCAGGATATAATTTACCGGATCGGCTAGATTTAACCGCGAGCAATATGGCGGAAGAATGGAGAAGATTCAAACAATCATTGGAAATTTATCTGATGGCAGCTGATCTATCGGGGAAATCCAATGATCGTAGAATAGCGATTCTATTGAATCTGATCGGTGAAGAGAGTGTAAAAATTTATAATACTTTTGTATTTGGTGAAAATGAGAAGACATTCGCGAATATTCTCAAGAAATTTGAAGAATACTGTGAACCGAAAAAGAATATCTCACATGCGCGTTATCTGTTTTACGAACGTAAACAAGAAGAGAGTGAAAAGTTCGATAATTTCTTGACTGATATCAAGAATTTGGCGAAAAATTGTGCATTGACATCTGAAGATGAAGCTGTGAGAGATAGACTGGTATTGGGTTGCAATGATTGAGATACGCAGAAGAAAATTATTGTAGAAGGTGACATGGAACTGCAAGATGTAATAAAAAAATTTAGATTAGCAGAACTGACGAAAAAACAAGCGACGGAAGTGCAAGGCAAAATGGTGGAAGTTAATAAAATAACTAAAAAAGGAGAAAATAAGAAATGGGAAGAAGAGGGTACGCGAGGAGCATCGAAGACTTTGCCTCCTGCGTCGGTAAAATCGTCATCCAACGTGATCAACTGTCAGTGGTGTGGTCGTCAACATGTGGCAAGCAAAGAAAGATGTCCAGCGTGGGGTAAAGAGTGTTCGAAATGTCATCGTCTCAACCATTTCGCCAATGTATGCAGAACAACAAGTAGAGATGTCAAAATAATTACGTCGGAATGGGAGAGTGATGAACGTGATGATAATGAGTTTTATTGTTATTCGATAAATGTAAAGAATTATAATTCAATTGACTGGCATCAAGAAGTATTATTAGAAGGGAATTTAAGTTGCGAATTTAAATGAGATACCGGCAGTGATGTGAATTTAATACCTTATAGGTTATATCAGCAGTTGAAACAAAATAAAAATATGAAAGTTGAGAGATCTAGAATCAAATTGCAGGCATATAATGGTTCGGAAATAAAAGTATTTGGTACTGTGTTGTTAGAAGTAAAGATGAAATCCAAATCTTATTATATGGATTTCACTATAACTGAATCGAATTATCAACCAACTTTAGGCAAAGATTCGTGTGTTACATTGGGTTTGATAGAGAGAAAAAAGGTAAACACAATTATTGATGAATCTAATAAGCAAGAAATAGTAAAACAATATCGACATGTATTTACAGGTAAAGGAGAATTCCCAAACAAATGTAGATTGTTATTGAAAGAAAATGCTGAATCTGCCTCTAGACCACCACATCGAGTTCCATTACAACTAAAAGAAAAACTGAAGAAAGAAATAAATCGTTTATGTGAATTAGGAGTAATTTCAAAAGTGGATGAGCCGACGAAATGGGTGAACAGAATTGTCATTGTAGAAAAAGATGATGATACAATCAGAGTATGTTTGGACCCGCGAGATTTAAATAAATGTATTCTTGAAAAATATTATGAGATACCTACGATAAATGATTTGAAAAGTAAAATTGGGAAGGCAAAATATTTTTCTGTATTAGATCTGAAGGAATCGTTTTGGCAAATTAGGCTAACAGAGGATAGTCGCAAATATTGTACGTTTTCTACCATTTATGGTAATTATTGTTTCAATGTATTGCCGTTTGGCTTGGAAATTTCTGCTGAAGTATTTCAAGAAAACTGTGTTTCTTCGTTTGCAGACATTGAAGGTTTATTCATATATATTGATGATTTTTCAGTTTTTGGAGAAACGAGAGAAAAACATGATGCAGCTTTGGAAAGAGTGCTTAAAAGAGCCGAAGAATGGAATATAAAATTTAATCTCAAAAAATTTCAATATCTGCAAAATATCACGAGGTACTTTGGTCATGAAATTGTAGATGGATGTTTGATGCCAGATGAAGAAAAAATTCAAGCGATCATTGATTATGATACACCCACTGATAAAAAGAGTTTACAAAGTTTAATAGGATTCATAAATTATCTAAGGGAATTTATACCGAATTTGTCAGAAATAATTAGTCCATTGAGAGAGTTGTTGAAAAAAGATGTGCATTTTATGTGGAACGAGATTCATAATTGAGTGTGTGCAAAAAATCAAGAACATTTTAATAAGTCCGCCAGTATTGCAAAATTTTGATCAGAATTTGCCAATAGTCATTCAAACAGACAGTTCTAAAAATGCTATAGGCAGTGTTTTGTTACAGAATGGTCACTCAATTCCGTTTGCATCTAAAAGTTTATCTAAAAACGAGTGTGAATATGGCTAAATTGATAAAGGATTCTTAGCGATGTTGTTTGCGTGTGAGAAATTTCACTATTACATTTACGGTAGACATGCAATAGTGCAGTCAGACCATCAACCTCTTGTCGCATTGATGAAAAAGGAAATAAATGCAATCAATCCTCAACGCTTGAGAAAGATTAGGGTTAAGTTGAATATTCATGATATTGAAGTGAAATATGTACATGGGAAGAAAATGTTTATTGCAGACGCAATGAGTCGTGCATCTTCTAAAGCTAAATCGGACCCAATAGGAGAGTCATTAGGGAAAGCAGTTCACACAGTGAATGTGAGTGATGAACTCTTATCTGAGATCCGTCGTGAAACAGAAAATGATCATTGCTTCAAACGACTTTGCATTCTATATAATAATGGCCATGTGATAGAAGTAAAGTACCTAATTCAGTGAAAATATATCATAAATTTAAGAATAAGATATTTCTAGAAAGTGATATTGTATATTTTGAGCATAGAATTATTGGTCCACTTTCTATGATAAAGAAAATTTTAGAAAAGTTGCACCGATCACATTTTGGGATAAACAAAACAATGGCTAGAGCAAAATCTCTTTTCTATTGGCCGAATCTAAATAATGACATCATTGAAACTGTATCTAAATGTGAATTATGTGAAAAATATAGTGCCAAGAAGTCAAAAGAGTCCATGATTACTAACGAGATACCAGATCTACCATTTAAGAAATAGGGTGTGATTTTTTAAAGTTTTCAGGGAGGAACTATTTAGTTATTGCAGATTATTATTCCAAATGGTTTGAACTAGTCGAAGTCAATTCGTTATCTGCGTCAACTGTAATTATGATTTGTAAAAACGTTTTTGCGATTCATGGGACACCTGAAATAGTAAGGGCAGATAATATGCCATTTAATTCTCTAGAATTCAATGTATTTTCAAAAGAATGGGGATTTTCGATTATAACATCGAGTCCAAATTATCCAAAGTCAAATGGGTTCATAGAGAGGATAGTAGGAATTGCAAAGAACATTCTAAGAAAATGTAAAGAGAAGAATATTGATAAGGAATATGTATTACTAGAATACAGGAAAACTCCGATATTAGGTTCATCGTATACTCCAACCCAATTATTGTTTAGTAGACTAACTGGGAGTCAATTCCCAACCCACAAACGATTATTGAAGCCTAAGATTGTGAAAGATTTTGGTAGATACCAGGAGAGAAGAAATTTCATAAATAAGAGTAATTATGACAAAGCAGCAAGACTATCAAATCAGAAGTTTTTTGGAAATCAAAAAATTTGGTTTCGAAGAGACAATTTGTGGGTACCAGGGAAAATGAAAAAACAACATTATACTCCTAGATCATTAATTGTTGAAGATGAAAATGAGAAAGAGTTTAGAAGGAACACCTCTCATGTTAAACCAAGATTAGTATCTATTTCTGAAGGAACGAACGACGGTGTAAATGATGCACAATGTGTAGATTGTCAAAGTAACGATGAATCTATAGTTGAGAATGTAAGGCCAAAAAGACTTGTACCTCCAAAATATTTGGAAGATTATCATTTAGATAATAAGAGGAAGATGTAGTAGGTTCCTGAAAGATAGAGGGCAGCACGAATGTGGAGAGAAAAGAGAAAGGGGAACGGCGTGGCAGTTGTAACGTGTCTGCGAAGATAGTCATGTCAGTTGTAGAATGATCAAATGAAATAAAAGAGAATTTGATTAATACAGTACAATTATTGATCATTCAAGTATAAATAATACACAAGTAGCAACCGAACGTTGCATATATACCATGAACGTTCATAGTATATCTAAATATACTATGAACGCGCATAGTATATATACAACATTCTGATGCTACTAGGGTATGACTCCTTCTTAAATTTAGATTTCTTGTATCATAATCGGTATGAAGTTGACTGAAAGTAATATGTGCTGTATTTATCAACTATGCGGTGAAGTAAATATTAACAAATATTTCTTTGGCCATATCCAACTATACGATTTCTTTACTATAAACAAATCTCATTTGATTCAACGAATCCTTTTTTTCAGTGCACTCTATCTAATTCTCTCTGGGTACAAGAATCCCATTGTTGACCAAAAATTGAAGTCACCACTTTCATGCTCTGTACGGCAGAATTACGCTTCCATGAATTCTATGGAATTTGTATTTTTTCTCATACGTTTTATGTACTTTGAATATCACTATAACAAAATTCCTCCTGAGAATTTAGGAGAAGTGACAGTAATTTTTTATAGCCACCTTAATCTGAATTTTCAGACAAATTTCACCGAATTTCAAGAAACATGACTTTGTTTTCAGAATACGTTCCGAAATTCAGTTGATGTTTCAATTGAATAAAATTTATCTGAATATTCCGAAGAAAGCGGCTGGAAGAAATTACAGTTACATTTTCGTAAATTTCAGAGGGAGTTTTACTTCCTCGTTAGAGAGAAGCTTTGTGATCGTTTCCGGGGACCGAAAATTTCTTTGTCTCCAAACTCAAAATCTCCAAGGCCAAATTTTTCTCTGAACTCCGGGAAAATTCTTGGTTTCGTGTCTGTCTGTCTGTCTGGATGTGAGCACTTTTGCGAACACGTATATCTTCCGTTCTTATTATCCGATCGTCACGAAATTTTTACCACAGTTATGTGTAGTGTCGATAGTGGTCCCATATAAGTTTCAACCTGATTCTCACAGAAGAACGAGAGGAATGAGGAAAAAGATCATCAAAAATGTTGATTTTTGCGAACGCGCATATCTCCGTTTCCTATTATCCGATTGCAAAGAAACTTATCCCACGTTCCAATCATGATTCGATAGTGGTCCCATATGAGTTGCATACCAATCGGTTGAGAACTGTGGAAAATTCTTTTTTTGCGATTCGCCTTATTCGACAATATTTCGAAAGCATGCCTTCCCTATGTTCGTATCATACGAATACCATGAAACTTTGAGCATATTCAATTTATGAGGTTTTGATTGTACGGTATAAATTCCAGGCAAATCGGAATTGAGGGAAGAGAAAGGTGAGCATTAAGCTTCGAAACAGAATTCCAAAATTTTGTACATGTCGCTATTAAGCGGATATCGCGCGTTCCAATTATCCGACCTTCATGAAATTTTCACCACGGTTATATGTAGTGTTCATAGTGATCCCATTTAAGTTTCATCCTAATTCTCACAGATAAACGGGAGGGGAGGGGGGAAATGTTATCAAGAAAACTCTGCCGATTGAATGACACAAAGCTTCCTCGTTTCTATCCAAGTACCATCATAATACTAATATCATAATAAGTAATCATAATACCAAGAATGGACTTGGACAGAAACGAGGAAGCTTTGTGCCATTCAATTGGCAGAGTTTTTTCACAGTTATGTGTTCGGAATACCCTTGATGTTTCACTTGACGCTCGGGATAAGCTTAAATCTACATTCCAAATGAATACGTTCCTTACACTTCCTAATACACGCTTCCTTCCCACCTGTCATTGTTGTTTGTTTCAGATATTTTTTAGTGTGAGCATTTGAAATGTATGCAAAAGTGTGAGAAGTGCAATAACTGTGTTGGAAAACGTATCTGTCAAAAATGCCCAATCACTGTTTCTTCAATAAACAGTGGTTGGATTTTAAACTCTATCCAGTTTTTCTGAATGGCTAGATATTGTATCAAAGGATTTATCGTCAGCATTTTGTAAAGTCTGTGCCAAATCATTCAAGCTAAGTAATATGGGCAAACAAGCTGTGATATCTCATTCCAAAGGCCCAAAACATTTATCAAATTTGGATATAAAAAATTCCCAGCCAAGGATTACTAATTTTATTCAGAATGATGGCAAACAAGCTTGTTCTTCGAATAAAAGTCTTGAAGTCATGCAATCGGATTCCCGTAATCGTCATGTTACCATGGAATCATTTACAATAAACGATGATGATGTAACTTCAGCTGAAATAATATGGTCCTCAGAGGTTGTTACCAATAACATGTCCCTTAATTCTTGTGATGAAACTGCAGTTGCATTTCATAGAATGTTTCCAGATAGCAGAATTGCCCAAAATTTCACTTTAGGAAGAACTAAAGCCTCTTACGTAGTCAACTATGGACTGGCACCATACTTCAAAAAATGTCTCGAACAAGATTAAAAAAATTGTGATTTTCACGTTATACGTTTTGACGAATCTTTGAACAATGTAGCACAACGTTGTCAAATAGATTTGTTCATACGATTTTGGAATAACAATAGTCAACGATTGAATACGAGATACTGGGATAGTGTTTTTCTGGGACACTGCTGAAAACTTATTAGAAGGATTCCTTAGCGGTTTATCTCTGTCATCAGAGAAATTGCTACAAGTTTCAATGGATGGACCAAATGTAAATCTCAGTTTTCTTAGGAAACGAATAGATAAGATGGCATCAGAAAATCCAGATGGTCAATCGCTGATAGACATAGGAGTATGCGGATTGCATACGATGAATGTTGCAATTAAAACAGGCCATCAACAAGCGGAATGGAATGTATACAATGTTCTAAGAGCTATGTACTGCCTTTTCAAAGATAGTCCAGCGCGTCGAGCTAAATACACTGAAATTACAGGAAGCAAACAATTCCCACTAAAATTTACTTCTGTTAGATGGTTAGAAAACAGTGTTTGTATCGAGCGAGCCTTGAGAATATTTGATGATGTTGCTCTATTTATCCAAGACACTTCCATTCCTGATAATCACATGTTACGTCAAAACTCTTTAGAAGTTTTCTATAACGGGTGAGTGTTGAAGGATTTATCGAATCGAAGTCCGATAGACCCTTTGATACCCCGCTTTAGTAGGAATAACCTATCAAGCACCGGGAAAGGATGTTGTTAATTGAAGATTGCTTCACTATTTAAGATATTAACAAAGAAATTTTATTCCTATTTATTAAATACATTAATATTAGGTATATAGCTTACATGAGAATATTTATCATTGTGAATGTAAATTTAATCTTGAATTATGAGAGTTGAAGTTATTGAACATACGGAATAAGATTGAATTTAGAAGGTATCTTTGTATTTTGGATTAATTTAGGGTTTATGAAAAGAGTTCACGAACAATCTTATGAGTTCATAAGGATTGAATAGGTTTTAACAGTGCAGTTTAAGATGACTTGGAATTGAATGAGATTCAATGAGACTCAATTGTATATCAAATATGGTTTCAAATTGAATATAAGGGGGTTATTAGTTTTTTTGAATTTGGTAGAATTGAAGTTAACTGGATTCAATTGTATTCAATCGTTTTCAATAGTTTATAACTTGAATAAGCCTACTGTAATCTCAAAGTGAGGGTAATTTGAATGATGATTCGATAAGATGAATTTGAATTGAATTGAATTTGAATTGTACTGAGTTGAATTGAATTGATTCGAATAGAATTTATTTCAATTGGATTCAATTGATTTCAATTGAATTTAATTTTGATTGAATTGAACTTCAATTGATTCGGATTGAATTTATTCTAATTGGATTTGATTGATTCGGATTGAATTGAATTTTGATTGAATTGAACTTCAATCGATTCGAATTGAATTTGATTTAATTTTGATTGAATTGAACTTCAATTGATTGAGATTGGATTTATTCTAATTGGATTTAATTGATTTGAATTGAATTGAATTTTGATTGAATTGAATTCAATTGATTTGGAGTGAATTGAATTTGATTGAATTGAACTTCAATTGATTCGGATTAAATTTATTCTAATTGGATTTAATTGATTTGAATTGAATTCAATTTTGATCGAATCGAACTTCAATTGATTCGAATTGAATTTATTTTAATTGAATTGAAATTGCATTGTATCTGATTGTATTATTGTTCAAGTTGAATTGAATTGATTTGAATTGAATTGAAATTGCATTTAATTGTATTATTGTTCAAGTTGAATTGTAATTGTATTCAATTGATTTCAATTGAATTTGAATTCAATTGATTTGAAGTGAATTGAATTTGTAATGATTGAATTGGAATTGAATTGAATTCAATTAAATTAATTTGAATTTAATTGATTTTAGGTGAATTGAATTTGTAATGATTGAATTGGAATTGAATTGAATTTAATGGGGTTATATTAATTCTTCAAGGGAATTAAGGAGAGGAAAGATGATTGCTCAGTTAACTTCATTGCAATCAGGGTTAGGACGAGATAGGAATTAATTGAATAGGAAAGAGCCTTCATGTGACGAGCACAAATGCTACAGTCAAGTGTGAAAGTTGGTTTTGGGTGAAGGATTTTTCTCTTTATTGACAGTATCTACATGAGAATTTCTCTCGATAGATCTGTCTACAAGGAGGATTTCCTTGGGTATCCCATTCTTCCTTGTGAATAAATATTTCTCCTCTGATTTTAACGGATCCTAATAAAAGTTGGAGTGAGTCTAATTTTCTAGTCAATCTCACTAAAGTTTCTTCGCTTTCAATCAGATTCTTCAAGAAAATCTTCTTTTTTCTTCCTGATTCTGGTAAGGTTCCCTTCCTTACGTCATCTTGGTGATGTTTTATCCTGTTCTCAACTCCTTTGATTCTACTTTTGAAAAGGGTTATTTTATTTTCAATTTCTCGTTCCACTAAAAAGAGAGAAGGAAAATATTTCAATTTCGCAAAGTATATACAAAAAAAAAAGAAATTCCAAAAGAAAAGGGTGCAAAATTCCTTATATGAAAATCTTGGATACTTCTCTCTACTCCGAAAATTGTTGAGAGAAGTTGGTGAATCTAGAAATTTTCGTCTTATGAAGTTTAATAAATATTTGTTGCAATAAGAAAGGACACTGAATTCCTGAACCCACCCAAATGGTGCTAAAGCACTTACTTTTGGTATTGATTGTTCCCCACGAGAGTCGCAACTACTCGTCTCGTTCTTGGTTAGTGATGATTTATCAAAACTGCTATGTGGTCCTGGTTGTCTAACTCAGGACCGTTGTACCGCCTTCGTTGCGATTTCAAAAATCGTTTCTGATGAAGCAGCTCTCCGATGAACAAGTGAACTCTCCTGAGTTAAGTTAAATTTGCTGGATGAAGTTGAGGTATGTTTTTAGTTAGTGAATCCTGAGCGAAGTGTGTGGGATTACGAAAAACTCGCGTTATTTATAGGATGTGGATCTCGCTGAAGGAAGCTGATTGGTTGGAGGTAGTTTGGAAGGGTTTCAGAGGTGTTCTAGCCAATGGAAGGCTTGGGTTCCTCTCACCAACGGCTTCGAACGATTCAAAATTCGAGACCGTTGCGCGCTCCGTCTACTAGAGGAATCGTGAACTAATGCATTCTATGTTTTGCATTTGCTTCGAGAAAACCGATTTTCTGATAACTCCAATTCTCATGTTTTTCAGGGTTTAAAGATAGTTGAATATCAGTGATAATGAATATTTTGATTATTTTTTGTATATACAAGGGGGTGAAAATGTTTCCTAATAGCTTTATAAAAAATTATGTGTAGATTACATAGAATTTCTAAAGTTTTACAAAAGTTATAGGATGTATATCCATGTATATATGAACGTTATATGGAATTATAACGAAATTTGAATGAAACTCACACGAAATATACAAGAATTATATTTGAAGATTATATGAAACACATAAAATCTCATGTTAATCTCATACAAATTTGCATAGAACATAAAAGTTCGCATGGGACCCACATGGAAATCTTATTGATACTCGTGAGAGATCCATTGAAAAATAAGCATACTTTTTGAATTGCATGTAAGACGCATACTATATCTAAAAAAAAATGCACCCAGAGAAATTCCCAGGAGCCACAGCCATCACAAATTGGCTATGTTTTATATTACTATTGAGAAAAGTTGCAGTAACTAAGTCTTACAACTATTTACTCTATCTCCATAATTGTGATAACTGCTTACCATGATGAAAAATGGAACCTCTAAACAGCCATGTAAAAATAGTTGTTGAGACCATAAAAACTTCTCTCAGTGCTTTTAAATCTATTTGGATCCAAAAGCAATTCGTTCTTTATTATTATGAATGTTGTAAGAGGGTTCAAATTTATATATAAAAAAGAAGTAATTGGAGGACGAAGTCCATTCAAAATTGGTTGAAAAGAGGAATCTCATATTCAATTATAAATACTTGCAAACAATAATTATTTCTTATTGTTTACTAGTTTTTTTTCGATATTTGGATACAAATTGAATAGAGGCATTGTATCGAAATACCGGCGACACAATTCTTTGCACAAATGCCCAAATGTCTGTACTTGATGACCCCTTTATGGCTGGGGCAATAAGGTACGCGCCTCCGTTCCAGTAAAGAGGTCATAAACGAGTGCCCAGGTGTCTATACTTAATGAGCCCTTTATGGCGGGGGCAATAAAGTACGCGCCTCCGTTCCAATGAAGAGGTCATAAACGAGGGCAAGGAGAGGTTTCTCGGTTTTTCCAATCTCTTGGAAAAAACGGTACTCTTGAAGGTACTTGGGGGCGCCAAGCCAGTTCGCTTCCGTTACCTACGAAGCATGGGTATCGGTAAATGAGTACGCCACTCTCCCAACGCTCGATACATCATGTATACTTTGTAACATTTTATGCGATTGAATTGTTGGGCCTTATGCCGCGAATTATCTCGTGTGCGTGTGTTTGTGCTATACAGCACTTGTAAACGTTAAGCAGAAAAATTTGAGAAAATTTGGCGTCTACGTTACACACAACCAGCAAATTCTTAAGAATGCCATGGATGATTCACTTTTAAAAATACAATTAGCTGCTTTGCATGTGATTTTTTCAGAATGTGAACCATTTCTAAGAAGATTTCAAAGCGACAAGCCTTTAATACCTTTCTTATTTACTGCCCTTTCAAGACGTTGTCAAAAATCTTATAATCAGAATTGTTAAACAACAAATCATTTCTGAAGCTAAAACGGCTCATCACCTATAGTCTATTGATTTATATCACAATGAAAATTTAATACCAACCAAAAACATAGGTGTGGGATATGAAGCTAAGAGGATGCTCAAAGGTGCGAAATGCAGTGAAAGAGACGAACAATTATTCAAGAGCAGTTTTAGAAAATTTTTAGTCGCTACCATTGAAAAACTTCGAGTAAAAAGTCCATTGAAATCCCATTTCGCTCGTAGTTTAACGTGCTTTGATCCTAAAATAATTAGTTGGCAATCTGCTTTAGGACTGAAGAGAATTGACATTGTTCTGGAAGAATTACATGCCACTAAAATAATTAACGGTAATATTGCTGACAAAGCAAAGAAACAATATCATAATATGACTACTGAAATACAAAATAATGATAAATGGAAAAACAAGTTTGATAAGTTTATTAGTGATTGTAATGATACGATTGGACTCGATGAATTTTATCACTCATTAATTGGTGTTGATAAGACTCATCATGAGTTATGGCATGTGATGAAAATTTGTCTCATTATGTCTCACGGAAATTGTTCAGTTGAGAGTGGATTTCCAGTAAACAAATGTTTACTTGTGGAAAATCTTTTAGAAGAATCATTCATAGCACAAAGAATTATACGCGATTCGATAAAAAGCCTGGGAGGGACGAAAAATATCATCATAACCAGAGATATGTTGACTGGAGTAAGAGGTTCGCGTAAGAGATATCAGGCATATTTGGATGGAAGAAAACGGTTGATTGCAGTAGAAGATGAAAAGAAAAATTGAACAACAGTTGGAGCAGATTGAAGACAAAAAGAAAAAACTTCAACCTGTACAGGACAAAGAAAATATCAAATTAGAGCAGGAGAAGAGAATCCTTGAACAAGAGAAGAAAAAGGACCGATAAATTATATTTTTGAAGAATGGAAATTTCAAAAGCAATCACCTTGGAAATTCAATAAAAATATTTTCTTATCTATTTCTAAGTAATATAATAGTCTTGTCTTTTAGATTTCTGATGCCATTCTTAGCTTTATTCGACCTCAACTGTTCCAAAGAAGTGTTTATATTTTTATTTTGGTTGATTTCTTGGTTTGATTATTTGAGTTGGAAAATTGACTGATTTAGTTTTATATGTTCTTATGTTGTTTGTAAGAAATAAGCTTTTTATTAATGGGGCTGAATCATTCAATACTCATATCCAAGTGTTCATTTTTATATTGAAAGCTGTTATCATTCCATGGAATATATATATTTAATATAATTGATATTATTACGCACATTTCACATAAAATCGATGCGATAAAATAAAAGTCCATATATTTCATAATTTGCCCATTTATCATTATTTATGTTCCCAATTATCCTCATGATATAGTATTGCATGATTCATTATAGGTTTTTGATCACATAGTTAGACAGAAAATAGAATAAGACAGACATGAAAGGGTGAAGATATCATATAATTTCAATATTAGAAGTCAAACATTTTGGTCAGGGAAATTGAACTTGATAGTCAGGGAAAAGTCAGGAAATTTTTTTTCTTAAAGGCTGTGGACACCCTGGAAGTGGACTCGGCTTACATACAGGGTGATTCAAAATTCCCGCACTCTTTTTTGGGAGTAGATTCCTGATGAAATTCTAAAACGATTTGTCCTTTTGCACAATGCTCTCCGACGCATAATTTCGGAGATATAATTCATTAAAGTTGACTAATTATGAGGTGGATCCATCGGTCATCCAGGAGCGTCATAACAGAACAAGAGAGGAAGGTGCTTGCAGAGGGCGCTCATACGATCAGCTGATCGGTATAATCGATACGATTTACCAACATACAAATTGGTAAATTTTCTATGTAGAACGATTGAATTCGTCGACACTGTGGAAAAATTGATTATTGTCATGAATTCTTATCACGATATGCTGTAGGTGAAAGTTGTAATTTCATTAATGATTTTTATTACGCAGACAAATGTAAAATAGTGTTATTTCGTAGGGATAGGGATTCAAGTGGGAGAAAAAAGTATAACTACTCGTTTTCAATCAGAATTTTCATGTAAAGAAGAAAACATGAGAATTTTCATTCATCCGATACCCAATTTGAACGGTTTGATTAGTAAGTTTAACACAAGAGATTGGATTCCGAATCCTGTATTCTGATTGGTCGAGAATCAATGTATGTTAGAACAATCCTCGGCCGTTTCAAATGATTCTTCTGAAGAATGTGTTTTCGACTTATCCCAACCACAACATTGAACAATGATGAATTCATTCGAATTCACCCTTTTTACATCATTCGATGATTATAAAGGGTTTATCGAACGTTAATAACTTACGTGAGATCACTCAAGATCATTCATGTTTAAATCAAAATCTAATTCAAATTGTGTGCAAGTTCGAGCGCGTTTCTACGTGTAGAAAATGTATGCGTCCTAAAAAGGACGGATTTGGTTAATCTTCAAAGACAATTTTTTTTCCATTTGAAATAACAATAGGGCCATCGAAGTCATATGTGCTTTAAATGAAACTGTTTCGAGCTGTCACCTGATTGGTTGATTCGTATCACGAATGGTTGATTTAAGCTAAACAAACCGTATGTGATTACAATGTCAATCAAGTGCAATGATTGGGTCGTATACGATGTCACACCTTGTATTTTCGTCAAAATTGATGGATTCTGCAAGTTGAAGTAAGTTATTAACGTTCGATAAACCCTTTATAATCATCGAATGATGTAAAAAGGGTGAATTCGAATAAATTCATCATTGTTCAATGTTGTGGTTGGGATAAGTCGAAAACACATTCTTCAGAAGAATCATTTGAAACGGCCGAGGATTGATCTAACATACATTGATTCTCGACCAATCAGAATACAGGATTCGGAATCCAATCTCTTGTGTTAAACTTACTAATCAAACCGTTCAAATTGGGTATCGGATGAATGAAAATTCTCATGTTTTCTTCTTTACATGAAAATTCTGATTGAAAACGAGTAGTTATACTTTTTTCTCCCACTTGAATCCCTATCCCTACGAAATAACACTATTTTACATTTGTCTGCGCAATAAAAATCATTAATGAAATTACAACTTTCACCTACAGCATATCGTGATAAGAATTCATGACAATAATCAATTTTTCCACAGTGTCGACGAATTCAATCGTTCTACATAGAAAATTTACCAATTTGTATGTTGGTAAATCGTATTGATTATACCGATCAGCTGATCGTATGAGCGCCCTCTGCAAGCACCTTCCTCTCTTGTTCTGTTATGATGCTCCTGAATGACCGATGGATCCACCTCATAATTAGTCAACTTTAATGAATTATATCTCCGAAATTATGCGTCGGAGAGCATTGTGCAAAAGGACAAATCGTTTTAGAATTCCATCAGGAATCTACTCCCAAAAAAGAGTGCGGGAATTTTGAATCACCCTGTATATACCTTAACCACACATAACCCATACCTTATCTAATAAAGTTTTTAAATTTTTTACAATAACGAATTCCTTACTTATTTCTTTACTTTCATGTGTTTTTCAAATTTTATTCAACTTAACCTATACTATACCTCCTATAATATAACATTAACCTATACCATACCTCTCATAATATACATTTACTATACATTTACACTCACAATATACCTTTACTTTCACAGCCATCATCTTTGTACATTATTTTGCTTCTTTACATATCACATCTCAATCACTTTTCACATGTCATTCCTATCTTGATACTATTCATCTACTTCTCTATATTCTTTTCCTAATTTATGATCTCTTCTATGCTTCCTTTCCTTTATTTACTTTTTCTCTCTCTATCAAAAGCTCTGTTTTCTTCGCCTTTCTTTCTTCATAAGTTCCCTGTTTGATAATAATGTATGTCAATAATGAGAATTCATTTGATTATGTGACTTGAATCAATGATATTCGCTAATCAAATTTAATAATGAATTGATAAAATATTCTATAAAATTCTGCAACGAGAACCTTAATTCTCCCTCAGTTGTCTTTTCTGAACTCTTATAAATGAACAATCATTCATATTAATATTCGTAAATTTTCATGAAATTCCAATGTTACAAACTTGATAACTGGGATATTACAGCGATGATTTCCTCGGGAAAGGAAAATGTAACAAATTTCATTACTGGGATGTTACAGTGATGACTTTTTCGGGGAAGTAAAATGTAACAGACTTCATTACTGGAATGTTGCAGTGATTTCAGAACATCACCTGTTACGTAACGCCAACATCGCAGAAGTATAATGATGTTTCATCTGCAATGTGGTGGTTACATCCTGGTTACATTTGTTGAGAAGGAAATTACTACCAACCAGGACATTGCCGGTAACAAACAGGTTACATCACCAGTAACAAAATTGTTTGTCGCCGTTACGTTGCTGTGACAAACTGCGTTGGGTGGGTTCCTATACTCATTTTTCTTTTCACCTCCTCGATGCCTAGTCCATTTCTATTATAGAATTTCTCCCTTTCTATACTGTACCTCCCACCTACTCCTGTATTCTTTTCTTCCCAACATTTCTTGATTAAAGTTTCGTCTTTTGCTTTACCGACTCTCACCCCGTACCTCATACTTTTTATACCCCATGTAACTCTAAGTTTCTCTATATCTAATTCCTTACTTATTGAATATTTTGGTGTTTGAAAATCCAGATCAAACAGCTATATAACATAATCCATTTGTATTTTCTCAAGTTCTTCTTTCTCTTCCTAACCCCATATTTCAGGCCCATATGCCCTTACACTTCTTACTGAATAATTGAAGTTTCCACCTTCTTACAAAATCATTTGTACATACCCATTCTCCTAACTCCCATGTTTTATTAACTGCCATCCTTCCTTTATATTTCAGTTCCTTGATATGATCCTTGTCATTTCCTTTCCTATTAAATGTGAACCCTAAATATTTGAAAGTTTCTACTTCCTCTATTTCTTCCTCATCCCATACCTATTTATTTTTTCTTTGCCTTCCCTTCTTATTGAATATCAATATCTTTGTCTTCCCTATATTTGCCTTCAAATCCTTCTTCTTTAGGTATCTTCTCATTCTGGCCATCATATCCTCCATCGCCTCTCTGCTATTCGCCAAGATCACCATATCATCTGCGTATGCAAGTGTCCATATCCTCGTGTCCTTTAGTCTGATTCCTCCTACATTTCTTTCCTCAAATTTCCTATCCAAATCTGCTATATATAAATTGAATAAAATTGGGCTCAGACTACATCCTTGTTTTAATCCTTTTGTGACCCAAAACTCTCCGCCGCTGCTGCCCCCTCTACCTCCTCGTAGGTGCCCCCTTCTACTATCTTCTAGTAACACTTATGTTACAACAATGTCTTTGATTTTTTCCCATTTTTCCACTATTGTTGTTTCCTCTATTTCTTCTTCATCCTCTGTCTTATTTTTGAACATCTCAGTCGCCTCTCGATCCCATCTGATAATCTCTTCATATTTTCTTCCTTTGTTTTTGTCCTCTTTTTTTTCAATCCCTATTGTCAGCCGAACTTCCAATGGCATATGGTCTGATTCAATTCTATCCCCTATTTTAAATCCTTTCAACATTACCCTACTTTTTTTCGTTCATTATACAGTAATCTATAACGGTACTTCCTCTTGGTCCTATATATGTGAATTCACCTTCTACGTCGCCTTCTTAATTCTCGTTCAATAGATACCAACCATTTTCTTTAATAACTTCAATTAATTCCCTACCTTGATTACCTATCACCTTATCCTTACTCCTCTTCCAACATGTTTCTTGTTCCTCATTTCCTATATTACTGTCTAATTCTCCCGTTCTCATATCAAAATTCCCTCCTATTATCATATCTTCCCTATGTTCTCTCTCCAATCCCTTTTCTATTACATCTTTTATTCTCTCCTTTTCCATATCATACACCGTCGATATTTTGATATCCCTGTCTTTTACATTATAATGAAGCCAGGTCCTGTCGGATCTCCCTTCATTAATAAAAGAACAAACAAACAAAATAATGGAGAGAATAGGATAATGAAGAAAGATTAGGAATAATTCAATATCACTTGAACTGATTTGATTCGATTCAATTAGGACATGGGGAAGCCACGATCCAATTACAAATATATCCAGATGAAAATTGATGCATCCACAAGTCGGATGCTTTAGCTAGTGGGATGTAAGAATTTATTACGGAGTTGGAATCGTGGCGAATTCTTATATTCGAACCAAATTTTAAATATTCAGACTCCGGAATTATTAAATGGATCACAAGTCAAAATCATAGGAGATACAAAGTTATCAAATATATATATATATACAGGGTGGGGCATTTAAAGTGTCGCGGGCGTTTTTTCCAAAAATAAAATGAGATACGAGAAAATTTTTCGGACAAAAATTGTAGGGTATCGAGGGGGACATCCGATGGTGGCCTTGGCTTTGACCTCAAATCTCATCTTCAAGGGCATTCCGAGGTCAACTCTTGTTTTTTAAATAGCATCTCATATTTTTTACTGCAGATTTGGATTCTAGGTCAAAAACCAAGAAACTTTTGTCTGAACCATTTTCCTGAAATCCGCAAAGATGGCGCTCTAATCGATATTGTTCCATACTGAATCTGACATTAGAATAACTCGAAAACGAGGGGTCTTGGAGGAGAATGTTTCGGACAAAAGTTGTCTGATTCCAAGGGGGACCCCTTGAACTGAAACGGAGGTGATGGGGTATAACAGACAAAACACAACACATTTCAATCGTCTACATCACTTGGATAATTTTAATGCAGTAGATGCTCAAAATGATGGCCTTCGACTTCAATACACATTTCAAAACGTTTTACAAAAGATTGCTGAACTCGTGCTAAAATATCTTCATTGATGCTCGCGCATGCATTGATGATTCGTTGACGCATATTCTCAGGTGTAGTCGGTGCTTGTTGATAAACTGTATCTTTTATGTATCCCCATAAAAAAAATCTGAAGAAGTAAGATCCGGAGAACGGGCAGGCCAATGAACTGGTCCACGACGTCCTATCCATCGTCCAGGATAATCTCTGTCCAATATTTCTCGAGCTGTGACTGCATAATGGGATGGACAACCATCGTGTTGATACCACATATTCAATCGTTCCTGAATAGGTATGTCTTCAAGTAATGTTGGAAGTACTTGATCTAAGAAATGTCTGTACTTCTCTCCATTTAGCGTATCTGCAATGAAGTACGGTCCAATTACTCGAGATCGAAAAATACCACACCAAACATTCACAGCCCATTGTCTTTGATGCTCTACTTGACGTAACCATCTTGGATTTTCTGTCGCCCAGTAATGCATATTATGTCGATTTACTTGACCATGATTGGTGAACGTCGACTCATCAGAAAATAATATGTTGATGAAGTTGTTATTGTGCATTTGCGCTAGACCCCATCGACGAAACTGTACACGTTTTTCGAAATCATCACCGTGAAGGTCTTGATGCAAACAAATGTGATACGGATGGAATTTGTGACGTTTCAGTATTCGAAGAACACTTCTTCGAGAAATTCCCGAATGGAGTTCAATTTCACGAGAGCTCACGTGTGGATTATTGGCTACTGCAGCTAGTACATTAACTTCCGCATTTTCTCCGCTAACAGTTCTCATTCGATGTCGTTTCTCCCTTGTAACACTTCCCGTTTCTGAGAATAATTTTGTAATGCGTTGAAAATACCTAATGGATGGCGTTGTTCTTTCAGGAAATCGTTCTGCATACAAGTCATATGCTTGTCTGGGGTTCTTATGCACTTCACCGTAAATGTAGATCATATCGATCTTTTCAGAAACCGTGTATCGGATATCCATGATTTTCAATTTGTCATAAACCAAGTAATAATCAAATGTAACTGACAAACTGACTTTCAAAATCGTGAATTTTCACTGAACCCCGTCGTTTGTTTACATCGCGTGAGCTCTGAATGGTGGTAATGTAGACGATTGAAATGTGTTGTGTATTGACAACTTTTGTACGAAACATTCTTTTGCAAGACCCTTCGTTTTCGAGTTATTCGAGTGTCAGATTCAAAATGGAACAATATCGATTAGAGCGCCATTTTTGCGGATTTCAGGAAAATGGTTCAGACAAAAGTTTCTTGGTTTTTGACCTAGAATCCAAATCTGCAGTAAAAAATATGAGATGCTATTTAAAAAACAAGAGTTGATCTCAGAATGCCCTTGAAGATGAGATTTGAGGTCAAAGCCAAGGCCACCATCGGATGTCCCCCTCGGTACCCTACAACTTTTGTCCGAAAAATTTTCTCGTATCTCACTTTATTTTTGGAAAAAACGCCCGCGACACTTTAAATGCCCCACCCTGTATATATATATATATATCAATATATAATATGTACATGAATATGTATCTATTACAACATTTATTTCTTCCCCTATTAACCCCTTATTTATTTCTTGTGCTTCCTTCCCATTGTTTTCAATTCCTTTCCTCGTTCCTACCAAAATACCTCCTTTCGCTCCACTTCTTTTCCGTTCTCTTTCTGCATAAATGTACTCCTACGTATGCGAATCCGGTAATTTATCTTTTAACCCCGCCCATCCTTTTCCCTCTACCTATGTCCCCATTTCTCCTATAAAATCAGTCTTTCAAAAATTTCCATACATCCCCCTCCTTATTTTCAAGTCCTGGTATATTCCAAAAAATGAGCTTGATTTCATTTTCTGATTCCTCTTTTTTCTCTCTTTTTCCCTTTTTCCCCTTCCTCCTCCCTTTGTTTACCCTATATTCCTTTTTGTCCCCACTCTACTTCCGTTCTCTTAAAAATCCTTATCTTCATCTCTTCTTGCTTTTTCTATCCCTTCCGTTTCTTCTCGGACCTGCAACCTCTACTCCTTCTCCCTTTCTATTTGCTCAATTTCTCTCCAGTTTTTCCATATTCCCTCCACGTCCACCTCCCCAAATTCTATTTTTACTCTCATTCCTTCTTGTTTTTGTTTCTTAGCCCATTGTCTGATATTCTCCTGTATTTTTCTTTCTTCCCACGTCAAATCATTTTCTATAAAAACATTTTCTTGCCCTATTTTGTATTTATTTTCCATCACCTTCATTTTCTCTTCAAAGTTTTTCAAGCTAAGTACAATCACATGCCCACTTATTCTTGCTCCTATCACCTCTATTTCAACCCCTAGTTTATCAATATATATTTAATATCACTTCCGACATTTTAGTATTCTCTACTCCATGTTACTCCTCCTATGGGACCACCGGATATTCTGAGAAGCCATCCCGATATAACTAACCAAGTAGGATTTTTGTCTGTTGATCCAGCGACTCTTCAACATATCAAATATTCCAACATATTTGGTATCGGTGACTGTACTAGCACTCCGAATTCAAAGACCATGGCTGCAATAGGTAATTCAACAACTAATAATCTATCCTTTTAAGTGCCTGTAATGTGTTTCTGCTTTCAGCTCCTCAGTCAAAAGTAGTTTACAAAAATGTAGTAGACATGTTGGAAGGAAAACGAATGTTTATGGCATACAACGGTTACGCCTCTTGTCCTCTGGTTACTGGCTATGGATCTTGTATTTTAGCAGAATTCGATTACAAGTTACAATCCTTAGAAACATTTCCCATTAATCAAGGGAAAGAATACTATGCTATGTTTTTATTGAAGAAATACGGATTTCCATTTTTGTATTGGAATCTCATGTTAAAGTAAGTAATCATTCTTTACATTCGATTTTCTTGGATCAAAGGATATCGTGAAGAGTTCTGAAAGATTTCTTATGTAACAACCTCCTGCTTTTTTCTTGCTGTATGTGATATGCTAATCCCTGGGAAAAAACAGGAGACTGGCAATGTTGCTTACGTAAAATATCTTCAAGAAATCTTGAATAGAGATATTATTTTAGAGAAGACCATCTTTTGGAATTTTTCAAGATATCTTCAAATACGATCATAAATTTATGATTATTAAAACTATTTTCACAGAGGCCTTTGGGATGGACCAGAATTCTATCGGAATGTGTTAAATCGTATTTTCAAGAAAAAAAACGGGTCATAAAGAATTTTTTTGATTTAAATGTTTTGTAGTATCTCTTGGGAATGATCCATGCGACATGCATTGCAAGGCTGATTCAGTTCTCGCCAACAGTGAATTTATCATTTATTTATATATTGAAGATCATTGTGCTTCAGATAAAAGTATAATCTAACGAACAAATTATTTGAAACAGATTTATTCGTATTATTTATCCTTGAATTGTATCCTTTATTATCATAAAAGTTATATAGGACTCCCGGTAAGATGGCGAAGGTGGTGTGACGGGCAGAAAGACTCAGTGAATAAAAATAATGATAGGGTGGCAAAGTAAAAAGAAGAGGGTGGAAAAAAGTGAGTAGAAGAAGTGAGAAAAACAGTGCTACGGGAGTGTATGAAGTTTTCAGAGTTCAAGGAGAAAGTGAAGTGAGGAAAGGAGAAAGAGTGTCACAGCAAGCGGTGCAACACGTGGTGGAAAAGATGGGCAGAGAGGAGATAAAGAGGTTGGTGGAGAAGAAAGAGGAAAGGAGACTGAGGCAAAGGGAGAAGGAGCTGATAAGGAAAATGGAAGAGAAGATGAAGGACGAGGTGAAAGAGCACAAGATGAAGATGATGGAGAGAATAACGGAGATTATGGGAGGAATCATGAAGGTGTTGAAGAGAGACGAAGAAGAAAAAGAAACAGAGGAAGAAGAGGTGTTGCTACCAACGGACTAGGAGGGAGACAGGAAAGAAGGAGAAGAGTCGGTAAGGAAGAAAAACAAAGAGAAAGGAGGGGAAAAGGAGAGCCATCTGCCGGAAGATGGGAGAAGCGAGAGTCGGGAGGTAGAAAAGGGAGAAGAGGGAAAGGAGGAAGAACTCACGAAGGAAAGGGAGGAGTTTGAGAAGAGGATGGAGGAATGGAAAGAGAAAGATAGGAGATGAAGGGAGCGCAACGTCGTCGTGCGAGGATGGGGGGCGAGAGCAATTAGAGATATCGCAAAGCTGTTGGAGGTAACGGAAGAGAAAATAAGGAAAAGGAAGATAGGAAAGGAAGGAAAGGACGTATGGATAAGGTTGGAGAGAGAGAGAGAGGAGGCAGTTGAGGAAGTATGGGAGAGGAAGAGCGTGTTGAAGAGGTTCGGGATATACATAGACGAAGCCCTGACGAGAGAGGAAAGGCGCAGATGGAGAGGAGGAGAGGAGAGAAGGGACAGCTCACAGGGAGAGGAACGGAAGGAAAAAGACAGGTGTACAAGAGAAGGAAAGGGTGAGCAAGAGAGTGAAGTGAAAATGGCAATGACGCTTTGAGTTTTGAATTTTATTTTATTTCATGTGGGTTAGTAGAGAGGTAGGATTGATTTTGAAATATTGAATTGTGATGGATGAGCAGGAGGAGTGGCGCTCTTAAACGATTGTAAAAGGGCGCCCAAGACAAATAAATGAATCATACATACATACATATAAATTATATAATTTATCAATTGAAATATCATTTTTAGATGCACAAGATTGAATTTATTTTTATACGAATATTCTGAAATTCAAAGAAGATGAAATAAATATTATTCTCCAATGGTATTAGATAATTGGAAGAATATGTATTATGTATGAGGAGGCTTTAAAAAAGAACGAATCATTTTTCAATCGCCGAAAACTCTTTGAAGTTAGTTTGTAATTATAACATGTGCAAATGGAATCCCAAACACTACCATATAAAGTTTATAATGAATTCAAAGATTCTAAGGATGAACTTGACTTTCCAAACCTTATTGCGTGTTTGAATACTCCAGTTGAATAAAAATTATCTTCGTTGGATGATATATCAATTCTGAATCAAAAGATGATTTACCTGCAAGAAAGAAGAAAACGTTGGGAGAAAACGTTCGCAGAGGAACTAACGCAGATAATAAAAATTGGATTCGTCAAACTTTATATTCGCATATTATATTGCTTTATATTCGCATATTATATTGCTTTATATTCGCAACCTAAAAAATTTGAATACACTGAGTTTTAGTTGAACTGAAGCACGCCTCCATAATTTCGTCAAGTTTTTGGCATTTAGTCCCACTATGATTCGTAATCGGTGATCTCAAAAACACGTGGGTATCAAGTTTGAAGGAAATCCATGGTAAAAAAATCTTTCTAAATCTCTAAAAATTCATGTTTCACAGAAATTCAGGTACACTCAGAGGAATTCAGGAAAATTCAGAGAGAAATAAATTCAGCAAAACTTTTGGGCTAAGATTTCAAAAGAGTTCCAGGAGTTTCAAAAACATTCAGAGGTATGTGGATTCAGTGCTGTAGCTGGGACGGGGTTAACGGGGCCCACGTAAGCCTTGAGTGGGCGCAAAATCAGAGATTAAAATTTTTTTTTCAATCGGATAGTTTTTGGAGAATCCTTTGACGAATCCATTGCTGGCTGGGTACTACACGGGAAAAAAGTATCGTTCTCATGGTGTATACTTGTTACAGTAGTAGAATTCCTAAAACAAATTCTTCAAACAATTGTTTTTCACACCACGAACATCACGGCTACTTCTCCGGAGATGTCACATTTTGGCTCCATATCGTTATTGAAACAAAATTGGACCGGGTTTTCGAATGCAGGAGACTGATTCTCTACATATCCGCTTTTGAACCAAGCGTATCTAAATTACTCAACATCCCTGGTGAAAATTAAACGTTGGAGTGCAACGAAAGTTAACGAAAACGCAAGCGAAGAGTCATCTAAGCGTAACAAAGAGTTACCTAAGCTTAATTTAGGAGGAAATTGGAACATTTTCACGTTTCATTCGTTTCAATATCCGCTTCCTCCACTTTTGGATTCTCACCAGGGATACCTAGGGGATAACTGGTTATGTGTTGACGATTGGAGTTGTATATTATTTTTGGCATGCAAATTAATGCCGTAGCTCAAAAGCATACTTATATCAGAAAACTTTTTCTCAAATCCTTTCCATATTCAAAACCCGTATACATCTGTCATTCATATGTATACAAAATTCGGAGTTTGTATGCATCGGGAATTTTCTGGCATTGTACTTTCAAAAACAATTCACGGGCGTAGGAGTAGTTTTTTAACGAATCTCTGTATACATATATATATATACAGGGTGGCGCAAAAGTCTGGAAACACCCCCATCACTTTTGAACGGGGCATGATAATTGGATCAAATTTCTCTTGAATTGAAAGAGGGGTCAAGGGCTATCTCAACGGGGGACTTTGAGTTCCCCAGCCCCGTAGGGGACGATGAGAGGGAAAGGGGGGCCAAAATCTCAAATGAGATGGGAGGGCTTGTGATACGTCATTCGATAGGGTTTTCCAATCCAAATCCAGCGGTTCTTTCTTTTTTGAAATCGGATCATTTTTCGCTGGGTTATCGTAATTTTAATACTCTGATGTGGCAAAGTCTGGAAACACCCCCATAACTTTTGAACGGGGCATGATAATTGGGTCAAATTTTGTTTCAATCTAAGGAGGAATCAAGGGCTATCTCAACGGGGGACCTTGAATTCCCCAGCCCTGTAGAGGGCGTTCGGGGCGGGGGGGACAGGGCGAAAATCTCAAATAAGACGGGGAGGCTTGTGATACGTCTTTCGATAGGGTTTTCCAACCCGAATCCAGCGAATTTTTGTTTTTCGAAATCGGATCATTGTTCGCTGAGTTATCGTAATTTTGATACTCTGATGTGGCAAAGTCTGGAAACATCCCCTCAACTTTTGAACGGGGCATGATAATTGGATCGAATTTTTTTCGAATCGGAGGTTATTTCTATCCCAATCTTGGCATTACCCAGAATCAACGGCGTGGACGTGTCGGGAATCTGATTCCTTGTGGGTGTGTATGTGTGTGTGTGTGTGTGTGAGTAAGTGTGTGGGCGTCGGTGTGTGTGGGTATGGGTGGTTGTGTGTGGGTCGCACAGGCCCATACGACCGAACCACCCACGCACCCTCGCACACACACAACCACACACACCGACACCCACCTACACCCACACTCACCTCCTCACACACACACACACACACAAGGAATCAGGTTCCCGCCACGTCCACGCCGTTGATTCTGAGTAATGCGGAGATTGGGATAAGAAAACCTCAGATTGAAAAAAAATTTGATGCGATTATCATGCCCCGTTCGAAAGTTATGAGTGTGTTTCCAGACTTTGCCACATCAGAGTATTAAAATTACAATAACTCAACGAAAAATGACCCGATTTCGAAAAACAATGAATCGCTAGATTCGGGTTGCAAGCCCCTATCGAATGACATATCACAAGCCCTCCCGTCTCATTTGAGATTTTGGCCCCCCTTCTCCTCTCATCGCCCCCCACAGGGCTGGGGAACTCAAAGTTCCCCGGTAAGATAGCCCTTGACCCCTCCTTCAATTAAAAAGAAATTCGGTTCAATTATCATGCCCCGTTCAAAAGTTATGGGGGTGTTTCCAGACTTCTGCGCCACCCTGTATGTATACAGGGTGTCCCATTTTAATCTTTAAATGCAAATATCTTAAAAATATGCATCCTAAACCAAAAGTACTTCATACCAAAGTTGTTATACAAAGAGGGGTCACAAAACTACGATATCAGTTTCATCATAGATGGCGTGATGATCGATTAAAATGGGGTCAACATCATTTTTTTGAACGGGAACCCCCACTTTTCATTGCATATCTTGATTCTACGCAAAAAACTGAGTAACTTTTGCTTGAAACGTTTTTCTAAATTTTTGAAGATGGCGCCACAATCGATGAAAAATAAAGTCTATGAAACAATATGCGGATATTTTGAGGAATGCATTCAAGAGCCAAAATATCTCATTCAAATGTTGTTGTTAAGAGAGGGGACGACACAATGGCGATATTAGTTCCATTGTAGATGGCGCTGTGGTCGGTAAAAATGACGTCAACTTGAATTTTTTGAATGGAAACTCCTACTTTTTATCGCATATCATGATTCTACGCGAAAAAATGAGGAATTTGTGTTTGAAACATTTTTCCTAAATTCCCGAAGATGGAAAGGGCGGAAAATGAGGTTGATGGAAAAGTTCTACTGCATTATGGTGAAGCAACGCTCAACAAAAAAATCAAAACAATAATAATTCCAGAGAAGAAATCGAACACAAAACACAACAAATGTCATGTCCAAAACATTGTAAATGACTTCAATCCAATGTAACTCTTCTAATGCAGTAGAACTATTTCATCAACCTCATTTTCCACTGTTCAGACTTCAAGGATTTAGGAAAAATGTTCCAAACGAAACTTCCTCATTTTTTCGCGTAGAATCATGATATGCGATAAGAAGTAGGAGTTTCCATTTAAAAAATTGAAGTTCACCTCAGTTTTACTGACCACAGCGCCATCTAATATGAAACTGATATCGCCATTGTGTCATCCCCTCTCTTAACTACAACATTCGAATGAGATATTTCGGCTCTTGGATGCATTCCTCAAGATATCCGCATATTGTTCCATAGACTTTATTTCTCATCGATTGTGGCGCCATCTTCAAAAATTTAGAAAAACGTTTCAAGCAAAAGTTACTCAGTTTTTTGCGTAGAATCAAGAGCAATAAAAAGTGGGGGTTCCCGTTTAAAAAAATGATGTTGACCCCCTTTTTAATCGATCATAACGCCATCTATGGTGAAACTGATATCGTAGTTTTGTAGCCCCCTCTTTGTATAACAACTTTTGTATGAAACATTTTCCAAAAAAAAGTGATCCCACCAAGATATTTGGTTGTCTCAAGATAAATGCCTCACCCTGTATACAGGGTGTCCCATTTTAATCTGTCACTTAGATTATCTCGAAGACGAATAGATTCAGAAGAAAATGTTCCGGGAAAAAAATGTAAGAATCTGAGGAGGATATCCGATGGTGAACTTGGCTTCGACCTCAGATCCCACTTCCAAGGTCATTCTGAGGTCAACCCATGTTTTTTAAATGGAATCCCCTATTTTCTACTACCGGTTTAGGTTCTACGCTGAAAACCAAGGAACTTTTGTCTCAAACGTTTTTTCGAAATCCCCATAGATGGCGCTCTAATTGATGAGAAAATGGGAATTCTCAAACCCTCGGATTGTATTCTGTCTAACATAATGCTCAACTCTTGAGTGTTTCTCATCTTCCGGGAATTGCCGTCGGTTGTGTTTTGTTTTGGTTTTGTTCTTGGAAATTGTTATTGTTTTGATTCACGTGTGAATACCTTAGAAATTTAGCATCCCCAAACTGCTCAGTTCTCTGTTTTCATTTGGAGGAAACACATTTCTAAATATCATGTCTGATTACGCGCCAAACGATATTGTTGACGTTTTGTTGTGTCTTGGTGAAGCGCGGGGAAATTATGTTGAAGCTGTGAGAACGTTTCAACGTCGTTTTCCGGATCGGAGGTGTCCAAATCGCATTACGATCCGATTTCTTGAACAACGTGCTTGTCAAGGTCTCCTCAAACGACAGAGGAACAAGAAAGTTTATGCGGATGACAATGATCCTGATGTGAGATCGCTGGCTGTGCTGGCATTAATTCATATTAATCCCCATATCAGTCTTCGGGATATTGAGGAAATGACCGGGATTCCTTGATCCACAGCTCAGCGTATCTTGAAATCGTTGGATTATCGTCCGTACCATATGACTTTGGTGCAATCTCTAACAGCTGAGGATTTCATAACTAGATTGAACTTCTGCACGTGGGCCCAACGGAGAATTGAAAAAGATCCTACTTTCTCTGATCACTTTATGTTCTCTGATGGGGCAATATTTCACAATGGTGGAATTCTCAATAGGCACAATTGCCATTATTGGAGTGCTCAGAATCCTTACTGGGTCCGTACAATTAATCATCAACACCGTTGGAGTGTGAATGTTTGGTGCGGAATTGTAGATTCCAGGATCATAGGGCCGTATTTTTTTCAAGGAAACCTGACTGGCGCGGAGTATCTTCGTTTTTTGCATTTTGAACTCCCTGCTCTCATGGAAGACGTAAGTCTTGACGTGAGATCAAGGATGTGGTTCCAACAGGATGGAGCACCTCCTCATTACATGCGAATTGTTCGAAAATTTCTGGACGAGAAGTTTCCCAGAAGGTGGATTGGCCGTGGAGGACCTGTGCGATGGCCACCTAGGTCGCTAGATCTGACGTCGCCTGATTTTCTCTTGGGGGGTCACATAAAAAATGTTGTATTCCGTGTACCTCCAACAACACGCGATGACATGAAAGATCGAATAAGAAGGGCATGCACAGCAATAACACCTGCTACATTGCAAGCAACTGTAGAAAACTTTCATAAAAGAATTGCGCTTTGTCAAAGGCAAAACGGCGCTCATTTTGAACATCTTTTGGATGCCTAATGCGTCCCCGAAGATACACCTCCAGTTCAGACAATCGGCCCTTTTCAGGGCCACAATGATGTGTAAAGTCCGATCGCGCAACCTCCTCGTGGTGCACATTGGGTAACGCTGATGCCGACGGCAATTTCCGGAAGATGAGAAACACTCAAGACTTGAGCATTATGACAGACAGAATACAATCCGAGGGTTTGAGAATTCCCATTTTCTCATCAATTAGAGCGCCATCTATGGGGATTTCGAAAAAACGTTTGAGACAAAAGTTCCTTGGTTTTTAGCGTAGAATCTAAACCGGTAGTAAAAAATAGGGGATCCCATTTAAAAAACATGGGTTGACCTCAGAATGACCTTGAAAGTGGGATCTGAGGTTAAAGTCAAGTTCATCATCGGATGTCCCCCTCAGATTCTTACGTTTTTTTCCCGGAACATTTTCTTCTGAATCTATTCGTTTTCGAGATATTCTAAGTGACAGATTAAAATGGGACACCCTGTATGTCAGCCGGGGCATTCAGGGTTGGAATTTCGGATTTCATGGGGTTTTCCAGGAGATTCCGGGCTTTTGAGGTACTACTCCAAAAATTCCTTCTGTACAAAGGGGTTTTGGAGGAAGTTCCTCAAAAACACAAGATCAGTAGTAGTGACCAGAATGTTCAAATATGTCCTGGAACGAAATTACATTCCACTTGTTCGCTAACACATTGGAGAGTCAAGAAAGGACTCGTGAGATCTATTTTTATTTTCACACATATTAGATATTGCAGAGATAAGTTCTTCTGTATACGTATTGATATCCCAAATATTTCACGCGGTGAATGATATGCTTCAACATTGCAATGAGATCACTCATCACACACTTGAAATGAATTCCGTAATTTGAAACAATGAACCAAATCACTCGACCTAAATTCATGAAGTCTTGCAATGTGAAGGATTGTGCAATTGAACTGGGGACTAGGGGTTCCGAAGTCTCCCATATTTATCAGAGATGAGTATCAGATTCGTGAGCATCTTCCCGTTTCCTCTTGATAGGTTGTCTGAGGTTGCACTTGCCACATCAAAGGGCTTTTGAGGACGCGAATTATACATAATGGTATTCTCTGATTGAATGGGAAATGCTGTGGCTTGCGTAATCGACCTATGTGACTTCATTTCTGACTCTGTAAGTAACCCTACATACCATTGAATTTACATCGTCTGCACTAAGGGGAATTGGATATGAACGGAGTCGTCCTGCCAAAGTAACGCTAGGAAGCGTGTATTTCCGTTCGAACGTTTCGTCCATATACATGGCACTTCAGCATCGTGTTTTCGCATCGCCATATTGAGTATTTGTGGAGGAATATTATACACTTAACAGACCTGAGAACGTTCATATTGATAAATTCACAAGTGACACACGGGAGGAGGATTATTGTACACAGAATGACCGGGGAATCGTAGGAGTGAGGAGAAGTCGACAGTTTTATTGAGCAAGGTAGCGTGTATTTGCGCACCGGAGTTGCGTCCAGAAACTGGGGATTTTCGAAGGAAATGGCATCAAATGGATCTGACTTCGTCGTCTTGTTCCATCCTTGCCATGTTGGGCAATATGGTATGCGAGGAGGGATTTCCTGTGTGCTGTACACAGTGATTCTGAATCTTCGATCCTGATACACACAGAGTAATAAATTCGTATTTCCACTGGCCGAGCATTGCGAATGTCTGGCTCCATATACACGGAGAGAACCGCCGGGCGAAAAAGTAGTCATTTTGAATAGGAATTTCAAGGATATTTCCTACAATCTGAGAACATTTCTCGAATTCGTCATGAAGATAGAACGGTTCCCAATTTCGTTGAATTCGACTTCAATGAAAGTGATGGACTATCACTACTCGAGAGACAATGGGAGAGTAGATGAACTTTCCAAAAATCGCGAATGGAATCCTGAAGAGCGAATATTGGAGTTGAGGATATTCGTTTCTTACTTCGTACAGGTCCATGCGAGAGTTTCGGGAGATTCACGTCTTCCCATCATTCGTTGTGTACTGATCATTTTCCATTCTCGTTCAAGTAAAATTGACAGACATCTGAACTGTTTCGTTCCCGTTACAAATTCCAGAGGTATCCTAAGATTTGGTGGAATATTCTGAGATTTCGAGGGATATTCTGGACTTTTCTATTGAAGATTACAACATTTTCGATTCGCATTTTTCTACGTGTGTGCAGGGGATACGAGAAATTCCCCATTGTCGGACATTCATTACGGAATATCGGAATATAAACGCCCTTCAGGGTGGTTGCACAATGACTGCACGATTTAAACCTCCCGGATGTGATGAGGTGTAACGATTGGATCAGCAGGTAGAACAAGCTCCTCACTGTGCATCGCGGCCACATGGTGCCTTATGTATATCGCTGACGAAGGCGAGAATTATCACGCAGATGGCTGTGGTAATTCAGTTTCCTGTTAGTCGGGGTTTACAAGGTTGCCCTGACGACCTGACAGGCAGTGATGCCAGCATTTGGTCGACCGAGTCGATTTTTCCCCTCCATCACGCTGTATACAATCAAATTTCTTTTGTCGGAGGCTTGATTGTGTGTGTGACATTTCTATACAGACAGATGTGATGGAGAGGGAAAATCGACTCGGTCGACCAAATGCTGGCATCACTGCTGACAGGGCTTTCCAGGATGCGAATCATATAGAGTGGTGCATTCGAGGTTGCATCGTGATTTGTACATGCGTTCTGCTCGAGATTATCACGGAGAGAGTTCACAGCGTGTGAACTAATGGATTCACGGGTCATAATGGAGGGTCATTATTGTACAGAAAATGATCAAGGTGCAGTGGAAGGGAAAATAATTCGACCTCCCATTGATCAGGGTGACGGGTATCCCGCTCCAAACTTCGCTCAGTCTTCGATCCTGATACACCCTGTGTAGTGAATTCGTATGTCGACTTGCCGAGTATTCGAGATGCTTGGCTCCATATACAACTGGAAGAATGCTGGTCGGGAATGTAGTAATTCAAGATTGGAATTCGGAAATTATTGCCTACGACCTCAGAATATTACTCGAATTTGTCATAAGGATGAAACGGTACTCATTTTCGTTGAATTTGACTCAATGGGATTGACGAACTATCACTGCTCGAGAGACAATAAAAGAGGAGATAAACTTCACAAAAGTCGTGAATGGAATCCTGAAGAGGTAATATTGGAGTTGAGGATATTCGTTTCTTACTTCGTACAGGTCCATGCGAGAGTTTCGGGAGATTCACGTCTTCCCATCATTCGTTGTGTACTGATCATTTTCCATTCTCGTTCAAGTAAAATTGACAGACATCTGAACTGTTTCGTTCCCGTTACAAATTCCAGAGGTATCCTAAGATTCGGTGGAGTATTCTGGGATTTCCAGGGATATTCTGGACTTTCCTATTGAAGGTTACAACATTTTCGATTCGCATCCTTCTACGCGGGTTCAGGATATACGATGAAATCCATCATTCTCGGACGTTCATCACGGAATATCAACGCCCGCCAGGGTGGCTGCACATCGACTGCACGGTTTGAACCCCCCGGATGTGATCGGATCAAACGATTGAATCAGCAGGTAGAACAAGCTCCTCACTGTGCATCACATCAATATGTTATATCGCTGACGAAGTCAAGACTTATGTCGCGCATGACTGTGATGATTCAGATTCCTGTTGAACGGGGTTTACGAGGTTGCACTGACGACCTGACAGGGCTTTCGATGATGCGAATCATATAGAGTGGTGCATTCGAGGTTGCATCGTGATTTGTATATGCGTTCTGCTCGAGATTAGCACGGAGGAAGTTTACAGCGTGTAAACTAATGGATTCGTGAGTCACACATTGGATGATGATTATTGTACACAAAAGATCGAGGTGTGGTGGAGAGGAAGAATAATTTGAACTCCTATTGATCAAGGTGACGGTTATCCCGCTTCGAACTTCGCCCAGTCTTCGATCCTGATACACCCTGAGTAGTGAAGGGAGATTCATGTCTTCCTATCATTTCTCGAGTACTAATCTCTTTCCATCCTCGTTTGCATAAAATTGACAGACATTTGAACTGTGTTGTTCCCGTTACAAGTTCCAGGAATATTCAAAGATTCCTTGGGATATTCTGAGATTTGAAGGGATATTCTGGACTTTCCGAATGGAGATTGCAGCATTCTCGATTCGCATTTTTCTACGTGTGTTCAGGATATACGAACATCCCCCATCCTCGGACGTTCATCAGGGAATATGAACACCCGTCAGGGTGGTTGCACATTGACTCCACGATTTGAACCCCTCGGATGTGATGGGATCGAACGATTGGATCAGCAGGTGACACAAGCTCCTCATAGTGCATCACATCAATATGGTATATCGCTGACGAAGTCGGGACTCATCACGCACATGACTGTGATAATTCAGATTCCTGTTGGACGGGATTTACGAGGTTGCACCGACGACCTGACGGGGCTTTCAAGGATGCGAATCATTTAGAAAGGGTGCATTCAAGGTTGCATCGTGATTCGTATATGCGTTATGCTCGAGAATTTCACAGAGGAAGTTTACAGCTTGTAAACTAATGGATTCGTGAGTCACACATTGGGGGATCATTATTGTACAGAAAATGATGTGGTGGTTCAGGATATACGAAAAACCCCCATTTTCGGACGTTCATTACGGAATGTAAACGCCCCTCAGGGTGATTGCACATTGACTGCACGATTTGAACCTCCTGGTTGTGATGGAGTGTAACGTTTGCATCAGCAGGTAGAACAAGCTCGTCACTGTGCTTCACATCAATATGCTATATCGCTGACGAAGTCGGGACTTATCACGCACATGACTGTGGTGATTCTGTTCTCTGTTGAACGGGGTTCGCGAGGTTGCACTGACGACCTGACAGGGCTTCCGAGCATGCGAGTTATATAGAGTGGTGCATTCAAGGTTGGAGGATCATTATTGTACAGGAAATGATCAAGGTATAGTGGGAAGAAAAAATAATTTGACCTTTTATTCATCACGGTGGCGGGTATTCGCGCTAAAAAATCTTCGCCCAGCCACTGGATATACTTCAAAAAAAAGTTCATCGTAGGGATGACACTCCGTAGTCTTGGATTCCCCATTGTCATGTTAGGTATTTGCTGACGGATATCGAACGTGCGAGGGACTCTCCCCTGTGTTGTACACTTCGATTCTAAACGATTTGTTCCGATACACCCGCATTTGAAGACTCGTATTGTCACTAGATGAACATCGGAAATGTGTGATCCCATATACCCAGGATACATCTGGAGTGTTCTATTCTCCAACACGTATTACGGATCATCAAAGTCTGACCGCTTATCCGTGTGTTCGGACGGTTACCGCAGGATTTGAATCCCTCGAGTTTGATGTCATCAAACAGATCAGACCGCATTGTAGACGACGCTCTTCATTGTGCCTCACATGCATATATGATGCATGATATACATTGCTGACGAGACCAGGACTCAACATGCACATTGCCGGGATAAATCAGTTTCCTGTTGGATGGGGTACCCGAAGTCACACTCACGTCTCCACAGGGTTCTTGAGAATCCGAAACATACGAAATGCTGCCTCCCAGGTTACATACTGATCAGTTGTGATCAATTTGCCTATCCTGTTTGGAATCATTCCCAAATACACCATTCCGCATACATACTCCAAGGTCACACAGATGAACCATCTGTGCTTCATATCAAGTGGATCGTCGACTACACGACTCAATATTCCTTAAATTGCCTCAAACTTGAATCTGAATTATATGGTATCCCAAAGAAGAATTCATATCAGAACTGTGCCTGTGAAAATTCGTGAACATATAAAGACGGTGAGTATTACATTTCTTGACCTGAGTTGTCAAAAGTGGATTCGTAGGAATGCATCTCATCAAACTCAGTAGTGATCATACTCAAAAGACAACATGTCTGCGGTACGTTCTCAGAACTTGCGATACCACACGAGTTCGTCCACCAGACACCCCCCAAAATTCCTAGAATCACGTTCAGCTGTCTAGGAATTAACGCATATATTCGGAACTGTTCCAATTTGGAAGGATTTCCATCTCTATTCTTATGATCGATGCTCTCAGTTATTACTTCCGTGTTCCTGATAGGGAACGGAAGTGTTGTGATGGGGTCAAAAATCCATTATGTAGGAGGGGGTATTACGTCTTAGCCAAACGTTCCGAAACGTGGCGGAAGTTCGATTCCCAAAAATGTGTGTGTGTATGTACCCGATTCTTTGGCGCATGATACTCTCCTCAGAATGCACAGATTGGAATAATTGTTTTTGTTCAATATGTTCATCTTGGAGAGGACTCGAAGCATGTTGATTCTGGTATCGATCGGACTACGCGTTTCGACAATATTGCGGAATATTGTTTGAGAAATTCTGATTTTGCGATCGCACATATCTTCGCTTCTTGCTATTCGATTGTAATGAAATTTATACTACGTCCCAGTTACGTTAGTGTTCCCAGAAGAGTTTGATCTCAATCGGTTGAACACTGTGAAAATATTCTTTTGCGATCGGCACAGATGGTAGATACACGGATGAGGAAATAAGTTTTGTAAAACATCGATTCACCATATCATTTTCGATGCATTTTCGCTCAGTGAGAAAATATGAGGAACATAGAAGTAATGTATGGTTTTCCAGGCCGATTTGTTTCCTTTGAGCAGTTTGTTGTAATTCCATAACATTTGTGTATGGCAATCATGAGTGACCATTGCCATATACTGTCCTTCATATGGACTTTCTCTTCATTGAATACAATATGTTTTTGTAGCAGCAGATGAGATCAAACTAAACTGTTCAAACTGACTGTTACTAGATAAAAAATTCTCAATCGATTCACTCGAACTTGATATTGTACGAAGCAAAATACCAATGTGTATGAGAAATTCAATTGTGAATACTCTCAATATTTCTATTGAATAAAAAATGCTGAACATAAAACCAAATATGATAGAAATAAATAAATAATCAACTTATTTTTCATTAAATATAGAAACAAGCATCTAGATTATACCCCTCAATGTACGTATATTAGTATTTAATAACTTTCAACATATCTTCCCAGTGAACATTTTACCCCTCAACATTTTGAACATTAATCATGTTTTCTGAATGATATCAGAAAGTTCTCTAATGGGTCGATTTCGGAAATCCCTGATACCTTTCTCATGGGGTCTAGAAGTTGTCAGAAGGTGAACTCAGATCACTCAGATCAGATATATCATTCAGGAAATGTAATGAATGTCAAAAATGTTGAGGGAAAAAATGTTGACTGGGTCATTACTCATCATAATCTGATGAAATACCCCTCAACAAATGTATATTAGAGAGTATAATAAAATTTATACAATACGATGTGTACAATCCATTTTTTTCGTGTGAAGCCGTTCAAATTTATCTCTTATCAAGGCGCACACAAATTGTTCAAACGTTCGAGGAATTATTATTTTTTCTTCAAATGGAAATGAACCCAATTTTTCAATAAAATTAGAAAATTCTCATTTGAACCGATTCCATTTTTGAAGAAACCTATATTACTTGAAAATTTTATGTACTACGATGAACAATCTATTGATAGCTACAGTAGAAATTCCGAATTAATTGATGAAAAATTCCTCGAGTTCTACTACTGATAAAACGAACTTACAGAAATTCATCCGAATCACTTTCTGATTGCTATCAAAACTGATTCTATACGAAGGGACCATATTATCGAAATATATTGCAATGAATCAAAGCACTACACACGCGCCAAGATTAGAGTTCTCACCCATCAGCATTTCCCCCTGGGAGTATCGAAAATTCATGAGTGAATTTAGTAGTTAGTGTGCCACAAAACAGATAAATAACTTCATCATAGATTTCTTCCGTCAAATCCGCATTTCATTTGCAACAAGAATTCAAATTGAAGATACGTGATACTTGGCGCAATGAGTTGATAACGTTGTTGATCCTATATATCTTCGAATGACATATGTTCCCGGGAAATAGAGTTCCATGTATGGATAATGGCCATGTATGCCCATATATAACAGTGGGGAATTCATCGACATTAATCTGACTTTTCTGTCCTTTTATTCATCATAACATCCCATAATACATGGTGAAATATTTCTGTTCATATATGGACATATATGATAATGTATGATTGAATATATGGTCATGTGTAGTCTTATTCAAATATAATCGTGTATGACCAAAATCAATATGGGCTCATATGTGATCCTATATATATATATATATGTTGTATGAATATAAATGAGGGAAAAACAAAATTCATGATTTGTACAACAGCGGAAACATCAAGAAGAACGGAAATCAAAATAGATGCCGAGACAGTTCAACAAGTGAGAGAATTTAAATATCTAGGAAGCATAATTACAGAGAACGGTAAAAGCGAGAGAGATATAAGAGCAACAATAGCTCAAGGGAAACAGGCTTTTTACCAAAAGAAACAGTTATTATGCTAAAAAAATATTAGCTTCGCAGTAAGGAAGAAATTTTTGAAGAGTTACGTTTGGAGCACAGCATTATATGGTTGTGAAACTTGGACAATCGGAAAAACTGATCAACGAAGACTGAAAGCTTTTGAAATGTGGTGTTATAGAAGAATGCTCAGAATAAAATGGACAGACAGAGTGGAAAATGAAGAAGTACTTGAGAAGATAAATGAAGAAAGAAATCTTTTGAAACACGTCGTTAAAAGAAGAAGTAATTCGATAGGACACACATTGAGGCGTGATAGTTTATTGAAAACAATATTAGAAGGGAAAATGAATGGTAAAACTGGTAAAGGTAGACCTAGATTAAGTTATATGAAGCAAATTAAACAAGATAAGGGCTGTCGTAGATACGTAGAAATTAAGCGTTTAGCGGATGATAGACAGGGTTGGAGGATTTCATCAAACCAGTCATAAGACTGATTACTTCATGATGATGATGATATGTTCATATATGGGCCATATATGATTCATATACGCTCATATACAACCATATATGAATTCTTCTTTCCCGGGTTCTGAAATCATATGGATTGAATATCCCAAAACTCTGGTTCGACCTTCAGCAAAAGATTCATCGACTAAATATTCGCGTATCGTTTGTTCTTTAGAGATCAAAGATAAAGTACACTGAGGAAGAAGTATTCCAAATTTATTTCAAAAATCAAATCAGTTTTGTGGACTATAAACAATTCTTATTCGCCCCAAAGATGGTTTGTGTGTAATTAATAAGCCTTCTTTGTCACAAACAAACTCTCCTCTCAGTGTAATCATCAAAAGCTTCATTTTCATTGAAATCATTTGTCCATCAGTCGAATCTTACATCACCATGATAACTGGATTAAAATTCTAGCAATGACTGGAACTTTCACACATTTTTCTCTTGCACCTCAGTTGTGTAAATCAATAATTTTTCAGTTATATTCAATTTTGATGCATTGGTTTATTTTCACATACAATACATAAGAGGAATATATTATAAGATCATTGGCTTCATAAGCCTTGCTACTGTCATACTATTGTGGGCAAAAAGTGAGGTGAATTTTTAATTTAAACTTCGTGGGCTTGATATTTCAGGCTAGTTCTTTTTTTCTTAAGTTGGCAGGACTGTTAATAACATCTGTGCCAAATTTCATGTCAATGTCATTATCAGTAATACATTTACGCTCGTGTTTACCAAACGACCAAGAGTGCATTTTTCGATTTTTACAATGTCTGATTTAATTGAGCAGAGAAGTGCAATCAAATTTTGTTTGCGGAATGAAATTTCGGCTGCGGAAACTTTGAGGATGTTGCGGAAAGCCTTTGGTGATTCTACCATGTCGCAGAAAAATGTTTATGAGTGGTACAAAGACTTCAAAGAGGATCGAGAACGTGTTGATGACTTGGAGCGTTTCGGACGACCATCGACGTCAACAGATGACCATCACGTCGATGAAGTGAAGGAATTAGTGCTCACAAATCGTCGGTTGACTGTTAGAGATCTTACTGATATGATCGGAATATCAGAAGGATATCAAGACCAGAACTCTTGGTTTTTGCATCACGATAATGCACCGTCTCATACTGCACTCGTTCTTCGTGACCATTTCGCCAAAAATTCGACGCATATCGTTCCGCAACCACCGTATCCGCCTGATTTGGCTCTGTGTGACTTCTGGTTATTCCCAAAACTCAAGAGACCACTCCGGGGAAAGCGTTTCGAGTCGATTGAGGAGATAAAAGCTGAATCGAAGAAGGCGCTGATGGCTATACCGGAAAGGGACTATTTAGCATGTTCCGATGATTGGAAAAAACGTTGGCATAGGTGTATTTTATCGGGAGGGGATTACTTTGAATGGGATGAAATTGATGTAGAAGGATAAATGGAGATTTTTCATTTTACAAACAAATTCACCTCACTTTTTGCCCACAGTAATATAATTTTTGTACATTCTCATAGCTTTCAGATACATCTAACAAAATATCGTATATAATCATTATCAACGCGCGATGAGAATAAAAACTACTCGTAACAGGCATCGATGATACAAGTCGACATTCACAATATGAACGCGCATTTGAATGAAAATAATATCAATGACCTTTCAGAAACGATATGAGGGGAACAAGAATCCACAGATTAAGACTCCGCTATGGACATCATTGAGTTTGAAAAAAAAACACAGAAACAAAGTTCGAAGATATTCTGGTGTAAATTTGAAGAATCCCTCATAGCTTATTGATACATTGAACAAAACGTGACATATGAACATTATGGACACGCAATAACAATCTTAAAAATAATAGCTACTCCTAAGTACCATTGATTCTGTTCACGCATCGGTCATTATTTGACAGTGCGCCTGTATGAGAGTCGTAGGTCATGCACGTAAGTCGAAGGTATAAAAGGCGACTCGGTTATGTTCGACGAGCATCACTCTCTCTCGCACTCGCTCGTGCAGCCACGACGATCCGGCTGATTGTTCGATGATAACCGAATTTTCGGCGCTAGATTAGAGCGTGATTCACATAGATCGCCATTGAACGTTGTGCGAGAAACATGCGACGTCCCTGTCGTTTCGCGACCAGTTTTATGTTCGATGCGCTAGAAACAGACAGGGTACCCAAGGTATAATGGGAAAGCAAGATCACGAGTTCCAGCGCCGCCAGGGAGTTGTCTCGGAACTATGAGTAATATATATATGTATATTTATACATATATATACCAAGTATATCACGTGACCATATTTCCTATATACCACGTGACCATATGTCCTGTATACCACGTGACCATATTAGTTATTTAAAAATTAGCAAAAATGATTTGATACATTCCGATATGTATTCGTACCATGGGGATAAATATAAATAAAAAATATAACTTTCATTCATATTGGAAAAATCATGGACTTATTCAAATGATGAATCTGATAGGGATGAATATTTGAAAACACATGAATGAAATATGTATGTACATTCATATACAAACGTTTTTTTTCTCCAATATGCAAGTAATTAAAAATTACCTCTGAGAAAATTGAGTTGAAAAACATCAATAACACATGAAATCGACAAAATTATTTTCATGCAAAAAAATTATTTTCGTCTCCCAGGCTATGCGGGATCTTGATGGCCGTTTAGGGACCAACCATCATCGGGAACGCGCATCAATTGTCTTATGAACTTTCAATGATAAAATTTTTTAAGTGCAGAAGAGATTTGAACTTGGATCCTACCTATCACCTATCGTAACAACCTAATCACCTAACGACCTAACCTACACCGACGTGTTTTCCGTTGAGACAAAAATGTTGTACATATAGTCGAATGTCGGCAGTGGGGAGAAAAGCTCCATTTACTATGACGCAGGACCGAATCAAAAAATTGATGGAGCCCTGAGGAATTTGAAATTCGAGGGGCCCTTCCAGAATTAATGAATTTTGTCTTGTTTTTCTTGAAATCAAAGTATCCACAAGAACAAAGTGAAATATGATTCACATATCGTGTATCCGAATGCGAACTGAGCATATATGAACATATTCATGAAGTTTGAATAATTTTTTTCATGAGAGAAAACTGAAACATGTATTTTCATATTTTTTAAGAGGATACTTGATTGGTATATTCAATTCAATGGAGTGCATGAGATTTTCCCATGTTCAATTGAAAATTCGTTCCAATGAACGATTTACACTTTATCGATATACATAAAAAGTGAAATTTGGAACAAAGTACTTCTAGCGTACAGTTTATTCCTTATTTGATGTGATTTCGAATCGAATGGCCTATTATGACAAGATTTTGAAGTAATTTTTGACAATAAATCTTTGTGAAGTATCTATCGTACCAATAGTTCACGATAATCAGAGTAGAGGAAACTCACTGCGCTCCCAATATATCAGTCAATTTCTCTATCGAATAAAGTTTTGTGGATGTCTACTACTTATTCGCAGGGAATTTATTCCACAAAGTGTCTAGTTATTTTAAAAATAACATCTCTCTATTTCACTTGCTGACCACTTGAAAAATCATTGCATGTGTACAAAAGTTATGATGATGGTACATTCTTTCATGAAATGCATATTTGTATCTTCGTCACTCTATGAAAGAAGGATAAAGTTGTGGAACATTGTTTTCTTGATATACTAATACTCTCAAATACTTCCCCAGAAAAAATTCAACTACTATCCCTGCTGAGTGATTACCTAATCTATGGACACTGATCAAGTATTCGTTGGCAAATTATTTCAAAATACAATCCTCGATGAATGTAATAGATTACCCTAGTTAAAGTCTCTTAGCAATTCATGAGAAAATGTTCTTGATAAGCTTGTGAATATATATTCATACGTATTCATTATGCATCATCAGCACAGATTCATAGGACTTTGTGGTTTACTTATGCATGTCCTGTTCCAAAATCCATAATGGCTCATAGTAAGAACATTTTTTTATGACTTGCTATGCGACTTCAACCAGGGAAGGTAATTACTCAGCAGAGACAGTCATTGAATTTTGTCTGGAAAAGTATTTGAGAATATTAGTATATCAAGAAAACAATGTTCCACAACTTTATTCTTCTTTCATAGAGTGACGAAGATACAAAGTTGCGTTTTATGAAAGAAAGTACTATCATCATAACTGTTGTACCCATGCAATGATTTTTCGGGTAATCAGCAAGTGAAATAAATTGATGTTATTTTTTCAATGACAAATCTGTATGAACTAAAATGACCAGGCATATTGTTGGAATAAATTTCCTGCAAATCAGTAGTAGGTATCCACAAAACTTTAGTCGATGGAGAAATTGACTGATATATTGGGACCGCAGTGAGTTTTCTCTAATAATAATTCGTTCAAGTCTAATTATTTATCATCACATGTGTAGTTCAATGCAGTTCCTTTGGAGTAATTTTTGACAGTAAATGTCTGGTAAGTATCCATTGTGCCAATAGTTCATGGTAATCAGAGTAGAGAAAACTCATTGCGGTCCCAATATATCAATCAATTTCTTCATCGACTAAAGTTTTGTGGATACCTACTATTTATCCGCAGGAAATTTATTTCAACGAAGGCCCTGGTTATTTCAGTTGAAACAAATTTTTTATTGTAGAAATAACATATTTTTGTTACTGTATGAAAGAAGAATAAAGTTGTGGAACATTGTTTTCTTGATATACTAATATTCTCAAATACTTTTCCAGACAAAATTCAATGACTGTCTCTGCTGAGTAATTACCTTCCCTGGTTGAAGTCGCATAGCAAGTCATAAAAAAATGTTCTTACTATGAGCCATTATGGATTTTGGAACAGGACATGCGTAAGTAAACCACAAAGTCCTATGAATCTGTGCTGATGATGCATCATGAATACGTATGAATATATATTCACAAGCTTATCAAGAACATTTTCTCATGAATTGCTAAGAGACTTTAACTAGGGTAATCTATTACATTCATCGAGGATTGTATTTTGAAATAATTTGCCAACGAATACTTGATCAGTGTCCATAGATTAGGTAATCACTCAGCAGGGATAGTAGTTGAATTTTTTCTGGGGAAGTATTTGAGAGTATTAGTATATCAAGAAAACAATGTTCCACAACTTTATCCTTCTTTCATAGAGTGACGAAGATACAAAGTTGCATTCTATGAAACAATGTACCATCATCATAACTTTTGTACACTTGCAATGATTTTTCAAGTGATTAGCAAGTGAAATAGAGAGATGTTATTTTTAAAATAACTAGGCACTTTATGGAATAAATTCCCTGCGAATAAGTAGTAGACATCCATAAAACTTTATTCGATAGAGAAATTGACTGATATATTGGGAGCGCATTGAGTTTTCTCTACTCTGATTATCGTGAACTACTGGTACGATAGATACTTCACGAAGATTCATTGTCAAAAATTACTTCAAAAATTTGTCATAACAGGCCATTCGATTCGAAATCACATCAAATAAGGAATCAACTGTACTCTAGAAGTACTTTGTTCCAAATTTCACTTTTCATGTATATCGATAAAGTGTAAATCGTTCATTGGAACAAATTTTCAATTGAACATGGGAAAATCTCATGCACTCTATTGAATTGAATATACCTATCAAGTATCCTCTTGAAAAATATAAAAATACATGTTTCAGTTTTTTCTCATGAAAAAAATGATTCAAACTTCATGAATACTTTCATATATGCTCATTTCGCATTCGGATACGCGATATTTAAACCGTATTCTACTTTGTTCTTGGGGATAATTTGATTTTAAGAAGAACAATTCATCATTTGAACCAATTAATGATTTTTTCAATGTGAATAAAAATTACATTTTTCATTCATACTTATCCTCATGATACGAATTCGTATCGGAATGTATCAAACCATTTCTGCAAATTTTCAAATATCTAAAATGGTCACGTGGTATAGAGGAAATATGTCACGTGATATACTTCATATATATATGTATAAATATCCATATATATATTACTCATAGTTCCGAGACAACTCCCTGGCGGCGCTGGAACTCGTGTTTTGTCTTCACCATTATACCTTGGGTACCCTGGAAACAGACATTCTCTCCCGCGGCGATCAAGCACCTGTATGTGCGACTAGCGATTCGCGTGCACCTGAATGTGCAAAAGAGACTCGGGAGTGCATGTGCATCTGCGTTGAACCCGTGATCTCGGAGTTGTTGTAGACCATTGTATTTTCCCAACGCCGAACCGTTGCTGTGCGCACGGTATGATAAATTGTGTTTGAATGCGCCACTTTGTCACGCTAAAGACATTTAAGTTGTGTTCTTTGACCAATAAGCCTTCCAACTTTCCTTTGCACCGATAGCACCTTCGGCGCCGGCAGTTTTTTTTTGTGAGTTTGGCTGTTTTCCAAACAGTTTCGGTCCGGTAAACATTATACTCATCGGAGTAAAAAGTGACGGTAACGTGCATAACTCTTTTCCGGTCACGTGTAGTTCGACGCTGAAAAAGGAAAGACAAGGGTGCATCTTCGAGTTCAAAAGGTTATTGCCAACCATAACATTCGGGAGTAGTCCGGTACCGGCCCTATGCCACTGCTGAAAACAGGTGTGACTTTTATTGTCGTCTGCCACCAGACGTCGCTAGTAGCACACTGGGTACGCTCCATTCGGTCAGAGCTAATAACATAACCTCAATTAAACAAGGAGAAAACATAACCTCAATTTACCTCGTTCAGTAAATGGAGTGAAATGTTGATTTTGAGGTTAAATCTTCCATGTGTTCATTACGCTCGGTACCCAATGAACACGAAGCGCCATCCGATTCGGGTCACGTGACCACGACAATAAGCGACCGCTTTCCGAGACGGGTTTCTGTTGCAGTGGCATAGGGCTGTCCGGTACAAATTCAGATTTCGTGACCTTCAACTGGGAAGGTGATTTCATACGTACTCGCTTTGTATACGAGACTGTATACACAGTGATGCCAGCATTTGGTCGACCGAGTCGATTTACCCTCTCCATCTGACCATTTCTCGTCCCCACCATTCCAGCCGGGTGTACGCACACATTGAAACCCGTATTCATGTGATTCGGAAGCGGTCGGTTCACTTCGAGTCGGCTCGGACAATCGAGAGAGAACCAACTATCCGTCGGTCTTTGTCTTCTCAATATGTTTTACGATCGGCTGACTCCGTGCAAGATCGGAAGAAGTTTAAAGCCCACGCGGTCGACTTACTGAAAAGTTTCACCGCTTTTTCTTTTCCAAGCGACAATTTTATTGTAATCAGTATCGAACTGACTTACCCGGCACCCCGGGCAATTCTCGGCCGGGGCCCTTCGATATTTTCTTTTGTTTTTTCTTCAATTATAGAGGCAGTTCAATACTGATTATTGAATTATCACGATGAATTATAGACTTGATGCATAGCATCATTCAATTGAATTAAAATCGAATATAAGTGAATAATTTTTCAATTATTATTCATTTTTCATAAATTTTATAAGATCATTGGTTATTCTTATGACTGATTATGAAGCCTTCAAGAACTCCTATATGTATTCTATAAAAATTTTCTAATAGTTACGCATTTCTAATCATTATTTTAAATCTTGATGATTTTTCAACGAATTTCATTAGAATTGTCAATCAACCGTTGGTTCAAAAATTCTAAAATAGTTTGGGGATCTATGATAAATGTCCTGCGGTGAATTCCATAATTTTCTCTGATAAATTGATTTTCAGAAATCACTATGATATTCCAATGAGGATAACCAAATCAACATCGATTGTCAGATGTTGATCAACATCAAAATAATAAGACTGAATATCCAATTGATTGAGTGCAAATTATTTTCAATGGACTGAATGATTAGATTTGAGCATTCAAATTGATATTCCATCATTTCACGCACTATCAGTCTCTTTCCTTCGCTGCATTACCTCATAGACGTAATATGTGGATCGAAATATTACAAGACCCCATAGCCTAGTGGCAGAAGACATGGTTCTTGCAAAAGAACGGTCGGGTTCGATTCTGTGTGGAGACATTTCATTTTTTTTGTCACCTCTCTGGTGAATAATGAAATTCCACATCCGATTATCATTTTTTATGTCATTACATCGTCATGTTATCAATAATCCTGATCTTTCAGAATGCACTTGCGGATTCGACCAAGTACAGGTTCAAGTCGATTGGGAATTTCCCAAATATTCGTGTCCTTGAGATATACAGAGTAAAAAATTTTTCATCAAATTCAACACACAAGCGAATGTTAACCATTTTTCTTCACACTCAACATGTGTTGATTCCAGAGTGACGCTCACGAAGTGTTAATTTGAACTCGAAAAACATTTTAATGTGTTGAAAATTAATCGATCGAACAGCATCTAATCAGTGTGTTGAATGAACACACAAAAGTGTTGAAAATTCAACACTTGAATTTTAACACGTAGTTAAATATTCAACACTTGAATTTTGACACGTACTTCTTTTTTACACAATGACGGAATTTTTTTTTACTGTGTAGACCGATCGATGCTGAATCACCTGAAATGAGAAATGAATAGCACTTCAGGGGAACGTTTTTGAAAAAGTGTACTTGCAAATCCCATCAAACCCTTTGACGAATTGATAAAAGAATTTCGAAACTTTATCTCCGTGGAATATAGACCGATCGATTCTGAATCTACTCACGGAGAGCAATGGATTTTAAGCAGTATGACAAATACAATGAAGGCTGGAATATTTGATAATATATTTTCGAGTATGAGGACAAGTATCTAGATTATGAGTGTTATAAGTACAAGTATCCATTTATGATGAAGTTGTTTGTTTTGGGGTAGATGGTACTGTCAACCAGTAATATATCAATATAATAACAGCAAGGAAAAAAAGTTAGTTCCTATCATAATATAAGATTATTACAATCACTATCTGCGGTTGCTTGGAATAAGAAAAGAATAATATGAAATCGGAAAAAAAAGATATTCATCAGGACATGAACCCGCCCAGATAACACACGAAGAATTCTTTTTCAAGAGCGAGAATAGAACTCTTCAAGAACTAATGAATTCATATAGAGCTCTGGAGGAGTTCAATCTGTCGGACATTAACAAGTTCTTCGAGAGTACTGGAACAATACTTCCGATATTCTCAAAGAGCTGGTTAATGTCCGACAGATTGAACACCTCCAGAGGACCGATTGATTCGAAATCTTCTGAAATGAAAAATGAACAGCACTTCAGAGGGACGTTTTCAAGAAATCCGTTTGCAAATTTTGTACTCCTTTCCGCATCACCCAGGAGGTAAAGTACAAGCGAATGGGTTTTTTTCTCAACCCTGAGAAGAAGAATAGCTCAATTCCAGCCAGTAATACGAATCCATCGATTTTTATTTCAGATCGAGACGATACCCCAACTGAGAAAGAAGAAGTTGGGAACTGTATATCTTACAGAGTCCCTATTTGGACGGTTTTTAAAATAGTTTGAGCTACCAGAATTTGAGTCGATTTTATAACAGTGCATGTGAGATATGCCACAGCTCATGGATACCGTACTCTCCTGCTGTGAAATCAACTGAGATTGTGATAGCTCGGGTTATTTTTCGAAATCATTCAAATTTAGACTTCATAAGATGTAAATTTTACACCTCCCTTCCCTGGGTGTAGCGTATCGGAATCAGAATGGGGTTCAATAGAATCGATGTGTTTGACATCAGATCTATATTATAATGACATTCGCGTTCTGGTTGGAGTCTAGAGCCAATATAAATCATGTGTCCCGCATCACAATTTTGGATCATTCTGCAAGATATCTTGTAGAATTTGAAGGGAAGTCTCTTCAAACACCAAAAGGTAGCTTCGAAGTCTTGATGTGAGATTTCTCATGGTTTTCTAAATGTATCATTTAGAATTCCTGAGAACATCTCCCATAAGATATTTCCGAGTTATCTTTAGGTGCGCCATAAGACATGTTCCAGAATTCCGAGAAATCTTCCGGGATGTCCTTGTAGAGTTCCCCACAATTGTGATCTGGGAACTCATTATAATTTCTCTGTTCTACCTTTTTCTCAGGGTTAACGTGGTATCCCCAGTAGGCCTATTCCACGATACTTTCTCTTTAGCAATGAAAATTGCTGTCCACGTCCCGAGTTGCGTGGTCCTTGTTGCTCGATCATGATGCCTGAAACACTACAGAACAGTGAGTGCAGTAATGAATAGACTGCCTGACTCTCGCCCGACAGCCTGGGGCGGGGGGAGATGCTATACGGACGGAGGAAGAAGCCTCACTAACAAAATGGGATTGAAAAGTCCTCCTCTTTCAAAATATTTCCAAAAGATTATCGTTGAATTCATTCTGATGAAGAACATAATGAAAAATTAGGAATGTTGCGATGCAAGAATCAGAAGGAGGATTGGAAATACTACCTCATCAACTATGGTGTACATATACAGGGTGTCCCATTTTAATTTTTATATGGGAATGACTCAAAAACGAGGAGTTTTGGAGGAAAATGTTTCGAACAAAAGTTGTGAGATTCCGAGGGGGACATCTGATGGTGACCTTGACTTTGGCCTCGGATCTCAACTTCAAGGTCATTCAGAGGTCAACTTTTGTTTCTTGAATGAAATCCCCTATTTTTGACTGCAGATTCAGATTTGACGTTGCAAAACAACAAACTTTTGTCTGAATCATTTTTCCGAAACCCGCACAGATGGCGTTCTAATCGACGAACAATGAGTTTCATGAAACACTCGTATTGCTTTCTGTGTGAAACGGCATTCAACTCTCCAGTGTTTTTTTTTCAGCTCCTGAGGATTACCGTCGCCATCAGAGTTACCCAATGTGCACCACGAGGAGGTTGAGCGAAGGGATCTCACACATCTGTGTGGGCCTGAAAAGGGCCGATTGTCTGGACTGTAGAGGTGTGTAATTCCCCACGACAAACGCTCTGCAATATGTATGAAAATTAACCATATCAAATGTTCGATATTTGCACCGTTGACCTGTTCGCATAACCTAATTCGTCTCTGAAAATGTGGTTCTAACGACAAAAGCACATGACGTGAAATTGTTCGGCAGACAGTTCGTATTCGGCGTTTCATGTCATCTCTGGTCGTTGGTGGTCCTTCATAAACTACATCTTTGATGGAACCCCATAAGTAAAAATCCAAAGGGGTAAGATCCGGAGACCTAGCCGGCCAGGCAATGTATCCACCGCGATCAATCCATCTGTGTGGGTAAGATGTGTTTAAGAAATTTCTGACAATTGCAGCGTTATGAGGTGGTGCCCCATCATGCTGAAGCCACATCCTGTTCCGTGTGTAGAGATGAACATCTCCCAACATCCTTGGTAATTTGTCCCGAATCAATTGCAGATAATTTTCCTCCCTAACAGTATGTTGGAAGAAATAAGGACCAATGATCTGACCATTCAAAATCCCACACCACACATTCAGAGTCCAGCGATGATGATTGTCAACTTGTCGATGCCATCTGGGATTTTCAATTGACCAATAATGACAATTATGTCTGTTCATAACACCGTTACTGCGAAATGTTGCCTCATCACTAAACATCACGTAATTGAAAACACCAGGTGGTTGCTCCGAGGCCCATTGACCGAATTCAACCCTACGTCTAAGATCATCTTCACTTAATGCTTGCACCAATGTAATGTGGTAAGGATGATACTTACCAGATCTTAGTATGCGGTGTGCCGTTGATCTTGGGATACCTAATTGGTGCTGAATTTCTCTGGTACTAACGTGAGGATTCAGGTGCACCATTCCTAAAACGGCTACTGAGCGTGCATCCATACGGTTTCCATCATAACGCCTTCTGACTCGTGGAATATTCATTCTTCTAACTCGTCTTTCTATTGAGCGTATCGCCTGAAGTGAAGGCTGGTGTCTATTTGGATACCTCTTTCCATACAATCTTGATGCTGCAGCATAATTACGTCGACATTCCCCTTGTATCAGGAGAATATCAAGTATCTCACCCCAAGGAAAATCCATGGTATTGAGGCCTTCACAACACTGATCAAAGATCTTCTCCAAGTTTGAATCGTATATCGAAAAGAATTTGTGAATAAATGAAGGATATTAAACATTCCGTTTCACTTATGTTTGTAAACAATGCTCTAGTATGAACTTCCTTGTTCATGATAAACACAAGTATTGTTGTGTACTTGCGTTTGGCAACAATTCACAGTAACGGTACTACGAACAGACATAATTGACAATATTGGTCGATGGAAATTCCCAGCTAGGTGTTCGGATCTTACCACTTTGGATTTTTACTGATGGGGTTTCATCAAATTTTCAGGGCCACAAGGATGTGCAAGATCCGATCGCTCAACCTCCTCGTGGTGCACATTGGGTAACTCTGATGGCGACGGTCATCCTCAGAAGCTGAAAAAAAACACCGGAGAGTTGAATGTCGTTTTACACAGAAAGCAATACGAGTGTTTCATAAAACTCATTTTTTATCGATTAGAGCGCTATCTGTGCGGAGTTCAGAAAAATGATTCCGACAAAAGTTTCTTGTTTCTCAACGTCAAATCTGAATCTGCAGTCAAAAATAAGGGATTTCATTCAAGAAACAAAAGTTGACCTCTGAATGACCTTGAAGTTGAGATCCGAGGCCAAAGTCAAGGTCACCATCAGATGTCCCCCTCGGAATCTCACAACTTTTGTTCGAAACATTTTCCTCCAAAACTCCTCGTATCTGAGTTATTCCCATATAAAAATTGAAATGGGACACCCTGTATATATATGTATATATATACAAGGTGGGGCATTTAAAGTGTCGCGGGCGTTTTTTCCAAAAATAAAGTGAGATACGAGAAAATTTTTCGGACAAAAGTTGTAGGGTACCGAGGGGGACATCCGATGGTGGCCTTGGCTTTGACCTCAAATCTCATCTTCAAGGGCATTCTGAGATCAACTCTTGTTTTTTAAATAGCATCTCATATTTTTTACTGCAGATTTGGATTCTAGGTCAAAAACCAAGAAACTTTTGTCTGAACCATTTTCCTGAAATCCGCAAAAATGGCGCTCTAATCGATATTGTTCCATTTTGAATCTGACATTCGAATAACTCGAAAACGAAGGGTCTTGCAAAAGAATGTTTCGTACAAAAGTTGTCAATACACAACACATTTCAATCGTCTACATTACCACCATTCAGAGCTCACGCGATGTAAACAAACGACGGGGTTCAGTGAAAATTCACGATTTTGAAAGTCAGTTTGTCAGTTACATTTGATTATTACTTGGTTTATGACAAATTGAAAATCATGGATATCCGATACACGGTTTCTGAAAAGATCGATATGATCTACATTTACGGTGAAGTGCATAAGAACCCCAGACAAGCATATGACTTGTATGCAGAACGATTTCCTGAAAGAACAACGCCATCCATTAGGTATTTTCAACGCATTACAAAATTATTCTCAGAAACGGGAAGTGTTACAAGGGAGAAACGACATCGAATGAGAACTGTTAGCGGAGAAAATGCGGAAGTTAATGTACTAGCTGCAGTAGCCAATAATCCACACGTGAGCTCTCGTGAAATTGAACTCCATTCGGGAATTTCTCGAAGAAGTGTTCTTCGAATACTGAAACGTCACAAATTCCATCCGTATCACATTTGTTTGCATCAAGACCTTCACGGTGATGATTTCGAAAAACGTGTACAGTTTCGTCGATGGGGTCTAGCGCAAATGCACAATAACAACTTCATCAACATATTATTTTCTGATGAGTCGACGTTCACCAATCATGGTCAAGTAAATCGACATAATATGCATTACTGGGCGACAGAAAATCCAAGATGGTTACGTCAAGTAGAGCATCAAAGACAATGGGCTGTGAATGTTTGGTGTGGTATTTTTCGATCTCGAGTAATTGGACCGTACTTCATTGCAGATACGCTAAATGGAGAGAAGTACAGACATTTCTTAGATCAAGTACTTCCAACATTACTTGAAGACATACCTATTCAGGAACGATTGAATATGTGGTATCAACACGATGGTTGTCCATCCCATTATGCAGTCACAGCTCACGAAATATTGGACAGAGATTATCCTGGACGATGGATAGGACGTCGTGGACCAGTTCATTGGCCTGCCCGTTCTCCGGATCTTACTTCTCCAGATTTTCTTTTATGGGGATACATAAAAGATACAGTTCATCAACAAGCACCGACTACACCTGAGAATATGCGTCAACGAATCATCAATGCATGCGCGAGCATCAATGAAGATATTTTAGCACGAGTTCAGTAATCTTTTGTAAAACGTTTTGAAATGTGTATTCAAGTCGAAGGCCATCATCTTGAGCATCTACCGCATTAAAATTATCCAAGTGATGTAGACGATTGAAATGTGTTGTGTTTTGTCTGTTATACACCATCATCTCCGTTTCAGTTCAAGGGGTCCCCCTTGGAATCAGACAACTTTTGTCCGAAACATTCTACTCCAAGACCCTTCGTTTTCGAGTTATTCTAATGTCAGATTCAGTATGGAACAATATCGATTAGAGCGCCATTTTTGCGGATTTCAGGAAAATGGTTCAGACAAAAGTTTCTTGGTTTTTGACCTAGAATCCAAATCTGCAGTAAAAAATATGAGATGCTATTTAAAAAACAAGAGTTGATCTCAGAAGGCCCTTGAAGATGAGATTTGAGGTCAAAGCCAAGGCCACCATCGGATGTCCCCCTCGGTACCCTACAACTTTTGTCCGAAAAATTTTCTCGTATCTCACTTTATTTTTGGAAAAAACGCCCGCGACACTTTAAATGCCCCACCCTGTATACATATATATATGTGTGTGTGATATGCCACTGTACCGTTTGTGTTCCGTAATGTATAACAGAGACTATCCACAAACTGGGAGAAAACAACATGAAATATGACCCAGAAGCAAGATACATTCCGGGGATGTTTCCTGAACGTACAGAAATCCTCCTCTACGTTCTATAAAAATTCAATAAACGCTCCAGTGACACGTTGTGCTGTCTGGGTGTTCGATGATCAAGTTTACATGTGCAATATCGACGTCCCCGATATCGCAATGGAACTGATTCATCGATATGAAATTATGGAATCCGAAACCTATCAAAAATGTCCTAGATGAATAATCGAAAACTAAGAGAGATGCACAATCTAAGATTAATACGCCGTGGTTCGTCAGCCCCACAGTATTTAGAGACTCCTAAACAGTCAGAAAACCTTCCTTCCCTACGTTCTATAAACCTTCTATCAACGTCCCAGTGGCACGTTGTGCTGTCTGGGTGATCGATGATCAAGTTTACATGTGCAATATCGACGTCCTCGATATTACAACGGAACTGACTCGTCGATATAAAATTATGGGATCCAAAACTATCATAAATTTTCTAGATGAATGATCGAAAACTGAGGGAGATGCACAATCTAAGATCAGGACCCCGTGGTCCGTCACCTCCACAGTATTTTGAGACTCCAAACCCTGTTAGAATATGTGCGTGGATCAATCAATCAATTTTTATAGAAAAAATAATCCAAAGATAATGAAATGCGGAATGCAACCAAAGGAAACTCAACGTAGAAAATCTGGGCTTGAAAATGAAATCGTAAAAATACTCATCCGAATTGAGTGGGAAATACTACATTACTCAGCCTCCAGATGTAACCCACTTGGCTTTCCCGATGATTTTGAATCCCTGTATAAATACTTATAATTCATCAGAGCCAAGTGACCTCCATCAATGGGCATGGTACGAGCATTTTCTTTCCCACTTTTCAATAAATATTCAATGACACAACTGGAATTTAATGTTTCAGGACTCAATTCATTCCTCTTTTTAGTTTTAATATCCGGAATCATGGAGAACGCCCTTTCTGCCGCGGCCATAGAATGAGGGAGAGTCCTAACTGCAGGAGAAAGTGTTCGGAGGTTCGGAAATCGTATATCTCCTTCACTTGTACAAAGAGAACTAATTCGAATCCACGTTTGATCAAAATCAAGCTTCGATAAATCACGTCTCAATGTGAGATCCAAAAAGTACATAGAATTCCATCCTTCCCCCAGAGAATTTCCATCGAAACCACCCAATTTCCGACTAGCGTGAATAATCATCGATGCAGTTTTTTGTAGATCCGGTTCGAATCAAGCAATTTCCGTTTTCAATGCAGTGAGAGAATACAGAAAGTGATCATGTGTAGGAAGTCGTTTCAAAATTTCTGTAGAAGCAGTGATGTAAAATTTTAAACAATTTTGGCGTACTTCATTTACTTTTGAAATATTTTCAGGGTCAAGATTTTCCAAATATTCTCCGCATTCACTACCTACGTCGATATTTTCCAAAGCTAATTGGTTCGCGGGTAAAGGAAAATCCACACACTTGATCAAGTCCAAGTGATTGAGTAGCGCGGGTTTTGAGAATTTTTCCAAGAGAAACACTAACAAATCAAGTAAGCGTGGTTGCAATAAATGTACCATTGTTTGTTCTCTCTGAAAGGATGCATTATATTTATTGAATTGATTCAGAGTATACGATAGAAATAGAAAGTACGCTTGCACCACAGGATCCTTCAGAAGATTCAATAATCTTTCAGCAGGTTGACAACGATCAGGAACCACCTGTTCAAATAAAAAGTTTTCCAAAGTATTCCAATTCTCTAAGATTCTCACAATGCATTGATGACGGGTTAACCAACGAGTTTTCGCGAATTTTAAGATCTGTAAATTACTTTCTTGAAAACTATCCTGAACATCTTTAAATATCGCAGTTCTCTTAGGACTACCATTGATGAAAGTAGCCAAACCTGCAATCAGTTGCTTGCACTCTGGTGGGATCATGGCACAAGCAGCACTTGCTGCCGAAGCGGAAGAATGACAAACACATGGGAACATCAAAACCTGTGGATTTTTTTCCATCAATTTTGTTTTGAAAGAAGATTTATTCCCCATCATGACAGACGCGTTGTCAGTACCTAATGCAACAATATTGCTAATCGGAATCTGATTTTTCCATGATGTATTTCTGGAACTTTCAAACCATTCCGAAGTGGAGCAATCAGCAGCATCTGAATGAATCATTTGCAATAATTCACATCTGACTTCTAATGTATTTGGTTCGATATAACGAGCGATGAATGTCATCCATTTATCGTTCGTTATTTCCGACGTTTCGTCTTCGTAAACTGCAAATTTTGTGTGGCGTAAAACATTTCATAATCGGTTCGTTTCTTGAACGCAAATAACCCTATCCACAATATTTGTTAGTTTTGTACGACTCATCGTCATTTTTTGAAGCACTTCTGGTTCCTTCCCCATATCTTGCATAAGGAGTAAGAGGTTCTCTGCATGACTATAGGGAATACTTTTTCCTGCGAAAATTGTGGCAAAACGAATTTCTGCTATTTGAACTTTTGTTTTAAGATCTGGAGGCTCATCATCCGGATCTTAACTTCCTAATCCAATTGTTTGCTGGCATTGTGGAGGAGCAGAAAACGAGGCAGCATTCAATGGAGGAGGATTTGGATCTTGGGAACATCCCAAACGATCATCATTCAAAGAAGAGGATGCAACGGGATTTTCCAATCTATCGTCAGCTTTACGCAAAAATCCATCCGAATTTTCGACTGAAATTTCATCAACAAAAGAATAAACATCTGATCCGCGACTATTATTATTATTATCCCTAACAGAAGGAGAATCAGATCCTTGGAGGAGATTTGAATTCTCATACCCCTCACAAACGGCACCCGATTGATCAACGGTATCATCCACTGAAAAGTCATTACGGCATGAAGGAACAGCATCGGCCCCATCTACAACGATCCTATTACCAAAAAACTGAGGAATGGAATTGACACATTGCCCTCCTGGTGATATCCCATCAAGAGATGGTACATCCGCAACTACGGATCTGACATTTTCGAAAGTTTTAGAGGAAGAAGGAGAAGAATCTACATTACCTCGGTCGAAATGGAACAACTTGCTCTGTTGCGAATGATGTTGGCTCTTGGAATGGGCTCTGATTCTTGCAGGGCCATCACACCAAACACTCTTTTGGCATATCTCACAAAAAAATTTCGAGCTATCACTCGGATCTTCACGAACCCACATTTTCCACTCAGGGTCTTTGAGCAACCAATTTTGCGAAAAATGTGGATTGCTTTTTTTTTTCTTATCAAGTACAAAATCACTGCCCTCTGTTCCAAACAAACTAGATATTTTCAAAAACAAAACTATGAACGGTAAGATCAACTACAGAATTCATCCGAATACCATTGAATTCAATACTTCAACCTTTTGCAATTATTTTATAACTCAAAATCTGATTTAACACCATAGGTAATCGGAAAGACGTCTACCTCGGTCTGTATCACATATACAATAGATGAGAGAAAAGAAAAACATGGACAGTTGGTGTCGCGCAGTGTTTTGTTTTGATGAATACGTTGGCGGTTCGAAAATCCCATCCTTTGGAAAATGTCATTTTCATACGATAATCCCAATGATGATTTTGCATCAAGGAAGAGAAACATTACGAAAATTACGACATTTTCCAATCGCTAAATTGACGGAGTAAGTGAAAATATCCCTCTCCTTGTCAGACAGTGTAGAAGAAATATATCACAGTTTTCAGTATAAACATGTATGCGATCTTTAGTATAATCGAATTTTCATATTCATGACTGTTTTCCGTTTCTCTCATTGCAGATGTGATAAGGACCGCAGCGATTGGATTTTCAATTACATGCAGTGTCGAATCATTATTCCAGATTTTGGATTATAAAAATTGGGAAGAATTTCAAGTATTGAATTCAATTTATTCTAATGAATTCTATCTTCTATCTCATTGTTTATATTTTTACATTCAGAAATATCTATTTTGTTCAGAAAGAGGGGTGACTCTTTCTCTCAGTGGAGATATCATTTCGATGTGAAATCCAAATTGTTGGATTCATATTTCTGACTAGGATTAGGCAATCCTCTCTCTAAGGGTTGAAAAAACGCATTCGCTTTCAATTCACCTCTTGGTTGATGCACAGAGGAGTACAAAATTTGCAAGTGCACTGTTTCAAAACGTACCTCAAAAGTACTGTTTATTTTTAATTTCAGAAGATTTCAAATTGATTGGCCTATATGCCACGGAAACAAATTTTTCCATCAATTTGTCACAGAATTTGTTGAAATTCGCAATTAAACTTCTTCAAAAACATTTCTCTAAAATGCTATCCATTTTTCATTACAGCACGGAGAGGAATGGATTATGCAAATCGCATTGTAGAACTTTAGATACAAACTGTTAATATCTGTATGTTTAGGGATATTAACTTTTCTTCAGTACTGAAATACGAGATTCTCACGGTTAAACTGTATGCTATTAAAGAAAGAATATACTTCCCATAAAAATCCGTATTTTAATCATAAGAATCTTTGTCACTTGCAGAGACGGAATGAAAATTTCAAGAATAATATTATATGGACCAACAGGATGTATAGTTATCATTGAAATTCGTATTTCGATCATAAGAATCACTGTTCCCTGCAGCTATGAAATCGAGATTACAACAATAGTATTATACGGACCACCAAAATACATAGTTATGATGAATAACAATCTTTTATTATATTCATCATCATAATCTTCCTTCTTGATGGGAGTCAAGTACAAACTATGAGAATTCTGAGATGTGGACATTTTGAAGAGTTGACGTTCTCTAAGTAAGGCTATAATTTTCACTCAAATTTGTAAGTATTTAAGCAAGCCACGATAGCCGAGCGGCTGAGGTGCCCGACTTGCACGCTACCAATCCGCCCAGATGACACACGGAGAATTCTTTTCCAAGAGCAAGAATAGAACTCTTCAAGAATTCTTTTCGAACTAGTGAATTCATATAGAGCTCTGGAGGTGTTCAATCTGTCGAACATTAACAAGCTCTTTGAGAATATCGGAAGTATTGTTCCAGTACTCTCGAAGAACTTGTTAATGTCCGACAGATTGAACTCCTCCAGAGCTCTATATGAATTCATTCTTCTCTTACTTCAAGCAACTGAAGATAGTAATTGTAATAATCTTATATTATAATAGGAACTAACTTTCTTTCCTTGCTGTTATTATATTGATATATTACTGGTTGACAGTACCATCTACCCCAAAACAAACACCTTCATCATAAATGGATACGCTTATAATCTAGATACTTGTCCTTATACTCGAAAATATATTATCAAATATTCCAGCCTTCATGGTATTTGTCATACTGCTTAAAATCCATTGCTCTCCGTGAGGAGATTCAGGAACGATCGGTCTATATTCCACGGAGACAAAGTTGCGAGATTTTTTTTATCAATTCGTCAAAGGGTTCAATGGAATTTGCAAGTATACTTTTTCAAAAACGTTCCTCCGAAGTGATTTGATTTTTCATCCCATTAGATTTAGAATCGATCGGTCTTTATTCGATGGACACAAATTTTTGAAATTTTCCCATCAATTTGTCACAGGAATTGATGGGATTTGCAAGTACACTTTTTCAAAAACGTTCCTCTGAAGTGCTATTCATTTCTCATTTCAGGAGATTCTGCATCGATCGGTCTACACAGTAAAAACAATTCCGTCATTGTGTAAAAAAGAAGTACGTGTCAAAATTCAAGTGTTGAATATTGAACACTTTTGTGTGTTCATTTAGCACACTGATCAAATGTTGTTCGATCAATTAATTTTCAACACATTGAAATGTTATTCGAGTTCCAATTGACACTTTGTGAGTGTCACTCTGGAATCAACACATGTAGAGTGTGAAGAAAAATGGTTAACATTCGCTGGTGTGTTGAATTTGACGAAAAATTTCTTACTGTGTATATCTCATGGACACGAATATTTGGGAAATTTCCAATCGACTCAAACCTGCACTTGTTCGAACCCACAAGTGCATTCTGGAAGATCAGGATTATTGATAACATGAGGATGTGATGACATAAAAAATAATAATCGGATGTGAAATTGACCTATTAAATTAACACCAGAGAGATGACAAAAAAAAAATGAAATGTCTCCGCACAGAATCGAACCCGACCGTTCTTCTGCAAGAACCATGTCTTTTGCTGCTAGGCTATGGGGTCTTGTAATATTTCGATCCATATATTACGTCTATGATGTAATGCAGCGAAGGAAAGAGACTGATAGTGCGTTAAATGATGAAACATCAATTTGAGTGTTCAAATCTAATTATTCAGTCCATTGAAAATAATTTGCACTCAATCGTTTGAATATTCAGTCTTATTATTTTGATGTTGATCAACATCTGACAATCGATGTTGATTTGGTTATCCTCATTGGAATATCATAGTGATTTCTGGAAATCAATTTATCAAAGAAAATTATGGAATTCACCGCAGGACATTTATCATAGATCCCCAAACTATTTTAGAATTTTTGAACCAACGATTGTTTGACAATTCCAATGGAATTCATTGAAAAATCATCAAGATTTCAAATAATGATTAGAAATGCGTAACTATTAGAAAATTTTCATAGAATACATATAGGAGTTCTCGAAAACTTCATAATCATTCATAAGAATAACCAATAATCTTATAAAATTCATGAAAAATAAATAATAATTGAAAAATTATTCACTTATATTCGATTTTAATTCAATCAAATGATGCTATGCATCAAGTCTATATTTCATCGTGATAATTTGATAATCAGTATTGAACTGGCTCTTTAATTGAAGAAAAAACAAAAGAAAATATCGAAGGGCCCCGGCCGAGAATTGCCCGGGGTGCCGGGTAAGTCAGTTCGATACTGATTACAATAAAATTGTCGCCTGGAAAAGAAAAAGCGGTGAAACTTTCCGGTAAGTCGACCGCGTGGGCTTTAAACTTCTTCCGATCTTGCACGGAGTCAGCCGATCGTAAGACATATTGAGAAGACAAAGACCGACGGATAGTTGGTTCTCTCTCGATTGTCCGAGCCGACTCGAAGTGAACCGACCGCTTCCGAATCACATGAATATGGGTTTCAATGTGTGCGTACACCCGGCTGAAATGGTGGGGACGAGAAATTGGTCAGATGGAGAGGGTAAATCGACTCGGTCGATCAAACGCTGGCATCACTGTGTATACAGCAAGAGACGAAGCTGCATGCGTGTGACGAGCGTGACAGTACTGGTTCACGTCGTCACGCAACCAACACCATTGGATCCAGTCGCTGGGTCCGTGTGAGCGACTCTTCTCCTGCGCTCTTCGCCACGGGCGTCTTCGACAACGGTGGGGCGTCATCATCTCCTCCGTGGCTCTCCGTGCGGGCTCTCCCTTCGTCTTCTTCACATCTTTCTTCGTCTCCTCCGCATTCTCCTTCGTCGACTTCGGTCGATGCGTGCGTGCAAACGAAGCTCGGATGCTTTGGGTAGATCGTAAGTAACGAACGATTTGGTATATGCAAAAAAATCTCGGACAGTAATCAGTCCATATGAATGAATTTGATGAAAAATCGTTCGGGTTTAATGTTCAAATCTGGGGGTAGGATCGTGACCGCTTTTGATATAGATTAATGTGGTTTCGCGTCGAAAGTCAGTCAGATTTAAAATCACGTCTCTTATGTAACGTGATCTTCGAGTGTTATAATTATTGATGGTGCGCTACGAATTCGTTTATGTGGGGAAAGTGATGCTTGATTTTGAATAGCTGTCATTCGGAAGAGTGTTGATGTACCGTGATTCGAGTTATAAGAGTCGGGTTTTTCATTGTTGAGCGTATGCGTTGTTGAATTGTGAGAATTAAGTTAAAATAAGACCATTGCCGTATCAAGAGACGCGGTAGCGTCTCGACGCCAAGTACACGAAAGAAACATATATGTATAAAGAATATACAGGGTGTCCCATTTCAATTTTTATATCGGAATAACTCAAAAACAACGAGTTTTGAAGGAAAATGTTTCGAAGAAAAGTTGTGAGATTCCGAGGGGGACATTTGATGGTGACCTTGACTTTGGCCTCGGATCTCAACTTCAAGGTCATTCAGAGGTCAACTTTTGTGTTTTGGACGGAATCCCCCATTTTTGACTGCAGATTCAGATTTGACGTTGAAAAACAAGAAACTTTTGTCTGAATCATTTTTCCGAAATCCGCACAGATGGCGCTCTAATCGATAAAAAATGAGTTTTATGAAACACTCGTATTGCTTCCTGTGTAAAACGGCATTTAACTCTCCAGTGTTTCTTTGCAGCTTCTGAGGATTAACGTCACCATGAGAGTTACCCAATGTGCACCACGAGGAGGTTGAGCGATCGGATCTTGCACATCTTTGTGGCCCTGAAAATTTGAAGAAACCCCATAAGTAAAAATCCGAACTGGTAAGATCCGGAGACATAGCTGGGATTTTCCATCGACCAATATTGACCATTATGTCTGTTCGTAGTACCGTTACTGTGAATTGTTGCCGAATACAAGTACACAACGATACTTGTGTTTCTCATGAACAAGAAAGTTCATACTAGAGCATTGTTTACAAACATAAGTGAAACGGACTGTTTAATATCCTTCATCCATTCACAAATTCTTTTCGATATACGATTCAAACTTGAAGAAGATCTTTGATCAGGGTTGTGAACGTCTCAATACCATGGATTATCCTTGGGGTGAAATACTTGATATTCTCCTGATACTAGGAGAATGCCGACGTAATTACGCTGTAGCATCAAGATTGTATGGAGAGAGGTATCCAAATAGATGCCAGCCTTTACTTCAGGCGATACGCTCAATAGAAAGACGAGTCAGAAGGCGTTATGATGGAAATCGTATGGATGCACGCTCAGTAGCCGTTTTAGGAATGGTGCACCTGAATCCTCACGTTAGTACCAGAGAAATCCAGCACCAATTAGGTATCCCAAGATCAACGGCACACCGCATACTAAGATCTGGTAAGTATCATCCTTACCACATTACATTGGTGCAAGCATCAAGTGAAGATGATCTTAGACGTAGGGTTGAATTCGGTCAATGGGCCTCGGAGCAACCGCCTGGTTTTTTCAATTACGTGATGTTTAGTGATGAGGCAACATTTCGCAGTAACGGTGTTATGAACAAACATAATTGTCATTATTGGCGAATTGGAAATCCCAGATGGCATCGACAAGTTGACAATCATTATCGCTGGACTCTGAATGTGTGGTGTGGGATTTTGAATGGTCAGATCATTGGTCCTTATTTCTTCCAACATACTGTTAGGGAGGAAAATTATCTGCAATTGATTCGGAACAAATTACCAAGGATGTTGGAAGATGTTGATCTCTACACACGGAACAGGATGTGGCTTCAACATAATGGGGCACCACCTCATAACGCTGCAATTGTCAGGAATTTCTTAAACCCATCTTACCCACACAGATCGATTGGTCGCGATGGATACATTGCCTGGCCGGCTAGGTCTCCGGATCTTACCCCTTTGGATTTTTACTTATGGGGTTCCATCAAAGATGTAGTTTATGAAAGACCACCAACGACCAGAGATGACATGAAACGCCGAATACGAACTGTCTGCCGAACAATTCCACGTCATGTGCTTTCGTCGTTAGAACCACATTTTCAGAGACGAATTAGGTTATGCCAACAGGTCAACGGTGCAAATATCGAACATTTGATATGGTTAATTTTCATACATATTGCAGAGCGTTTGTCGTGAAAAATTACACACCTCTAAAGTCCAGACAATCGGCCCTTTTCAGGGCCACACAGATGTGTGAAATCCCTTCGCTCAACCTCCTCGTGGTGCACATTGGGCAACTCTGATGGCGACGGTAATCCTCAGAAGCTGAAAAAAAACACTGGAGAGTTGAATGCCGTTTCACACAGAAAGCAATACGAGTGTTTCATAAAACTCATTTTTTATCGATTAGAGCGCCATCTGTGCGGATTTCGGAAAAATGATTCAGACAAAAGTTCCTTGTTTTTCAACGTCACATCTGAATCTGCAGTCAAAAATAGGGGGTTCCATTTAAAAAACAAAAGTTGACCTTTCAATGACCTCGAAGTTGAGATCCGAGGCCAAAGTCAAGGTCACCATCAGATGTCCCCCTCGGAATCTCACAACTTTTGTTCGAAACATTTTCCTTCAAAACTCCTTGTTTTTGAGTTATTCCGATATAAAAATCGAAATGGGACACCCTGTATATAAGAAATAATGAAAAAGCAGAAGTCGAGTGCTGCCGTGTATCCATACACGTAAACCGAGTTTTCACCGACTGAGAAAAACTTCAATGCATAAATACTCACCACACATCGTATTCCGCGAAAAAATAATTAAACTTTGATTATATAATTCAAATATGCACTTTCGATTGAACACACTACGAACTTGATCAATTCATGCGATTCCGAAATATAAATGTTTCAACTTTCCATCTCAATATTCCATCACAAGATTACGAATATTGTTCATCACCATCATCATCATCATTGTCATCGATTCATTCTATCACGATTGATCGTGTTTAGGGTAAGTTTCTATGTGAGATATGCATTGTTTGTCTATTTCTTTCTTCGAATACACATATCGGGTTTCGGAACTTCTAGGTTCGTTCGTACACAATGTTCATTGGTCAATTCTTATGGAGCAAGCAATCAAGTCCAACATTCTATGAGAAGTGATCAATCAAAATCATGTAGGATCCTGGGAATTCCAACCCTGATACATATCTATAGTAGCAACAAGATTGTAAATTGGCGTATAGGCTCATCAAAGGCCTAAACCATTTATAACCATAACCATATGTATAGTACACATAGTCATATGTGGTACAGAGCTCGATGTGTCAACCTGTTCATTTACAGGTTAAATCATATATATTATATACTACATAAAGTACCAGATGGATGAATTTCAGGTTATTCTATGAGGCCACCAAATGAGATTGATAGTGAAGATAGCTAGCATACAAATTTGTGATACGTCTGCTTCATTTCTGCTTCGTCTTCAGCCACTTGTGATGCTACTCCAAGAAACTGATGAGCCCAGCATGTTGTAAAGATCTGTCGCATATCTACTGCATTTTCAGCTTTGAAAAAATCACTGTATTCAAGAGTTTTCATTGAAACAATATTTCAGATACTTCGATGTAGCTAAAGTAACTGGAGACCAACCTCAACTTCTACCGTTGGTCAAACTTTTAACATCTCATTGGGTTTTGTCATCGACTTCACTTTCTAAAAACTTGTTATATTGCGTTGGGGTTTTTTGATGAATTCCACTTTCTAATTATAAGGGATGATTCAGTTATTGATTTATCATATTATCTTTAATCATCCATTTTATGCCATTCATTATCAATTGAATCCACTTTATGATCTGTAGTTGATATATCCAATACTACATTGCCTAAGAAATTACCTAAATGAAATGGATAGTGGTGGTAGACGACGTACAGATCGGATGGTGCATCTGCTTCGTTTTATCTTCTCTCATTGAACTGATACTTGATTTTGACAAGAGTTGTATTTGGATTGCTTGAGTAGTATTGGTAATCAATAGCATGGAATGGATGATTGAAGATTGTGTGATGAATCTATAACAAATGCAATATCAAAAGTTTCTGGGAAGTGAAGTCGATGACAAAACCCAATGAGATGTTAAAAGTTTGACCAACGGTAGAAGTTGAGGTTGGTCTCCAGTGACTTTAGTTATATCGAAGTACTTCAAATATTGTTTCAATAAAAACTCTTGAATGCAGCAATTTTTTTAAAGCTGAAAATGCAGTAGATATGCCACAGATCTTTACAACATGCTGGGCTCATCAGTTTCTTGGAGTAGCATCACAAGTGGCTGGAGACGGAGCAGAAATGAAGCAGACGTATCACAAATTTGTATGCTAGCTATCTTCACTATCAATTTCATTTGTTGGTTTCATATTCGAATGAAGAAAATGGAAAAGCGCAATGGATATATCACAGGTCCATCCGATACTGGTATCAGATTCTTTACGTACTGTTTCAGGGCAGTAAGAAAGAAACAAAATGAAATGAATGTACCATAGATCTGAGTGTTTGCCACCACCACTATCAATTTTCATTTTCATCTTCCGCAGCAGAATCCATCCACCGCAGATCCTCAGGTCAGGTCCACTTCAAGGTCCAACTGGCAAATAACTAAATATATACAGTGAACTAAAATATTGTGACATGAATCTGAAAACATCCAAAATACATTTACAACACAATAACACTTAGAAATCATTCATTTGCGTCTTATTTTAACAGGAGTAAAATAACTTTGTATTCACAAGGAAAAAAATATATATCAATCGTTATGTTATATACCACAATGATCAATGTCGTTAGGTAGCGTCATAGGGAAATGAAGAGAAGGCAGAAGTGCAGTGGGTATACAAGTCCTTGCGTTGAATAATACCACTATCAGATTCTCCCAACAGAATCATAGGTGGATGGAGAAAGAGTAAAAAGGATGTAGATGTACCATACATCTGTACGTTTAATCCCACTATTAGGAATTATAAGGAAAGAGAGGGTCCGTGGATTTGAGAAAGGAGTAGTACGTAGTTACATTGCAATGTGTGACTAACATTTATTAAATAAACTCAGTTGATAGAATGTATAAACTTTGAACTAACTGTACTAGAGCGGAACGATGGCGCGGGGTCAACGGCTTACGAGCAACGACAATGCTACTAACTTCCCACCAAGCCGAAATACGCGCACAGATAACAGACATACGCACTAACAACTAGTGCCCACACATGTAAGAGAACTGTTCAGAAACAAACCTGCAAGTGCGTTTGTTCTAACATTCAACATTCCCTCTCAAACGCAGCTTGCTTACAAATTAATTACCAAGACCAATCATGCCTAAAGTTTCAAACAAAATTTTCTTATTAACCGGTTTGGTTACAAAGTCTGCCAACTGCTTCGTAGTGCTAATATATTAGGTGTACAAATAAGTTTCCGCGGTTTGTCAAAAGATGGCCCCACCAGAAGGTTATGGAGAAATTGTCAGATGTAAAACGTAATATCCCAAGTTTAGTCATCTGGCAACACCATAACCTTAAAGTACTAGTGATTCCGTATCAGCATCACGTAATTTTTTTCGTGCAAAAATGTCAAGTTTTATTCCGAATAAGCATCATTTGCGGGAACTTTTGATTTACTTCTTTAATGTGAAAAAATCTGCAGCTGAGGCGCATCGATTGCTTCTAGAAGCATATGGTGAAGCTGCTGTAAGTGAGAGAAGTTGTCAGGAATGGTTTCAAAAGTTTAAGAACGGTGAGTTTGACGTTAAAGACAAAGAACGCAGTGGAAGGCCGAAAGTGTACGAAGACATGGAATTAGAAGTACTATTGGAGGAAGATTCGTCCCAAACGCAAAAAGAACTTGCACTTACTCTACAAGTGACTCAACAAGCAATTTCACATCGTTTAAAATCGTTAGGAATGATTCAAAAACAAGGAAATTGGGTTCCATATGAACTGAAGCCGAGAGACGTTGAACGCCGATTATGCATGAGTGAAATGCTGCTTGCCAGGAATAAAAAAAAGAGTTTTTTGCATCGTATAGTCACTGGTGACGAAAAATGGATTCACTAAGATAATCCAAAGAAGAGAAAGTCATGGGTTAAGCCCGGCGAACCATCAACATCGACAGCTAAGCCGAATATTCATAGAAAAAAACTCATGCTGTGTATTTGGTGGGATCAGCTTGGTGTCGTGTATTATGAATTGCTGAAACCAAGCGAAACCATTACTGGAGCTCTCTACCGAACACAATTGATGAGATTGAGTCGGGCACTTAAGGAAAAACGCGCCCATTACTACTCCAGACACGACAAAATTATTCTTTTACACGATAATGCTCGTCCACATGTTGCGGCGCCGGTAAAAACATACTTGGAAACACTCAACTGGGAAGTTTTACCCCACCCGCCGTATTCACCAGACTTAGCCCCTTCTGATTATCACCTGTTCCGGTCGATGGCACATGGTCTGTCTGAGCAGCGCTTCACATCATATGAAGACACCAAAAATTGGGTAGATTTGTGGATAGCGTCAAAAGATGAAGAGTTTTTTCGACGGGGTATCCGAATGTTGCCAGAAAGATGGGGAAAAGTAGTGGCAAATGATGGAAAATACTTTGAATAAAACGTAATGTACTTTTCCTTTACAATAAATTCCTAATTTTTTATGAAAAACCGCGGAAACTTATTTGTACACCTAATACTTCACGATTATCTCCTCAGCTTCCACTTTTGATTTAATAAAGTTATATTTAATATCAATATGTTTCAATCTTCTTTGGTCTGAATTACTAAGCGCTTTGATAGCACTTTGGTTGTCTTCGTATATGATAGTCCTTCGTACAGAAACTACAAGGTCTAACAAAACTTTCTTCAACCAAGTCATTTCCATGACCGCTTCACAAATTGAAACATATTCTGCCTCCGCAGTACTTAGGGCTACGATAGATTGCTTTTTCGATCTCCACAGTACCGTATTATCAAAAATTTCAAACAAGTTAACTGTGGTAGACTTGCGATCAGAAGATCTAGCCCAATCGGCATCAGCATATCCTAAAAGAGTTTCCGAATCTTCTGAAACACCAAAGGTAAGTTTTAAGTTAATGGTACTTTTTACGTATCTCAAGACTCTTTTGAGACCGGACCAGAGTTCTGCACAAGGTGCTGATTGAAAACGGCTGAGATAAGAAATAGGTGCAGCTAAATCAGGTCTTGAGCCTACTGCAGCATACATCAAAGAGCCGACTAAAGATTTGCATTTGAATTCCAAAGAGGGATCAATTCGACAATCATCTTCAATTTTGAAGGATGTTTCCATCGGAGTATCTGTAGGGTTGCAATTTTCCATGCCGTATTTTTTTTGATCGATATACAGTTCATCTCCAACTTCATTGATTGAGATTCCAAGGTATCGCAGTCTATCGGAGCCCAAGTCTTTCATTTTAAAATTCGACTTCAAATAATCTTTCAATAACTTGATTTCCTCTAGATCAGGTCCCGAAATTAAAAGATCTTCTATATACACAAGCACACAAGTATTATTCCTGAAATGAAGGCAATAATCATTTCTCAAATATCATGAATTTTATTAAATTGTCATAGAGTTTTTTGGGTCGAGAGATTTAGTAACTCTAGGATCTATGAAATGTTCAAAATGTATTCAAAGTGATTCATGATAATTAAGAAGCAATTTTGTATCAAATATCCAAACCATTTAATATTCATGATATTTGAGAATTGAATCATTCCAAAACCAAGATAAGTAAGGATGGAAACGATGGTTTGTAAGAACACAAATATAATCCAGCTTGAATGGAAGAACTGAAAAGATGGAACTTTGGAAGAAAACATTCAGAATGAATATTCACATCCAGTCACATCAGTCAAGTCGGCCTGTAGTTATTCTGCAACAATTTCTATAATCAGAATATTGTATCTGCTCAATTTTCGTCGAGTTGATTCTAAACAGTCTCTCTAATCATTCGTTAATTGGTCAGTGGAATGCACCCGATGCAAAGATTTGTGGTATATCCACTGCGCTCCTATCTTTTCTGCATTTTCCTTCAACGCTACCTAATGATCATGGTAGGATTTGACGAACAGATGTATGGTACATCTACATCCTCCCTGCTTTTTCTCCATCCACCTATGATTCTGTTGGAAGAATCTGATTGTGGTATTATTCAACGCAAGGACTTGTATATCCACTGCACTTCTGCTTTTTCTTCATTTTCCTATGACGCTACCTAATGACATTGATCATTGTGGTACGTAACATAAAGATGTATGGTACATGTGCATCCTTCTTGCTTTCCCTTCAACTATCTGTGATTCTATTGAAAGAATCTGATAATAGTGTACCCAATGCAAGGAGCTGTGGTATATCCACTGCACTCCTGCCTTTTCTTCATTTTCTTTCTACGCTACCTGATGATATTGATCATGGTGGTAAGTAACATACGGATGTATAGTAAACCTGCATCCTTTGTACTTTTTCTCGATCCACTTGTGATTTTACTCAAAGAATTTGCTCACTGAAAAAACTTTTCCACCTGGGTACTCAGGAATAAGGATATTGGATAATATATGATCCAGGGGCCAGAATATTGATGAGAAATCAACAGAAACTCACGCGTTCAACGTAATGGGTCTTCCTGATGTTGACGGTGTTTCTCCTTATTTGAATGCAGTAATGTAGTGTATATTGTACTATGCTTCTAAGACAAAACAATTACTCTTATCTGACCCCGATGACATCATAAATATTTCAATTCAGACCTACTATTCGCAAAAAAACCTTGATATCATAGCTTTGAAACAGCTTGCAGGTCCACAATACTTGCATAATCACTCACAAGATGCGGGAGAATTCATCGCTTCTATCTGCGAAAATTCAATGGCTATTAAAAATTTAGTGAAGCACCGAATAACTACCATAACGGAATGTACGAAATGTGAATATACCGAGAATACTGTTGGTACAAATTGTGTTATACGTCTTGCGCTACCTTGAATTTCACGAAAATCATTTGAGTTTCAAAAAATTTTCAAGTTCAATTTTCCAACATAGAAAATTTCCGAAGATTCTTGTGAAAATTGTAATAACCTGCATAAAACTAAAAAATCATTTTTGACAGCGTCATAACAATATGTAATTGTGCAATTGATGATATTCAATCACAATAATGTTGAAGCAACAAAGGTAGAAAATATAAACATTAATGGAGTTCTTGGAGAATTCAAATCGCCTTTTGTCATACTATATACAGTACAATATACAGTATGACGAAAGGCGATTTGGATTCTCCAAGGACTCTATTCTCCTGACATTCCAGTAGTTCGTTTTGTGGTTACGAAAGAATTCAATGAGATCTAATTTTTGTAACTTTTGCTATCTGCTATTTTTCACAATGATCCAAAAGGGTGACCGAAAAATTTTTGCTGGAGAGCTATTTTTACCTCCATGCTAAACAGTACAAACTCTATCTTGCACAAAAAATTTCTGTTGAATACCTTGAATATATTGTACGCAAGTTCCCTCTGTCTGTAAGATCTATGTTGTTTCGGTTTTCTTACAATGATCTCTTGAAAACACTGGAAATTTCCGCACAAGACATGTTCAGCACAATATCGGGGGCTGTTTTGAGCGGCGTGAGCTACTCTGAGCGCTGTGAACTGCTTTGAGCGCTTTGAGCTGCTTTGAGCGCCAACTTATCAGTCAAGGAAAATTTAGTTTTCGGAATTCTTCACACGTATATTCGTTTATGGGAATTCTATTTTCTTCCCTTCTTTTCTTCATTCTTCATTTCGATAATCTATTGCCGTCCAATGATGAGATGACTGATGGAAATCCGAATGGATCTTTATATCACATAAGTTATCTGAGGAGATTTCCTTCATTCCTACGATTGCCATAAACTCGACAGGGGTATTCAATTTTCATTTGGGTTCAGGTGGGAGCATATCCAGAAAAAGAAGTGAAATCCCCCAAAAAAACTTCAAAAAAGTAAAAAAATAACGCCAAGCACATGAAAATCCCAAAAACGAAGAATACGAAAATCTAAAAACACATTCTAAAGGGAAATTTCACTGCATTCGGAATTTCGAGGGGATATCAAAGCATATGCTCCATTTGAAAAGAAAAAAAGATATGAAATCAATATGAGCGACCAAGTACATTGGTTATCCAAAGGATATGTGAAAGATTTTTGGTATATTGTAACTTCAGTTTGTTTAAACTGTGTTGAAGGTAATTCATGATTTTCAAAACAGCATAATTGTATTAAAAAAATAAATAAAACAAGCGTATCGTTCTGCCCGTATATATAGACACCAAAAAGTGAAAAAAAAGTAGAATTCCACAAAACATACAAATATCTCACAAAAACCCCTAAAAACTCCAACACAGTAAAAAATAACGTGAAATCCCAAAAACCATACAAACGTTGTACAATAACACTTGAAAAAAAATCCTTGAAAAAAATACTTCACTCTTTCCGAAAGATTACTTGATATAACAAATATACCATTAAAAAAAAAGATGTGAAAGGCAACCCTGTGTCGGAATTCGCATCAACCAGTAACACTTGGCGTGGCCTAAGAAGATTTTATGAAATTATATCATTCAAATTTCTGGTTTAATGTTCTATAGAAATTCATGTGTCTATAATAAAGCCTAAAAACTTCTACCATCGGCCACGCCAAGTGTTGCTGGTTGATGCGAATTCCGAAACAGGGTTGCCTTCCACATCTTTTTTTTTAATGGTATATTTGTTTTATCAAGTAATCTTCCGGGAAGAGTGAAGTATTTTTTTCAAGGATTTTTTTTCAAGTGTTACTGTGAAACGTTTGTATGGTTTTTGGGATTTGACGTTATTTTTTACTGTGTTGGAGTTTTTAGGAGTTTTTGTGAGATAATTTTATGTTTTGTGGAATTCTACTTTTTTTTCACTCTTTGGTATCTATATGTACGGGCAGAACGATACGCTGGTTTTATTAATTTTTTTAATACAATAATGCTGTTTTGAAAACCATAAATCACCTTCAATACAGTTTAAACAAACTGAAGTTACAATATACCAAAAATCTTTCACATACCCTTTGGATAACCAATGTACTTGGTCGCTCATAATCGATTTCATATCTTTTTTTTTTCAAATGGAGCATATTCTTTTTCATATCCCCTTGAAATTACGAATGCAGTGAAATTTTCCTCTAGAATGTGTTTTTAGATTTTTTTATTCTTTGTTTTGGGGATTTTCATGTACTTGGCGTTATTTTTTTACTTTATTGGAGTTTTAGAATTACAACAGATTCAAGACAGATGCGTTCTGCAGGCCTATTTTCGTGAGTTTCTTCCGACAGATCCAACAGCAAATGAGGAAGCAGATCTTGAAGGTTTGTTGAAGAGAAATGATTGCCACTAGGGCGGGAGTCAAGTTAAAATTACGGAATGAATGTGCCAAGCTCTTGACAGGGTTGTACTATCCCTGGCAAATTTGCATTCTTGGTTCTTTTGATTTAGTTTTGCTTTTATAGTATTGAATTATGTACAAACTATAAAGAGTTTCCAGTGAAAAATCAGAATAAAATTCAATAACACATCATCCCCCCTAAACTTTCGCCTCACTTGGACAATTGATGGTGTCCGTGTTTTCTTTACGTGCATGTCTAATTAACGAATGCTGAGCAATTTGAATGTAGGAATATTCGAAATCATGGCTTCAAAAGTGAGTAATTCGTCTTAAAATATTTGGAAATCCTGTACAGTTCTCTTGAACATCAGTTGCTCTTTGTGTATCATTAAATTCAACAATACAATATTTCAATTGGGCTAAGCTCCTCCCTTGTTCAAACCAACAATGATATCTGTCTTCGTATGCGCAACTATCGGAGAAAGTGCGGGTATAAGTATGAGGCTTTAGCAATCATAAATTTGAAATTCAATCCCTGCTTATCACCATCACTCGCGTGGTTGAGGCCGAATGGTTTTCAGCTAGTAGCCATGTCCTAGTACATGGACCAAGCTTGGTAGAAGTTTGGGTTTTTTCGAATCTTGTCAATGCAGGGTGTCCCATTTCAATCTTCAAATGCCAATATCTCAAAAACATGCATCTTAACCTTGTAACGAGATCGTAAATTTTTCAAATTTCTCTTCTCTCCTTCTTTTTTCTCTTCTTTCTCTCAGGCCCTGAAATTCTGCAACTATAATTACACGTTCGAATCCAAATAGAAACCCTTCGCTCTACTGTAAATTTTCCTCTCGGAATAGGGTAAAGAAGTTTTCCTATACTCTATTCAAGCTCACACCCAGCGATGAACGAAAGAAAGAGCACGTTGATTTCCCTCTCTATTTATCCCTACTCAAGGCCCTTTCATTCTACGAGCAAAACATTCATCCTCGACTTCCACCGAAGCACCCCGAACCCTTCCGAAGATTTTCACGTCTGCATGCAATCAACCATCCACAAAAAAAAAATACAGGAAAATAAAACTCCTTTGAATTGAAATAACGGAAAATAGCGACTTTAAACCGAATAGGTGCCGCCCGCGAGGATATAAAATGCAAACACTTGTTAATCCAAAGTAACAAAATTTCACCAATACCCTTGTTTTATTGCTGCAGAGATTCATACTTGAACAAATAGGCGAATATGGTCATAAATGACAAACGGTAAAATTAGAGAATTTCAAACTCGAAAACACGGGAGAATGAGTCATGTCGTAAAAGATGACATTGCGTACAACATTTATCCTAATAAATGTATGCAGTTCTTATTCCTTTCAACGATAACAAATAATTTCTCCTCCCTAACACTTTTCACACACTATCCACATTCAGAATTATCCTCTTTCTCTCCACTTTGAATAAAATGAATAAACTAACAAAACCGAAAAACTTCTCTCATTTTTATAGAACAAAAGAACGTTGTGGAAAAGTAACGACTAACTTAGCCTCTGTTCTAACTTTGAAAGTCTTGATTTTCCCATCCTATAAAAAATTTCTCAAAAATTCCATATTCCCAACTGGTTAATGGACTACCAATATGACAATTGGCCCATGGTTGGCTCAGCATTGGCAACCAATGTTTATCCGATCATTGGACAATTGTTATATAAAAATCCAAACACAAACTCTGACTTACTCCATACCCTCTACCGGCTTATAGGATTGCCGATATGACGATTGACCCATGGTTGGCTCAGCATTGGCAACCAGTGTTTATCCGATCTTGGACAATTGTTATATAAAAATCCAAAGCATCTTTCATGAGAAACATTGCACAACCAACTGACTTTGGATTGACAAATGTTGGATTGTCAAATACTGGCAGCCAATGTTGGCCCGATCTACAGCCATTGGTTGTTCAAAATCTCATATTAATAGCCATTATGCCTGTAACAATTACAGCAACATGTAAAAGCCCTACAATATGTATAATCATGATACATGATGCCAATGTTGGCACAAGGTTGGCTCAGCCTTGGGTCAGGATTGGCTGGATTATGCTTTTCTGCGTTCTTTCTTCTTTTTCTCTCTCTTATTCAACTGTGACAGAGTTCGTCTTGATAAGATGAGGTAAGTGATTTTAAATATATAATATAATATTAACATTTGTAATTTCTAACGAACCATAATGATTTTAACAAACGAAATATATTTCAACTTCAATGTGTAGTTTGTAACACTATAAAAGTAAACTTCTGAATTATGACAAATATTAAATACCTTCTATATTAAACTTGTGTTTGAACCAAATGATAGTTAGTAAATTACTTGTTATTTGTTATATATATTTCACTACAACTACTACCGAATTCAATAATTAACAAATATTACTTATGACACTCTTTTAAAAAACCCATACAATAACCTTAAAGTGCAACTTCTCTAAAAAACGTCGTAGAAGAACGTTCAAAAAACCCAGTGGAATAGTTTTTAATAGTCTCTCATAATAAGATATGCTAACACAAGTAACAAAATCCCTAATAAACAAAATAGAATAAGTCTGAAAAATAGAAGCTTATGTACAAATAAAATATGTGAATCACTCAAGAAAAGAGAAGGATTCCTTCAAGAAAAAGACAACACCTACGTAGGTAGAAAGGGAAGTGGGCAGTTTCTAAACTAAAAGAAAATGGAGAATTTTCTCTAAGTACAGCCCTCTTTAATAAGCATTTACGAATCCTTTTAAAGATAAAATGAAAGACCTCCCTGCATGAACTCTTTAACCAATCTATTAACTGTTGCATGAACTGTAGTAAATTTTCATCGAGTTCGATTTCCACCACTCACAAAATTTCCCACTTTTCATCTAAAACCGAGGTGATAAGTTAACTAAATTTTCAACAGAGATCACTTCAACTTTGTCTTCGATTCTTTAACAACGAAAAATCCTCAAACCTTACTAGTCACTCTAAATTGATGATTACTATAGTCATCATTGGACCCTAGTAAGGCAACGGCAGTGTTTAAAAACTCAAAACCTTCAACAACCTTTAATACAATCAATCAAACTTTTGATTTATAAAATTTAAACGAAATTCTTAAAAGATATATATAATCAACTGATTTATATCTTCTATCCCCCAAAAAGTAAGTAAATTCTATAAAAAATAATGATATAAGGTTCTCTCCTTTTCTATTTGAAATATTTTTGTCATTTGTAAAGTCATCCGAAATTAATATACATAGAGTCTTTATTTGTTAAATTCATAGTGTCTTTTCTTTCTTTTTCAGTGGAAATCGAACTCAAGGGTAAAATCTTGCATTTAGAAAACATTATAAATGCAAGTAAGCGTAGAATCGCTGAAAAACATCAGCGTATTCGTACAAATACGCTTGACCTTAGAGGAAAAAAATTAAATTCATACTTAGCAAATCTAAAAGCTTCAGAGAATTTGTTATAAAAGAGTATAGTTAAATTAAATGAACTACAATTATTATTGCAATCCCTGGAAGTTAGAAGCATTTGACAAACAAAACACATCAAAGATCCACCTTCCAGAACTCCTTGTGAATTGTTATATAATAGAAATAGTTGTACTCCTTGAAAAAATAGTAAATTCATCCCCTATTAGATTCAATACCTTTCAAAAAAAATATTCATCTAATTCCCTCTTCCTTGAAATCCCTTCTCATGAGAAAATGATGATGAAATTCGTAATTAAATGAAGTCCTTGCGTTTGAAGCAGGATTCATCGCGAAACTGAATTTTCTCATTCCTTCCCTAAATCCCCTTTTTCATCACTTTAAAATTCTAATTTCACATATTCACTTACTTTCCTTGCATGAATTAAAATATTATTTACATGAATAGATCGAATTGACTACTGGGCAAACCCCAGAGAAATTCATCTATCAACTCTCACTACTTTTATGTATTTCAGGTTTATAAATTGGTTATCTCTATCTCTCTCTCTCTCTTCCTCATCTCTCAATATATATATATATATATATATTCTGTCAAAATTTCAACTTCTGGGCCAACAGAATCGACAATACAAATATTTCTTTTCAAATTCCCGGCTAACAGAATCGATAAATTCCAATTTTCCTTTTCAAATTCTCGGCTAGTAGAATCGTGATTCTTTCATCACAACTTATACACTGAAATTACTAACGATAAGACTTCTCCAAATAACATTTCTTATTCCTTTTTATTTTATTCTAAAAATCTTGCATGTTCTATTCCTCTGTAATACTAATTTTGAATACTGGAACGAAGATTTGTCTACTGGGCAAACCCCAGAGTAAAAACTATCTTCCAAAAATCCAAGTTTCACTACAAAACTTATCTTGAGTAACCCTCAGAATAAATATTATGTAGAAATCTCATTTTATCAGTTCTTTCTCTTGCCTTATACCTTTTCTATGAAATCTTTTCTCTTTTCTTGAGTGGAAAACTATTAGTATTTCATGTAGTTTCATTGTTATTTGAACAACAAACAAATCAGCTAAATTTCTAAAAAAGAAGAAGGTTATTATCAGAAACGAATTTATTTAAAATTAATCAAATCTAATTCATTTAACTAAGACCCTTCATTCATATAATCCCTAGTTTTAAGAATAAATCCACCTACATTTCAGCATAAAAACGTAACATTTTTCATTTCACAATATCCTCTTCCCAGTCCTTGTCTAGGATTATTTTCCTAGCTAAAGTGGGAGTTCAAGCATCGGGCTTCGATTCGGTGTTTTCCTTTAACTATCCGTTTGTTATAGAGAAACTGAAAAGTTTTGACGTAACAACCTTTAGAGGACGGGGAATTTTCAGTACAAATTGACCTCTTTGAAATCGTGTATTTGATGCATAAATCGAATATATAACTCACGACCAACCTCCGACCAAACAGGTGGTCCCTTTTGGGACCAGTCCCGTCCGGAAGAGAAAGGTCAATGCAAAAAAATGTGTGAGATGATTTTTGGGTGTTTTTCATCATAATTCTTTGCGCTGAAAACGAGAAAAATAGTGAGAAAAATCCAGGATGCGTCCTTGACCTTGAAAAAGGTCGATCCAAGGTCGATCCAAGGTCGATTTTGTTTTTTCTCCATATATTGAACTCAAACTGTGCATATCTACGTTTTTTGATGTGCTGAGTGAGGAAAAAATGGTGGAGAAAATCAAGGATGCGTCCTTGACCTTGAAAAAAGTCGATCCAAGGTCGATCCAAGGTCGAATTTGTTTTTTCTCGATATATTGAACTCAAACTGTGCATATCAACTTTTTTGATGTTCTGAGTACGAAAAAAATGGTGGAAAAAATCAAAGATGCGTCCTTGACCTTGAAAAAGGTCGATCCGAGGTCAATTCAAGGTCAAATTCTTTTTCCTCCATATATTGAACACAAACTGTGCATATCTACGTTTTTTGATGTGCTGAGTACCAAAAAATGGTGAAAAAAATCCAGGATGCGTCCTTGACCTTGAAAAAGGTCGATCCAAGGTCGAATTTGTTTTTTCTCCATATATTGAACTCAAACTGTGCATGTCTATATTTTTTGATGTGCTGATTCAGGGAAAAATGGTGGAAAAAATCAAGGATGCGTCCTTGACCTTGAAAAAAGTTGATCCAAGGTCGATCCAAGGTCGAATTTGTTTTTTCTCCATATATTGAACTCGAACTGTGCATATCTACGTTTTTTGATGTTCTGAGTACGAAAAAAATGGTGGAAAAAATCAAAGATGCGTCCTTGACCTTGAGAAAGGTCGGTTTAGGGTCGAATTTTTCTTTCTCCATATATTCAACTCAAACTGTGTAGATCGACGTTTATTGATTTTTCGAGTACGAGAATAATGATGAAAAAGATCCTGGATGCAGCCTTGTAAAAGGTCAATTCAAGGTCGAGGTCCTTTTTTTTCTCATATGGAACTCACATTTTGTGTACGTAGTTTTTTTGAAATGCTGAGTACGAGAACAATTAGGAAAAAAATCCTGAAAGCGTCCACGACCTTGAAAAAGGTAATTCCAAGATCCAATTTATTTATTTATCTTATATTTTGAACTCTCACCCCTACATCTATGTTTTTTGATGTGCTGAGTGAGGAAAAAATTGTGAAAAGTCCTGGAAGTATTATTGATTCCACATGAAAACACCTCAAGGTGGAATATTGTTTCCCTCATTTCAACCCAAGACATCTTGAAGTTCGTTGAGGATCGGGTACGACAAAAACAGTACAAAATTCGGAAAATATATTCCAGCTGTAGATACAGTTTATCAAGAAACCAACGCAATTATATGACTGTTCGCTCTCAGCATGACCCAGGACCAGCGACGTGGACGCGGCGGAAATTTGATCCCTTTGGGGTGCTTGTTTTTCGTGAGTCCCCTTGCCTCTCACGTTGGGGTGCTCCATTACCGTGAGTCCCCTTGCCTCTCACGTCGGGGTGCTTCATCATCGTGAGTCCCCTTGCCCCTCATGTGATCTTGAATCAATCAATCTCATGGCAATGTCACTTTAGTGTGGTACTCTTCAAAGCATGGCGTTATGCATACAGGTACATCGCAAATGGAGCATATGTAGTTCGTTCGAGATGTTTTTTTACGCAAATTACACAATTGGCACCTTCGTTTTGTAGTACATTGGGGGAATTGGCGACCAAGTAATCGAGTGGCACAGAGTTCGTTACGGGGAATGTTTTCAGGAGACTCCAGTTTCATTAATCCTCTAGCTACTTGTAAACGAGATGGAGGAAAAGATGTTTGTTCTTGATTTTTCAGTCTGTATGAAGCATGAGCATTACACAGGCATAAATCAATAAGGTGAAAAAAAAACTTCCCATACCACTTCATTGTTTTCCGCACTTTTTCCGTTATCGAGAGTTGTCTATCAATATTATCAATGCCGCCCATATTCTTATTGTATTCATGAATACACGTTGGTTTTATAATTTCTTCTTCTGTTTTATAATTTTTTTTCCCAGTTGCACGGAATTCTGGTTCGTGTACACTTGTAAGCATGCGAACACTCCGTTTGTCTTCCCATTTCATTGCCATCCAAGCATAATTATGAGCGACTTGTATTTCACCTCGCTGTAATTTGTTTTCCAGCTTTGGCATTCCCTTTCTATTTCCTTTGACTGTTCCACAAATTCCCGTATCACGATCATGCAGAAATTCAGCCAAACTAGGGGATGTGTACCAATTGTCTATATATATTACATGACCCTCATAAAAATAAGGTTGTGAAAAGTGAGCGACAATATCACCGGTAACACCTCAACCGAACTTTTGATACTCAGTATCTGATCCGGTGTGAACAATCAAGCCTAGAATGAATCCAGTATCGCAGTCTACCAACTCAAACAACTCGATGCCGAAACGATTCCTTTTCAACGGAATACATTGTTTGAATCGAAGCCCACCTTTCCACAATAACAGACTTTCGTCTATACACAGGTTTTTGCCTGGTATGAGAGCTACCGAAAATTTACTTTGTAGGTGGTCTATCACTGGTTTCATTTTCCGTGAAGGATGATTGACAAATTCTGAATCATCTTCATTATATTGGGAGTGTAATTGTCGCAGAATTTGCAAATATCTATCACGATCCATCCTTCCTCGAAAAATTGGAGTATGGAGCAAAGGATCCGTAGACCAATAATCTTTCAAATCACCTTTCCGAACATGGGCCATGAGAATTGAGAGACCAAGGAACATTTCAAATTCATTCTCGGTCAAAGGGCACCAGTCTTTCATATGGGAAGATGAACTTTGAGGATTCTGGGCATGGTAACGATTTGTCTCGTCTACAATCCTTTGAACCAGGGAAGAATCGGAAAAATAATTGAAAAAGATGTCAAACGAACACAGAGTGGGTAATTTACTTTAAACACTGATTTTCTTAGGAATCCCTTCTTCGCCATTAGGCGCACCCGGTTCGAAGATGAATCCGCAGGGTACCCAAAGTATAATGTAGAAACAAAAACACGAGTCCCAGCGCCGCCTACAATTTGGTCGGGAACTAAAGCTCACACACACAACGATACCACATATACGTTGACACTCACACTAAAGGCGCTATTAGTATGAGGGTAAACGTATATGTAGTATCGTTGTGTGTGTGGGCTTTAGTTCCCGACCAGGTTCTAGGCGGCGCTGGAACTCGTATTTTTGGTTCTACATTATACCTTGGGTACCCTGTGAATCCGGTCAAAAGATGTGATCGAATAGCGGGTACCGCTCCTCAGCTGCATAACCTACTATTTGAGGTTTTCATAGCCGTGCTCCGATTACCTCCCATGCTCTACTGGGTCTGTCACATCGGATTCCTAAGAAGTTCAGTGTGTGAAGTAAATTACCCATCCCGTGTTCGTTTGACATCTTGAGTACGTATGCATATGTCCCAGAACACATGTCCGACCTTTTGAGAGCATATTCTGCAACCAAAATGCAATTTTTTTCCGTTTGAGAAAAAATTTTTGGAGGCTCCGTTTTTGAAATATGAGCATTCTTAGATTTTTTCAAAAATCCAAATAACTCAGAAGCATCGTATGTTACATACTTCAGTCTAATACCATTCGCCAAGTTGGAAAACGGCGGATCTCCAATGAAAAATTGAACTATTATATCTCTATTTGTTCCGGAGCTACAGCGATTTGAAGTTGCTGAATTCTGATTGGCTGGAAGCTCAAAAATTTCAAACCACTGTAGCTCCGGAACGAATAGGGATATGATAGTTTAATTTTTTTCTCTAGAGATCCGCCGTTTTCCAACTTAGCAAATTGTATCAGACTGAAGTATGTAGGATACGATGCTTCTGAGTTATTTGGACTTTTGAAAAAATCTAAAAATGCTCATATCTCAAGAACGAAGCCTCGAAAAATTTCTCTCCAAATGGGAAAAAATTGCATTTCGGTTGCAGAATATGCTCTCAAAAGGTCAGATATGTGTTCTGGGACACCCTGTATATATATATATAAATATATCCACATACATATATACAAATTTCGCGTTCATTCATCTAAGGTACGGTGATCATATCTTGGACGGTCCTTTTCAGAATAGTCAAAATATGAAAGAAATAAGTTAATTGGATCTTGGACTTACCTCTTCCAAAGTGAAGGACGCATCCAGAATTTTTTTCCACCATTTTTCTCGTACTCAGCACATCGAAAAACGTAGGTATACACAGTTTGAGTGCGAAAAATAGAGAAAAGAAAATTCAACCTCGAATCGACCTTTTTCAAGGTCAAAGACGGATCCAGAATTTTTTTTACTATTTTTTTCGTACTCAGCACATCAAAGGACGGAGATCTACACAGTTTGAGTTCAATATATGGAGAGCAAAAAATTTGACCTCGAATTAACCTTTGTCAAGGTCCAGGACGCATTCAGGATTTTTCTCACCATTTTTTTCGTACTCAGCACATAAAAAAACGTAGATATACACAGTTGGAGTTCAATATATGGAGAAAAAAAAATTCGACCTTGAATCGACCTTTTTCAAGGTCAAGGACGCATCCTGGATTTTTTTCATTATTTTTTTCGTACTCAGCGCATCAAAAAACGTAGATATACACAATTTGAGTTCAATATATGGAGAAAAAAAATTCGACCTTGAATTGACCTTTTTCAAGGTCAAGGACGCATCCAGGATTTCTTTCACTTGTTTTTTCGTACTCAGCACATCAAAAAACGTAGTTATACACAGTTTGAGTTCAATATATGGAGAAAAAAAAATTTGACCTTGAATTGACTTTTTTCAAGGTCAAGGACGCATCCTGGATTTTTTTCATCATTTTTTTCGTTCTCAGCACAAAAATTCACCCTTAAAAAACACTCAAAATCCTCTTTCCCCGGGTGGTCCCTCTTGGGACCAGTCCCGTCCTCTAAAGGTTAAAAAAAAAATTGTAAAATTTTAACCTTCCAATCTCAACAAATTTGACTTTTCCCCTCCCCCACTTCATTATGCTCGAGTGCCCTTAATATTGGTCAATTTTATAGTCATCGATGGAGGTGCTGTTAAGTATTCAAGTCATGACTTATCCATGGACAGAGCGTTGTTTGTCGGTATTCAGTTCATTACCCATCCATGTGCAAAGCGTTATCTATGCTTATTCTCATTATATACATATGAAATACTTGAAAGTAAAAACATACAGTATGAATATGCATTAGATACACGGGCTGTATGGAATCAGACGGAAAGAAATGTTCTTTTACATTTAGGACCGATTCCAGTTAAATACGAGAATATTGAGATTTTTTTGAATATTCACAAGATTTCTTGTAAAATCTATGATGATCACAATCTACATCATTCCCACGGTTGTACATTTGTCTACAGTTCTAGTAAACATATTCTCAAGATAAATTTTAGTAATCCCGTATTTTACGTGTTTTTTTATGGTAAATCTTATCAAACATTTTTTACTGTGTATGATTCTCAAAACATTGTCTAATCAATTTTGATATTCAAGTTATATCGGATCAACGGAACTTTCATCATACTTTTATCTATGTGTGCTTGTTCATCTTGTGTTTCTCCTCAATCTCCCCGGACCTCTCGCGATGTTCTTGACGCTTTGATGACTTCATTTACAGAATACGTTTCTGCTTTCTCTATCTCTTGTGGATGCGTGATACCCATAATAAAATGTTCATCCCTGAAAACAATATGAACATCATAGAATATTATGATGTGCTAAAGATATAATTTTCGACAATGTGCTGATGTAACAAAAGCATCTAAATGTCCGCTTCAAGCAGGGAGCAGTAACATCACATGACTTTTGATGTAGCTACGACATAGAAATTATGTACGAAGCTCTGTGATGTAACTTGCATCTGTTTGAAGCGGACATTTGGATGCTCTCGTTATATTATTGATATGTAACCCACGTCAGTTCTAATAGGGGAGTGTCCGAAATTGTACTTATTACCCAGTAAACCCTGAGTTCTTGAAGATAAATATAAGATATCCAGCCGAAGAGACTTTCAACATGTATCTGAAAGATATCCCAGACAGCACGAATTTTTCATTGTCTAAGAGATTTTCACTGGATGTCTTAAAGATGTCTCATGCGACAGTTTTAACTGTCTTCAAGATATCTTCGATCAAGAAATCTAAAAGACGCCTTCAGATCTGTTGTAGGAATCTTTTAGATTACTCATTGAAGACATCTTAAAGACAGTGAAAACTATCGCATAAAACATCTTTAAGATATCCAGTGGAAATCTTGCTTTTATGAGATATCTGAAATATATCTTAACAGTATGTTCCTTCAGAGCTCTCAAAAAACCATCTAAAAGATATCTTTCACAAATTGATTTTCCGAAAAGACGCTCCTACCGACTCCCACCCGATGTCTCTATTATTCTGCCTCATTCCCTTGTGCAGTATTTGTAAAGTCATCAATTTTATATCGGGAATCAAGACATTGAAGACGTGTAATTGGGTCTGTTCATGGGATATCAACTCAGTAAGTAAATGTATGATATTTTATTCGTATATTCAGTGCATATCATTCTATATTTTTGCATAATTAGTATGAATACACATTACTGGCACTTTTAACCTCAGTTCCTACCTTTTCACAAATAAAATATCATAAAATTGGTAAAATATTATCCCATGTACAGGCATAATTGCCTGTACAGCACATCCATCGATCCTCCACCTAGGACTACGGTGGAGTGGAGGTGGAGAATCGGTGGAGAAATGGGAGCCGTCGAAATAAGGGGAAATAAGGGAGAGTCTCCGCTGAGGTAACGGAGAGGCAACGTGGATTCGTCCGCCTCCTATATTTTCAACATAATTCTCATTACTGGATTTACATATTTGAATTTGGTTGTGTAAATCCACTAATGAGAATGGTATTGAAAATACAGGTGGCGGACATTTTCACGTCGTCTCTCCGTTGCCTCAACGGAGACTCTCCCTCATTTCTCCCTCACTTCCACAGTTCCCATTTCTCCACCGATTCTTCACTGGAGTCTGAGGTGAAGGATCTGTGGTTGTACAGGTGCACTCTTTGAATGTTTTGAATTGTAATATTAAATTTATGAACTTGATTGATGATGTTTTGTCAGCACTACTCTGCGTTTCCGTTGGATTGTTTCCATCGACTTCACTTGTTGGACTTCATAAGGAAATATAAGGCATTATGACAAATTATGACTTATAATTTATATATGAATATATGATACATATTTATATATGAAATAATAATATATGAAAGATTATTAGATTCATTTTTGTCAGAGTTTCTTCTTGCTTTATGAAATATATGATTTTTCGGACTTCTAATATCGTTCTTCAAGAAGACCTGATTAAGATATCTGAAACATGCTTCTAGAAGATCTCTTTTGAGATACCTTAAAGACATATAATCAAGGGTGGGCAGCCTCATTCACTTTTTGGTACTTGAAGTACTTTTTCTCCTCAAATAATTTCTAATTTATCATACAAAATCTTCATTTCATGGAAATAGAAAAGTAGTGAGGATAATAGGAAATAATTGGGCAACTGAAAAAAGCACGCCTTATTTCCTATCACCTATATTTTCTAATAGAATTTGAGGGGTCTTTTCTACCAGGGAATGTGCAAGAGCACATATAATATATGATAACCTGACCACGAGTCATGAAAAAGTGGTAAAATCCGATTATATAAGTCAATAAAAGTGAGAATATTCACTTACCTTAGACATGCAGGCTGCCTTACAATACAATTACTGCTAGATGTCGACGGTCCAGCTTCAATAACTGGCATATTTAAATTGACAGGTGTATTGTCACTGTTGGATTCAGAACTCTATAATTAGAAAGGTGTTGGTGAATTGACGTTTATAGTTTCCTTTATCACATTTGATGTTTCTCTTAAATCTCTGAAGTTGTAATTTCATACAAGCATCAAGCGTTGAGCGACAAGCGATTTCCACTGGTTCTAGGATTCAGCGTCAAAGCTTTATGATCATACTTGACGCTGGATTTGAGAGTTAAAAGTAATCATTTGACTATTCCGTCTGTGGAAAGGAAAATATGACACGTATATGAATATATATTGTTTGAGCTCAAGTACCCTCTTGATTCTGCACTATTGAGAGGATTGAATAATCATTGATTACGACGTAATTAAATTACAATTTTGGAGAGCGTTAAAGCTAAACACTGTTTAGCTTTGACGATGTACTCTAGAACCTATGAAAATCGCTCGACGTTAGATGCTCGTATGAAATCACACCTTGATAGATTGTTTCATACACATTTTAATGTTCTGAATTTGGCCCCAGATAGCGGTACATTTCAAACAGAATTCATAAGGAATTTTAAAAAATCCAAAATTACTTCCATTTTAAACTTCCCCCGAACCGTTGGGCTCTTTGGAGTTATGTTTTCATTTTATCACAATCTCTGATGGAACTGGATAGAGAAACTGGATGAAAACCCAAATGAGAATCCGGACAAAACTCGGACGAAACCCAAACAACCCAGGTACAAATATTCTATTCAATTCCATTAACAATGGTGAAATTTCTGATTGAGTACCATTGAATTTCATGGAAACCTGTTCATTTTCGTATTCGCCAATGAGATTTTATAGAATATTTGTAACAGGGGAGGTACCGAATGAGTTCCATCAGGGTTACCAGACGTCTGGCTTTTGGAGGACATGTCCTTCATTCTTAACAACGTCTGTCTGCCCTTCAGGCATTTATAAAACTATACTCTCAGAGAATGCATATGTCCGGCTTTTTCGAGAACCAACTTCAAAACATATATACTTCGATAAAATCATTGTGAATTAGGGGTGCGAAATAAATTCTTCCCCAAGTAATTTGTGGATACACCTTTATTACATACTAGTCCTTCGAAGTTTCAATTGGCAGGGTCTTTTTACTGGTTTTTAATTTGAAAATACCAAAAATATCCCAAAAGCAGACCAAATTTTATGGTTAGCTTTTAGTGGCAAATTTGTTCTGACGAACCGGTATTTTTTAGTCATAAGTCGGTCATTATGTGGTGTAAACCTTCTGTGTAACCATTTCCTGACCAATTTTTCACCAAACCAACAAATAACCGAAAGTGAACCACAGGAATTGGTCATTTTGGAATCACCAGGGGTTTTGTACGTACTTTTGATACACCTGAGATGTATTTGAATAGAAACTGAAAAAAAACCTCGCATATGACAGATTATGTGCGTTTTTAATTACACATTTAGAAGACACATTTTAAATTACATTCCCACGCAGCAACAAACTTCAGAAACAGTTCCTCATGTTTTCATTTTGAATTTCGAGTCCCCAATGAATTCATCATAAACTCTGTCCAAATTGAGGTGCTGAGTGGGTTTGGAATATGTTGAACATATTATGAATATAGGTAGATGAAAATTGGGATGTAACAGATATAGAAAATTGTATTCATCTGGATATATGTTTTCAGAATACTTTGTAATGTTCCCTGATTATACTTTTTCGCGAATGAAACGGCATTTGTATCAGTCTGTTCGAAACACAAAATTTTGTGTTAATATTAATATTTGCAAGGTGTCACGAAAACATTACTCATTCAAAGACCATTTTAAGGCAAATTGTTTGAAATATAGTTCGTTCACATTCTGATAAATACATTTTCACAAAAATCCCCAAAATATATTTCACAAAACATTTGAAATTATTCGTTTTCTAGCAATCTTTGGAAAATGTATTTTAAAATCTTTAACTGGAAATCTTTATTTTCAAAAATGATTTCAAGTGCATTTGATCTATTGAAAAAATTGTTATTATACAGCACAAAATTGCACAATGGATTATTCAAATCCATAGATTGTATAATATCATTTAGTCTCAATGTATATTTCACGTGACATAGTACATAACCTCACTTCTCGCTGGACACGTGCTACAAAGTTTTCATCTCTTTATTAATTTCCAAACATGCAATTCGTATTGTAGGCAAAGTACATGCACGTTAAAAATACATTCAATGAAACAGCAAATTTTCACCTCTACTCTTACCTACAATGATCATTGCTGTTTTAATGGGCCGATGCAGTCATTACTGACCTCTTGGAACCCCTACAGTCATGCTGGTTGGATCAATTTTTGTTGTTATTATTTCAGATTAGAATGGAAACCCGAAACCGGTGTTTGGTTAAAGTCAACGAGACTGGGAAAGAATGGGTGGTAACCACGTCCTGCATTATTCCACCAAGTGGGACACAAATTTCTTCCCATGAACGAGGACAGTACAATTGAGGATTCGAATTTATTTATGATGTCTGGAGAAACCATGGTGCCTGTAACGATGATTCATCCCAATGGTAAGAAATTCTTCATAACCTTATCAAATATCCCAGATATAAGTTTGTCATATCACAAGATGGTCACTTGCTTGTCAACATTATGGCATGTTTATCTTGAGCTCATGGTTTTATCCCAACCTTTGTCACTTGAATGTTGCATCGACCAAACACTGATTTTAAGTTTATGGTTTCATCCCAACCTCCGTCACCTTTGTCTCATATCGAACAAACACTTCATCGCAGCTTTGATACAAGCTCATGATAGTTCAACAAACAATCTTATCCCAAACTTCCCAATTTTTTATCCATCTCATCTCAAACAAACCAAATTGAATGACAGTCGTTGAATTGAATATGTCACACATATTTTTATTTGAGAAAATTTGTATTTTTATGCAAATTTGATTTTATCGCATGAAGTTTATTTTCATTAACTGATCGATGCCTGTTGCTTTCTTCTCAGGAACCAAGGAAGAGTTGCTAGCGCTTAAGACTGCCACAGGAGACCGAAGGAGGGGGATTCTCAAACGTTTAAGTTCAACGCCAGTCACAAAAAAACCTACAATCAAAATTCGAAAAACAGCTATTGCTAGTACTTCAAGGGGGAGTTGTATTCTGTAACTTGCAGAATTTCTCTATGACGAATATGTTTTCCAGTTTCCCGCTTGTGTATCACATTCACCACATTTTCATTTCCTACTCTTATGAACGCAATTTTAGATCTTTATGTTTCATGTTCACCAGTCACGTCAATTGATGATCACATGATGCATGGGAAAATTGATCAAATAATGTACATAACAATTCATGCCTGAAAGTATTTCAGACGTTAATTGTGATGTAAGAAGATATAGTTCTATTTTCATTTCTGCTATCATGGTGGATTGAAGAAACACTTGTCATTTGTTGCAAATTTCATTTTCAAATATGAGGGAGAGTGGGGTACAATGTGATGCAGGGAAGAATGTCAGACTTTTACTCAATTTGGGAGAACACGCTTTTTCAATAGCAGTATCACAGTTGGGAATCGAAAATTCATCTCATTTCATTCATTCATTTACTTATTTATGTATTTCAAATTTCAATTGAAACACCGCAATTGAAGAAGTCATTTATTCCGAGTCAATCCATTTGAGCCCAGTACTGAACCAATGGATATTGTGTAAAACTAATGTGTGGAATTCTGTTCTGACGTTGCATGTTGAATTTAATGGGAAAAACATGCAAAAAATGATTGTTTATAAATAATTTGTTCAAACAATTTCCATTAAAAAATCACAGCTGAAAACCAGCAACGATCCATTTCAAATTTGACGGAAGACATAATATCGAAAACGTATTTCACATGTATTCATACAGTTTGAAAATTGTTATAAAAAAGTAAAAAAATTATTATCCATAAATAATAATGAATAATGATTATTATAATAGAATATGAAACCTCAAAACTATAAACTCGGAGTATATATTTAACGTACGTTAAATATATATATATATATATATTTCATAATATCACTGTTAGAAAAATCTGTCTTGAATTCCATAAGAATATTATGAATTTTTTTACATAATAATTTTATTACATTTCATACGAAATTCTGTATGAAATATCATATTTCCATATTAAATTGATTAATTTATTATTAATTTAATAATTAATTATCAAATTTAATATGGAAATATGATATTCCATACAAAATTACGTATGAGATTTGATAAAATTATTATGTAAAGAACTTCATAATATTTTTGTGGAATTTAAGACAGATTTTTCTAACAGTGATTGAATACAGGGCTCTCACTTGGTCACTTTCTCAACCAAAAGTTACTTTTTTTCTAGGTTATTTTTTTGATCATGAGTTACTTAAAGTCACTTTTTTTGAGATTATGAGGATTCGTACATCATATTCATCAATTGGTGCTAAGAGCCAAGCTTGGCGTTATTATGCATCAATGGTGGGCTGACAAACTATGTTCGTTGAACACCAACGTCAGGGTTATTTTTCAATTCATATGATGAAGGGGAATCCAATGAACATTTTTGTGGAAATCTTACGGAACACAGATATCTTAAACGTATATAAAAGACGTATTATGAAACATTTTAAGGCATCTTTTAAATCTCTTCTAGAGTGATCCAAAAGAAGAATTGAAAAATGTTGACTGGGAAAGTTTGGTGAAAATTTTCGACAACAACCACAACGTGATTCGTGACTGTACATAAAAAAAAGGTTTTTTGAAAGTTCATTTCATCAGTTTTGGATTTTTCTTTCAATGCAGCCAGATCTCATACACTACCGGTCAAAAGTATTCGAGCACCTCTCGAGAAAACGCGAAATTTTCAAAGTTTCATATCTCAGCCGGAAATTATCGTACATTCAAAAATAAAAAACCGTTTTGGAAGGTGAAGTGTGCTCTTTCAAGAAATCTTAGTCTCACTCACCTGACTGAAGTTCGTTATTAACCGCGTTCGGTTGAACTTACAACTTTTTTCGATTTTTTGTCCGACTTTTCAAACCTTTGCATGTTTTTGGGTGATTTTTTCCCGGGGAAATGAGATCATACATTCAATAGAGCATGGATTCAGCTTCAAAATGATCTCTCATTTCTCTCCCTCGGATCATTCCTTTCAGAGTTATGTCCTTTTTTGTGAAAAGAGTGGATTTTCAGACAAAGTGCTGTGACTCTGAAAGTATCGTTCCAGTCAAAAACTGTTAAGGGGGAAAAAGTTTCCTTCCAACGTTCTCCACATGCATAAGAATTTTGGGAATTATTGAGGCACATTTAATTTCCGCCACTTTTTTGATCTTTGGTGGAACACGTTGCAGTCTCGAGATCATCAATCAATTCAAATATTCAACAAAGAATAATCTTTAGATCAGTCTACAGTGGTGAAATTTTTTTGTCCATGCAAAACGATGCATTCATCGTGAAAAACTCTCGATATTCATTTATCGAAACAAACAAATGATAAATTTCATATGCAACTGCTTCATGCAAAATAATGTGTTAATCGTGATAAATACAGGCTAGCCTCCTATAACGCGACTGTTTCATTCAATTATAATTCTACGGGTTATCAGTTATGCCTGAAACCCGCGAAACAAGTCAAGAAACACGTGCTGTGATAGTGGCATTACGTGAAGAGGGATATTCTTTAAGAGAAATTCCGGAGAGAGTCGGTGTAACTAATTCGACCGTATTGTATAGCCTGGAGCGATACCAAAGTCCAAAATCGAATTCCAATTGGGCTCGATCTGGCAGGTCGCGAGTTACTTCGAAAGAAGAAGATAAGTTTTTGCGTATTCAAAGTAAACGACTAAGGATGAGAACAGCACCTGACTTACAACAAGAACTGAATGCAACTCGTGATTTCCCTTTGTCTGCCTCAACCGTTCAAAGTCGTCTGCGAGATTCTGGCCTCATGGGACGTATTGCTGCGCGAAAACCTTTATCACGTAAGCGAAACAGAATTAAACGTTTGAATTGGGCTCGCGCACATTTAAGTTGGGGCATAGAAGAGTGGTCGAGAGTACTATTTACGGACGAATCAAAATTTGAATTATTTGGAACGAAACGTCGAGTTTACGTCCGTCGAATAAAAGGTGAACGAATGCTTAATCAATGTGTAACACCCACAGTGAAACACGGGGGAGGATCAATCATGATATGGGGGTGTTTTGGAGGACTAAAAGTAGGTGATTTATTCAAAATTGAAGGTATTTTGAAGAAAGAGGGATATCATAGTATCTTAAAAAACCACCTAATACCTTTTGGAAAGAGGTTAATTGGAAACGGGTTCATTCTGCAACAGGATAACGATCCCAAGCATACTTCCAAATTGTGCACGGGATACATACGGAAGAAGGAAGACGCGCATCAGTTGCAGATTATGGACTGGCCTGCTCAATCCCCAGACCTCAATCCCATAGAACTGTTGTGGGATCAACTCGATAGAGATGTGAGGAAAATGAGACCAACGAACAACCAGGAACTATGGCAATATTTGCAAACATGGTGGAGTCAGATATCTCCTATGACATTGGAGAAATTATTATTGAGGATGCCGAGAGTCTGCAAGGCGGTGGTAAAAGCAAAAGGTGGCTATTTCGAAGAATCTGCAATTTAAAATCAGAATTTGAATTGATTTGAATTGATTTTGAATTTTAATGTTGATTGTATACATATGTATGTACATATTTTGATTTAGAAATATAATTTGAATAAGAACAATTTGATTTTCCAATTTTATGATAAGCATGCTCGACTGTTATAATTTATCCTACACGGTTTATTTTGAAATTTCCGGGATTTCATATCCACAATCACTGGCATTCCGACCACAAAATTCACGTCACTATGGAGTTCCCAACAAAACATAATTATAATATGGATGTACAACAAAGAAAAAAAATGTTCACCACTGTAGACTCATCTAACGATTATTCTTTGTTGAATATCTGAATTGATTGATGATCTCGAGACTGCAAGATATTCCACCAAGGATGAGAAAAGTGGCGAAAATTAAATATGCCTCAATAATTCCCAAAATTGTTATGCATGTAGAGAACGTTGGAACGAAACTTTTCTCCACTTAACAGTTTTTGACTGGAACGATACTTTCAGAGTTACAGCACTTTGTCTGAAAATCCACTTTTTTCACAAAAAAGGACATAACTCTGGAAGGAATGATCCGAGGGAGAAAAATAAGGGATCATTTTGAAGCTGAATCCATGCTCTATTGAATGTATAATCTCATTTTCCCAGGAAAAAATCACCCAAAAGCATGCAAAGGTTTGAAAAGTCGGAAAAAAATCGAAAAAAGTTGTAAGTTCAACCGAACGCGGTTAATAACGAACTCGAGTCAGGTGAGTGAGACTGAGATTTCTTGAAAGAGCACACTTCACCCTTCAAAACGGTTTGTTATTTTTGAATGTACGATAATTTTCGGCTGAGATATGAAACTTTGAAAATTTCGTGTTTTCTCGAGAGGTGCTCGAATACTTCTGACCGGTAGTGTACGGCACAAGGATATCAATTGGATATCTAAGATATTTTCGACATCCAATGCAGATCCAATGGACGTCAAATGAATATTAGACGAATATTGAAATATTCTCTGAATACTTGATAGATGCCATATTTAGACGTGCTGTATGAGGTCTGTACCCAGATAACACACAATAGATTATTTTCAAGAACAAGAAATAGAATTCTTCAAGAACTCTTTTCGCACTAATGGAGTCATGATGAACTCTGGAGGAGTTCAATGTTCGGAACATTAACGGATACTATGAGAGTACTTTGAGAATATTGTCAGGGATATTTCAGTACTCTCACAGAACTCGTTAATGTCTCAATAATTGAACTCCTCCGAAGCTCTTGTTGAATTCATTAAGTTCAAAGAGAGTTCTTGAACAATTATATTTCTTGTTCTTGTTGAAAAAGAATTTTCCGTGTGCTACCAGGTTATTGACTAAAAGTGAAAGTTACAAACTATGTGCAGGGTGGCCACTTCTGGAAAAACCTGGGAAAACCGGGAAAACTCAGGGAATCTTGTTCAACTGGAAAAAATCAGGGAAAAGTCAGGGAAATATTTTCCATGATGATGAAGTTTTATCAAGTTCATATGAATATCAGCTAAAGCTATATACGCCAGAAAAAATACCTTGGTCAAAGTGTCTTGTCAATTCATAGGAGTTCGATTTCATCATAAGTAATTATGGAATTTGCAACAGGATATGTACACAAGATTTCATGGAAGGATATTTATACTCGGAGAGAAAATATTTCCGGGAACAAGAAAATATTCAGTTGTATAGTCGCAACAAAATATGTAATTAACCCAAAGCCTAGCAAATTTGAAGTTATCGATTTTTTTGTTATTTTTTTGCTGAATTCTTGGTTTGGCTGTAATCTGGTGAGAGAAAGGTCAATACATGGTATTTTTATGGTTTTTCCCAACTTTTAACCAAATTATTACCAAAAAATTCGAGTTACTTTATGTATTTTTTACACCAGAAGATGACCGGAAACTTACGGTCAATTTATAGTCGAATTTTGGTAAATTACTAACTCATCGCCAACAAAAAACCGAAACATTACCAAAACAATCTTTTCGGTGCACGGAGAGAAATTCGAAGATATTAAATCAACGAACTTCACATGATTTTGCATCTCGCAACTGACGTTAAACAAAATCAACCGATTGGTAATTCCCTATCACGAACCGTATGCTTCTCGAGCATCGGACTGCTTGATTTTAAATCTCCAACTTCACGGTGAAATAATATCACGGGGTGTTTCCGATAACTGATCTTGCTCTGTTCGGAGCAGTTATCGAAAACACTTGGATTCTTGATTTGTGCTCTCCAATGTTGTGATGTTTTTTCACGCCGTTCGATATACAAAATCATCTAATTTCGAGATAAAAAATCACATCAATTCCGGTGATTTAATATCTCCGAATTTCTCTTCGTGTAATTTTTTGGTTTTATTTTGATTATTAAAACTCACAAAGTAGCTCCTTTTTTTTGGTGACTTCAAAAAATCAAACAAATATTTAATACGCTACAAAATATTTTTTCCATCAGAACGAACATTTAATTGATTCAATATAACTTTATTCAAATCAATTATGTATTTTGTTGGGATTATTCAACTGAATATTTTATTATTCTCGGGAATTTTTTTCTCAGTGTGATTGATAACAAATTTCCATGAAATATTGATTATTACCTCAGTATTAGGAATTATGACAAATCACAAGTGCATAGCAAAAATTGTACGGTTGTTTCAACCAATCGTATGGCCTTATTTGGCTCACCCCAAATTTATGGCTGCTGGAACTAGAAATTTGGCTAATTTTGTCAATTATCTGTTTGTCATAATTGGATTCTTGGTGTGGGAAGACATAAATTTGGGGTAAACCGAATACGGTTTACCCCAACCGAACGGTTGGTTGGAGTAACCATGCAATTTTTTTCGTGTGGTATTGGAGCCCTGATTTAGTATAAAAATTCATAGTGAACACTCATTAATGGATCAATATGAGTTTTCATAATATTTATTGAGGTGAAGAAAATATAAATTGCCATGGAAACCCGTAAAGGTAGAAGGGCTAGAATGAATATATTCAGTTCTCGCCAATCTTTTAATAAAAAACCAATGTAGGAATGTTTAGGATCATTTCATAACTCAATAAACATTTTGCGTCTTGCAATATTTTTTAGATCTCTCAATTCGTCTCCACATCTTGAGGTAGCTCCAGCGTTTGGTGTCGTACGAAGTCGGTGCACTGTGGGGTGCTTCATATTCAAAGTGAATTCATCTTATAAATAGAGCTTCTACAGCTTTTTCTGAACAATAACATGCATCAAGGAAGGCTTCAATGATGAACATATTGAAATTAATATATAACGCGGATGCTTTAAAAATACCCTTTTACGACCAGAATTACAAAAAACATACGTTAATCATCATTTTTGATGGTTTTTGGTCGATGATCTATGTTTTCATTGCATCCATTCGAATCTCCTTCGAAGAATCTATAAGTTCTGAGGTTTTTCGTTAACATCTTGTTTGTTATATTCTCAAAAATCGTTCAACTCACTATCCCACGAGATGTCATGTTAAAAGTTACATTTTCAACTTTTCATTTCTCGATAATATTGTCCCGACTAGAAATTCAGTCGAACTCGATCAAGTTATCCTGGCATTTGATCAGGACTCGACCAGGTCCTCATCAGGTCTTGATCAAACGCCGGCTCAACCTGATTGAATTCCCAGTCGGGGTCGTTAGCGTACCTATTCCTTAACGACAATCACTCCTTGAGTATCCCAACTATACTGTGTTGAATTTTCATCAAGTTATCATTTTTTATTCAAAGTCGCTGGTGCTACCTTGATGATATCTGGAGGTGTTGTGTAAGATATCTCAAACTTATCCAAAAGATGTTGCCAGGAATATTTATTGGGGCATGTCCTAACATGCATGGAATGTTTATTGGAGAATTCTACACATCCCTGAATTGATTCTTCACAAAAAAATTAGTAAGAACCCAATATAATCATCCTAGTCTTTGTACTCTTTTTGGTTTTCTATAACATTTCATATTCTTTTGACTTGAACAAATTTTATGAAAATTCATGTTGATCCATAAATGAGTCTTCATTATTAATCTTCATACTAAATCATAGCTCGAATACCATTTATGATTTGTCATAATAATTCATAATTATAAGGCGATAATCAATATCCCATAGAAATTCATTATAAGTCATGAATATTCATCGAAAAAATTCCAAACTTTGTTGGATGTTCTGTTGCTAAATTCACAATTTCTCATAATAAAATCAAACTTGTATGACAATCTGATCAGGGTATCCTCACGATAATAAAATTGCAATGTTTCCTAAAAATTTTCCTTAATCTATGAATTGCGGTATTTTTGCTCATTTTTTTATTAGCATTATATCAATGGCCGTTATTTTGAATTTAACCTTTATGTGACTGAGACGGTACCCCGGTAATTTTTTCCGATCGAAACGCATATGACGCCGATCTCTCCAGTCACATGAAGGTTGATTTTGAAATAGTAGACATGATTTCATTGAATTCATTAAAAATTTGATAGCTCACAATGAAAAAAAAATGTGTATAACATCCGCACAACATTTCATATCAGCCAAAATATCTTGATGAGGAAGGTTTAGTAGAGTCGGGGATAAATGGAAAATACATCTGGAAAAGTCAGGGAGTCTGTTTGATAAAAAAAGTGGCCACCCTGTATGTTCTACTGTTCTATGTTCTACTGGATGAATTTTATTCAATGATGATTTTTTGGAGGAAGCATTGAAATTTGTTTTCTTATGAGAATAAAATTGAATGAAATGAACAATTAACAATCAACAATTTTTAAAAACAGGAAATAGTTCAAATTTTTCTACTACAGATAAACTGTCATAATCAGAAATTTAAGAAAAGTTTAAAAAAGTCTGAATGATTATTACAATTCATTTATATTCCTTTGGATATCAGCTATTTCCAGTGTTGACAAATTTTTGAATGTTTCCTTCCTTAGACCATATAGTACTGGACCGCGCATTACCCCTAAAATTTGCTGCCGAGCTGAAAGCCTCATGAAGTTTGCCAACAATAGAAAATTCAGCCCCCAAAGGGGCTAAATACCCTTTGCATGTTTGTCACTCGTATTAATGTTGGTTCTTTTGTCATTGTCATAGCTCGGCAGCAAGCCGAACAATGTGAAAACATAGCAATGCGCGGTCCAGTACTATATGCTCTAAGTTCCCTTCATTCAATTCCATTTTGATTAGAAAAAAAAAATTTTCAAATTATATATACATTATTTCCAATGTCAGATTTTCATAAGAATCAGTTGGAAGTTAGGTAAGAATGAAAACAAAACAATGGCAATACCGAATCTCAATTTGAAACTCAACTTCCCACACATTTCCCTGGATTTCCAATTGTATTCTCGAAATTCCTTGAGATTTCCCTGAGATTCCCAGAATATTAAAAATCCCTGAGATTTCCCTGATTTCCCGGTTTTGTCGGCACCCTGCCCACGTGTGAAATTTGTATTACTTATGAATTTTGGAAGCGATTCATTTAATACATTTTGAAAGTGAAACGAACTCTTATCCGATTTTAGTGAAGTTGAACAGATATAAGTATAGAGGGAGCGCCAAATTTCCTCAGTGTAGGTATTCATTTCTTATCAACACTTTTTTCAAAAACGTGGTTACTTTTTGGTCACTATTTGGTGACTTTTTTTAGGAAATTAGGTCACTTTTGCAACTATTTTGAGGACTTCTAGTGACTTGAAGCCCTGTGGTTCGAACATGCGAGACGTTCAAGGGGGTTATGATCGATTTCATAACTGAGTAAACTCATAACATGCTATTTCAATAGAGAACTAATATTTCATAAATCCTCTTAGAAATTCAATAATATATATATAAGATGACAAGTCGAAGACAATGATACTAATGTTGTAAATTTTTATGATCTAGGAACTGTTGAAAGAGGCAAAACTGAATTCAGTGCGAACAGCTGATGAACAGATTCTACAAACATTTAAAGACATTCAAACCACCCCATCTACATCCACAAGTGATATCGATGAAAATAAGGTAACCTGGATTCACATTCTGTTATAATTCTTTCACATGTAAGATTGGAACAATTCATAATTGCCTTGAGTAGATCACACGGAGAGAAAATTCACGCGTCCTGTGCATGAAAATTCATGCATTCAGATTCCGGATATAAACATACTCAGATAGTTTCAAGTTCATGCATTCAACGATCGAACTCCATGCTTTTAATGCATGAGCCATGTTCGAAAAGCGTGAATTCATGCCTCTAATGCTCGAAGTTAGCTGACTTCAGAAGCATGGTGTATTCCATGCACGGGACGCATGAATTTTCTCTCCGTGCAGATAAATGTAAACGGATGAATGAATGAATGAATGAATGAATGAATCAACAAAATAATTGATTGATCCATCAGTCATTTCATCATATCTTTGCTATTACGCTTATTGCAAGGAGTGTGTTGAAGATTGGTTGCGGTTGTAAAATAATCCTTATGCGAAATTGTGAAAAATGATAACAAAATCAGCAGAACTCTAGAGGCTTGAAATTTTTGTATGAATTGTATCTACCCTGCTGAAAATGGGGATGTTATCGAATTGATTTGGATAAAATTGAAATTCAAAATTATTCAAATTCAATCCAATGTAATCCAATTCTATTTAGGATTCTAGTAGGGTATTTCGGATAAAAGAAGTCGATTGAATCCCTTTGGTCGGTAACATTAATCACAAATTTTATAAATCACCATTGAAACTCATTCAAACCGTTTCAAATGGGTACTTCAAAGGGTTGAATGCGTTGGAGTGATTCTTTGTCATTAAAAAATGTGTATTAATAAATGTGATTCACAGGGCGTTTTTCATCACATTTGATCAACAACTGCTGATTGTTTGAAGTATTAATCCTACCGTTTAAACTTCAGTCGCTCATGACATCTCGCATGGCATAAAATTGTATGACATATCTTGAAACTTCCAATCTTTCCTGTCAGTGTGATTCTTCATACTCTGTGTGTGATTCTCAAATTTTCAAGGTTCCTCAGACTGAAATTTTCTCAGAATACCATGATGCTTGAACACCACATAAATCGTATCAGTGTTCATGCAATGTTATTTTTGGACCTCGAGTTGTTTTGCTGGAGAAGTGCGGTGAAAACGCATGAACGAAACGGCTTCCCTATTTGTCCGATTGGAACTATGGAGCAGCAAACAGCCGCCACTTTCAATATTTTTCAATAGGGACTGTATCCTGGTAGAGTTTGTGAGAAAAAAGAGAAACGAAACGACTAGACTTCCCTACAAACTCTATCAGGACACAGTCTCCATTCAAAAGTATTGGAAGTGGCGGCTGCTTGCCGCCTCATATTGGAACTCAGGGATGGAAATTGGATGGTATTCCGATTAAGAAAATAATTTCAGTAACGTTCAATTTTAAACGTACGGTCCTTAGGATGGGCTGAAAAATAGGTTTTCGTTCTTTTCGAAAGGCATTCCTAAGGAAAGTTCTTCTTCATTAAGCTCCGGACAATGCAAGAAACAACATTCAAACCAAACCAGATCTGCCTCTCGCGCATCGCATTTAAAAATTGAGCAAAGGCTGTATCTCGCTGTGTCGGTTTATTGTAAGGTTTCCATGATTATTGAAAGGATACCAGCGACAGTATCAAACCTGTTTCTATCTTATAGGCGTATCCTTTTCTAGCCAAAGTGCTCGGTCGGTGAACGCTAGTATCCCCTTAAATGACTGGGATTTTTAGAAGAAAAACGGGAAATAGAAAAGGGGGATCCGATCGGATGGACACAGATCTTATTTCATCCAACAATATCTGAGTTGGCGCGAACAAAATGTAAATGTGATCAGATGCAAGTTTGGCTTAAGGGGTATGGCCACTGTATAAGGGTCAAAATGGAGTACATATCTATCATTTTTTTTGTGTATAAAAGAATTACTTATTCTGGAAGTGATTATATGTACATTAAATACACACATGAAAGTCACGAAAAACACTGGATTTTTTTTTATGGTAGACATTTTCCATCAATGCGTTTTTTTCGAAACCACTGTTTCCAAATTGGCATGAAAAATTGCTTGAACAATTGTTGTCCGATTGACTTGAAATGTTCACAGCACCTTCCTAATCAAAGTTTGCAGAGAAGTACGTACGGATTTTTAAAATATTGATTCCTTCAAAAATAGCGGAAATTTGAAATTAAAACACAAACTTTCGATGCAAAAATTGCGTATTGAAGTATCCATTAAATGAAAAGTTTTCAATGAACGTAATATCAGCAGCGAGGTGGAAGTCGAACCGTTTATGACAAACAACTACCAAACACTATGATTGAATCAAAATATCGATTTGCACAGCATTGCCTTTATTCAAGTAGAAATGCTGTACAGAGGGATATTTTAATTGAATTCAAGCGTTGGCCCGTACTTTATTACAAACGATTTAGCTGCTGCCACACCGCTAGTATTGCCTCAATCGAAAATTTCGTCCGTACTTCTCCAAGGAATTGTATTAAAAAGTCACTGTGTAGATTTCAAGTCAATCAGGAACGAATTGTTGAAGCGTTTTATGAGGCCAATGTGAAAGTAGTGGTTCCGAAAAAAACGCGTTGACAAACATGTCTGCCATAAAAAGAATGAAAAATGTTTTTCGTGGCTTTGATGTAAATACTAAATGTATATATAATCATTTGTTTACATAAATAATTTTTCCCATATAAAAAAACATGATGAATATGCACCTCATTTTCAGCGTTCTGCAGTGCCCATACCCCTTAATTATAACTGAATTATTTCTAGTAACATGTAGGTCAGACTAGATCTGAATGAATATAACGAAATGTATATGTTGCTTATGAATAATGTCTCCTACACGGAGATAAATGTTGCATTATGAATAACTATATTGCTAGCATCTACAAAACAGATTTGCTGTGTGATATCATTCACTAAGATGCGTTTTTGGAAATTATCATCTGATAGTATAATATGAAAGAATTCTTCTTTGTTCCACTTATCTAACCGAATGACAACATGAAGGAAGTTTCTCCTGTACGTTCCAGATAGCATGTTAAAGGTGCAATTGCAATTCCGCGTGCCATTTTGCGTGTAGAAGTTTATTCATGTACATCGCTTTTTGAGCATACTAGCAGATTGGGAGCAACACCATATCCATGTATGTGGCTTTGTAAGAGCATTTTATCTGCGGTGCTAGCAACATGCCCGTGCCATGTTTATGAACATGAAAATTAATCTGTACTCTCAGATTTTCGAGCCACCTTCCCTTCGGGCGTACTGGTGTCTACTGTGAAAATGTACTTATACACTGGGGAAAACGCATGGGAAACATGTAGCACGGATTACCATAATAATGGCAGTTTCGGGACACATGAACATTTTTGTGCATTCCTCCTGTAAGTTATGGCGATCTATACCTTTTTTGGCGAAAATGACTTTGCATCTGACATGCGTTATTATAAGTTCATAAAAAATTACCATGAAGTGAAGGACAGATGTTCATAAACGCGGATGTGTCCCATAACTGCTATTATTATGGGGATCTGTGCTATACATTTTTCTCCGTGTATGTTTTACGTACTGATAAAATAATGGTTACCCACACAGCACTGAATGTCTCAGCGACATTGTCAGGATATTACATTCGAAATGTGCAATATTCTGGCAAAGATCTCCAGAATATTGTCAGAATGTCTCCAGAACATCTCATGTCCGCCCCTATTTGATATTCTGGAGATATTCTGCAATATTGCTGAGATGATCGTTGTGATATTCTAAAATATTGCTAGAACATTGATGTAATATTCTGAGGACATTCTGAAATATTCCTGAGATAATTGCAGCAATATTCTGAGGACATCCTGCAATATTGCTAAGATTACTTTTATTCTGCTGATATTCTGAAATATCGCATAGAATATTTTGACAATATTATGGAAATACAGTACTTTCTATTTAAGCACCATCCGTGTCCTTGTTCTTCTCGGTATCCAACCGTAAGTCAGAAAAAGACACAAATGGTGCTTAAATCGAGAGTCCACTGTATTCTGAAATATTATTGAAATGTTTCCTTAATATTGTAGAGGTGTCATAAATGAGTTCTTGATGCATTCATTTTGAATTCTCATAGTTCCCAATGAATTCTTTATGAACTTTTTCTGAACTGATGTGGTGTGTGAGAAGATACAAGGTTTGTTCTGTACTGGGACAAATCTCAAGTTTCATCAGATTGTATTCGGTGGCTTCGTGATTCCTTTTACCGAGCTTTTCACCAATTCATCCGTCATCATGCAGCACAGGCTTCCATATAATAATTATACTATGAACTTACTATAGTTTATTGTTATTAGAGTGACGTCAAATACGTGGACTAACATGAATATGTACATAAGAACTCAGGTTGAAAAAACTAAAAGAACCTAAACAGTTCGGAAATCATTTGTTCATATTCTAAATAAAACTGCACGATTTACTTGGGTCTATACTAGGTGTTCTTGTTCAAATTTTTACCAGTGGTATTGACGGTTGCTATTTGTTAAAACAGAATCGCTCATTGTTCGTTTTTTTGAATATGTATGTGTTGGTGAAGTCTATAGTTTGGTACTGTAAAACGGGGTTGATAGGATCATTGGGGTGGATGAGATCACCAACGGAAAAGATGTTGAATAAAGTCATAACTGATTATGTGATCAATAGAGGTGATGAATGCATAATATTCTCCACTTTTATCAACTGAACCTTCGGTCATGGATTGATTCCAGACCTTTTCCCTAAGTGATCTCCCTCAAGCGAACACGAATGTCCAGGACCGTTCAATAGACAGACCTGAACGTCTATTGGACGTCTCAAACGTCCATAGACATTCCTGGAGTTTTGTGTTCTCCTGGGTTCATTCATTCCAATCCTATTTACCTTTATTTTCCATTCCTATTTACCTCATTTCACGGTACCCTCTTCTTGTCTACTCCAACATATGGGTTACTGGCTTCAATCATTCCCGGGTAATTAATAGTCTAGCATATTATGTAGAATTCTATTATGCGATAACAAAGATATGAACAAACCTCTTTTTGTGCGTCAAATCATAATCGCGATATACAAACACTAAATGAGGTACTTCAGAAAATTCCTAAGACAAACCAGACATTTTATTCATATAAGCTATATATTTTCACAAATTATATGGATATACATGTATTAAATCATTCTGTTCTTCGTTACAAAAAATACAAGTTGGTCTTGATTTTGTTCATACGTTGAAACAAATAGACAGAAGTGGGGACTTTTAATCATGTCTCAAACAAATATCAGAGAACAAATTTCTGATAATCGAAATGAATCTGCCAACCTATGAAAGCACTATAATATCAGAAAAACGAGGATGAGGATTATTCTCTATCAAGTCCTCTAACTCATATTTCACATTTGAACAAAAACAAACACATTATTCCAACTTGAGAAATCAATAAAAATAAATGAATATTCAAAATTTGGTCAATGTGCAAGGTATATCCTCACAATAGGTCACAAAAATAGATAAATCTTCCTTTTATTACTGACTCTCCATTAGCAAAAGGGAGAAAAAAACCATTAATCCTTACATCAGTGATTCGAGATCACAGTTATTCTAAATCAAGGTTCCTAGCTGGTACATATATTGATTCTCAATGGTTAAAAGTTTTCATAAAACAAAACAAAAATATAAGTTGTTTTTCAACGTAGAATATTCATATTATGTGCGAAGTCTTTATTCGCACGACAGGTCAACAAAATAACAAAAATAAAAGAAACTCCCTTACAGCGTTGACTCTTCATGACAGAAAGATGAGGCACGACATCAATCTTTGGTTCCGTAATCACGTTCGATTAACAATAAATGAATATTTCAGGAAATAAAAAGTATATTATGGGAATAATCAGCAAGTCATTACGTTTCTGCGTTTTCTGCTCCTTTTCTTCCAACTTGTTGTCCAGTTTCTTTTGACCTACGGCAAAAAAAAAGAACAGAACAAAAAAGTGTCGTATACAATAATTAAGGAAACTACTGAAAAATGAGAGATTAAAAAACTAATATTGAAGTGTCTCCAATATAACACATCGCTCCTGATCTATTTCATTGATGCGAAGTTTCAGCGTATATATATATAAGAACAGGATTTCACTACTTGACTCCACAGAACGAATCAAAAAATTATTCTTTCACAAGAGGAAGTTTTAAAATTTTTATATATTACATAATATTTTGACATGAAAAATCACCTGTGTGATTTTTAACCATAGCTGCCGTTTTATTAACAGATAGAAATAAATCTGAATAAATTTCATTCTATTTGGATTAATTTATCATTACTCACGTTTCTCGTTCAAACCGCTGTTTTGCTCCAGCAAGCCATTTACTTATCCATTCCCCAATCTCCTTTCCTGTTGTATTCTTTGTGGTTGTCTTCATTATCATATCTAATAAAGGGAGCATGATTGTCACATAATTGAAAAATGCACGAATAAAATCTGACTATCAATTTAATCTCATCTTCTATTTTTCCGCTCTGCTCTTTCATTTGTGAGAATTTGAATATTTCAAAGGCAATTAACACAATTAATATATTTTTAGATTTCTATTTTGGCCTTCCGGTTTTACATAAAAATGAATGAATAATAGTAAGGACACTTAGTGACCATATCATCTTTCACCAATAAAATGGATGAGCACCAAATCAGAAGAAAAAAACATTCAAGAAACCGAGTTTGAAAAGAGGGGGTTATGTTACATCTTTCCCATGTAACACCGAATATTCTCAGTATATTCTCACAAGATCCTCACAATCTTCTTCGCCGAATATTCACACAAGGTTCTGACAAAGTTCCTAAACGTTCTGGGAAGATTTTTAGAACGTTTGGATGAGACTGTTTTAAACATTCTGAGAATATATGTACATAGTTTGTGAGCATCTTGTACGAAGATCTTGAGAATATTCTGATAAGATCCTCAAAACCCTCTTACAATATCTTCAAATTATTGTAAGTATATTACGAGCGTTTCCCATGCAACATGGATATGCAATGTCTTAATACCTGATTGGTGAATTTCAAATATTTCTACTTGCGCGGGAAGGACGACAAATGATATTGCAGGTTAATCTATACAATCGATCGATTTGCTCGGTCTCTTTCGGGTATCGTCTACCGGCATGTGAAGACGGCGGGGCAAGGCAGCGTGGCAGAACATGAGCAAACGTGAATTTTAAAAAGAAAAATATAATTTATGGAACGTGAATTCCATTTTCGACGATAGGGCAGAATTCTTTTCCGCGATTCCTTTTCTCCATTGATTTAACCTAATATTATGAAAGGTAAGTGGTATAATCATTTATAATATGAAAATTGAGGAAATATTCATGAAAAAAATTTGTTTAGAGGTTAAGAGCATCGTGCATAAAGTTTTGAATCAAATTAAAATGTTTTAATTGGAAATATCTCTTCGCAATGAAAATTCATGATAATTTGAGTACTTGAATCATGCAAAATTAATGAACTCGTGGCAATTCAAGAATCATACTAAATAAAGCACGTGTACGAAAAATAAAAATTACCGGCATATTTAATTAAATTTGCCGGTAATTTTTATTTTTCGTACACGTGCTTTATTAAGGATAATTCTTGAATTGCCACGAGTTCATTAATTTTGCATGATTCAAGTACTCAAATTAAATTTAATTGAAGTACTCAAAGTTAATTAAATATGCCGGTAATTTTTATTTTTCGTACACGTGCTTTATTAAGGATGATTCTTGAATTGCCACGAGTTCATTAATTTTGCATGATTCAAGTACTCAAATTATCATGAATTTTCATTGCGAAGAGATATTTCCAATTAAAACATTTTAATTTGATTCAAAACTTTTTGCACGATGCTCTTAACCTCTAAACAAATTTTTTCCATGAATATTTTCTCAATTTTCATATCATATTGACTGATTTTTGATTTTATATTTTTCAGATTACATTGAACAAGACCAGTGGACGAACAAGAAATTTTATAGTGGCTATCCGATAGAGCATGAATGTATCTATGAAATAATCTTCATCGTCAAAACGTATTTTGGCCATCCGAGCAGTGATACTTTGGATCATCATCGTACTTTGGATTGTGAATTATATTGTGGCTACATAATCACCTTTCGCACTGGATATTGCAAAAGTAAGTATTATCCCTGACAGACATATACCATTTAGCGAATATTTTTATTCAAGGTGTTTATATCCTGGAAAGTCAGGAAAATTCATGTTGTTGAAGTTTGAATCAGGTATTGAAACGAAATGAAAATTCAAGCTCACAAAATCCAATGAACCATCGTTATTTATCTCCTTCAATCAACTCATCGGAATTGGAAACATCGTTCAAAGAATGTACAGCAAGTGTCTGAGTCTTTAACAGCACAGTATTCCATTATTTGAGTACCAATTCGTTTCAATAAACGATTCAAACTTCAGCAACAAGGAAATTCAATAAGAATTGAGAAAAACTTAGTTTCCATATTTTTTTTCAAAGTTCATTGATGTCTCTAGTTGAGAGATGATTTTGTTTTAATTTCAAGTATATATTAGTTGACTTTTATTTTTTGTGGGAATTTCACAATAGATTCTTGTATCGTATTGCTTGACTAATATTCTAATTTTAAATTTTTTCAGATTATATGAATCGAAAAAAGTCCTTGAGCTATACCGAAGAGCGATATTGTAGCTGTCCGCTGACCATTAATGTGTTTATGGTGTGGTATTCATCGATGATGTATGTCTTCATCATTCAACCACCATCTATGTGACATTTTGGATCAACACATCATACATACATACATATCCTACGTAACGCTGGATATTCCTTTCGGAGGTGATATTGTAGAAGAGTGAGTATGGTAATTTTATAGTGCTTAATATTTTCAGAACTATTTCTTTGTTTTGTTTTGTATTTCTGTTTGGAAAAATGATTTTTCTGATACGTACATCAGGCAGAAAAAGAATTCTACTCTTTATTTTCTTGTTTTCAAATATCTCTGCTACTTAATAACTAGATTCAAAATGAAGTCTATTTGGCACATCGTTACTAGAAAATATGTTTATTATAAAAGATCTCCACTTCGACATAACTGCATTATCAAATACTTTCATTCTTAAATATCTCAGTGTACCAGTATTCCTATTTAAAATAATTCTGTTTCCAAATATCTTCTTTTTGATAAAACTTCACTGGCAAATACGTTTATTGTAAAATAACTGTACTCCAACACAATTCTGTTCTTAAATGGCCTCATTTCCAAATATCTGGATTTTTCAATATTTTTATTCACCACTGTATCGATTGTTGAATATTTGTAATTTGAAATATCTTTATTTTCAAATAACTCAGTTTACAAACATCTCTATTGTGGCATATCTTGACCCCCAAGTGTTTGTTTCTGGATAAAATGACTATGGGCAATGACGTGAAAAGTGAATTTGCATTGTCGATAGTCATTTTATCCAGAAAAAAAAACATTTGAGGGTAGAGATGTTTGAAAACTGAGTTATTTCAGAATGGAGATATCTCGAAATACAAATATTAAAAATAGATACAGGAGAAAATAAAGGTATTTGGGCATGAGGCTATTTCAGAACATATTTGTATTGGCATACAGATATTTTGCAATGAACGTGTTTTACAGTAGCATTGTGTCAAAACGGAGATATTGGAAAACAGAATTATTTAAAATAGAAAATAATGTCAAATACAAATATTTATAATCGGAAATATTTAAGAATGGAGATATTTGATAATACAGTTATGTTAAAATAGAAATACTTTGTAATAAACATATGTGATAGTATACTGAGAAAAATGAAATGTAAAAATTACCATTATTTCGTACATTTTTCACCCGTAAAATGATGAAAAATGAAGCCAGCCTTACACAAGTGGAAAATACTTTCTTGTATAGTAAACGTAACCTATTAATCCATTTTTTACCCCATCCTTTGGTTTGAATTACTAATCGAATGGTATTACCTCCGTTACTATGACAACCACGAAAATATTGTATATTCTACCGTAAAGTGCGTTACCTCATCAAAAGGTAATTTCCACAACATTTATTTTGCACAGTGTAAAGATGTGCCAAACAGACTTATTTTTGGATAACGTAATTAGGCAGTAGATATATTTGAGAAAAGGGAAATAAACGGTAGAGTTCTGTCAATTTTGTGTTAGGTACATCAATTTTGCACCGTCGAACGCTTGCGTCTTTAAATGGTGCATTGTAAAACATTAGTAGAGTTTTCCTCCAAATTTAACGGCAGCAAAAATCCCTCACGTGGGGGAAATTCATCTCCCCTATAATTTTGAAGGAATTCTCCTGCATTTAGAAGAAACTTTCTTCTTTTTGAAGGGAATTCCCCTCAATTTGGAGGTTAATTCCCACAGAATATGGAGGAGATGAATTTTCTCCACGTGAAGGACTTTTGCTACCACCAAATTTGGGGGAATGATTTTTTATATTGTGCATCAATGGTCGCGCGTATCTATATTGAATTTTTTTTTTAGTTATTTGTTTATTGAAATTAAATCATTATTTTCACATAATTTTACACATGATGATTATCAAGTATAAATTTCTCATCATAAAATATTCAGAAATCAAATTATAATCAAATAATTTCTCATTATATTAATTTATCTAATTCTCACATACACTGTAGAAAATCCATGTAAAATTACATGAACTTGTACTCTTCAAATTGTGAAGTTACACAATGAATAACAATATTTCATCATAAAGTCCTAATAATTTTATGTATACTTACGTTATAATCAGTGTTGTAAAGTATCTAGGTACAAGTACCTTTTTTTGTACCTAGGTATTTTTTTTTGTAGAATACCTTGTACCTGTACCTAGGTAAATTTTAGAAATACCCGTACCTATTTATAGGTACAATTTGAGGTATTTTTCAATCTCGGATATTAATTTTACAAATATACATTTTTGATGTTAACAGAGAAACGCAACGGTAGGGCAGTATATTCTTTTCTATAACCCTTGATTGATTGAGAACAAGATGGCGTCGCTCAGTGCCGCTCCAGCACCATGTAGTGGTTCATTGTTCCTGGTTACACTACCCTGGTTGAAAGAATCCATTGAATCCAACCAATGAAATTCAATCAGATTTGGTCAGAACATTGTCCAAGTTTATTCGTAATTTAGTGAGATTTGGCCAAATTTAACGAGATGGATATGAAAGCTCTGACCAAATCTCATTGAAAAATCACTGGTGAGATTTGGTCAGAACATTGTCCACGTTCAATCGTAATTCAATGAGAATTGGTCAGAATCAACGGGTTCTTTCAACCAGGATATGGCTTATTCAGCTACTTTCCCATAATTTACTCATTTTTATTAGCTGAGACAGAAGTAAAATGCACTCACAGAAAAGATTAATTTATTGTAACCAAAATTGCATCATCATTAGAAAATTTTGTTCTCAATATAGGGACAATCCTGAGTTTTGTATTGAGAAGAAAAGAATTTTTTTGCGTTAAGTAAAATTGGATAATCTTGGTATTAGAATGCTGAATTTTGGATCAAGAAAAATGGTCTTGAGATCACCATGATCAATATTTAACTTTATTTTATTCTATTTCTCAAATAAGACTCATAGATTTTCTTGGTGCAATGAAGTTTGGATGAAGAGTAAAGAAATCTTTCTCGTTACTCTGAGAGGAATGCAATTTGGAGGTTCAGTCAATAGTAATATATGTATTTGTTCGATCAATCTAAATACTACTGAATTTCTAGCGATCTTTCATGAAGCTATATCATTATATCATTCAATATCCATAGCCAAACTCTGTATGTGTCACTTAATTCCTATAAACAGCTTAGTAACTGAGTGACACATAGCGAGTTTGGCTATAAATATTGAACTATATGATAACGATTGAAGAACATTGCGTAATGCGCAGCAAAATTTCAGCAATGTTTATTGAAGTTTCATGAAAGATCGCTAGAAATTCTGTAGTATTGAGATTTATCGAATAAATACATCACTATTTACTGGGCCTCCAAATTGCACTTCTCTCAGTGTCCACAGTAAACATTTTGTGTCTTGCAATATCTTTTAACCAGGTTTCACGTCTCACACGCCTAGATAAGTTGTAGACAAAATCTTGCACAAAACTCATGTGAAATACATCTAAAAGTATTGTGCAAGACATCTAAAATCTGTCCAAAAGATATTGCAGAACACAAAATGTTTACTGGATACAATAACTGATTTTCTTCAAATAAGACATTGGTATATGAGCTTGGGACGGTATCTGGTATACGGTACACTGGTTGGTGCTCTTGTCCTTCCTTCCAAATTGTTCGACACGATGCCGTATCTCTGCACTGTATAATAAAAAAACCAATGCTACACTTCACCGCAGTGGTGACAGTATTCTCTTCCGTTTTATTCATTTGTTTATCACTGTTTTGGAGTATTTACTAAATGTTGCATTTTACAACACGATACACAGTAATCAACTTTGGAAACACAATCCCTGACTGGTCAGCTGCCAATCAAGGAGATGGCAGCGTAACGTTGAGTGTCACCTCTAAGAATATTCATGTCGTTTCAGTGTAAGAAAATTTTTGTTATAACAAGAAGCGATGGTTCCCATAAGAAATGAAGACTCTTACCTTAAGCAAGAGGCATCAATCATTTTTTTCCATTCACTATCCATGATATTATTACTTCTAAACAAAACTGGGTTTTGATCGAATACTATTCGTTTCCAGAGAAGAAAATCGATACCAAGAATAAAACGATTCTCACAAGGGATCATTGATGTGAGGTAAAAAAAATGAAGTACCTAAGTACCTATATGTGTAGGTACATGTCTTGTACCTGTACCTGTACCTAGATACATGTCTCAGGAACTACCCGTATCTGTACCTAGGTATATTTTTCATCTAGTAGCTGTACCTATACCTAGGTACTTGAAAAAAATACCTTTCACAACACTGGTTATAATTTAAAGTAATTTTACCAGATTCGGAAAATTCACATAATGAACCATTGGTAATACGTTCATGATGAATATTACCAATGATTCGTTACATAAATTCCTCAAAGTTAGTGAAGATACTTTAAATTGTAATGGAATTTTACATACAATTGTAAGATTGTCATGATTTATGATCAAATATTTTTCCGATTTATTGTATAATTTCATATTCTGGGAACTTTATGTAATTTTACATGTATTTTTTACAGCATACCGTACCTGGCAGATACATGCAAGCTGTCAAGAGTTGATTGCAAAGTGTACAAGACTTATGTAAATTCCCAAGTTTCGATATCAGACTTTGGAATTCGTTGATCCATCCTTATAAATTCCCACTGGTAAAAAGTTTTCATTGGACTGGAGAAATTTCTTGACGTATGCTTCTTTTAAGGGTACATAAATTTTGCAAAATGTCTGGGAAATATTCTCATATCTCACCTAGAATGTCAAATTGACTAGAATTTTATATTCAATCCTACATAGCACCGTACATTTCTACGTTGCCTCCAGCCCTCTCCGACTCCCCCACTCTTCAAGGTTCTTATTGTCGCCATTTGAACTAATCCGCAATACCACGCTGATTGTTTTGGTGGGCTGCATAAAATATACCTATCGCTCAGTCATCCAATCAAATTGGGAGGTATAGCCCACCAGAACACCCAGAGCGATCTGCTGGTTCAATGTTTTTGGTTACAATAAAAATTCCTCGTTTGCTATAGTTTAGTCAGAGAGTTGGATAGAGCTGGTTGCCTCTATGTTGCCTCTACGTGGAATTTTCGTGTATCCACGTTGTATCCACGTCCACTATTGATCCACGTAGAGTCCACGGAGAAACGATGTGGAATTCGATGCTTGTTCTGTTGAGGATGCTTTTAATTTCATAAAATTGGAAATGTATAAGGAGGTACCAATTTCTTCATGCATTTCTTTATCAAATTCATGGATACGAACTTCAATTCAGTTCGATAATAATTTTAAAAAATATATGTGAATGTGAATTCATCTATACGGAGAAAAGTACGGCTGAAAAATTACACAGCGAAAAATTTCATGTTTCAGGAAGTCCACTCAGAGTTTGTGTTGAAAACAACATATAAAATTCTCAAATTAACCGATTTCAATTGTAAAATTAACATGTTTGTGTTAATATTGAATATAAATTGCGAGTGGACCTCCTGGGACATACTTGTGCGTTAAAGATACACAAAATTTTTCACTGTGTAGTGATTTTCAAGGGAATTTGATAATGTTCCGTAATCTTCCAATTTCGCGTAAAACAGTTCAGGTTTTCCTAGAATTTCATTCATGAGAATCAGAAACCTGTCAATGTATAATCAAAGGTTGAAAAAAAGAAAAATCTACACTCTCCAGAAGTCGAGCATAGAATATCATTGTTAAACTTGTAACATTTATCTAGGTTTTTTCAATATTTCAGTGTTTTCGAATTATGTTGTTGGACTTTAAATTGTTTGTTGAAACGGATCAGTGATCGAATAATAAAATACTCAGCTATTTATGACCAAAACTTTTGCATCACATTTCCCAAACGATTTTTCCAATTCCAGGGAGTTAATTGAATAACCATTATTGATTAGATTTTTTGGGTTTGAATTTTCGTTTGTTGCAGGAAACGATTCAAACTCCAACAACATCTTGGATTGATGAAAAATCGGGAAAAAATGTATAGATTCTTTCAAAATTTGTTATATTTTTTTAGCTCCTTTTTTGCTTCGTGGAATTGAGAATTAACTTTGACATGCACTGTAACATTAATCAATTCCTACAAAGCTTCACAGACATATTGAACTTTGAACAAGTCATTTGATTGAATGTATATCTTTTTAATCATTCGAATACTCCTTATAAAGCAGGAATTGATGCAATAAAATTTTTTTAGGGGAAAGTGCTGTTGGCTGAAGCTGTCTTTTGTTGAAACAATCGGGATGAGTATTGTAAATGTATCATTGAGAATCTACAAAAATTATAGAAACTCTTACGGGGTTATAGTGAAAAAAAGTTTCCATAATTTTCGTAGATTTGCATTAATTTGTTTACAATAATTGTCTCCGTTGTTTCAACCAAGAGCACTCCCCCCTACTATCAAATCGAATCTTCTATACGCTTATACTTAAGGGCATTCGTCAGAGGCAAAGTTACTAAATCTCTTCCCCCAGTTTTCTCACCAATTCATGAATATAATCGATTTTAATGAGCAGGTGCATCTCCTTAGGATATCGAAGAAAGTGCAGCTATTCTTTATTTTTCATTTTATTTATTCGTTTCTGAGAAAACTGGGAAGCCGGTTTTGGAATCTAATAACTTTTTGGGAAGGTAGTGAATGCCGTTGATTCGTTGAAGCTCTATATTATAAGTCGAATTTCCTCACACGTTTCTGCATCACTCGACAAATTTCTGTTCATCGTTATATTGAAATTTCAGCGTTTTCCTGTAATTATATTGTACCCAACATAAACATGTTCTTCTCGAAAATTATGCGAAATTATGTAAATCTTTAGGTATAATTGACGTACTCCAGTCATTTTGATGAGTTTTGCAAAATTTTCTAAAAATATGTACAGAAGAGTGAGCCGAAAGAACTAATGTATCGAATTTATGGCTCAAAATGGACCTATATACTGACAGAAAAATTCCTCTGTCCGGGAGAATTTTTAGTTGAATTTAAAAATGGTGATGGTGTCGGTGGGCATTTGAAATTTTCCATTTGAATAACACGTAAAAACAGATACACACGGAACACAAAATCTTCTCCGAGTCTGCAGGAACATTTCAGTCCAAGAGATTCAGAGTTTGGGAACAGGAAAACTTTCGGTCCCCCCAAAATGATCACAAAGCTTCCCTTTAACGGGGAGGCAAATTTTTTTTTGCATTAAAAATGCTATAACTTGTAAACTGTTTGAGATGTAAATTTTTTTCGATAGATTCTTGGAGGGCATTCAATTCTCTAAAAAATCATCCCTGATTTTGGAAAATCAACTCAGGACTGATTTTTTTAGAGAATTTAGTGCCCTACAAGAATCTTTCTGGAAAAAACCTGTATCTCGAACGGTTCACAAGTTATAGCATTCTTAAGGCTATAAAGTTTATTGACGTGGTATTTGAATGGAAAATTTCGAATACCGACTGACACCTTGTACAATTGAGGTAAAAATTTTGCCAAATGGGGGTAGTTTGTTTTTGGTATATAGGTCTATCTTATGCATCTATCTCTTCCTAACTAATGATGCGAGTTACCGACGCTAGTATCCACTTCAGCAAATTCTTTCTTTCTCTGAAAGTTACGATGATGAAAACACGATTTCATCCAGTCCTTTGAATGAATGTAATTTTTGTTCACATTTGATTTATAATCTGGATTATTCTTTGTCTGTAAATGATTGTCCGAACATCGTTCCAATAATTTGATGATGTTTGAATTTTTCAGATTCCTTGAACAAAGTCACTTCAGTCTTGAAAATTAGTGCAATGTGTTATACTGACAAGGCAACAGAATCATGGAGAATGTATAGTTCGTTGTGCTGGAATAGTCGTTCAACATGATTCCGTCTCAATGCCTCAATATTATCGTAACAATACGTAAAATTGTAAATACAAACGTTATCAAACTAATTTTGCGGCAGAAATGTATAAACGTTATGTTGGAGTAACTGTCATTTAACTATATATATATACCGCAGTGAGCATTCCCTACATATTTTTTGGCTCAAGTCAGCACATGCGGGACATTCGGTAACTAAGTGTTCTGTCATGTATATGTAATTAAACATTCAGTTTCTGCCGAGAGGATAGATTTTTGTTGGCACTGTGTAGAATTCGAACATTTCTGTTTCTATTGCTAAGTACACCCATTCGTTAAATTGGTCATTCTAGTTCTAATAGAGCTCACCGGTGAAGAATTGAAAAAATTGAAGTTCATTTCAAACAGAGCAGTCATGTGGAAACGCAAATATTCTTCCACATTTTATAGAAAAGTGAAGCGTGCAACTGATTTGCAATTGCCTTTTGATGTCTCGGATCTCGATGAGGGAATCGGTGAATCATCTGTTTCTGAACAATGTTCCAATCAAATGGAAAACCCATTTGAACAATCTATCAAAACTGGACATCATCTTCATATCACAGATGAATCACCCCTTGATTCTAATTTAAATCAATCAGCTAATATTGAAATGATTGATGTTGGGAATGGCATAATTTTAAATGATCAATTTGAGAATAGTACCTTGACCCTAAACAAAAAATGATTCTTTTTTTCTTAATACATCGAATGTAATTGATGATCCCAACGATCCATTTCCTGTAAAACAATTCGCAAATCAATTGCGTTCTTGGGCTCTCAAGTATCATGCGAGTCATGTTTCAATTACAGGAATCTTACATATATTGAAGCAATATGAAGTTTTCAATGGCTTACCATCTGATGCAAGAACGTTGCTTCATACACCTAGTACAACTAGAACTAGAGAAGTTCCACCTGGTCTCTATTACCACTTTGGACTAGATTTTGCAATTGAAAATCTAATCACGCAATGTTCATTTGATATTGACAAAATTGAACTCTTAGTAAATGTTGATGGCTTACCTATTGCTTCCAGTTCTTCCAGTCAATTTTATCCAATTTTATGTTCTTTACATGGATATTCACAATCGGTGGCGGTTATTGGTATATACCATGGGTATGAAAAACCACTTGATGCTAATGACTATCTGCGGGACTTTGTCGATGATGTTGTTTCTTTAATTGATACTGGTTTCTCTTATGAAAGACAAATTCTCCCAGTCATTCTCAAAGGATTGATTTCTGATGCCCCAGCTAAAGCTTTCGTTACCTTTTGTAAAGGGCATACAGGATATGATTCATGTTCTAAATGCTTACAAAGAGGCGAACCATTGAAGGGCAGAATATGTTTTCCTGACTTGAATTGCACTAAAAGCGCACTGATGAAAATTTTAGAAATAGAATACAGCCTTCCCATCATCACGGTTCATCAATTCTAGAGAATATACCCAACTTCGGTATGGTGACTAATATACCGTTAGATTGTATGCATTTGATTTATCTTGGGGTGACAAAGAAAATATTGAAACTTTGGGTATTTGGATCGAAATTTCATAAATTTTCGAGCGAACAAATGAATCACATAGATTCTTGTTTGAAACGCATAAAACGTTTCATTCCGAGAGAATTTGTAAGAAAACCACGAAGTGTCACTGAAGTAAGAAGATGGAAAGCGACAGAGTTCAGATTGTTTCTTCTTTACACTGGTCCAATTTGTCTATTGAATATCTTATCAGAACAGAAGTATTTGAATTTTCTGGCATTACATGTTGCTGTTCGAATTCTATCCAGTAAAAAATTGTGTACATCTATGCACTACGTGAATTACGCAAAATCATTATTGACTCATTTCGTTAGAACGTTTGGACTTTTGTATGGAAAAGAACATATTTCTCACAATATTCACGGATTACTTCACATTACAGAAGATGTTCAAGTTTATGGTAACATTGAAAGCTACAGTTGTTTTCCTTTCGAGAATTATTTAGGATCTTTGAAAAATCTGATGAGGTCATCCCGTCAACCTCTTGCACAAATTGTCCGACGAATTGTAGAACAGAGTTCAGTAATACATGAGAACTCATTCCACGAGTCTCAAAACACAATATTCGAGCATGAACATATGAGAGGGCCTTCCCATTCAATGAAATACATACCCAATTTGAAACCATACGCTTGCCGAATTTCACATTGAGTATCAGAACAACAGGGATAACTTCTGTACATTGAAAAATAAACAAATAATCGAAATACATAATTTTGTTCAGACAGAAGGCGATACGTTCATTGTGGGTAGAGAATTTGAGAATAGAGAAGATTATTTCAATGAACCATGTATGTCATCACGGCTAGGAATTCATTCAGTTAATGCAGCAAGCACGAGGTTTTCTGCATGGTCTATTGATGACATTGATAACAAACTCGTTTGTATTCCGAACAATGATTCCTATGTAATGTATCCGCTTTTACACTGCTGAATGTACATCATTCGGTTACAAATGCACGGAGAAAATATTCCATCAAATATTACAGTGTACCACCAGATCAGGGCGCCATATCGGTTTTTCGACAAAAATTACTGTTTGAATCTACTCAATCACACAGTAATTTTTGTCAAAAAACCGATATGGCACCTTGATCCGGTGGTACACTGTAATATTTGATGAAATATTTTTTCCGTGTGGAAGTTCGGTGGTGTTGTTTGATGTAGAAATGAGTTTAGTTGATTCGGGGGTCAGTATACCGGAGTTGCAATACCTTCAATGACCATTCTTCAAGAAAATAAAAACATATCACCTGTCGTCTTTGAGCAAAAGAGAATATAATGAAATCGGTTTTGAGAAAAAATGATGGCGGAATATTTAAATTCGGAATTACTGACCTTAGAGTGAACTGAAAGTAGCGTGTGAAAGTGTGTACCCAGACGAACCCTTGGATACTTTTGTACTTCTCATTAGGCCGTAATTGTGGAAGGTTTCTATTTTACTACTTTTACCCACGAATACAGGAGGGACAATTTCACATGTTATCTGAAAACTCGAATTACAATTTGGATAGCGACTTACAATGCCTCTTGAAATTTCATACACAGGATATGAACTTATAACCAGGTGAACACTGCATCACACGCGCCTAAGGATCACATACATCTCCATACGGTTGACAACTCTTACACAAAATACAACACATAACTTTGACAATAACATTCGATCGCACTTTCCCGTTGATATTCATCATCACGTTATGATTCGCGCTTTCGTTGATGCTCACGCTGGGTAAACGTCAATTCAGTGTTAGAAAATTACGTTTACGTTTATGCTCACGCTGACGTTAAAGCTCACGCTGACGTTGACGACGATATTAACATTGGAAATGACACTCACCTGACAATGACAATAGATTTTTATGACCGGAGACTGGAATTCAGATGATGACGTACAATCCGACACCAATGTCTGATCGCACTTTTCCGTTGATATTCATCATCACGTTATGATTCGCCCTTCCGCTAATGCTCACGCTGGGTAAACGTCAATTAAGTGTTCGAGAATTACGTTTACGTTTATGCTCACGCTGACGTTAAAGCTCACGCTGACGTTGACGACAATATTAACGTTGGAAATTACGCTCACCTGACAATGACAATAGATTTTTATGACCGGAGACTGGAATACAGACGATGACGTACAATCCGACACCAATGTCTGATCGCACTTTCCCGTCGATATTCATCATCACGTTATGATTCGCGCTTTCGTTAATGCTCACGCTGGGTAAACGTCAATCGAGTGTTCGAAAATTACGTTTACGTTTATGCTCACGCTGACGTTAAAGCTCACCCTGACGTTGACGACAATATTAACGTTGGAAATTACGCTCACCTGACAATGACAATAGATTTTTATGACCGGAGACAGGAATACAGACGATGACATACCATCCGACACCAATGTCTGATCGCACTTTCCCGTTGATATTCATCATCACGTTATGATTCGCGCTTTCGTTAATGCTCACGCTGGGTAAACGTCAATTCAGTGTTCGAAAATTACGTTTACGTTTATGCTCACGCTGACGTTAAAGCTCACGCTGACGTTGACGACGATATTAACGTTGGAAATCACGCTCACCTGACAATGACAATAGATTTTTATGACCGGAGACTGGAATACAGACGATGACGTACAATCCGACACCAATGTCTGATCGCACTTTCCCGTCGATATTCATCATCACGTTATGATTCGCGCTTTCGTTAATGCTCACGCTGGGTAAACGTCAATCGAGTGTTCAAAAATTACGTTTACGTTTATGCTCACGCTGACGTTAAAGCTCACCCTGACGTTGACGACAATATTAACGTTGGAAATTACGCTCACCTGACAATGACAATAGATTTTTATGACCGGAGACTGGAATACAGACGATGACGTACCATCCGACACCAATGTCTGATCGCACTTTCCCGTTGATATTTATCATCACGTTATGATTCGCGCTTTCGTTAATGCTCACGCTGGGTAAACGTCAATTAAGTGTTCGAAAATTACGTTTACGTTTATGCTCACGCTGATGTTAAAGCTCACGCTGACGTTGACGACGATATTAACGTTGGAAATTACGCTCACCTGACAATGACAATAGATTTTTATGACCGGAGACTGGAATACAGACGATGACGTACAATCCGACACCAATGTTTGATCGCACTTTCCCGTTGATATTCATCATCACGTTATGATTCGCGCTTTTGTTAATGCTCACGCTGGGTAAACGTCAATTCAGTGTTCGAAAATTACGTTTACGTTTATGCTCACGCTGACGTTAAAGCTCACGCTGACGTTGACGACAATATTAACGTTGGAAATTACGGTCACCTGACAATGACAATAAATTTTTATGACCGGAGACTGGAATACAGACGATGACGTACAATCCGACACCAATGTTTGATCGCACTTTCCCGTCGATATTCATCATCACGTTATGATTCGCGCTTTCGTTAATGCTCACGCTGGGTAAACGTCAATCGAGTGTTCGAAAATTACGTTTACGTTTATGCTCACGCTGACGTTAAAGCTCACCCTGACGTTGACGACAATATTAACGTTAGAAATTACGCTCACCTGACAATGACAATAGATTTTTATGACCGGAGACTGGAATACAGACGATGACGTACAATCCGACACCAATGTCTGATCGCACTTTCCCGTTGATATTCATCATCACGTTATGATTCACGCTTTCGTTAATCCTTACGCTGGGTAAACGTCACGCTGATGGTATCAACGCAGAAATAGTGCTGATGTGAAGTTTATGCCTGCATGTGGTCTTTGTTTCTGGGGAGGTCTCAAAAGGACTTTGTTCTTCAATTCTTCCAGTAATCGTATTTTGCTTGCGAAGTTATATTTTTCATACTCTCCTAGAATGGTTCTGTCTTTGAGCTGTACCTTATTGAGATCCCAGTACGGTTCTGATGCTCTGGAATAATGTTTATCAATTCTTCCGCTCAAAACATTTCGATTTGAAATGGATGTCCATGTGTGTAATAGCTCAATACTCCGAATTTCGATTTGAGGAAAGTTCGGAATATTCGAGCATCCATGTTGGTTTCTGCCGTGATTGTTAATAATCATTGTAGACAAAAGAGTCTGAATATACTCCAAATTATATCGCCATCGCTTCTATTTCTAAATTATTTTTGAGTATATTAAAATCATAGTATTGTTACGTATAAGATAGGACGTGAGACATGTAATTCATGGATTCATAAATCCTTCCCATGTACGTTGATATCGCTCTCAAAATGTGATTCCATCAGTTTCGCCGGTTTTCGGATTTCTTCTCCCTGCAGGGTAAGTCAGAATGAAAAATCTGAAATTTTTACCCCCCTTGTCCTATCCTTCAGATCCCTGTAGTGTATTCATCCTTTGTACACAATGAATAAAATATACACTACGATCTCGTGTACCTTTATTTTGTCGAGTGTTGATCAAGTTCTTTGAGTGAGCACTTCATTTCATGAATTGTACTTGTTTTCTCCATTCATTATGTCCCGTATGCATCGCATCTAACACATTCCTAATAAAATCACCAGCTTGGATTCCTAAGTATATATTTGATAAACGAGGTATGCATCATTGAAATTATGATATCTTGGTAGCGAGTTTCAAAATTCAACGTTGTATTCAATATCGTCGAAAGTTCATCATCAGAAGTGCTCGAGATATTTGGAGAAATTAATGTTAGAGACGTACTGAATCTTGAAAAGTAGACACTGGAAAAGAAAATTGTTTTCACGAAATGAATCCTTCATTTGTCCTCTTTCCAAGTGATGTTTTTTGGCATCAATCGAATATTCAGTTGCATCAAATAATGGAATGCTTGCCTCAAATGAGTTGATTCTGTAAATGAACAATTCATGTACCAAAAGTCACCGCTTTTTGCGTCAACTTGAATATTCCATTTTCACAAATGGATATTCTCTGAAGGGGATACAAATTGATATTTTATTCAGTACCCAAGATCTGTTTACTGTTGAATTGAGTCACAATACGCTGGAGGCAAATTTGTTCAGTGTACTGACCATTTTCGAATTTGATAATTATGAATTCTTGATTCTCAAATTGTACATCAAATTGCTACTGCAATATGTACGGATCAGATTTTACCAGAAATATTGACGTTTCTGCTTATATTTCCGACTTTTCAATCAATTACTGAATTGATTCTGCACAATTCAAGATATCCCTGCTGAAAACGCCAGAGAAATCCGGAAAAAAAATAATTGTCAGGATTTGATCGGTTTTGTCCGGGGAATCCGGTCAAAGATTGACGAACTTCCTACTTAGTTCCGTACGGAATCACCAAATCGGAATATCCTGTCAAGACCTGAAAGAAAATATGTCATTAGTTTTTGACCGAATATTACAAGCTGTATATTCCAAACAGAATCGTCCTAAAAAATTTCTCTCAGGTGTTGACAGGATATTCCAATTTGGTGATTCCGGGCGAAACCAGGTAGGAATTTTGTAAGTCTTTAACCGGACTCCCCGGGACAAATACCGATCAAATCCTGACAATTATTTTTTGTCCGGATCTGCCTGGCACTTTCGGCAGGGATCAGTAGTGACTTAGATTATGGCCCCGACTACCTTGCTGAGAACATAACTGTACAGAATATACTTTACTTGTGGAAAGTGCCTATTTGATTACCTACCAACTATCCTTCCAATCCATATATATCATACCAATAATTTAATTCTGTCATCTCCCATTAAGACTAACATCCCTCTCACTTCAGAACCTTCAATTATTCGCGTGGGTTCACTAAATTTTGTTGTATTGTTTTGAAAAAAGATTACAAAAGTACATATTTATTTTTCACTATGGTAATTATTCCATAGAATGAGATTATTCAATCAACTTTCAATATGTTTCAATGACTTCATCATCATTGAAATTGAAATCATTCCAATGCATTTATACATCGAATGATTTCTAATATTGTGTTACACAAATGTGCTTTATCAGCAAGGAAAAATTAAATCTGGGATAATGAAGAGGACCACGTGATTAATTCTTGGTTAACTGGTCAATATAGAGTAAGTAACATGAGCTTTTTTCTTCTCATTTGTTAATATAGGAAAATCATCACCATGTGGATTGTAGTGAAATTCTTACAAGAGAATTCGATTGCAGCCGTACCAGCTGTTTGGATGGTGAACAATTTTTGTTTTTGGCCTCCTTTTTCTGGTCAAAAATTGGCAAATGCAATCATCAATTGCAAGCGACCATCATTGGATACGTGGACACCACATGAAGTTAAAATATTGAAACACTCTATAGGTAATTTGAATATTATTACAACTTTCCGTTGTTACATTACTGGGCTCTACGATTGACTCAATAATAATATAAATCCTTAGGAAATATGTATTTTATCAATAACATATTCACTCGTAAAATAGTCACTTGTGCTGAATTAGCAATTACTCTGTCTCATTTGGAATTTCATGATGATCAGGTTCCTCCGACTCTTCACAACTTTCTTCAACAAACTGACTGAAAAGTTATAGATGGCTCCGCGTGTGAGGGACTATCCATCCCAACAGAACACAGACCTTCTAGGTGGAATTTAGGTCCATTGTACGTACTTTCACGTGCAGGGAACGTTCAGTGGACTATCAAATGTCCAGACATTCGATGGACCTCTATTGAACCTCCTTTGGACCTTCGTGTTCTCTTGGAGCATATATTACATCAAGCCATTTACTATTTCCTCCTCTATGTCACTCATCATGTCTGAAATAGTACGACAAGGGAAGACAGAAAAAAATGTGACGTAATATATGGAAAATCCCTAAGTTGACATATCGATTTTGTGAAATGGATAATTTAGTGCAAAAATTCAGGATAAGCGGTGGGCAAATGACAAGCAATCCACCAGATAATACTATCACATCAGTCAACTTCTAACCTATAAGGAATCAAACTTTGCAGCTCCGATATTTTGAGGTTATGATGAGCCCAACTTGATGAAACCGCTCACCGGAGTTCTTGCAGAATTCTTGGTCACTTCGTGAAACGGATTTCTAGGCAAAACTGCACGAGTCGGAGAGGCCTGATGGTGATCATGTAGCAATTTTTCCGATCAGGTGTTATGATGAACAAATAATTGAATAATTGCCACAAGTATATATTTGCATAATAAAAACTGCCTGTATAATGTAGCAAAACATGAAGATCAAACCGGACACATACAATTGGAGAATATACTCAACAAGTCTTGTTCACAGGCTAAAGCAATTGCTGATCCACCAAAACCTGCCCTTTGGAATAGTTATTGTTCATGTGTAGTTATTTGTTATTTTGTAAATATGAAATTATATACAACGAAAGACCTCTGTGAATGGTCATTGTTAATCAAGTTCTTATTTCCAGTCGATTATAGATCTGCTAGAGTAGCAGCTGCAAAGGCAGAGGAAACTAGTGATTTGGAATCAAGTGATCAAGACGCAGACAAAAAAGGGAGAAAAAGAAAACTCCGAAGTTTTTTGATGAAATGTATTCCAATGCAGCGAATCCGGATGATGAAGAGGAACACGATTCTTCAGATGACGGTGTGAATAATAGTAACTGTTTTACATTGCCTGGATTCAGTTTTGTTGATGAGGAAGGTAATATGATTGTAAATAATACCACACTCTTAAGATTTAAACTTGACAATTGAAAATAGATGATATTCGATCTTCAATTTCCCAGATGAATCTGCAGTTATACCATCAATGGACAGTATTTACCAGAACGACCCTTTTCAGGTCGCAGGTGTGTACATCATTCGCATTGTAAAGAGAGGGAGAGAGACAGAGGAATTACCAAGATTACGTTTAATCGAATTATTCTTATTATTATTTGTAGATCCTCCAGCTAACATTTCGAATTCGTCCACGAACGCGCCAATGAACGTCACAGAATCAAATGCCACCATCGAATTTTTGGGTATGTTGAGATACTAATTTTCCCTTACATTAAGGAGATATTAGCACCGCTTAGCTACACAAATCTGTCTTGTACGATTTCTCAGAATACACGGAAAAAGATTCGTGGTAGGTTAGACAGTGCTTGTCGTAACCAGGAAACGCGGTTTAGTTTATTCTACCAGATGGCGTGCGTGCATCGCGTTTGATCGTGTATACATCGAGTTTCATTGTGCTGTGATTCCATGGAATTCACGCACGATGATATTCAATGTACACACGATGAAACGCGATGTACGCACGCCATCTTGTAGGATAAACGAGCACTGCGTTTCCTGGTAACGGCAAGCACTGTCTGACCTAGTACAAATCTTTTTCCGTGTAGTTTGATATTTGCAAGATATCGCTCCGTACAGCGTCTATTGAATATCTATGAAAATGTTATTACAGGGAAATATTTTGGGATGTTAAATTGCACCATTTATTTATATTCATGTTTATACACTCCATTCCAGATTTCTATGAACCCAGTCCATCAACATCTTCTGTCGTACCGAAGGCACTTAAACAGCCGTTGAACTCTCACGTGGTCACAGAGCCATCGATTCAGAAGTCAAAATTCAAGAAACCATCGGTCCCAACAACGTTTGCTAAAAAACCATGTCTGCCACCACCCCGTCTTCCACGGGCATTGCTCCCGAAAGGACCAAATGTTTTATCGAAGTCGACACATGTATCAGGTATGTTCAAGTCACCCAGTAGATCCTTAAGACCTTTTTATAGAAAAATATTGCTGTGGCTATTGTATAGTTTGATACCAATGTCATTCCGTTCCGTAGATAATACTCAAACGCCCAATTCAACAAGAAAGGCATCAGATACAGGCTCAAGTGACCACGCAAGTATGTTGAAGGGAACGTTTTTATACGTGGTCAGGTTATACGGTGGATCGCTAATATCCAATTTTCTCAAATTGTAACAAGATTGTATTATGTTCCAGTGTTTCCTCAAATCAAGTCTTTAATTCACATGATGAACCGGATGGATCGTAAAATCGATATACTTATTGAGAATCAGAATTTAAACATCAACCAGTGTCGATGTCAAATAGACCGTGAAGATTCTGAATCGAATATGCCAAGCCAAATCAGTTTTCCTTTAGATAATGAGGACGACTTAGAAGATTTCGAAAAATTTTTATCTGAAGACCCTAATTTCACTTCAATGGTATTTACATTTTTGTATTGCAAATTCATATCGTTCACTTTTATCTTCATAAACATTTGAACAGGTGCGCAAATTATCCAGGATTGGAGGATCTAACCAATATGATATGACTAGACGCATACTATCGAAAGTTTTGAGCAATAGTTTGGCTGAACAATACAGTTGGATCGGATTTAAAGGCAAACACAATTGTTCTCAACTCCTGTTATCGAAAGTTATCACAGGTATCACCCATATATAAATCATGAATACCAATTGGTTAATCCAAATTACGTGTCATGGAAATAATTATGTAATTCTTCTTGCAGCAGCGATATTGAAAATATTTTCTTCAGTGACAGAGGCAGAAGTCGAAAAGGTACAGGCTGCATGGCTTGTTAAAGCTAAAGAAAGGAAGCAATCCGAGGCCCGCAAACTAACCGAAAAGCAGTAGGAGTTGATCTTCTACAAACTTTCACGTCCATCGAACTATTATCGTTATCTCTCTGCTCTGTTTAATATGGATCCTCACATCACAAGTCTTCTTGGAAAGATTTTTTCAAAGACAGATTGGGTGAACATAATGACAAGAATGATTAATATATACTGCGATATTTATATCCCATTCTACGGTTGATAGTTGCATTCCTTTGGAAGCATTTCAACACTTATCTTCTCTTGATCATTTCCAGCGGTAACGATTATATCATAAAAATGCATTTTATTATGATACAAATTATAATAATTTTACTATCACGATCAAAACATACAAACTAGTCAATATTCCCTTCAGTGGGTGACTGTTAAGAGAGCTTTGATATTACATTTAGTAATTTATGCATGCAAATTATTTACGTATAAAAATTCAAACATGATTCTGTTAATTGAAAGATTGTAAACATTGAACGTTCAAACCATTCGAATGCATCTTTCACATCGATTACAAATTAGTTATTAAAGATGGGCTATTTTCAGTGACGTATACTCTACTGCCATAAGTTACTTCCAAATTCAGTTTGAGTTTGTTGAAATTTTTTGATAATATTCAAGTTGGAATCTCTTATTGAAACGAATCAACAATCAGCAAATCAAATGTTTCACCTCTATGTATTTGCTTAGACCATATATTTCGATTCGATAAAGTTTAGAATCAATGTATTTATTTCGATCAATAACAGTTACCGGTTTGGTTCAATAAACGATTTCAACTTCCAAAACATTGTTGTTAAATGTTGAAGATTTACGCAGTGGACTGTCATGCGTATAGTAGTTTGTAAGGTATTTCAATATTTTTAATTCTTGGAGGTTTCATCCTCAAAGAAAACCGAACATTACAATATTCAATAAACTGATTGTCAATCGGAGAAAAAAGATCTCCAATGATAAATTTTATAAATTCGAAAGTTTGCTAGCGGGCGTTTCTCAATCACTTTGTATAACGAAACTACTAATTCTCAGCGCGGCATTGAATTTGTCAGAGCAAAACTACTGAATCGGAGCTTGCACATTCATAATAGGCTCCGATGAAAGTCTTTTTTCTCTAAATTGACAGCCCGTTTGCTGAATATTGACAAATTCCGTTTTTCTGTTCAGTGAACGAGAAGGCACTGGAACGCATAGAATATCTCATGTCTGAATTTCATGTGTGAATCTTGGATTTCTATGCGGATTGATTCAGTTCCTTTCGACTTGTCAATTCAGTAATATTTTTTTTATATAAGTTATAGATCTGGTCCTATTCATGTTTATAGTTGCATAATGATCATTTCGGTTTATTGTTAGTGTTAATTTTATTGTTAGTGTATATGTATGCACAGGGTGTTCACTCACCTGGAATTGTAACAAAATCGACCAATAATCCATGCACATTGAATGGAATTACCAAGTATAAGAGAAGAAATTCCCGGTAGTGGCCACCCTGATTTACATGAAAAAAAAATGTTTAATGAGATTCACCAACGAGGGAAGGAAATACGGCCTTACTCTGATCGAATTCATGACTACCATGATGATAATATCAAGTACAACCATGCTGCTAGAACTCTTATAAACGTCACAAGAAATTTCAAGTCTCTTATTTTACTGAACTCGTTAGTAAATCTCATGAAACATTTTTTTTTTTCATATATATGAATTGTCGAATTGAAAAACTGGATCGATTGAATTGCGATCTTCGATGTGATTTTGCACATGATTCCACCGTACTTTGTGCAATGTAATTGTAGTCGTGCAATAAGGTAGACGGATTTTTTAGTTTTTGTGATCAACAATTGTGATTTTATTTTGTCATATAATTATGAGATTTATATGAAAATTTTTATGTGATGGTGCACTGAATCACTCAATTCCAAATTTATATGTAAAATTAGTATTTTCAGAACATGTTCATTCTTTACAACAATAAAGACTGACTATTAAAATAAAGACTGATTTGCAATACATATGAGCAATTTTATTTGTCATGTTTCAAATGCCCAAATATCCTCTTAGAATGCTCCATTTCGTTTTGAAACCATGAGAAAATCAAATCAATATAGAGTTTTAGATGTTAATTATAATTTAATATTTTGATTTCATTCTGCAAAAAGCATTGTTTGATTAAACCCCACGCTACACAAATATGCGTAGAATATTCTACGGACGTTGTTCCTTACTGGGGAAATATCCCCACAATCTTCTGTAAATGTTTTCCAAAATAATCGAACGAGGTTATATGGAAGATTGTCCGCATATTTCATGAAATCTCCTTGCGACGATCTGTAGAGCTTTGTGAGAACGTTCTGAGAATATTCGAAACAGTCTCATCCAAATATTCTTAGAACGTTCCACGAATATATACGGAGTTGGATAGAATGTTTTCAGAATATTTGAATATCCTTTGTATATATTCTGAGAATATACTGAGAACGTTCTTGTGCTATCTGGGTTCTTTCCAACTCAATTTTCGTGCATTTGTTCTTCAAATTTGCTCATTAGTTTGCCTTTTATCCAAGAAGACGAGCTTACTAACTCAAATGGGATATTTAGACATAGAAATCATATATATGGGAATTTGAGATTATAAAAATTGAGTAAAACGGAAATATAGTCACGTTTCGGCGAAAGTAGAAAATCATTTCATTTTCATGCAGTAACCACAATCAGAAAATGTACTTCAACTGGGATTCATTTTGCTTATTTTTGACTGAAACGCTACAATGAAAAAAAGTCATCTAGCTGCGGCAACTAAAAATCTAGCAGTCCAAAATATGAATGAAACAGTTTATTCAATGAGAATAACGAATTCCGTTGTGGCAAATCAAATTCATTTGGTTCAACTGAATTTTCATTTAGAATGACTGCATTTTCTACAGCTATCTATAATATTCAACTAGACCCTTTCTCTGTGCACAGAAATGCTTTTGTTTGTACTGAATCTATAGATGAAGATATTGTAAAATGCCACTGGATATCTCTTGTATCCAACCGTGAGTAATCTGTTTTAGATCAATTTTTGTCGTGTATGGGTGAATCAGAGCTGCCAGATTGTCAGTCCGGTGTTCCTTTCTATTGGTGATTTCTACTAACCAAACTATGTGATAAGTGGAACCATGAGAAAAAATGCCAATCTGGCAACTGTGAGAGGAATATGTTCTTATGTATTGAAAAATATACCTTGCATGTATTTAGCGATCCTCAATTGTTGGAAAGATTTTTTCTTCTCAAAACCAGTATAATTGTAATCGAGTGCCAATTCGTTAGTTAACAAGTCTTTCATAATCAAGTTGACTCGGTCTTGATCAGTCTTCCCACCTAGAGTCTTCGAATATTCAATCTAAAAATCATAAAAATTATATTTTATATTGGTAAAATCATATAACTTTGCACATGGTATAGCGAACCATGGTGAAAATGAATATCGTTAAACTTTGAATCGTGTTCTAAAACGCGACTGAAGCACTACTATAGCATAATTTCCAGATGAAACGTATTATTTGAAAACGGTATTGAAGAATTATTATAAGAGTTTATTTTCTTAAATTTCTCATTTTACATTTGCTTATTAATTCATTCTAATAAACGATTCAAAAATCAACATGGAAATGAAGCTACGGACAGTAACAAAGAACTTATTAGAGAATGATATAAAACTATGTGAAGAGTCATCAAGTTACAGCAAAAATATTCGAAGTGATTTGGTAGATTAAAAGCATGCACTGTTCAGAATTTGTATATGAAACTTCCTTCAGATGTACGATTAAAATATTTTTCAATCTTTGAGTTGAAAGGGCGATTAAAATTGCAATTGTTTGTGAATTAGATTCCGATTCCTTCCTGCAATTCAGTATTTGGCATAATATATCAAAAATTGAAATCTCAATGACATGGTACATTCATTTTATTCTCAGTATGATTTAATGTACTTCCTTGGCCATCACATTCAAAACTTGAAAGAATTAATTACTCATCTGATTCATTTGAAGAACTATTGTGGCATTAGGAATTCCACTTCATTTGGTCTGTTGGTCTTCAAAAACATGTTACCGAAATTACTGAAAAATAAAAAATAATTTTCGATTGAAGGTACATGAGAGTAAAAAATCACACTACTCATATATCACACAATGTTATGAGTATTGAGCATCAGCAAATCTTTTATAAGCATATGTATACATTCAATTCGAAATTTCACGAAATTTGATACGTTATGAATGATGAACACTTCGATTATCACATGAAACATAGAAATCAGTAATTATCATAAAAGTAATTATTCCGAAAGTCATGAATATAATGAATTCAAGGATACTCGGGTTGCGCCATCAAAAACATTTACAAAAGTTTTCATTCAACATATGAGAGTAATCCGGAGAAAATAAATAATTATACTAATCAAGGATCGATTTCAGAAAAATGTTTATACTAAGGACGAGGAATCTTAATTTCAACATTGTAATCAGTTTTTCCTAAATTTGCGACGAGTAAAGTAGTTATATTAATCTCATAATTACCACTGTAGATTTGAAAGATTCCTTGCGGAGGTCTTTTTCAAAAGTTTGCAATTCGCCTTCTGTTTTTAAAGGGAGAATCTGCGTTATTTTGACAAAATCCGGCGTTTGATTATTTGATTTGCCAGTTGAGATCGTATTTGATTTGTCAAGTAAAACTTTTTGAATTTCAGCTTGATTAATTAGAACTTTATTCAGCAAGTGTACAATTTCTTGCAAGTAACCTGTATATCAATAAAAGATGATTCAAATTTTATATCATGTACATTATCAGAAATTAATATATAACGAAGTATTTCTAAACTCACCAATTTCTAAGGTGGGAGAACTTGTGTTTTCAATTTTGCGTACAACTTCAGACAAGGAATTAGTTTTTGTATTAGAGCGAAGAGTATCCGATTTCAATGCTTGGGTATCATCAAGTTCATCAATATTAATTGGATCAGATTCTGTAACGTTAATTGTGCGATGATTTGAATTTGATTCTGTGGAACAAAAATGATATAAATACTCGAATAGTTCAAGTATGTAGTGAAAAAAACATCCACTGATGAAAATGACATTTCATTAGGTCCTACAGAGTGCCACAGTTCAGAAAGAGTTCATAATGAATTTATTTGGAACTATGAGAATTGAAAATGAATGCATTAAGAACTCTTCCTGAACTGTGATGTTGTGTGGGATAAAATACTTATATCAAAATGTGGATGAAATTACTTACCTAGGCCATCAAATTGACTATTGTTCGATGACTGTAATGAATCTGATGGCGTTTTTGCTACCATAGCAATATGTTGTTCATATTGTTCTGAATAGGTCTTAGAAAATGACAACATTTGCTGATCAGAAATGGATGCTGATTGTTTCGATCTGTTCATACCAATTATGGCTTGTTTATGTGATACAGAATTTGAATTTTTGAAACGACGAGGCAAATCAGATGATGATGGGAATGGCGGTAATTTTTTTGAGTTTTTATCAACTGAATTTGAGGACTCATCAGAGGATTCGCTATCCACAATTTTTGCTTTAGCCCTTTGGTGCCTGGTTTTTTTACGTTGTTCTTCCGTTACATTATCTACGTCAGACATTTCCTCGGCCAACTTGAGTTTCTCAACCGCTTCTTCATAATTTCCTAGAATAAAGGATTTTGAATATTTTCAGAAAGGAGTTTGATAAGTACTACGTCAACTAAAGTGAATGATGATCATTAAAATGATGTCTTCAGGCTGGAATAAATTGATAGACATTCGAATATCATGATCACGCAGTCAGCAATGTCCAGGAAAAATGCAAAGAGTTGTTTAAATTGGGAGCAACAGTTTGCAGATATTCGTTGCATATTTTTACATAATCCATCGCGTAAGAATGCAAGCAAAATCTTAAATTGTCTGGTAGATAATAGAAATACTGTTTTGAAAAGTTTTGTATATTTACCTGCTTGACCGATAGTTTTCTTAACATCGTATAACATCCATGATTCATTCGGCGGTTCCATTTTTACAATTGCTGTATTAATTCGGATTTGATTTTCATAGGGAGGCCAAAAAGCTTTCGTTCGATCCTCATCGAGCCAGGTAATTGGAACCATTCCCATACCATCAGCGAATTCCACGATTTTATACTTTGCAGTCGTCATCATAAAAAACTTTGTTCTCTGCAAAAATCAATGAATAATAATTCAAATCGTTCTACATTTTAATTTTTCTGGATATATTTTCAGCTTTTAAAATGAACTTTCTTTATTATATTATATGTGCGCAGTCGAAATTTCATTCGTTTCTAAAATAGAATGTTTTGCGACTTATTAAGTTGGAATTTAGACAAATTATAATATGAGTAAAAAATCCGACGATAAAAAAGAATTGAATCTATTTCAGTACAGTTCTAAATTCATAGGTATTCTCATTCACCATTTTTGAGCCTGTCAGTTACAAGAGTAGATGGAATTTTAACGTGCTACCGTACCCTACTGACAAACCTGAAAGTGGTGGGATGAAGAATGGCGGATGAGAATACTCACCTTTATAAGAAGTGAATGTCAGTTACCACACGTGTGTAATAAAGGAAATACATATATGTTGTTGGATTGAATTATTTTACAAAGTTTTTCCCCAATGAAATTACAGTTCCAGGATTTTGATTCGAACCCTTTTCGAACTTCTTGTATAGAAATCTTCCCTGATTCACAAGGTTTCAAATAGACATCTTGGATTGGAATCAATGGTTTACCAATAACGAAAGAACCGTTTGTACTAGTCACAAAATTTTCTGCTTGAATTAATGATCCATCCTGTAATTTCAAAGCATCATTTCTATTATTGGTGCAGTCAATACAATATCCATTTATGTACATAAGTTTGTATTGATTTATGCATCGTATATCATCAGTTAAAGGACCGGATTGATGCAGTTTTTTGAAAGTCCCATTCTTGTAATTAATTGGCTTTTTCTGACATTGCATATTTTGTTTTTCAGTTAATCTCCGTGAAATTTGTTGTAATGGCAGCTCACTTTTGCGAATCATTTTTTTTATTGAAGTGTAACATCCTCATCTTTTTTCGCACTTTTTTTGTCTCTCTTCTATCAGGATATAGATATATTTATACTCTTTACTCATATAACATTGTTATATAAATATTATATCAAAATTACATAACATGAAATAACAATCTTATAATTAGGAAAATTATATTTGAATCATGATTTCAATTGGTTCTAATATATCTATGTAACAATCCAATTACATGCAAGTAACAATCTTTCATGTGAAGTTCTTCTATTAATTCATGAAACAATATATATAAATAAAATTTTCGCGTTATGTAATTTTCATTCATTCATGATATATATATATTCTTTTTTTTTCTCTCATAATTCGTATTTTCTTTATATATATATATATATGTACACATGGATAATTATATACATATATATATATATTTATATATATTATATAATTTTAAATTTCAATCAATATTCAATGAAAAATGCGAATATTTTAAGATATATTCTTTTCCTACGCCTTTGAATTGTTTTTGAAAGTACGTCGGAATGTATACAAATTCTGTATACATTTGGGTGACAGATTCGAAGGAAACTCCTGTGCGCTACGGAAAAGCGTTTATAAAAAACTCGAGACCAGAACAATGCCTGTGCTGTTTCGATACCTCGCATGTGACGTCAACCCATGCATTCCTAACTCTATGTATACTTTCAGAAATAATTTTTAGATATGCAATATTATTGGGCAATAATTATAACCAAATTCAGATTCTTAAGTATTAGTTATTATCAACTATATATTTTCTTTAACAATATGACTCAACCCCCAAACTTTGGATAAGAATTAATCTATGCAATAGAATTATAAAATCTAATATAAACTGTTCAGATTACATTTTTAATATTGACTAGAATTCCCAAATGAAGCTATAGATAGATATAATACATTGAAAATGGTTTTTTTTCCAACTTGAGCAATATTTAAAACATATTTTTCACAAATTTAAACGAATTCTGAAAATATTCAATTGTATTGAATCATATTTTTGATGAATATTACTCAATAGAATATCTCCATGATATTTTTATAACAAATATATAACTGGGATATAACAAGGTTCAAGAAACTATTCAAAAACATTTAAATTATGATTCAACAATTTCTATGTTGCTTCTCATTGGGAAAATATATTTAAACTATGAAAGACCAACAAATGTATTATATAAGATCATTATCATTGTAATTCTGAAGAATTATTATTAGAAAATCTATTATTTTTAACTCGAGTCTACGAGAAAAAGCTATGCGAACACAAGAAGCATTGATACGTAGGAAAACCTATATGAAAAAAACTGTCGAGCCATAGAAAGAATGAAAACATATTTCCTTCTTTCTTAAACAACTGACCCCCACTTGGAGGGCAGCTCCCAGAACAGTATATAAGGAGCCACCTCGTGCCCTTTGACACTCACTCTCAAATTTTTCTCAACTTATATACATTCAACATTATAGTTCAATTCAAAAAATTACATACGTTATAATCTCAAAGTCAAGTTCCTTGTACTTGATAATTTTCAAATATACTCAACCATCATTTAATTGGGAAGTTCAAAAGAATAAAATACACGCGATTTTATTTCTTCTTAATCCCTTCAAATTTCTATCCTTCTCCCTGATAACGAAACTCGCGTTCGTTATCAGAACATACTATACAATTTTCCTTGTTTTGAGACGAGATACTCGCGATCTAGTCTTAATCCCTTCAAACTTCTATCCTTTTCCCTGATAACGAAACTCGCGGTCGTTATCAGAACATATTATACAATTTTCCTTGTTTTAAGACGAGATACTCGCGATCTAGTCTTAATCCCTTCAAATTTCTATCCTTTCCCCTGATAACGAAACTCGCGGTCGTTATCAGAACATACTATACAATTTTCCTTGTTTTTAGACGAGATACTCGCGATCTAGTCTTAATCCCTTCAAATTTCAATCCTTTTCCCTGATAACGAAACTCGCGGTCGTTATCAGAACATACTACACAATTTTCCTTGTTTTAAGACGAGATACTCGCGATCTAGTCTTAATCCCTTCAAACTTCTATCCTTTTTCCTGATAACGAAACTCGCGGTCGTTATCAGAACACACTATACAATTTTCCTTGTTTCAAGACGAGATACTCGCGATCTAGTCTTAATCCTTCCAAATTCCGTCCTTTTCCCTGATAACGAAACTCGTGGTCGTTATCAGAATATACGTTATCCATATACCTTCCACATTCAAGATATGATACTCGTGATCAAATATTGAAAATTCTTATGATACTCGTGATCATTTGTACAGAAATATACTCGTGATATTTCTTCACTGTTAACAATACTCGCGATTGTTAACAGTGAAAGACATTACAATTTTGGTCACGATACACGCGATCGTGATCATAACATATATTCTCATTCAATTGCACAAGATCTTCCTTTTTAATCAACATAAACATAATATGAGTATCATATCACCATCCCTTTAAAGTTTTCATTTTTATTGTCGCGACTCTACATTTGCAAGAATAGGTTAAACAACCCCGAGTGTAATCAATTGTGAATTTATCTGATTTATTTTAGTGACTCGATCAATCCAGGAGATAGAATATGACCTACGGGCATATAGACAGCATATTTCGGCCAAACGGAAATTATTAAACACGTTCGGAAATAATTTGAATAAAAGGGCTTTGCAAAGGACGAAACAAAAAATAAATCAACGTACCGAAAAATATAAAGGATTTTTAAAAGAGTATCAAGAAGCCTGTAAACAACAAGGAACATTGCTCCAACCCAACCAACAGCCACAACCCCAAAAGCGACGTCCATCCAAAGAGCCGGTTCATCTTCGGCCAAAGTTACCCCGGCGATGCGAAGAATGCATCAAAACAAAGCAAGAATATTTTAAATGCCCCACTTGTAAAAATTTTGTGTATAAATACGCTAAATTAACTTTAGAACAAATTAAAACTATCACCTTCACTCCAGAAGAAAATAAGAGTGATTTGTATGAGAATTTTCGGGGATCGCCCCGAGAATTTGTAAATTCTATTCTTCAAATAAAATCACCACATATGTCTGCAAATTTTCAATTTTCATTTAACCTACGTGTGTGACTCCATCCCAAAACATATAAAATTATATATAAATATATCTAACCACAAACCTTGCATCGTTGTAATAATAATAATCCCATTAGATTTCACTACACTCAAACCACTATCACTTTAAATCACTAACACTTGATATACAATCTGGTTCATCGACTTGTCTAATCGATGAATCTACTTATACGACCAACACCTGGTCGACAATCAACAAATTCCATATCAATCATTACAGGAATGGAAAAATATCCATTCTCTGAATGATTGAAGGAGACAAATAACTTAAAACCAGATTCACCAATAAAACACTACACGAAACACTAAATTTACACTATTTGTTCGACTCTTCAAGTCGAACAGGTGATTCCATCACCCATATCTTCCAACGAAGTAAAGGGAACTACGTATTCCCTTCTCAAGGTCCCTCGTAGAAGGTGTTGGTATTTATTTCCTGCTTGTCGATAACCAACACTAGTTTATATTCCCACGACGAAGAATAATATCCCTCGATGAAAGTTAGGAGCCTTTCCTCCTCTCCGTCAGGACAAACATCTTAGCGCTGGAAACGCTAAACCTGCAATCCACTCCATCGGACCTGTAAAAGAAAAATCTATTAAAAAGGGAACAAATATTCACTATCGAGAGTGAAAATGTGTTAAAAAGACACATTACACACTCTCATACGATAGATATATAAAAAGATACATGACTTTTCAATATACAAATTGCAAAAACATCTATCTTACTATTTGGAGGAAATAAATTATAAATATAATTGTCTATCTCACCTGAAGTACTTAACGAAGTCATAGAATCCTAATTTGAAGTCTTTCCTCCTCTCCGTCAGAGAAATCTCCTTAGCGCTGGAGACGATACTCCCCAAATTCACTCTAGCGAACCTGTAAAATGAAAAATCTGTAAAAAAGGGAACAAATATTCAGTATCGAGAGCGAAAATGTGTTAGAATAACACATTGAACACTCTCATATCATACATACATAGAGAGATACATGATTTTTTCTCAATACACAAGTTGGAAAAAGTCATCTATCTTTCTATTTCAATATATAATAATATGAATATATATATATATATATAAAGATATTGAGATACTTACAGCATTTACATCCGTGTAAGACTCCTTTTCTTTCCTCCATATGAGTCTCTCCAGAGACTTGTGGGTTCAAACCATTCCTCACATTTGAGCTTCTGCCAGTGGGTTTTTCCCTTGAAGGAAAATCTGAAAACAAACATCATTAATTATCAAACATATTAAATCATTTTTTGATACAATTTCCTTACCCTTTTTACCAGATATTACTTACCTGTAGCACAAAACCACATATGTGATATATATATATATATACCTATATATATAAACAGTGGTGATATATATATATATATATATATACCTATATATATATATATATATATATATATATATATATACCTATATATATATATATATATATATATATATATCACCACTGTTTATTCCACTCACATGTCACTTGTGTGGACGCAGCCATATCTCAACTCTACATAGGCGTCGCTTCCCCAAGCCAAGCCACCACGCACCGAGTTGTGAAAACCGAACGTAGGGGCGCGAACTACGAAAGTAACGGAACTTTCGTAGAACACGAACAAGCGTATCGACTCAACGATTGGAGTTCAATGAAAATATTCCTTAATTCTGAAATTATCTCCACAGGATGATCATCTAAATTAATATATATATATATATATATATATATATATATATATATACGCATGTATATACACATACACACATATATATATGTATATACACATATCTATGATCATTAATCTCGCAGATAGCGAAAACGAATAAAAAGGGCGCGAAAGATTCAAAATCTGAGTCGTCCTTATATTCATGTGTATATCGTCGATCGATTTCTTCCTTTCATGAAATCGTAGATGTAACAGAAGATATATAGTTTTCAAATTTGAAAGCACTGAAGTTTTCCAATGATCCATAAAGACGAACATCTTGAGCTAAATGTAATAAATTGTGCACATTATGCGATATGTATTTGTTGCCATATATAAGGCCGAAAGATCTCACGAAATGATGTAACAACTGGTCAGCGTAATCAATTCATGCTCCACTTTTTGAATATACTGGATGAAATAATATTGTGATGGATACGTGTAAAGTCAGGAAATGTATATACAAATCATTTCTTAAAATCTTCCTTAAAACCACTGGACCGATGTACAGAAGGAACTGCCGAAACTCTGTAGCTTTCCAAAGATGTAAATATCGTAATGATCTTGGTAAACGTGCAAAATCTGATGGAAATGTCTTTCTTATTTCAAGAACTGCTTCAGAAATCAGTTGTCTTGCTCTTGGGGGCAATCGAACATTTAACAGGCCATGAAACCAGAGCATCAATAATTTTCGCATAACACCCAAACAAACTAAGTGCATGTAATCCAATGACACATTTGTGACTAAGCCTAGAAAAGGTATCTCATTCAAAATTGTGGTACCAGTTTGATATTCCCCCGCATATGCTGAATTTTTGAAATTCTCGTCCGTTCTGAAGTTTGCATTGGATTCATCAGGGAAACAAACAGTTTCATCAATATTTGATCCCTCGATATCACATTTTGTGCAACTGGCATAACCAGAATGATATTTCACGTTTAGAATGAACGCTTTTGCAGGAACGTCGCAAATTAATGCGTGGATTCTTATGGTCCATAATTTTCCAGCATATTGAATGCCGACATTAATTAAATTTTTAGCCTCATGGACAAATTTTTCAAGAAAATCATTTGCATTATTCGGTTTTCCTACTCCATGATATATACCAACCAGCTGTACAAGTGATGAATCTGTATCTGCACATAATATAGGCCATACACTTTTTTCTGAAGATTTTCCAATAGTTGCACCGTCAGTACTGATGATTAATTCGATGTGCGTGTCATCACTTTCGACATCAACGCGGTATTTTATTATATTCAATACACCTTTTCCAATCCATGATGATAATATTCTCCTCCAGCAATTGAAAATATTTCCGTATTTTTTGGGGTTCTAAGTAACGTTCTCGCGTCTGAAGGGAATTGCACACTTGTATTTTTCTTCAATATTGACAATAAAGCTGAAAGAGCAGAATGTGGCACGGAGAACTCAATAGCCCAATCTTTTATCTCTGATTTGAATCTTTCATCATTGTCTTCTTCGCTGGATTCCGAAATGCTACTGTCACTTATCGTTTGGTGATAATCAACAGTTTCATCATGCAAAATATTTTGGATTAATTCAATTTCTTCATTTGCTATGCTGTGAATATTACTTCCATTGTCAATTTCATCAGTCAATTCCGCTGAATTATGAGCTTCATCTCAGATTTCTGTATTATCGATACTTTGATCGGATTCAATATTTACATATGATTCAATAGTTTGGTTTGGAATGTTGAGAATATCATTTGGAAGAACCTCCTCAAAAGAAGATGAATTCGAGTCTTCAGTAGTATCACTGTTATCATCAACAGAAGCTTGAAGAATTGGTGGTAACGTGTCATCATCATGACACTGAACACTTGTATGAATTCTCTTTATAGATGAGAATGTATTGCATTCAACTAACCTACGCATATGTCTTCTTGTATATTTTTTTTGAGGGTTTTTGCGAATCATTGTTGTTCAATGGATGTGAAGAATTCCATATACTTAGAGAAATACTTATAATCTGTATCTGGAACAAAGATAAGGTTGGTCTTTGATTTATGAAATATCAAGTTCAAACTAGAATCATGAACATCATGAGACATCAGGTATACGACAAACAATATTCTTCGCAAGAACATGAAATACAAAATCAAAAATATGAATTATATTATTCAAAGTGAAGAATAATGTTTGAATTCTCTAATATATTATTTGCAGAATACGAACAACTTTTGAACACATATTGAAGTACAAATTCTATATAAACTGAATATAATTAAAGTTCAACTCGTTTAACCCTCAGGGGTAATTCCACTCCTGCATCCACAATACGTAATTTGTCTTACAGAGATTTGATTAGAAATTAGAAAATTAATTCAGGGGTTATCTTTTGCTATATCTTTTTCTATATCTTAACAGAATTTATTTGTAAGTCTTCAATCAATGAATTCATGTAGAATATTCAAAGTGTCCACTCAACATTTACCTCTGCTTGAAATTGTTTACAGAAAACTTTTCAAAAAAGTAATGGTTTTCAGTGAGCGTTTTGAATCAGTCATTAATTATTGGTTCATAGTTTTCAATCATATGTGTAGTTTTGAATGAGGGAACTATTTTATAATAATAGTTTGTGATAGTATGAGAATCCACTGTAGAAAATTATTGAAAAAAATCATAATACTGAAAACTATTGAGAACTATTGCTATACAAAAGTTATACTCCTATCCACAACCGCACAAATCATGAAAAAACGCAGACCCATATTGAATTACCGATTGAAAACTATACATCAACATGAATTACAAATTCAAAACGCTTATTCAAAACTATTCATATTGTATAGTAAACCATAATTTTTTCTTTATAGAAAAATAGTTTTCTTTAGAAATTTTAGGCAGGGACTGTATACGATGATTTCTGAATAAAGTACGGATAATGTATCAAGTTTTATGTCCAATGTCGTTGCTGAGGAAATAGTTTTTTTTGAGATTACTTAATGTCAAATTATTCCAATAATTCGGTTTCAATTATTATTCTAAGATACATTATGTTCAGCGATGCCATGTCAACTTCAAAATGAAAAAACAGTGTTTTCATATCTATAAACACCATGATACTATGATAATGTCATTTTCAAAGCAAAATATTTTTGCATCATTATTATGGTATCATTTCGGTTCAACGAATCAAGCGAACGAATTATATGTATAATGTTATAAACAACATAAGTACAGAATTTGATCATTTTATTGGACTTGTCTATGGAATACAGTTGAATGCAATGATCATGAAGAGCTTATCCTCATTTTCAGAAGTCCTTATAAATACTAAGTATTCTTTCCAGTAGTGTTGGATATTTTTCTAATGTATGATTTGCACCAACATACTTTTGATGGAGAATTCTTCCACTCACCGTAAATAAATCCTCTCTTCAAAAGCGCGACTTCCGAAATTTGAAATTGAAGTATAATTTTTGAAAAGCACTTTGCGGTTTATTGTAATGTAATTATGAGCAACAAATTCACTCAGTAAATAATTCTATGACCATCTCAAGGGGCTCTCAATTATTCAACATTTATAATTAGTTCACATTTTCACGACGGTACCGAAAAGCCTGTATATTTGATCAAACTAAGAATTACTATCATGCAAAGTCTGATTGAAATTTATGAACCGAATTATGGAATTTTACAAAAGACATGGCCAAGAGTACTTTTTTCATTGATTGATTCCAACCACGTACCCTAGTAGCACCGACACGTTGCTACTAGGGCACGTTGAAATATACTATGAACGGGCACATATAACGTTGAGGTGCTACTCAGGTATATGTATTTTTTTTTCATCATTAAGTATCGTCATAATTAATTAAATGTCAATTTAATATAAAAAAATCAATATTAATCATTATAATAATAAACAGATTATATTGATAATTCAACCGCAAAAAAGTGTTGGAATCTAGTCACTTACATGATTCTTTTATTCCAGCTACAATATTTCTTTTACAGATATGAAGATATGTAATTTTTATGAAATTGAATATTTTTGTTTAATGGGTATTTCGCATTCTTGTATTCAATACCTTCATTTTTACTTATTGAAATGACGAAAAGAGCTTGGAGTACGCACTGTAGAAAACATTTGCTATAGATTACCTGTATCGAAAGTGGGAAATCACAATTTATTGTGAAATCACTACGTTCAGCACAAGAGAAATACATTCACTTGTGAAAGTCTTACGCTCAACGTTGTAATATTACAAAGATTTTGGAAATTGTTCAGACTAAGCGTAGGCAATATACTCATACCTTTAGTAGGCAATAGACTTACGCTGAGCATGAACAAGTTACAAAATCTTTATGATATTACAACCTTAAGCGTGGGACTTTGACACGTGAAATGTATTTTTTCTAGTATTTCAGTAATTTTACACCAAACTGTAATTTTCCACTTTTGACATAGGTAATTTACCGAAAATGATTTGACAATGTGAATTATAATACATTGTTAATTTTGTCTGTATTATGATAATGAAAAATTAGTTCATTCTACGTAATTCATCACAGGATTTTGACTCGAACATCTGTTACCTCAATCAACAAATTCAGGTAGTTGAAATTGAGGAAAGATATAAAAAAAATTATATACAATTAGGCTTCAAAACGAAATGTTACTCATTATGGATAGACGAATGATTTATACAGTAAAAGTTATGTTAAGCACGGAGTGACCCTGCTTACACCAGAGGATTGTGTGGGAATAAAATTTTCCTGATATGTGAAAATTGGATTTATATTCACATCAATGGATAATGTAAATTAACGAACAATCGTCGTGGTAGCGAATCTCATTCGTACACTGTGATTATCACACGGATTGCTTGAATCAGAGACGCTTCGTGTACAGGTTATATGACAGGGATGTGACGTGACGCGATTGAACACCAAAGGAAATAAAATTACATGACTTACCGGGATACGCAGTAGACCGGAGCGAAAAACAAAAAAGTTTTCAAATGGAATCGTAATAGTGCGGAAAAGTTGCTACTCGTTAACACAAACACAGGGAAAAAAAAATTTTTGAAATCGGACAATATCTTCCGTTCGCGCATCGCGTTCAAAATTTTTCCGAATTTGAACAAATTTGAACAGATATACGAAAAACTGTAGGAGGTGTGAATCCTGTCCGGTCAAGCTCATTTTTTATACATAACATTGTTTTGAAGTGTAGAATAGGGGAAGAATGCCGCATACCTCTCTTCTACCCCCCCCCCGCCCCTAAGCCCCTCGAAGGGGTGAAGATGAACAAGTTTCGTTAAAAGCAGTTCGTATTGCAGAAGATGCAAATACTGAACTATTGACTTGATTTTTCGTACATAAGGCAACTTTAAGGCTGAAAGTAAAAAAAGTATTCCCCTTCCTTCGTTATTTCCCCTGAGGGGCCGAAGATGTGCAGCTCTTGGCCCGTCCTTCCTTGAACGACTCAGAACTTACCACGGGAAGGTGGCTGCACTGCAAGTTCCACCCACACCCTGCCCAACCAACCAACCAAACGTGGGCGTGGAGAATTATGCACATTCAGGGACTGCGAATTCCGATTTGGTCTCAAATTTTGACATGGTAACACGAGAGGCGGGTGTAGTTCTTATGAAACCATCACGTCTCTCATGACCATAAACTGCTGGAGAGGCCTGTGTTACTAGCTTGACACTGCGCTCTACGGCTTGAGTATGACAGGGTATGTCGGCTAGATTCAGAGAAAGAGTTGGTTTTTTTCCTTGAGAAATCGAGTCTGCAATATCAGCTGATGAAAGGCTCGCGAAAAGAGGTGGACATGTGATTTTGGTTGCAGACCAATTTATGATATCAAAATAATCATGGGCATCAAAATTTATGGCCGGAACTAAGAAATTTCTGATAGATTTACCCTTTGTGGTAGTTTCTTTGGATTTCAATACTCGCCGAAGGCCCAGCTCCCGAACATCCTGCCTATCATCCATAACCATCGAAAGAAGAAGGTTTTCGGGATGGGCGAAGAAGGCATTCCTTTGAATAACTTTCTTCGCCACTTCTTGGACTTCTGCAGGTAAGCCTCTACATCTCTTGATGCATTCAAAAATATGCTTAGGTCCTTCAACTATTGAAGATCTTGTCTCAATTTCAAACCACATGGGTACGTATACAGTCATGATGTATGTAACGATGTTGATGAGATTTTCAGGTGGGTTTTCAAATGAAATATATAGTCTCAAAAACCGGTTCGCTGTCGTCAACCACCGAGCATGAGATATTGGTCTCGGATCTCGATTCGCTAGGTCCGAGGAACAAGACCCAGCAGCAATGGAAACGGCAATGTCATGTAGGTATCTCTGGTCTTTACTCAGAATTTGTGGGTCAATTTGTGGAATGACACATTCAATTTTATTAAATGCAACTACAGGCAAAGACTCGCAACCAACCAGCCGTTCGCCGAGAGGGCCACTCAAAGACTTCGGTCCTTCGGTTGTACCATCAAATGTTTCTACAAGATGCCTCAAAGGTAACTCATTGAAATGTAAAAGACAGATCACCCACTGTATTGGCCTCTTCAAACGCATTTCTATATACTTAATTGCTCCCCGTTTCCAGCCAGTGTTTGTTGTTGTCCCATCAGTCCCAACTACTTCAATTTTAGAAGTATCTATTTCATTTTCTTCGAAATAGTCTATGATGCAGAAAGCAGTGTCCTTTCCACTTTTGGAAGTAGGTAATAGATGGTAAAGATACTTTGAACCCGGTTCCTCAATTACTGTAATATGATCCTCTTTTTTTTACAGATTGGTATCGTTTTACTCCTTTTTCAACCAACACTAAAGTGTTATCTGCCCTACCATCGAAGTATACACACATTGGGCCGTTCATTTGATGTTCCCGTCGCTCTAAATTAGTACGTTTTACTCTGCACTTTTCTTTTTCTCTTCTAATTTTGCTCCTATCAACGATCAGAGTTGTATCACTATCAGTAATAAGACCTAGGTCTTTCAGCACGCTAGATGTGATAGCAGCTGTTCCTCTGTCAGACAGGCCAAAACGAGTACTTGTCAAAGCAGTTGTTGGAAGCGACAGGCGCATCTGTGAGGACTTTGAGCTTCTTGACAGAGCAGACGAAAAACGTGTGGGCTGAAAGTCCGAATCATCATCGACATCAAAATTTGTCTCTTCTGTTTCCGGATCGGTACTGCCAACGGAGGGACCAGGCAAATCTTGTATTTGCACGCTAAGCAGATTAAGCTGACGAGCTTTTCTTTGTAACTTTGATGTAAGTTTCTGTGTTTCCTTCTTATCTACCGTCAATCCAATTTTACCTATTCTGAGGTGTCTTTGTGCGTAGAGAAACTTCAGTTCCAATGTAGGTATTTTCCTATCCTTACGGCAATTGCAGCTGACAACTACAGGATTTGGACAAATACATTTCTCAAAGGTTTTTCTGCAATTGCATTGTAGTGTCATCTTGCACTTGCAAGATGATATGTCAAATAATGTGTTATAAGATTTATGAATGAAGTCATTGTACTTATTCTTTTTTCCAGCCCTGGTTTTGTCCCTTTGATATGATTTACGAAGTGCATAATAGCAATCATGCAGTTGCTTGATCTTTTGAACGACTCTTGTGTGACACACGACAGGAATCGAAGCTTTGGAATATATTGACTCAATCTGTTGAGCTACAATGTTTGCCACGTCTGGGAAGCTCAAGTTCCTTCCAGGTTCACAGTCACTAGACTTTACTGCCATGTCATACTTGACTTCATTCCAACATTTTACGATATCGGCATTGGTGGAAAGAACCGCCGGTGGTAGTGGTTTTGGTGCACCAAAAAATGGGCAGGGTGCATGAGCATGAGCACTACGAGTGAGTGCCATAATCAAGATCAAGAGAGGTGATTGGTCACACCTGATATTGTAAGATTCGTATTATTGTTTCAAAATTCTTGAAATTTCAATAAATTCTCGAAATTATATTTGTCACTCAAAGACAATCCAATATTGTTAGATTGGTTCGTTCTAATATGAATATTTCCACGTCAACCTGACGCACTAAACATCCTAGATATAATTAGATTCAATTGACATTAGCGAAGAATGTTCTCCGACAAGCCAATGAATTATATGATCATACGATTTGATAACATACATGAAATGAAATTGGTGATCGATGTGATCGTGATCTAATGCAGGCTATGAAATTTTGAACAACGCTGATAAAAAAAGTTTTCAGTCCGAGAAGCGCTCCTTCGCTATGCAACAAGCCAGATAATCATATACTTCCAGTGACCAGTAGAGTGCTTCCTCGCTCATACGCTCCGTTTCTTGGAATCCCAGAGTCGAGAAGAAGGGAGTGGGGAACGAAGCCGAGACGCCGACCGAACGGATGACAATCAAAACAAAACGTAACGCGTTCTACAAGGAAATTTTGCCAAATATCTGCAATTCTTATTTGAGCTCGTGTAGTCGGGACAGAGCCCCCCTCCCCCTTGGGGGGAACATGCAGAGAGGAGGTAGAGAATAATTTTTTCCACTTCGCGCCTCAAAACATCTGATGTACGGAAAATCAGGTCGATGGGTTATCATTTGCACCTCCTGTAATACAAGCTATTTTTAACGGAAATTGTCCATTCAATTGTCTTTCCACCCCTTCGAAGGGGTTGGAAAGAGGTAGAGGAGGGTTGTGTGGCATTTTTCCCTCATTCTATGCCTCGAAGCCATGTTAAATACAAAAAAATGGGCTCAATTGGACAGCATATACCCCTTCTGCAATTTTGTGCAGATTTGTTAAATTTTTGTTCGAATTCGAAAATTTTGAACGCGATGCGCGAACGGAAGATATTGTCCGATTTAAAAAATTTTTTTTTCCCTGTATTTGTGTTAACGAGTAGCAACTTTTCCGCACTATTGCGATTCCATTTGAAAACTTTTTTGTTTTTCGCTCGGGTCTAATATGCAGGTATAAAATAGGTAAAATCCTTCTGATGTTCCACTGTGGTTCTTCACTATTCCACAAATAGTATGTCGTGTTTCCTTTTCTCGTCTTAATTATTCACCGGCACTTGAACAATCAATCAACAGCGTTAGAACAGCAAACTAGGAAGAATGGAGTATGATGAAGATGCTGAAACGCATTACAAATACAAGGGTATGCTCATACGCAGGTAATCATGTCAACTTGCCTACGTCATTCAGAGCGGGAAATCCAAACTTCATGTGTATTTGTATGCCGAATATGACGTAAGCGAAGCAAATGCGCAGTGGGTACCCACCAAATGAGCATACCCTTGTATTTGTATCACGCTGAAACGGTCCCGCCTTTTCGAGTTGGTCCCAGCATTACGTAAATGCTGCGTTACAGGAACTAAATAATGGAGAAGTGATAGTGGCGCGCGCATCAACAATTTATGCGCGTGATTCAAATGATGAAATTCAACAGCAATTCGAAATAGTGAAAATAGATTGTGTATTCACAAGTATACGCACTAGTGGTTCGAGAAAATCACCTTTTTTCTCACATATTCAAATGAACGGTGAGAGAGAAGGGTGATTTTTTTCTACCAAATTACTCGAAACTGAATTCATGAAAAAATCTGAAATTCCCAGGGATGATTCTTCAAGACTTTATTTACGTCACTAACGAGCCCAAATTCTGAATTCCAGGATTTTTTTCAAAATTTTTTTTCAAATTTTATCCAAAATTTTTTTCTGAAATTCAAAATTTGGATTCTATACAGACGTAGATAAGGCTTCAAAGAATCATCCCTGAAAATTTCAGATTTTTTCATGAATTCAGTCTCGAGTATTTTGTTGCAAAAATACCATGCTCGGTCGGTAAGCTGGTATTCTCCTTAGACTTTATCTACGTCGCTAAAGCGCCCAAATTTTGGAAGTCGAAGAAAAAATTTTGAAGAAAAAAATTATTTGATATTCACAATTTGAGCTCTTTAGTGACATAAATAAAGTCTTGAAGAATCATCCCTGAAAATTTTAGATTTTTTCATGAATTATGTGGGTCGTTGGAGAGAGGTTTTTCTCGCCCCCGACTTTGAAATTTCACTAAATACTGAGTCAAATTGATGGAAAGATTTCAAAAATTTGTCTCCGTGGAATATAGACTAATCGATTCAGAATGTTCTGAAACAAAAAATGAATAGATCGTGGGAGAGAGGTTTTTTTCGACCTTGACTTGTAAATTTTACTGAGTACTGGGTTGGAAATTTTACTAAGTACTGGGTCGGATGTATGAAAATTCCCATTAATATATAAAATATTGCTGGCATCATATTCTCAGCATGTTGTATTCGCGACAAATTCAGAATATTCCCCATTGTAGATTCTCAGAACATTACAGAACATTATATGTGCAATGTTACAATTGGAAGATTCTCAGAACGTTTGTACCGAAATATTGCATCCGCAATATCTACAGAATCTCGTAGAAATATCTCACATGGAATGTTCTGAGCGAGACATTGTAATATTCTGAGAATATTGCTGAGACATTGAGTGCTGTGTGGGTAACTAAATTTTAGTTTAAAAACAGATTCATGTACCATTTGGTTAATGAAATTCTCCTCAATCGGATGATATAAAAATGTAATTTCCACTATTTTTATCGAAGCCTGAACGAAGAAAATTTGAATAAATGTAGAAAAATCATGACTGCCTTGTTCGCTTGCTTTTTACTTGAAATTTGATTTTTTTCCAAGAATTTGACTTCTTCCAAACACAAGATTTGGTGTGGAGAATTGGAAATACGATAGAAAACTGATTGCTATATGGCTTGCATGTTGGTATACATTAATAAATTGGATTTGTGAGAATACCAATATTCCAATGCCGAAAATTGTAGAATGAGTTGAAGTTCATTGTAATTTTTGAATTACAATTCGTATTGCACAGTTGAAGCGAATGAAGAACAAGTTTCCACAAATACAGTATGTTAGTGAATTGTATATCCATTCGGAAATTTCCTTTCCGAGGAGTGGAAAATAATATTGATTGAGCACGGGGATGGATGCTTCTGTTACTTTCGCTTTGCTTATTCAAATCACATCATATGAATTAGCTATGCTTCCTTCACCTAATATATTATATGACGGTAAGTTATAAACATGAATTAAATACGTTAGTAAATGTATATTTCCGTACAGTACACTGAAAAACAAACTCATCATTCTTACTACGGAACGGTATGCACTGTAAAAAAAGCGGTCTCAGAATTCACAGCCATAGATCATCAAGAGAAACGGTTTAAACTTTCCTACACTGAGGGAAGAAAGTCATGAAGGCAAAAAAATATTGCATCTAATGATATTTACACAATATTTTTTTGGATCAATGAAATTTTACTTCACTTGATGAAATACTCCATGTGGTTTGAAACCATTTCATCCATTGAAGTAGAATTTCATGAATCCAAAGAAATATTTTGAAGATACCATGGATGCAACATTTTTTTTCCTCAATGACTTTTTTCCCCTCAGTGTATAAACTTCCTTAACAATTGAGTAATAAATGAAAATTTTGAATATGTAGCGTTCAAGTACGCAACTAGAATTCCACTCTGAATATAAATTGAGAGTCCGAAGTAATATGTAAAAATGAAAGAAAACGAGTGATGGAAATTATCAACATTTGCAGATTATTATGTTCATAATTGTTTGCATAATGTTCAGAAATCTTCATAGTCAATCTAATATTCAAAGTGTAATATTGGCAATATGCTCCATCACTACAATGAGAAAAATTTGTTTTTTAGAACTAGCAATAAGTGAATTACTGAAATTTTATTGCTCCATATACAATCATTTTTGTTCTCATAGCAACACATAGTTGTCTTGTTGACAATAAAATTGTTGATTCAGCAAACTTGAGCGATGTTTTCACGATTTCATTGTGGGTTGATATATGTATAACAATATTTCATTTTCAATTCAGCAATATGATTGTTAGTTTTTCTCTCCGTATACACATGAAAAATTTGTATATATCGCATAATCGTTGGAAAAGTACTTATAGCAAAGTTTTGCCCGCTCTTTGGAGATCCATTTGCCTCAACCCGTTGAGTTCATACCTGCAAATATTTACGTGATGGTCACACGGGATCTTTTGGACCGGTAGCCAACTACAGCAGATGCCACTCGCGAATTCTTCGAATATTGTTACAAAGATTAACATATGATTTCGGGAGTAATATCTCATGGCAACAACACATAGCATCCGATATTCAAATCCACAAAATTTCTGTGGGGTCTTTTGGACCTCTAGTAACCTTAACTTCTCAACACCGCGCGGATTTCATACGAATTCACTTCGAAATGCGGTCTTATAATAACTCCGAAGTGTTAGGATGACACCATGCGGTGTCAAAATAAGACCTGGAGGCGTTGAAATGACACCATTCGGGGTAGAGCTTTGCTAAAACCGCCAATTTTTTGTGTTTTCCGAATAATTGTCTGAACCATATCGCATGTTTGTAAGGACTAGATCTTTTTTTCAGTGTACTATGATGTTTCAAAAATTACTACACTGGTTACAGATCCGTTCATTTTATATATTGGTCATGCCGGATCGAATAAGAAAATGAATTCATAGTACATTGCGATAGGGACATAAAAATGAATCCGTTATGGACTGCTTCTTGAATTTAATGTGTTGTTGATTTTCTGACTGTCTTTGTTTCCAACAAAAAACTGAATGTTTGTACCATCCGGTTTTCTACGAACGTTAGACTGAATTCAATACGAAATGTTCATTAATATTCGATTTTATTTATTAATAGTGAACGTACGTACTGAAATGGACACCCCCCCCCCTCTATCCTTTGCTCTGATTCAGTTCCCATGAATTTCATCTCAAAATTACGGAATTATTACTCGGTATGGTCTTTTCTTTACCCAACATAGCGCCTTAAAAAAATGCTCCGGGTCTCATTGAATTTCAATGTATTCAGATGTAATTGAATTAGTATTTTGACACTCATAAATTTCATCAAATTCAATTGATTATTAATTCATACTCGATTAGATAGAAAGTTCGTTGATTGCGCAGGCAGTTTTGACTGTTGAACAGCAACATAATACGATAATTCCTCGCTTTTATTTTGTTATACCAAAACATCATTAAAATCCACGTAATTATATTTACGGTTTGGTCTATACAGACTGTTTTTCCTGGGTGTGAAAACATTCAACGTGTGGACTGAAACCATTCTGAAGACAAACAATTTTATTAGGTCATTGAAATGTGCGAACAATTTTGACGGATCAACAAATCTACAACATTTTATTGTTCAAAACTGAATATTCATGATGGGCATGCCAGTATTAAAAATGAACGTCTGAAATGAAGCAGCGAAATAATAATTGTATCACTCTGCAGCATGATAATACAAAACTGTGTACATGGAAGAAGAAGACATTAATGGAGATTTTTTCAATTCGGTAAGTTTCCCGATATCACATCATTTTCTATGAAGCACAAAATATGAATCATATGCAATAAGAGTATGAACTACTTTAAACAGCCAAAGGATAGTAATTCAAGTATAACCCCACGCGGCACAATCATGTCCCAAATCAACTCCCACTATTTTACTCTCCAAAAAATTCATAATGTATCCTCTTTGAGTTGTTTTTTCAAATCCCATGAGTTCATCCAAGAACGATGAAAGATGATAAGTTCAAGAACTCATCATGTAATGTCATAACAGGGATTTCCAAGGAATCCCACGATGGATTCATAAAGATTTCTTTATGAACACACTTCTGCCAAAAAAAACATTCAGGAGTTGTGTTTACTTCGAAATCAACAATATGATAAGAATTGCAGAATACAACAATCGCTGAAATCTCTCACACCGCGTCGTTTTGAAACATTCAAATTCAGTACGTTAATCATTTAAAACAATCAAAATATTTGAATATGAGTGATGCATTGCGATATACACAAAAAAAATGAGAAACGAAAAATTCCCCATTCTCTTACGGAAAAAAGTATTCTCCTTGGTGTAGGATGTATCATCATGATGTTCCCTTTCTCACAGGGATTACTTATTTTCTTAAATTCCGAATGGAAATACTCAAAACAGCAATTAGGATCATAGAAAAAATACCATAATCAGGCATCCAACAAACAGTGCGTTATAAACAATGAAACGACGATGGTAACAAATCTCCTAAAAAGCGTATTCCAGAAGAAGTATAACTTCCAAAGCACGTGGGAAGGATGTGTATTGAATTCCTCCCAATTGAATACAGTCCCTTGCGCAGTCAATTTTATTGGATTTTTTTGTCCTTTTATTCACTGTTCCAAGCATTTTCCTGTTGCATAGTGAAAAAAATCGAAATTCTTCGACAGTTGTTAGTTGAGTTGATTAAGGATTTTTTTAGAGTACTACAACTGGAATATATTATAAATAAATGTTTGATTTTCTTTATTTTCATGAAATGAATCTTAATGCAACCTTCGTTCCTATATATCATGAAATCCAATTCAAAATGAATGAAAAAAACATTAACCTGGGTGTTGTCATTTTGCTCCCTGGAGAAGTATAAGCTTTTTGTAAGAAGAATTATATAGGGGAGAGTAAGCTAACTCGGACCGTGTTCTAAACCAGGTATCCTTATGGTTTTTGAGGCTCAACTTCCCTGATATATCAGTCCAGATATGTATAAACTTATTGACAAATGATACGCTGAGAGCAAAAGTGACACCCAAATTGTTGTCAAGCAAAATCAGGACAGAGAATTTTGAGAGCAAGAATGGGACGTTAAAAGTTCCGGGCAAGAGCGACACACCTAAAATTCGGAACCAAGAGCAACCACAGAAATCTCCGAGCGGAAATTAAACACTGAGAAGTTTGAGTGAAAATGAACCAGTGCACAACACACATTTAGTACCTATGCGCTGGTTCGTTTTCAATCGAACTTTTCGAGTAAGGCCACTCCCTATTAAAAATGTCCTGACAAATCGTGACAGATTCCGGTCAAAATTCTGTCCGGTTCCGTCGGAAATCATCATGCCTGGGACAACAACCGACCAAATCCTACACAGGCTGGAATCAGCTGGAATGCCAGACAAAGTCGAACGGAACCTGACGGATTCCGGTCAAAATTCTGTTTGATTGTGTCGGAAATCATCATGCCTGGGACAAAAACCTACCAAATCCTGACGGAAAATTATTTGTCGGACATTTGGAATAGGGCTCTCTTCTGTATTCACAAATACAGTTCTTATATGATATGTCATAGTGGAGGATGATTAATCGATGATTGTTGATGAGCATATGCATGATTTGTTTCGTTTATTAGGATGTCATGGAAGCAGCGGAATCCGATTCCGAAGATTCGATGTATTCGCTTGAAACAGACGCGTCGGCAGAAAAGGACGAGAAAAAAATGCCATTAAAAATAAAAACGGGAAAGCGAGAAATAAGAGTAGAGCAGGAAGAAATGGAAAAAACAGAAGAAGAAAATGAGAAAAAAGAAGAGGAGCAGCATGATGAACAAATGGAGCCGACCATGAAAGAGAACATGGAAAAAAAACAAGAAAATATTGAAATGGACATCTACCCTCCGACAAATAATGATAAAAATACTATAGAAACATTGTAAGAGATTGAGGAAAAACGGGAGGCAATGTCCCTTTCCGTTTTACGAGAAAAACACGAAGAAGAGATACAGGGGAACACGGATGGCGAGGCAGAAGTAAACAAAAAGAAGGAGAAAAAGAAAAAAAGGAATCTTGTTGAGCGTCACAGCGCACTCAACGTGAGCAATTTGTTTCATAACAAGTATGAATCTTTGAATTGAAATTGTTCCCGCAAAGAACCTTTTCATACCGATGTATGTCCAGGGTGGCGACAATTCTGGAAAAACTTGAAAGCCTGAAAATCTCAGGGAATTTTCACATTCTGGAAAAGACTAGGAATTTCTCATGTTTTTCCAAATTCAAAGTGTAATTTTTTAAAATTCATGTCCTGAGGATTTTTTGAAACATATTTTCAAATGAGAATTGAATGTGTTGATTTGTCATATGATACACACGTGCTTTTTCTTTATCATCACTGGTGAGCATGTAATTTTTATACCTCTGAATTATAGAATTTGTTTGGTTTTTGAGGAGGAAGTTGTATAGTGCCGCTTGGTACTAAATACACAGCTTTGTATTGCCCTCTCCTCTCTGATATACATATATTTTTTTAAACCGTCTTTCAAACCACTCAGTGATAATCATAAACAATGGGACAGAATCAAAAAACATCTACACTTACTTCAGGCTAAAATTTGTATAAGAGCGCGTTTACATAAAGGCCTGTGGCCATCTGGGGAGACAGGGTGTCCACATTCTGGGAAATCAGGGAAAAGTCAGGGAAGTGAGAATTGGTCATGGAAAATCGGGGAATTCACAAAAAATTCTGTAAAGTCAGGGAAATATTCAAAACCCGGAGAAAATAGAATTTCATTCAAGCAGTTTTTCTTCAATGGAATTGGGTTTTCCGAAAAAATGAAGCTCATTTATCAATGCTAGTTCCGATGAATTCTATTTCTGATTATTTGATAATGGTTAATGAATTAATTGTTCGATTCCGATTATTCGGCATCTCGATTTATCAACCGACTGATCAGTTGATCCGATGATTCTTCTGCTTCTGATCCATCAATCAAAGTGATTGATCGTGATGATTCTCTAGCGCTTCGGGAATAATCAATTTTTCTTGGGTTCGCTTTTATTTTGTCAGTAAGCTGAAACCTTGGTCAAAAAATTGTAATTTTATGGTTTTTACTGTAACATGATTCTACTCGCCTTACAATTTATTTCAAGGCCCTTTCCGATGACTACCAGCTTCATTCTAAGTGCTTTGAAAGGTACTATACAACCATAATCAACCTGGTATAATCATTTTTACCAGGAGAATGATTTGTGACTGAAAAATAATTGTTTCCTTTGTATAACTGCACCATTAAAAGTGGTCCAAAAAATGTAGTCTATTTTTGGATTTTCTTGATATTTTCAAGATAGAAACTCACAAATGATTATGAAATAATTAAAAAATCATCAAATTCTAATTGGTTGAATTCTGATCAACTGTTATTCAAAAAAATGTTCCAAACGACCATCAAGTTGCCAAAACAAACAGATGTACTAAAATGTAATCAACGAAGAACGGAAATTTTTTATAGGTTTTCGGTTCATCAAGATCCGCTAAGGTAGGACGATGCCGATTATTTGAAATCGAACAATCGATGAATCAGACTTGAAAAATTGATAAATTATTTGAAAGAATGAAAAATCAGAATCGAAACATCTATCGATTATATCTTTCGGACTCAGGAGATTTTTCAACGAATAAGATTGCAAATTCAGGGTTGAATCCTAGACATCTCGGTCAAAATCTCCCGAACTGAATTCATGGAATGGTCTGGAATTTTCAGGAAATGATTTTTACACTTCTATTTATTACGCGCAGCATCTAAATTTTGGATTTCAAACAATATTTCTGAACCCAAATTTTGGAGAATATTTATTCAGTCGGTATCTGCTTCAATAGTATGGTTACGCATTTTCTCAGAGAAAGGCATTATTACGTGTTTCATTAATACCATAAACTTGAACCAAATGCGTAAATCCGCGCTGTCAGAGTATAAATTCGTGTACCTGAGATGAGATTGCGAATTGAACCACGTTTTCTTGTAGAGCCACTTATCGCTCATGTCTTTTAGATGGAATGACCAAGTAGACCAGTTGTAACGTCGCTAAACTAACAATCCTACGATCCCATTCCAATGTTAACCCATCAAATCTTGAAATTCTTTTTTTTCGTTGCATTTTTCAACGGTTGTACTTCCTGAAAAGGAAATTAATGCTTTTTTCAAGAACAATGATTTATGGCGTAAAATTGACTGATCTTTCAGAATCAGATATCGATTTTTCTGAAAAATGCCCTCGTGACAATTCAGGGTTTTTTCCTAAAAATTGCGTGTTCAAACTATGGGTTTTCTTCATGTCATGTTTTCACATTGAAATCATTTTAGAATTCTTGTTATACCTAAACAACCACATCAATCTACCTCGAACTTGGATTTTTATCTTTGACAATTCTCTAATTTTACGTGGAAGAAATCAAAATAGCGACTCAAACGCGGAGAAAAATTTTCTACACGTCAAGGATTTTCCATTTTGACACGATTTAAAAACGAGTCCGGTTTGAAAACTTCATTTGAAAACGGAAAAAAATTTTCTTCAGTGTGCATATCGAGAATTTACTTGAATAACTCCGGATCAAGAAATTTGAACGGTTTTTATCCTAATGTTTGATTTTGTCCTACATTATCAAAATTGCGGGCAAGATCAGGGCTTTCTCAAAACTTCCATGTAAATTTATGTACCGGAAGTTCGAATCGTTTATTGGAACAAATTGGTGATCGAATAACGAAATACTCAGCTGTTGAAAACCCGAAATCTTACAATCCATTCTTTAAACGATATTTTCAGTCCGAAGGAATTGATTCCAGGAGATAAGAATCGATGGTTCTTCAGATTTTAAGAGTTTGAATTTTCGTTTCATTTCTTGAGGGGCTCAAATTTCAAGAACATTTGGATGTTTCCTAAAATCACAGTGATTGAAGTCAAATCCAGACCAAAACTTTGAATAAATCCTGTGCTTATTCGCAATTTTAATGAATCAGAAGGAAATATAATGGGCATACAAGGATTGTTCGAAATTTTCAACCCGGGACGTGATTTTCTATGATATATGCGCTTTAATATTGATTCCCAAGTGCTTGTTTTTATATTGAATATGATGATATTCTTCAGGAGCATATTCATTTCATGAAATTTGAGTTTCCTACACTGAAAAAAAATTTATCAGCGTCCAATCAATTATTTATTCGTCCTCTATCAAATAAATATCTATTTGAACGAATGAAATATATAATTTAATTCAAAACTTGTTTATTTATCTCAAATCGAATGATTTGATTGAAATGAATATTTCATTGGGACGACTAAATATTTATTGGGTAGAGGACAAATAAATATTTATTTGACTTTTTTCTCAGTGTATGAATTCGATTCAACCATATGGAAGTTAATATATTCTAATGATTGTCATTTCATCATTCTCCAAATTACTTTTGCATTACACACTGCATGTTTCCTTCTTGATCACATGGTTGGAGAAAGAACAAAATGAGACAAACAAGGAAGGTTGAAGAATACAAACATTATAAGCTGAATATTTTGGCCAGGGAATTTTCATCTCACAGGTCTGTGGACACCCTGGGAGAGTTCGAAGTCTGTAGTATATGGTTCATTCTACGTCAGATTTTCAATGAATTCCTGAAAATTTTTGAAATGATTATTTTTGAATTCTTTGTTGAAAAATATGAGATATTTATCACTCCAAATGTTTTGCTCTGGCAGCGAACTATTTGCTATCCCAGCAATCTGTTAGCTGCCCTAGCAATTTTCTTGCTTTGGCAGCAAAAAAATTTTGTTCCTCCAGCAAAATTTTTTCTGCTATTCTATATATGATACTCAAATTTTGCTGACCCAGCGAAAAATTTGCTGTTATAGTAAACCATTTTGCTGTTTCAGCAATTCAGTTAGTTGTGGCCGCAGATTTTTAGCTCGGTCAGCAAAAAAGTTTGCTATTCTATATGCAATACCCCAATTTGCTGCCTCAGCAAATTTTTTTTCTCCGTGAAATATTTATCCTATTGAAATAAAATTTCATACATTCCAAATAAAATCCACTTGAATCGAGTGAAATATTATTCCACCTTATTTAATCTCGTTTGATTCGATGGAATATCCACTGGATTCATATTTGAATCAATCATTTTTTCAGGTGTTTACGTTAGGTTATTTTCAAAATACAAGATGAATAAAAAACTACGTAGCCTGGAATCAAACCCCCCCTCCTTCCATGTAGCCCCGCGGAGCATCTCATCTTACCCCTCCCTCCCCCTTCATCGGCCACGTAGTTTATGGAGGACCCCTTTTTTCTTTATGAATTCCCTATGACTCAGTTTTTCCTATCCAGGTTGAAGTACAGCCTGGTGTTGATATGGACTGAGTTATGCTTGTGAAGGCAATTAACGCAAAAAGTATAAGGAAGCGGACCAATTATATTGTTGAAGGGTATTGGCCTCCGGAAATCTGGAGAACTCTGACAACCAGAAAATCAAAACGGAATCCCGAATTGATTGGGATTCAATCTAAAGAATATAGAATGATATACGGTGAGTGGAAAAATAATGAAAAAAAGATTTCACTCTGTGAAGGTCGAATGATTTAATTAAGGGATATGAACGCTGTAAACTAGGGAATTTTCGATGTTTTTGGTGTAATGGATAAAACAATCGGCTGGATGGATTGATGTGAAATTTTGTACATCTTTTTATTGAACTTGAAAGTGCATGAGAAAAATTGTTATTATTCCTTTATTTATTATTTATTTATTCTTTTTTTCTTCACAAGACGGCAACACATACTAGTATGTCAGAAATTACGCCTCTTTGAGATTCCCCCTTCGAGCAAAACGGAACGTATTAGAAGAAAAACGAGAGAGACTCTGGAAATATTTGTAAATGGCTATGGTTTGACGTACGGTGGTGTTGAGAATATATTGATTCAAAAAGAAAATAGCAACCGTTTGAAGGAATAAGTTCTAATTTTCATCAAATTTTCTACAGAAAATTGTTGATCAACAAAAGTAAAGGGTAGAAAAAACGGCTACGTAATGCCATGTTTCCTCTACAAAATGCATTTTGGGTCAAGTCGATCGGATGGAAAATATTTGAGTTATGCTGTTAACCAGGTCAACAAAAGTGATTCCAGATGAATGCCGTTCAAACCTCAAGAGAACAAGAGTCGAATAAATGAATTTCAGCTTGATTCCAGATGAATTCACATTCAACGAACGTTCAATAAACTCTCCAATGTTCATAGCTTCATTTCAAGTCTAATAAACGTCTGTTGAGTGTTCCGGTTCTCTTGGGAGAGTTTCAGAAGAGGTGATCGAATGCATGTAACCGAATGAATTAGGCCACCAAAACTAAAGTACTCGTTGCTTGAATTTTCACTTATAAGTTGAGATATATGTTCTTTGGCATGGGCAGCATTGATTCATAAAAGCACAATTCTTCCATTTTTTGAAAATTCTATAGTGTTCATACCCCTTAGTATGAAAAATATCACACACCAAAGACAAAAGTATTCGATGCATGACTTCACTGAGCATTGAACTTGAACCTTACAATTTACAGGGTTGGCGACAAAAATGCAAAGATCCAAAAAGCTAAAGTTCAAAAACAAGGAAAACCCTTTTTTGAACATAAAGGAATGGGTACGTTGTGCAATGAAAGCAGATCGGTATAGAAATAAGGTATGATAGTTACAGATAATTCAATATTCAATACTGCCCTTTCATACTGATTAACGGTTTGGATATTTATTTCCAGTGAGGTAGCGGGATACAGAAGTCCATTGTTTTTTCATGGCCGTCGTAAGCGGGCGAGAAAATAGTGAAATGGACATGCTCTTCCACACCAATACGTGTTATTATATAAGATTATTTTACCAATATGCTAGATCTCGTTCTTTGGATATGTTGAGAATATTTTCATGTTTTTATCTTTTCATACATGCAATTGCATTCATTGAACATAATGTACAGTGGGTTCAATCCGTTTCCTTCTTTCCGATAGATATTTGTGGACAGTTTATTGTTAGTCAATGAGGAACATTCTCGAGTGGATAAATACATGAGGAATAATGTTTTGAACATGGAGAACTGATCATAGATGTTTCCAATTAATTAACCATGAATTGCCAACAGAGATTCGTCGGAAAGGAAGGAACGGATTGATTGCGGCGACTGTATACACATTCATTTGAAACTTATTATATGCTTATGGATACAGAAATCCATTTTTTTTCACGGCCTCCATGAGTGGGCGAGCAAACAGTGATATGGACAGGCTCCTACATATCGAAACACGTTCTTATATAAGATTATTTCACCAATATGCTAGATCTCGTTCTTTGGATATTTTGGGAATATTTTCATGTTTATATCTTTTCATATATGCAATTGCATTCATTGAACATAATGTACAGTAGGTTCAAACCGTCTCCTTCTTTCTGATAGATGTTTGTGGACAATTTATTGTTAGTCAATGAGGAACATTCTCGAGTGGATAAATATATGAGGAATAATGTTTTGAACATGGAGAACTGATCATAGATGTTTCCAATTAATTAACCATGAATTGCCAACAGAGATCTATCAAAAAGGAAGGAAAGGATTAATTGCGCCGGCTGTATATACATTCATTTGAGACTTATGATATGCTCATGGATACAGGAATCCATTATTTTTTCACGGCCTCCGTAAGTGGGCGAGCAAAAAGTGATAGGGACAGGCTCCTACATATCTATACACGTGATTATATAAGATTATTTTATCAATATGATATCTCTTGTTCTTTGCGAATTTTGAAAATATTTTCATGTCCTTACCTTTTCATACGTGCAGTTGCTTTCATTAAACATAATGTATATACATTCATTTGAAACTCATCATACATTGATGGATATAGAGGTCAATTATTTTTTCGTGGCCGTCATAAGTGGGCGAGCAAGCAGTGAAGTGGACCTACTCTTACATATCAATACTTGTTATTAAATAAGATTATTTTATTTTATCACATATGATACACTTCTTCTTGACATTTGTCGAATATGATCTCATGTTTCCATCATCTCACACGTGCAATTACGTCCAATCAACATAGTGTATAAACGGCCATTGAAACCTACTATATGTTCATGGATGAAATATAAATTTTATCTTGAATCGCTCGGTTTTCATATTTATTTTGACGACATGTGACGGATAATGTATAAAATCTTGATTATGTACGAAGTGAATATTTTCGTATGCAGTTTTTTTCATTGTACATTGACCAATTCACTTTGGATTGAGTTCGGATACTGATTTTCATGTAATATAGTTCTCGGTCATCGAGGACAGACGAGGGGCTAGGCTTTCACCGATTCTCACGTGATAAGGTACGTGAAAATACGTATCTAGAATTCCACTGGATTTCTGTGAATTCCAGTGGATTCTGTTGTTTGCACGATTATGTCACCAAAAAAGACCAGAATTCTACCGAGGAAAATACCTGTGCATTTGGTTCAGTCTTCTGGTTTTAAATCCTAAAACGAACCACAATTCAGTTATTCATAATTCTGGTATATTTTGTTGTTTTCACGATTATGTGACCAAGAAATGACCAAAACTCAATCAAGGGAAGTACCTAAATATTTGGTTCGGGCATCTGATTTTGCATCCTGAAATGAACCACAGTTGGGTCAATGATAATTCCAGTAGATTTCGGTGCTTTTTCGGTTATGTCACCAAAAGATAACCAAAACTGAACCGAGGAAAGTACCTGAATATTTGGTTCAGTCTTCTGATTGTGCATCTTAAAACGCACCACAATTCAGTCAATAATAATTCCGGCAGATTCCGGTGCTTTTTCGATTATGTAACCGAAAGATAACCAAAACTCAACCGAAGAAAGTACTTGAATATTTGGTTCAGTCTTCTGATTTTGCAACCTGAAACGAACCAGTATTCAGTCAATAATAATTCCGGCAGATTCCGGTGCTGTTTCGATTATGTAACCAAAAGATAACCAAAACTCAACCGAGGAAAGTACTTGAATATTTGGTTCAGTCTTCTGATTTCGCATTCTAAAACGAACCACAACTCAGTCAATAATAATTCTAGTAGATTTCGTTGCTTCTTCGATTATGTAACCAAAGAATAACCAAAACTCAACCGAGGGAAGTACTTGAATATTTGTTTCAGTCTTCTGATTTTGCATCCTAAAACGAACCACAATTCAGTCAATGATAATTCCAGTAGATTTCGTTGCTTTTTCGATCATGTAACAAAAAGATAACCAAAACTCAACCGAGGGCAGTACTTGAATATTTGGTTCAGTCTCCTGATTTTGCATCCTAAAACGAACCACAATTCAGTCAATAATGATTCCAGTGGATTCCGGCGCTTGTCCGATTATGTAACAAACAGATAACCAAGACTCAACCGAGGAAAGTACTTGAATATTTAGTTTAGTCTTCTGATTTTGCATCCTAAAACGAACCACAATTCAGTCAATAATAATTCCAGTAGATTCCGTTGCTTTTAAGATTATCTAACCAAAAGATAAACAAAACTCAACCGAGGGAAGAACGTGAATATTTGGTTCGGTCTTCTGATTTCGCATTCTAAAACGAACCACAACTCAGTCAATAACAATTCTAGTAGATTTCGTTGCTTCTTCGATTATGTAACCAAAAAATAACCAAAACTCAACCGAGGAAAGTACTTGAATATTTGGTTCAGTCTTCCGATTGTGCATCCTAAAACGAACCACACTTCAGTCAATGATAATTCCGGCAGATTCCGGTGCTTTTCCGATTATATAACCAACAGATAACCAAAACTCAACCAAGGAAAGTCCTCGAATATTTGGGTCAGTCTTCTGATTTCGCAACCTGAACCGAACCACAATTCAGTCAATAAGAATGCCGGCAGATTCCGGTGCTTTTCCGATTATGTAACCAACAGATAACCAACACTCAACCAAGGAAAGTACTTGAATATTTGGGTCAGCTCTCTGATTTTGTCTCCTAAAAGGAACAACAATTCAGTCAATAATAATTCAGTTGATTCCGTAGCTTGTTCGATCATGTAACCAAAAAATAACCAAAACTCAACCGAGGAAAGTACTTGAATATTTGGTTCAGTCTGCTGATTGTGCATCCTAAAACGAACCACAATTCAGTCAATGATAATTCCGGCAGATTCCGGTGCTTTTCCGATTATATAACCAACAGATAACCAAAACTCAACCAAGGAAAGTCCTCGAATATTTGGGTCAGTCTGCTGATTTCGCAACCTGAACCGAACCACAATTCAGTCAATAAGAATGCCGGCAGATTCCGGTGCTTTCCCGATTATGTAACCAACAGATAACCAAAACTCAACCAAGGAAAGTACTTGAATATTTGGGTCAGCTCTCCGATTTTGTCTCCTAAAAGGAACAACAATTCAGTCAATAATAATTCAGTTGATTCCGTAGCTTGTTCGATCATGTAACCAAAAAATAACCAAAACTCAACCGAGGGAAGTACTTTAATATTTGGTTCAGTCTTCTGACTGTGCATCCTAAAACGAACCACACTTCAGTCAATGATAATTCCGGCAGATTCCGGTGCTTTTCCGATCATATAACCAACAGATAACCAAAACTCAACCAAGGACAGTCCTCGAATATTTGGGTCAGTCTTCTGATTTCGCAACCTGAAACGAACCACAATCCAGTCAATACTAATTCCGGCAGATTCCGATGCTTTTTCGATTATGTAACCCAAAAAGAACCAGAACTCAACCAAGGAAAGTACTTGAATATTTGGTTCAGCTCTCTGATTTTGCATCCTGAAACGAACCACAATTCAGTCAATAATAATTCCAGTGGATTTCGTTGCTTGTTCGATCATGTAACCAAAAAATAACCAAAACTGAACCGAGGAAAGTATTCGAATATCTGGTTCAGTCTTCTGATTGTGCATCCTAAAACGAACCACAATTCAGTCAATGAGAATGTCGGCGGACTACGGTGCTCTCTCGATTCTGTAACCCATAAAGAACCAGAACTCAACCGAGGAAAGTACTTGAATATTTGGTTCAACTTTCTGATTTTGCATCCTAAAACGAACCACAATTCAGTCGATAATAATCCTAGTAGATTCCTGTGCTTTTCCGATTGTGTAACCAAAAGATAACCAAAACTCAAGCGAAGAAAGTACTTGAATATTTGGTTCAGTTTTCTGATTTCGCAACCTGAAACGAACCACAATTCAGTCAATAAGAATGCCGGCAGATTCCGGTGCTTTTACGATTATGTAACCAACAGATAACCAAAACTCAACCAAGGAAAGTACTTGAATATTTGGGTCAGCTCTCCGATTTTGTCTCCTAAAAGGAACAACAATTCAGTCAATAATAATTCAGTTGATTCCGTAGCTTGTTCGATCATGTAACCAAAAAATAACCAAAACTCAACCGAGGAAAGTACTTGAATATTTGGTTCAGTCTTCTGATTGTGCATCCTAAAACGAATCACAATTCCGTCAATAATAATTCTAGTAGATTCCGGTGCTTTTCCAATTGTGTGACCAAAAGATAAACAAAACTCAACCGAAGAAAGTACTTGAATATTTGGTTCAGCTCTCTGATTTTGCATCCCGAAACGAACCACAATTCAGTCAATAATAATTCCGGGAGATCCCGGTGCTCTCTCGATTATGTAACCCAAAAAGAACCAAAACTCAACCAAGGAAAGTACTTGAATATTTGGTTCAGCTCTCTGATTTTGCATCCTGAAACGAACCACAATTCAGTCAATAATAATTCCAGTGGATTTCGTTGCTTGTTCGATCATGTAACCAAAAAATAACCAAAACTGAACCGAGGAAAGTATTCGAATATCTGGTTCAGTCTTCTGAATGTGCATCCTAAAACGAACCACAATTCAGTCAATAATAATTCCAGTGGATGACGTTGCCTGTTCGACCATGGAACTGAAAAATAACCAAAACTGGACCGAGGAAAGTACTTGAATATTTGGTCCAGTCTTCTGATTGTGCATCCTAAAACGAACCACAATTCAGTCGATAATAAATCCGACAGATCCCGGTGCTTTCTCGATTATGTAACCAAAAGATAACCAAAACTTAACCGAGGAAAGTACTTGAATATTTGGTTCAGTCTTCCGATTGTGCATCCTAAAACGAACCACACTTCAGTCAATGATAATTCCGGCAGATTCCGGTGCTTTTCCGATTATATAACCAACAGATAACCAAAACTCAACCAAGGAAAGTCCTCGAATATTTGGGTCAGTCTTCTGATTTCGCAACCTGAACCGAACCACAATTCAGTCAATAAGAATGCCGGCAGATTCCGGTGCTTTTCCGATTATGTAACCAACAGATAACCAACACTCAACCAAGGAAAGTACTTGAATATTTGGGTCAGCTCTCTGATTTTGTCTCCTAAAAGGAACAACAATTCAGTCAATAATAATTCAGTTGATTCCGTAGCTTGTTCGATCATGTAACCAAAAAATAACCAAAACTCAACCGAGGAAAGTACTTGAATATTTGGTTCAGTCTGCTGATTGTGCATCCTAAAACGAACCACAATTCAGTCAATGATAATTCCGGCAGATTCCGGTGCTTTTCCGATTATATAACCAACAGATAACCAAAACTCAACCAAGGAAAGTCCTCGAATATTTGGGTCAGTCTGCTGATTTCGCAACCTGAACCGAACCACAATTCAGTCAATAAGAATGCCGGCAGATTCCGGTGCTTTCCCGATTATGTAACCAACAGATAACCAAAACTCAACCAAGGAAAGTACTTGAATATTTGGGTCAGCTCTCCGATTTTGTCTCCTAAAAGGAACAACAATTCAGTCAATAATAATTCAGTTGATTCCGTAGCTTGTTCGATCATGTAACCAAAAAATAACCAAAACTCAACCGAGGGAAGTACTTTAATATTTGGTTCAGTCTTCTGACTGTGCATCCTAAAACGAACCACACTTCAGTCAATGATAATTCCGGCAGATTCCGGTGCTTTTCCGATCATATAACCAACAGATAACCAAAACTCAACCAAGGACAGTCCTCGAATATTTGGGTCAGTCTTCTGATTTCGCAACCTGAAACGAACCACAATCCAGTCAATACTAATTCCGGCAGATTCCGATGCTTTTTCGATTATGTAACCCAAAAAGAACCAGAACTCAACCAAGGAAAGTACTTGAATATTTGGTTCAGCTCTCTGATTTTGCATCCCGAAACGAACCACAATTCAGTCAATAATAATTCCGGGAGATCCCGGTGCTCTCTCGATTATGTAACCCAAAAAGAACCAAAACTCAACCAAGGAAAGTACTTGAATATTTGGTTCAGCTCTCTGATTTTGCATCCTGAAACGAACCACAATTCAGTCAATAATAATTCCAGTGGATTTCGTTGCTTGTTCGATCATGTAACCAAAAAATAACCAAAACTGAACCGAGGAAAGTATTCGAATATCTGGTTCAGTCTTCTGAATGTGCATCCTAAAACGAACCACAATTCAGTCAATAATAATTCCAGTGGATGACGTTGCCTGTTCGACCATGGAACTGAAAAATAACCAAAACTGGACCGAGGAAAGTACTTGAATATTTGGTCCAGTCTTCTGATTGTGCATCCTAAAACGAACCACAATTCAGTCGATAATAAATCCGACAGATCCCGGTGCTTTCTCGATTATGTAACCAAAAGATAACCAAAACTTAACCGAGGAAAGTACTTGAATATTTGGTTCAGTCTTCTGATTTTGCATCCTAAAACGAACCACAATTCAGTCAATAATAATTCTAGTAGATTCCGGTGCTCTCCCGATTGTGTAACCAAAAGATAACCAAAACTCGACCGAGCAAAGTACTTGAATATTTGGTTCAGTCTTCTGATTGTGCATACTAAAACGAACCACAATTCAGTCAATAATAATTCCAGTAGATTCCGTTGCTTTTAAGATTATCTAACCAAAAGATAAACAAAACTCAACAGAGGGAAGAACGTGAATATTTGGTTCGGTCTTCTGATTTCGCATTCTAAAACGAACCACAACTCAGTCAATAACAATTCTAGTAGATTTCGTTGCTTCTTCGATTATGTAACCAAAAAATAACCAAAACTCAACCGAGGAAAGTACTTGAATATTTGGTTCAGTCTTCCGATTGTGCATCCTAAAACGAACCACACTTCAGTCAATGATAATTCCGGCAGATTCCGGTGCTTTTCCGATTATATAACCAACAGATAACCAAAACTCAACCAAGGAAAGTCCTCGAATATTTGGGTCAGTCTTCTGATTTCGCAACCTGAACCGAACCACAATTCAGTCAATAAGAATGCCGGCAGATTCCGGTGCTTTTCCGATTATGTAACCAACAGATAACCAACACTCAACCAAGGAAAGTACTTGAATATTTGGGTCGGCTCTCTGATTTTGTCTCCTAAAAGGAACAACAATTCAGTCAATAATAATTCAGTGGATTTCGTAGCTTGTTCGATCATGTAACCAAAAAATAACCAAAACTCAACCGAGGAAAGTACTTGAATATTTGGTTCAGTCTGCTGATTGTGCATCCTAAAACGAACCACAATTCAGTCAATGATAATTCCGGCAGATTCCGGTGCTTTTCCGATTATATAACCAACAGATAACCAAAACTCAACCAAGGAAAGTCCTCGAATATTTGGGTCAGTCTGCTGATTTCGCAACCTGAACCGAACCACAATTCAGTCAATAAGAATGCCGGCAGATTCCGGTGCTTTCCCGATTATGTAACCAACAGATAACCAAAACTCAACCAAGGAAAGTACTTGAATATTTGGGTCAGCTCTCCGATTTTGTCTCCTAAAAGGAACAACAATTCAGTCAATAATAATTCAGTTGATTCCGTAGCTTGTTCGATCATGTAACCAAAAAATAACTCAAACTCAACCGAGGAAAGTACTTTAATATTTGGTTCAGTCTTCTGACTGTGCATCCTAAAACGAACCACACTTCAGTCAATGATAATTCCGGCAGATTCCGGTGCTTTTCCGATTATATAACCAACAGATAACCAAAACTCAACCAGGGACAGTCCTCGAATATTTGCGTCAGTCTTCTGATTTCGCAACCTGAAACGAACCACAATCCAGTCAATAATAATTCCGGCAGATTCCGATGCTTTTTTGATTATGTAACCCAAAAAGAACCAGAACTCAACCAAGGAAAGTACTTGAATATTTGGTTCAGCTCTCTGATTTTGCATCCTGAAACGAACCACAATTCAGTCAATAATAATTCCAGTGGATTTCGTTGCTTGTTCGATCATGTAACCAAAAAATAACCAAAACTGAACCGAGGAAAGTATTCGAATATCTGGTTCAGTCTTCTGATTGTGCATCCTAAAACGAACCACAATTCAGTCGATAATAATCCTAGTAGATTCCTGTGCTTTTCCGATTGTGTAACCAAAAGATAACCAAAACTCAAGCGAAGAAAGTACTTGAATATTTGGTTCAGTTTTCTGATTTCGCAACCTGAAACGAACCACAATTCAGTCAATAAGAATGCCGGCAGATTCCGGTGCTTTTACGATTATGTAACCAACAGATAACCGAAACTCAACCAAGGAAAGTACTTGAATATTTGGGTCAGCTCTCCGATTTTGTCTCCTAAAAGGAACAACAATTCAGTCAATAATAATTCAGTTGATTCCGTAGCTTGTTCGATCATGTAACCAAAAAATAACCAAAACTCAACCGAGGAAAGTACTTGAATATTTGGTTCAGTCTTCTGATTGTGCATCCTAAAACGAACCACACTTCAGTCAATGATAATTCCGGCAGATTCCGGTGCTTTTCCGATTATATAACCAACAGATAACCAAAACTCAACCAAGGACAGTCCTCGAATATTTGTGTCAGTCTTCTGATTTCGCATCCTGAAACGAACCACAATCCAGTCAATAATAATTCCGGCAGATTCCGATGCTTTTTCGATTATGTGACCCAAAAAGAACCAGAACTCAACCGAGGAAAGTACTCGAATATGTGGTTCAGTTTTCTGATTTTGCATCCTAAAACGAATCACAATTCCGTCAATAATAATTCTAGTAGATTCCGGTGCTTTCCCAATTGTGTGACCAAAAGATAAACAAAACTCAACCGAAGAAAGTACTTGAATATTTGGTTCAGCTCTCTGATTTTGCATCCCGAAACGAACCACAATTCAGTCAATAATAATTCCGGGAGATCCCGGTGCTCTCTCGATTATGTAACCCAAAAAGAACCAAAACTCAACAAAGGAAAGTACTTGAATATTTGGTTCAGCTCTCTGATTTTGCATCCTGAAACGAACCACAATTCAGTCAATAATAATTCCAGTGGATTTCGTTGCTTGTTCGATCATGTAACCAAAAAATAACCAAAACTGAACCGAGGAAAGTATTCGAATATCTGGTTCAGTCTTCTGAATGTGCATCCTAAAACGAACCACAATTCAGTCAATAATAATTCCAGTGGATGACGTTGCCTGTTCGACCATGGAACCGAAACATAACCAAAACTGGACCGAGGAAAGTACTTGAATATTTGGTTCAGTCTTCTGATTTTGCATCCTAAAACGAACCACAATTCAGTCAATAATAATTCTAGTAGATTCCGGTGCTCTCCCGATTGTGTAACCAAAAGATAACCAAAACTCGACCGAGCAAAGTACTTGAATATTTGGTTCAGTCTTCTGATTGTGCATACTAAAACGAACCACAATTCAGTCAATAATAATTCCAGTAGATTCCGGTGCTTTTCCGATTGTGTAACCAAAAGATAACCAAAACTCAAGCGAAGAAAGTACTTGAATATTTGGTTCAGCTCTCTGATTTTGCATCCTGAAACGAACCACAATTCAGTCAATGATAATTCCGGCAGATTCCGTTGCTCTTCCGATTATGTAACCAAAAAAGAACCGGAACTGAACCGAGGAAAGTACTTGAATATTTGGTTCAGCTTTCTGACTTTGCATCCTAAAACGAACCACAATTCAGTCGATAGTAATTCTAGTAGATTCCGTTGCTTCTTCGATTATGTAACCAAAAACTAACCAAAACTCAACCGAGGAAAGTACTTGAATATTTGGTTCAGTCTTCTGATTTCGCATCCTCAAACGAACCACAATTCAGTCAATACTAATTCCAATGGATTACGTTGCCTGTTCGACCACGGAACCGAAAAATAACCAAAACTGAACCGAGGAAAGTACTTGAATATTTGGTTCAGTCTTCTGATTGTGCATCCTAAAACGAACCACAATTCAGTCGATAATAAATCCGGCAGATTCCGGTGCTTTCTCGATCATGTAACCAAAAGATAACCAAAACTCAACCGAGGAAAGTACTCGAATATTTCGTTCAGTCTTCTGATTGTGCATCCTAAAACGAACCACATTTCAGTCAATAATAAATTCGGCAGATTCCGGTGCTTTCTCGATTATGTAACCAAAAGATAACCAAAACTCAATCGAGGAAAGTACTCGAATATTTGGTTCAGTCTTCTGATTGTGCATCCTAAAACGAACCACAATTCAGTCAATAATAAATCCGGCAGATTCCGGTGCTTTCTCGATTATGTAACCAAAAGATAACCAAAACTCAACCGAAGAAAGTACTCGAATATTTGGTTCAGTCTTCTGATTCCGCAACCTGAAACGAACCACAATTCAGTCAATAAGAATGCCGGCAGATTCCGGTGCTTTTCCGATTATGTAACCAACAGATAACCAAAACTGAACCGAAGAAAGCACTTGAATATTTGGGTCAGCTTCCTGATTTTGTCTCCTCAAACGAACAACAATTCAGTCAATGATAATTCAGTGGATTTCGTAGCTTGTTCGATCATGTAACCAAAAAGTAACCAAAACTCAACCGAGGAAAGTACTTGAATATTTGGTTCAGTCTTCTGATTGTGCATCCTAAAACGAAACACAATTCAGTCGATAATAAATCCGGCAGATTCCGGTGCTTTCTTGATTATGTAACCAAAAGATAACCGAAACTCAACCGAGCGAAGAATGTTAATATTTGGTTCAGTCTTCTGTTTTCGCATTCTAAAACGAACCACAACTCAGTCAATAATAATTCTAGTAGATTTCGTTGTTCCTTCGATTATGTAATCAAAAAATAACCAAAACTCAACCGAGGAAAGTACTTGAATATTTGGTTCAGTCTTCTGATTGTGCATCTTAAAACGAACCACAATTCAGTCGATAATAAATCCGGCAGATTCCGGTGCTTTCTCGATCTTGTAACCAAAAGATAACCAAAACTCAACCGATGAAAGTACCTGAATATTTGGTTCAGTCTTCTGATTGTGCATCCTAAAACGAACCACAATTCAGTCAATAATAATTCCGGCAGATTCCGGTGCTTTTCCGATTGTGTAACCAAAAGATAACCACAACTCAATCGAAGAAAGTACTTGAATATTTGGTTCGGCTCTCTGATTTTGCATCCTGAAACGAACCACAATTCAGTCAATAATAATTCCGGCAGATTCCGATGCTTTCTCGATTATGTAACCCAAAAAGAACCAGAACTCAACCGAGGAAAGTCCTCGAATATGTGGTTCAGTTTTCTGATTTTGCATCCTAAAACGAACCACAATTCAGTCAATAATAATTCTAGTAGATTCCGGTGCTTTTCCGATTGTGTAACCAAAAGATAACCAAAACTCAACCGAAGAAAGTACTTGAATATTTGGTTCAGCTCTCTGATTTTGCATCTTGAAACGAACCACAATTCAGTCAATAATATCTAACGTAGACGCAAGTTTTTTCAAATTTTTCCGCCTAATGCATACACACGCGCACAAAATGATTCGCGGCATAGGGCCCAACTATGCCAATTACATAAAATATGTACAGAATGCACATATCGAGCGTTGGGAGAGTAGTGTACTCATTTACCGACACCTGTGCTACGTGGGTAACGGAAATGAACTGGCTTGGCACCCCCAAGTACATTCAAGAGTACCGTTTTTTCCAAGAGATTGGAAAAAACCGAGAACCCTCTCCTCACCCTCATTTATGACCTCCTTACTGGAACGGAGGCGCGCATTTTATTGCGCTCGTCATAAAGGGCTAATTAAGGATAGACACCTGGGCACCTGTTTATGATCTCCTTACTGGAACGGAGGCGCACACTCTATCGCCCCTGCCATAAAAGGTCATTGAGTATAGACATTTGGGCATTTGTGCGAAGAATTGTGTCGCCAATCTAAATAATGAAATTTGAAAAGAAAAACATCATCAATGATGAATCGCTCATTTTTACTGAAGAAAATCTTTCTTTTACTCTGGAAATTCATAAACAGAGTTATTTAAGTTTTGCGAATCGAATTCCTGAATTTTACTCACATGTGGTTACCAATTTTACATTATTATTTCCACGCAGCACAACCGGTTCTCAAACAGTTCTTGGAGAATGCCATTTGAATGCCACACTTTTTGAGGGAGTTCTTTAAGAATGCGCACAATCATTAATTTGAATCCAAAAATAATTCCAAAGGTATGCCTGTTGTGTCAGTGGGGATGAAGACATGTGGAGATTTGGAAAGAACACGTAATCTGCTCGGGAGAATTCATAATGCATCTCCACCTGAATTCATTCAGTATAAATAAATCATACCGCAAAACAGGCATCCTGAACTTTCTCCTAATTGAATGAAAATTTGTAATTAAATATCAATTCTTTTACAAGTTTCTTACCGAAAAGGATGGAAATCACAGAGTTTTTCCATCGTTTTCTATAAGGGATTTCCCACACACGATACAATCGATTAGTTTTTCCATACACGAAAGATCATTTGTATGAATGCATTTTTATAGCCAATTTTCATATATTTTGAAGTAATCAATAATTTACTTCATTATCCACAAACAATTCATGAATCTTCACACACTTCTCTTCTTTAAGGTTACATCACTTTGTTGTATATAAACTTCAACCTTAAGATCATATGATATGTCATTTATTCTCACATATTATATGTTTCTTGCACCGAAATGAATTACTCACTGAAAATACATTGCATAATTCATTTCACTAAGCACTCTCCAAATCTCGTACACGCACCTATTCGATAAATTTATATGCTATCAATTGTATCTTGGACATTACTTTTATCCAAAAACGTTTACAAATTCAGGAGGACTCTGATTAAATTCTTGTTGATCGAAGTTCATGGTGTTCGTTGTGGATCCTTTTTGAGCGGAACAAGACTACATTTTGAACTGCCATGGGGATTCATGTTCACTGTCATGACGAGTAGTCTTTACGATTACTTCAGGCATTTTCTGTGTGTATTTCGAGAACTCCCACATGTATTCATTAAGAACTTTCAGAAAATCTTTTGATACTCTGTGTGTTCATTTGGGATACTTCATGGATTCATAGAAATGCATTCCATAAGTATTCCTTACTCTAAATTCTCTGCAAACTCAAAAGGGACTTGTGTGCTGTAAGCATCTTAAATTTAAAAACTATATTTTTTGTATAAATATTATGATCAATCGGTTATGCAAAAATAATCTTAGATATTAAACCTCAAAAATGAGAGATATACTGGTTAAAACAACCTTTGATTTGTAATATGTAATTGAAACATTATGGACATGGAGACGACGAAGAGGGAACCCGTCACCCCCGAGCGAGAGTTGAGCGCGAAGTGTGTTAACTCGCGACTTTCCCGACAGGCGGCGCTCGCGTATACCGCTAAGTTTGAATCATCGGCAACCGTCGAGAGCAGAAACCTTGATTCCTCATTGGTCTAGAGTTTGAAAATCCCTTCCAGGGAACCTCTAACCAATCACGGCGCTCACCAAGAGAACTCGCGTGTATAAATATCGCGACATTTTCTTAGCTTCACTTACTTCACTCCACTGCACTTCACAAGACACTTCGCTCTTGTCAACAACTGCATCTTCAACGTTGGAGCATCAACAGTCCTTTTCAGGATTTCACACCTTCAAGACAACGCAGGATCAAGCTTTAACAAGCAATTTTTCATCGCTGGAATATCAATAGTCCTTTTTAGGACTCTACAATCAACGGCCACACTCTACACTTTGCTCTTGCTAAACTTGCAACGCTGGAACATCAATAGTCCTTTTTAGGACTCTACAATCAACGGTCATATTCTACACAAGTGCTTGAACAGAAATTGAACGGAGTTCAAGCACTTATTATTCAAATTCCAACGAGCAAGCTTGGATTGCTGCTCATCATCTACACAAGTGCTTGAACAGAAATTGAACGGAGTTCAAGCACAAATTTAAAATTCCAAAGGAGGAGAAATGTTCAACGAGACAAGCAAGGATTGCTTCAACTACGCGGAAGGAAGAACCATCGGAGCCACATTTGTTTTTCTCGACAACAGGCAGTAACTGCGATCCTGTGCTACAAACAGCCAGGATCACTAGCGGTTTTAACGAAATTCAAAACAGAACGTGAAGCGAGTCGCCAAGGCACTTGCCGGGTGATTATAAGAAGTAAGTGTTCTACACTATTTGGGTGGGTGAAAAACCTAAGTTTCCTAACTCAATGGTAACATTGAAATGTCGATGAAACCTTGAGTTTTTAGAATTCAAATTGAATTCAATCCCCGTGGATTCAAGCCACATATTTGAATATGAATTTCTTCCAATTCTTTATGAAATCAGAAACTCTTTTTTGTATTTTTAAATCGAAATTTTTATAGATTCAAGTCTCATACTTGAATACAACCAAAATTTGTCAATCTTTCTTTTAATTCGTTTTACCCCTTTTTTATTTTTTTATTTTTTTTGAATCATCTCTCTCTTTTATTCTCATACTCGGAAGTAGTATAGAATTAAATTTTAACAAGTTTTCTTTTTCTGTTCTTCTTTCAGTGGAAAATGAGATATATATTAGAATAAAATATCTAGAAGATAGAATCCGGGGAACGAAGAGAAGGATAAAAACTCACCATAGGGACGTTAGGGAAAATAGAATTCCACCCGCAGGAAGGAAGAGAACACGTTTCCTCAATAACTTAAATACCTATGAGGAATCCCTAACGAAATTAAATGAAGAATTAAATAATTTAAAATTATGCTTAGCTTCATTGAAAATAAGAGGGAACTTATTTGTAGAAGGAGAAAATTGGGATATTCAACCAATTCCTCCATGCAAGGAATTATATGAATCTAATTCCTGCTCACAATGTGAATCCTAAAATTAAATTTAATATACAAATTTATATAATGAATTAAATTTTCTTTTTTAACTATAAATATACGAGTTTAATATTAAACCTCTTTGTAAACAAACACTGCCATAAATAATAATAAATTCAATTTTGTAACCATATTCTAACGAGTCAAACAGTTTCATTTAAGTATCCTTTCCCCAGTCCTTGTTTAGTCTAACTAACTAGAGTGCGGTAACAAAGGGGTTGTCAAACTTTGATTTGGCAATTCCTAATAGCTGCTGTCTGTTTCAGATCATCTATATAAAAGGTTTTGACGTAACAAATAATTCCGGCAGATTCCGGTGCTCTCTCGATTATGTAACCCAAAAAGAACCAGAACTCAACCGAGGAAGGTACTTGAATATTTGGTTCAGCTTTCTGATTTCGCATCCTAAAACGAACCACAATTCAGTCGATAGTAATTCTAGTGAATTCCGTTGCTTCTTCGATTATGTAACCGAAAAATAACCAAAACTCAACCGAGGAAAGTACTTGAAGATTTGGTTCAGTCTCCTGATTTTGCATCCTTGAACGAACCACAGTTCAGTCAATGATAATTCCAGTGGATTACGTTGCCTGTTCGACCATGGAACCGAAAAATAACCAAAACTAAACCGAGGAAAGTACTTGAATATTTGGTTCAGTCTTCTGATTGTGCATCCCAAAACGAACCACAATTCAGTCGATAATAAATCCGGCAGATTGCGGTGCTTTTTCGATTATGTAACCCAAAAAGAACCAGAACTCAACCAAGGAAAGTACTTGAATATTTGGTTCAGCTCTCTGATTTTGCATCCTGAAACGAACCACAATTCAGTCAATAATAATTCCAGTGGATTTCGTTGCTTGTTCGATCATGTAACCAAAAGATAACCAAAACTCAACCGAGGAAAGTACTCGAATATTTCGTTCAGTCTTCTGATTGTGCATCCTAAAACGAACCACATTTCAGTCAATAATAAATTCGGCAGATTCCGGTGCTTTCTCGATTATGTAACCAAAAGATAACCAAAACTCAATCGAGGAAAGTACTCGAATATTTGGTTCAGTCTTCTGATTGTGCATCCTAAAACGAACCACAATTCAGTCAATAATAAATCCGGCAGATTCCGGTGCTTTCTCGATTATGTAACCAAAAGATAACCAAAACTCAACCGAAGAAAGTACTCGAATATTTGGTTCAGTCTTCTGATTCCGCAACCTGAAACGAACCACAATTCAGTCAATAAGAATGCCGGCAGATTCCGGTGCTTTTCCGATTATGTAACCAACAGATAACCAAAACTGAACCGAAGAAAGCACTTGAATATTTGGGTCAGCTTCCTGATTTTGTCTCCTAAAACGAACAACAATTCAGTCAATGATAATTCAGTGGATTTCGTAGCTTGTTCGATCATGTAACCAAAAAATAACCAAAACTCAACCGAGGAAAGTACTTGAATATTTGGTTCAGTCTTCTGATTGTGCATCCTAAAACGAAACACAATTCAGTCGATAATAAATCCGGCAGATTCCGGTGCTTTCTTGATTATGTAACCAAAAGATAACCGAAACTCAACCGAGCGAAGAATGTTAATATTTGGTTCAGTCTTCTGTTTTCGCATTCTAAAACGAACCACAACTCAGTCAATAATAATTCTAGTAGATTTCGTTGTTCCTTCGATTATGTAATCAAAAAATAACCAAAACTCAACCGAGGAAAGTACTTGAATATTTGGTTCAGTCTTCTGATTGTGCATCTTAAAACGAACCACAATTCAGTCGATAATAAATCCGGCAGATTCCGGTGCTTTCTCGATCTTGTAACCAAAAGATAACCAAAACTCAACCGATGAAAGTACCTGAATATTTGGTTCAGTCTTCTGATTGTGCATCCTAAAACGAACCACAATTCAGTCAATAATAATTCCGGCAGATTCCGGTGCTTTTCCGATTGTGTAACCAAAAGATAACCACAACTCAATCGAAGAAAGTACTTGAATATTTGGTTCGGCTCTCTGATTTTGCATCCTGAAACGAACCACAATTCAGTCAATAATAATTCCGGCAGATTCCGATGCTTTCTCGATTATGTAACCCAAAAAGAACCAGAACTCAACCGAGGAAAGTCCTCGAATATGTGGTTCAGTTTTCTGATTTTGCATCCTAAAACGAACCACAATTCAGTCAATAATAATTCTAGTAGATTCCGGTGCTTTTCCGATTGTGTAACCAAAAGATAACCAAAACTCAACCGAAGAAAGTACTTGAATATTTGGTTCAGCTCTCTGATTTTGCATCTTGAAACGAACCACAATTCAGTCAATAATATCTAACGTAGACGCAAGTTTTTTCAAATTTTTCCGCCTAATGCATACACACGCGCACAAAATGATTCGCGGCATAGGGCCCAACTATGCCAATTACATAAAATATGTACAGAATGCACATATCGAGCGTTGGGAGAGTAGTGTACTCATTTACCGACACCTGTGCTACGTGGGTAACGGAAATGAACTGGCTTGGCACCCCCAAGTACATTCAAGAGTACCGTTTTTTCCAAGAGATTGGAAAAAACCGAGAACCCTCTCCTCACCCTCATTTATGACCTCCTTACTGGAACGGAGGCGCGCATTTTATTGCGCTCGTCATAAAGGGCTAATTAAGGATAGACACCTGGGCACCTGTTTATGATCTCCTTACTGGAACGGAGGCGCACACTCTATCGCCCCTGCCATAAAAGGTCATTGAGTATAGACATTTGGGCATTTGTGCGAAGAATTGTGTCGCCAATCTAAATAATGAAATTTGAAAAGAAAAACATCATCAATGATGAATCGCTCATTTTTACTGAAGAAAATCTTTCTTTTACTCTGGAAATTCATAAACAGAGTTATTTAAGTTTTGCGAATCGAATTCCTGAATTTTACTCACATGTGGTTACCAATTTTACATTATTATTTCCACGCAGCACAACCGGTTCTCAAACAGTTCTTGGAGAATGCCATTTGAATGCCACACTTTTTGAGGGAGTTCTTTAAGAATGCGCACAATCATTAATTTGAATCCAAAAATAATTCCAAAGGTATGCCTGTTGTGTCAGTGGGGATGAAGACATGTGGAGATTTGGAAAGAACACGTAATCTGCTCGGGAGAATTCATAATGCATCTCCACCTGAATTCATTCAGTATAAATAAATCATACCGCAAAACAGGCATCCTGAACTTTCTCCTAATTGAATGAAAATTTGTAATTAAATATCAATTCTTTTACAAGTTTCTTACCGAAAAGGATGGAAATCACAGAGTTTTTCCATCGTTTTCTATAAGGGATTTCCCACACACGATACAATCGATTAGTTTTTCCATACACGAAAGATCATTTGTATGAATGCATTTTTATAGCCAATTTTCATATATTTTGAAGTAATCAATAATTTACTTCATTATCCACAAACAATTCATGAATCTTCACACACTTCTCTTCTTTAAGGTTACATCACTTTGTTGTATATAAACTTCAACCTTAAGATCATATGATATGTCATTTATTCTCACATATTATATGTTTCTTGCACCGAAATGAATTACTCACTGAAAATACATTGCATAATTCATTTCACTAAGCACTCTCCAAATCTCGTACACGCACCTATTCGATAAATTTATATGCTATCAATTGTATCTTGGACATTACTTTTATCCAAAAACGTTTACAAATTCAGGAGGACTCTGATTAAATTCTTGTTGATCGAAGTTCATGGTGTTCGTTGTGGATCCTTTTTGAGCGGAACAAGACTACATTTTGAACTGCCATGGGGATTCATGTTCACTGTCATGACGAGTAGTCTTTACGATTACTTCAGGCATTTTCTGTGTGTATTTCGAGAACTCCCACATGTATTCATTAAGAACTTTCAGAAAATCTTTTGATACTCTGTGTGTTCATTTGGGATACTTCATGGATTCATAGAAATGCATTCCATAAGTATTCCTTACTCTAAATTCTCTGCAAACTCAAAAGGGACTTGTGTGCTGTAAGCATCTTAAATTTAAAAACTATATTTTTTGTATAAATATTATGATCAATCGGTTATGCAAAAATAATCTTAGATATTAAACCTCAAAATGAGAGATATACTGGTTAAAACAACCTTTGATTTGTAATATGTAATTGAAACATTATGGACATGGAGACGACGAAGAGGGAACCCGTCACCCCCGAGCGAGAGTTGAGCGCGAAGTGTGTTAACTCGCGACTTTCCCGACAGGCGGCGCTCGCGTATACCGCTAAGTTTGAATCATCGGCAACCGTCGAGAGCAGAAACCTTGATTCCTCATTGGTCTAGAGTTTGAAAATCCCTTCCAGGGAACCTCTAACCAATCACGGCGCTCACCAAGAGAACTCGCGTGTATAAATATCGCGACATTTTCTTAGCTTCACTTACTTCACTCCACTGCACTTCACAAGACACTTCGCTCTTGTCAACAACTGCATCTTCAACGTTGGAGCATCAACAGTCCTTTTCAGGATTTCACACCTTCAAGACAACGCAGGATCAAGCTTTAACAAGCAATTTTTCATCGCTGGAATATCAATAGTCCTTTTTAGGACTCTACAATCAACGGCCACACTCTACACTTTGCTCTTGCTAAACTTGCAACGCTGGAACATCAATAGTCCTTTTTAGGACTCTACAATCAACGGTCATATTCTACACAAGTGCTTGAACAGAAATTGAACGGAGTTCAAGCACTTATTATTCAAATTCCAACGAGCAAGCTTGGATTGCTGCTCATCATCTACACAAGTGCTTGAACAGAAATTGAACGGAGTTCAAGCACAAATTTAAAATTCCAAAGGAGGAGAAATGTTCAACGAGACAAGCAAGGATTGCTTCAACTACGCGGAAGGAAGAACCATCGGAGCCACATTTGTTTTTCTCGACAACAGGCAGTAACTGCGATCCTGTGCTACAAACAGCCAGGATCACTAGCGGTTTTAACGAAATTCAAAACAGAACGTGAAGCGAGTCGCCAAGGCACTTGCCGGGTGATTATAAGAAGTAAGTGTTCTACACTATTTGGGTGGGTGAAAAACCTAAGTTTCCTAACTCAATGGTAACATTGAAATGTCGATGAAACCTTGAGTTTTTAGAATTCAAATTGAATTCAATCCCCGTGGATTCAAGCCACATATTTGAATATGAATTTCTTCCAATTCTTTATGAAATCAGAAACTCTTTTTTGTATTTTTAAATCGAAATTTTTATAGATTCAAGTCTCATACTTGAATACAACCAAAATTTGTCAATCTTTCTTTTAATTCGTTTTACCCCTTTTTTATTTTTTTATTTTTTTTGAATCATCTCTCTCTTTTATTCTCATACTCGGAAGTAGTATAGAATTAAATTTTAACAAGTTTTCTTTTTCTGTTCTTCTTTCAGTGGAAAATGAGATATATATTAGAATAAAATATCTAGAAGATAGAATCCGGGGAACGAAGAGAAGGATAAAAACTCACCATAGGGACGTTAGGGAAAATAGAATTCCACCCGCAGGAAGGAAGAGAACACGTTTCCTCAATAACTTAAATACCTATGAGGAATCCCTAACGAAATTAAATGAAGAATTAAATAATTTAAAATTATGCTTAGCTTCATTGAAAATAAGAGGGAACTTATTTGTAGAAGGAGAAAATTGGGATATTCAACCAATTCCTCCATGCAAGGAATTATATGAATCTAATTCCTGCTCACAATGTGAATCCTAAAATTAAATTTAATATACAAATTTATATAATGAATTAAATTTTCTTTTTTAACTATAAATATACGAGTTTAATATTAAACCTCTTTGTAAACAAACACTGCCATAAATAATAATAAATTCAATTTTGTAACCATATTCTAACGAGTCAAACAGTTTCATTTAAGTATCCTTTCCCCAGTCCTTGTTTAGTCTAACTAACTAGAGTGCGGTAACAAAGGGGTTGTCAAACTTTGATTTGGCAATTCCTAATAGCTGCTGTCTGTTTCAGATCATCTATATAAAAGGTTTTGACGTAACAAATAATTCCGGCAGATTCCGGTGCTCTCTCGATTATGTAACCCAAAAAGAACCAGAACTCAACCGAGGAAGGTACTTGAATATTTGGTTCAGCTTTCTGATTTCGCATCCTAAAACGAACCACAATTCAGTCGATAGTAATTCTAGTGAATTCCGTTGCTTCTTCGATTATGTAACCGAAAAATAACCAAAACTCAACCGAGGAAAGTACTTGAAGATTTGGTTCAGTCTCCTGATTTTGCATCCTTGAACGAACCACAGTTCAGTCAATGATAATTCCAGTGGATTACGTTGCCTGTTCGACCATGGAACCGAAAAATAACCAAAACTAAACCGAGGAAAGTACTTGAATATTTGGTTCAGTCTTCTGATTGTGCATCCCAAAACGAACCACAATTCAGTCGATAATAAATCCGGCAGATTGCGGTGCTTTTTCGATTATGTAACCCAAAAAGAACCAGAACTCAACCAAGGAAAGTACTTGAATATTTGGTTCAGCTCTCTGATTTTGCATCCTGAAACGAACCACAATTCAGTCAATAATAATTCCAGTGGATTTCGTTGCTTGTTCGATCATGTAACCAAAAAATAACCAAAACTGAACCGAGGAAAGTGTTCGAATATCTGGTTCAGTCTTCTGATTGTGCATCCTAAAACGAACCACAATTCAGTCAATAAGAATGTCGGCGGACTACGGTGCTCTCTCGATTCTGTAACCCATAAAGAACCAGAACGCAACCGAGGAAAGTACTTGAATATTTGGTTGAACTTTCTGATTTTCCATCCTAAAACGAACCACAATTCAGTCGATAATAATCCTAGTAGATTCCTGTGCTTTTCCGATTGTGTAACCAAAACATAACCAAAACTCAAGCGAAGAAAGTACTTGAATATTTGGTTCAGCTTTCTGATTTCGCATCCTAAAACGAACCACAATTCAGTCGATAGTAATTCTAGTAAATTCCGTTGCTTCTTCGATTATGTAACCGAAAAATAACCAAAACTCAACCGAGGAAAGTACTTGAACATTTGGTTCAGTCTCCTGATTTTGCATCCTTGAACGAACCACAGTTCAGTCAATGATAATTCCAGTGGATTACGTTGCCTGTTCGACCATGGAACCGAAAAATAACCAAAACTAAACCGAGGAAAGTACTTGAATATTTGGTTCAGTCTTCTGATTGTGCATCCCAAAACGAACCACGATTCAGTCGATAATAAATCCGGCAGATTGCGGTGCTTTCTCGATTATGTAACCAAAAGATAACCAAAACTCAACCGAGGAAAGTACTTGAATATTTGGTTCAGTCTTCTGATTGCGCAACCTGAAACGAACCACAATTCAGTCAATAAGAATGCCGGCAGATTCCGGTGCTTTTCCGATTATGTAACCAACAGATAACCAAAACTCAACCGAGGAAAGTACTCGAATATTTGGTTCAGCTTTCTGATTTCGCATCCTAAAACGAACCACAATTCAGTCGATAGTAATTCTAGTAAATTCCGTTGCTTCTTCGATTATGTAACCGAAAAATAACCAAAACTCAACCGAGGAAAGTACTTGAAGATTTGGTTCAGTCTCCTGATTTTGCATCCTTGAACGAACCACAGTTCAGTCAATGATAATTCCAGTGGATTACGTTGCCTGTTCGACCATGGAACCGAAAAATAACCAAAACTAAACCGAGGAAAGTACTTGAATATTTGGTTCAGTCTTCTGATTGTGCATCCCAAAACGAACCACGATTCAGTCGATAATAAATCCGGCAGATTGCGGTGCTTTCTCGATTATGTAACCAAAAGATAACCAAAACTCAACCGAGGAAAGTACTTGAATATTTGGTTCAGCTTTCTGATTTTGCATCCTAAAACGAACCACAATTCAGTCGATAGTAATTCTAGTAGATTCCGTTGCTTCTTCGATTATGTAACCGAAAAATAACCGAAACTCAACCGAGGAAAGTACTTGAATATTTAGTTCAGTCTCCTGATTTTGCATCCTTGAAGGAACCACAGTTCAGTCAATAATAAATTCGGCAGATTCCGGTGCTTTCTCGATTATGTAACCAAAAGATAACCAAAACTCAACCGAGGAAAGTACTTGAATATTTGGTTCAGTCTTCTGATTGTGCATCCTAAAACGAACCACAATTCAGTCGATAATAAATCCGGCAGATTCCGGTGCTTTCTCGATCATGTAACCAAAAGATAACCAAAACTCAACCGAGGAAAGTACTCGAATATTTGGTTCAGTCTTCTGTTTTCGCATTCTAAAACGAACCACAACTCAGTCAATAATAATTCTAGTAGATTTCGTTGTTCCTCCGATTATGTAATCAAAAAATAACCAAAACTCAACCGAGGAAAGTACTTGAATATTTAGTTCAGTCTCCTGATGTTGCATCCTTGAAGGAACCACAGTTCAGTCAATGATAATTCCAGTGGATTACGTTGCCTGTTCGACCATGGAACCGAAAAATAACCAAAACTGAACCGAGGAAAGTACTTGAATATTTGGTTCAGTCTTCTGATTGTGCATCCCAAAACGAACCACAATTCAGTCGATAATAAATCCGGCAGATTCCGGTGCTTTCTCGATTATGTAACCAAAAGATAACCAAAACTCGACCGAGGAAAGCACTTGAATATTTGGTTCAGTCTTCTGATTGCGCAACCTGAAACGAACCACAATTCAGTCAATAAGAATGCCGGCAGATTCCGGTGCTTTTCCGATTATGTAACCAACAGATAACCAAAACTCAACCGAGGAAAGTACTTGAATATTTGGTTCAGTCTTCTGATTGTGCATCCTAAAACGAACCACAATTCAGTCGATAATAAATCCGGCAGATTCCGGTGCTTTCTCGATCATGTAACCAAAAGATAACCAAAACTCAACCGAGGAAAGTACTCGAATATTTGGTTCAGTCTTCTGATTGTGCATCCTAAAACGAACCACATTTCAGTCAATAATAAATTCGGCAGATTCCGGTGCTTTCTCGATTATGTAACCAAAAGATAACCAAAACTCAACCGAGGAAAGTACTCGAATATTTGGTTCAGCTTTCTGATTTCGCATCCTAAAACGAACCACAATTCAGTCGATAGTAATTCTAGTGAATTCCGTTGCTTCTTCGATTATGTAACCGAAAAATAACCAAAACTCAACCGAGGAAAGTACTTGAAGATTTGGTTCAGTCTCCTGATTTTGCATCCTTGAACGAACCACAGTTCAGTCAATGATAATTCCAGTGGATTACGTTGCCTGTTCGACCATGGAACCGAAAAATAACCAAAACTAAACCGAGGAAAGTACTTGAATATTTGGTTCAGTCTTCTGATTGTGCATCCCAAAACGAACCACAATTCAGTCGATAATAAATCCGGCAGATTGCGGTGCTTTTTCGATTATGTAACCCAAAAAGAACCAGAACTCAACCAAGGAAAGTACTTGAATATTTGGTTCAGCTCTCTGATTTTGCATCCTGAAACGAACCACAATTCAGTCAATAATAATTCCAGTGGATTTCGTTGCTTGTTCGATCATGTAACCAAAAAATAACCAAAACTGAACCGAGGAAAGTGTTCGAATATCTGGTTCAGTCTTCTGATTGTGCATCCTAAAACGAACCACAATTCAGTCAATAAGAATGTCGGCGGACTACGGTGCTCTCTCGATTCTGTAACCCATAAAGAACCAGAACGCAACCGAGGAAAGTACTTGAATATTTGGTTGAACTTTCTGATTTTCCATCCTAAAACGAACCACAATTCAGTCGATAATAATCCTAGTAGATTCCTGTGCTTTTCCGATTGTGTAACCAAAAGATAACCAAAACTCAAGCGAAGAAAGTACTTGAATATTTGGTTCAGCTTTCTGATTTCGCATCCTAAAACGAACCACAACTCAGTCAATAATAATTCTAGTAGATTTCGTTGTTCCTCCGATTATGTAATCAAAAAATAACCAAAACTCAACCGAGGAAAGTACTTGAATATTTAGTTCAGTCTCCTGATGTTGCATCCTTGAAGGAACCACAGTTCAGTCAATGATAATTCCAGTGGATTACGTTGCCTGTTCGACCATGGAACCGAAAAATAACCAAAACTGAACCGAGGAAAGTACTTGAATATTTGGTTCAGTCTTCTGATTGTGCATCCCAAAACGAACCACAATTCAGTCGATAATAAATCCGGCAGATTCCGGTGCTTTCTCGATTATGTAACCAAAAGATAACCAAAACTCGACCGAGGAAAGCACTTGAATATTTGGTTCAGTCTTCTGATTGCGCAACCTGAAACGAACCACAATTCAGTCAATAAGAATGCCGGCAGATTCCGGTGCTTTTCCGATTATGTAACCAACAGATAACCAAAACTCAACCGAGGAAAGTACTTGAATATTTGGTTCAGTCTTCTGATTGTGCATCCTAAAACGAACCACAATTCAGTCGATAATAAATCCGGCAGATTCCGGTGCTTTCTCGATCATGTAACCAAAAGATAACCAAAACTCAACCGAGGAAAGTACTCGAATATTTGGTTCAGTCTTCTGATTGTGCATCCTAAAACGAACCACATTTCAGTCAATAATAATTCCGGCAGATTCCGGTGCTCTCTCGATTATGTAACCCAAAAAGAACCAGAACTCAACCGAGGAAGGTACTTGAATATTTGGTTCAGCTTTCTGATTTCGCATCCTAAAACGAACCACAATTCAGTCGATAGTAATTCTAGTGAATTCCGTTGCTTCTTCGATTATGTAACCGAAAAATAACCAAAACTCAACCGAGGAAAGTACTTGAAGATTTGGTTCAGTCTCCTGATTTTGCATCCTTGAACGAACCACAGTTCAGTCAATGATAATTCCAGTGGATTACGTTGCCTGTTCGACCATGGAACCGAAAAATAACCAAAACTAAACCGAGGAAAGTACTTGAATATTTGGTTCAGTCTTCTGATTGTGCATCCCAAAACGAACCACAATTCAGTCGATAATAAATCCGGCAGATTGCGGTGCTTTTTCGATTATGTAACCCAAAAAGAACCAGAACTCAACCAAGGAAAGTACTTGAATATTTGGTTCAGCTCTCTGATTTTGCATCCTGAAACGAACCACAATTCAGTCAATAATAATTCCAGTGGATTTCGTTGCTTGTTCGATCATGTAACCAAAAAATAACCAAAACTGAACCGAGGAAAGTGTTCGAATATCTGGTTCAGTCTTCTGATTGTGCATCCTAAAACGAACCACAATTCAGTCAATAAGAATGTCGGCGGACTACGGTGCTCTCTCGATTCTGTAACCCATAAAGAACCAGAACGCAACCGAGGAAAGTACTTGAATATTTGGTTGAACTTTCTGATTTTCCATCCTAAAACGAACCACAATTCAGTCGATAATAATCCTAGTAGATTCCTGTGCTTTTCCGATTGTGTAACCAAAAGATAACCAAAACTCAAGCGAAGAAAGTACTTGAATATTTGGTTCAGCTTTCTGATTTCGCATCCTAAAACGAACCACAATTCAGTCGATAGTAATTCTAGTAAATTCCGTTGCTTCTTCGATTATGTAACCGAGTAATAACCAAAACTCAACCGAGGAAAGTACTTGAACATTTGGTTCAGTCTCCTGATTTTGCATCCTTGAACGAACCACAGTTCAGTCAATGATAATTCCAGTGGATTACGTTGCCTGTTCGACCATGGAACCGAAAAATAACCAAAACTAAACCGAGGAAAGTACTTGAATATTTGGTTCAGTCTTCTGATTGTGCATCCCAAAACGAACCACGATTCAGTCGATAATAAATCCGGCAGATTGCGGTGCTTTCTCGATTATGTAACCAAAAGATAACCAAAACTCAACCGAGGAAAGTACTTGAATATTTGGTTCAGTCTTCTGATTGCGCAACCTGAAACGAACCACAATTCAGTCAATAAGAATGCCGGCAGATTCCGGTGCTTTTCCGATTATGTAACCAACAGATAACCAAAACTCAACCGAGGAAAGTACTCGAATATTTGGTTCAGCTTTCTGATTTCGCATCCTAAAACGAACCACAATTCAGTCGATAGTAATTCTAGTAAATTCCGTTGCTTCTTCGATTATGTAACCGAAAAATAACCAAAACTCAACCGAGGAAAGTACTTGAAGATTTGGTTCAGTCTCCTGATTTTGCATCCTTGAACGAACCACAGTTCAGTCAATGATAATTCCAGTGGATTACGTTGCCTGTTCGACCATGGAACCGAAAAATAACCAAAACTAAACCGAGGAAAGTACTTGAATATTTGGTTCAGTCTTCTGATTGTGCATCCCAAAACGAACCACGATTCAGTCGATAATAAATCCGGCAGATTGCGGTGCTTTCTCGATTATGTAACCAAAAGATAACCAAAACTCAACCGAGGAAAGTACTTGAATATTTGGTTCAGCTTTCTGATTTTGCATCCTAAAACGAACCACAATTCAGTCGATAGTAATTCTAGTAGATTCCGTTGCTTCTTCGATTATGTAACCGAAAAATAACCGAAACTCAACCGAGGAAAGTACTTGAATATTTAGTTCAGTCTCCTGATTTTGCATCCTTGAAGGAACCACAGTTCAGTCAATAATAAATTCGGCAGATTCCGGTGCTTTCTCGATTATGTAACCAAAAGATAACCAAAACTCAACCGAGGAAAGTACTTGAATATTTGGTTCAGTCTTCTGATTGTGCATCCTAAAACGAACCACAATTCAGTCGATAATAAATCCGGCAGATTCCGGTGCTTTCTCGATCATGTAACCAAAAGATAACCAAAACTCAACCGAGGAAAGTACTCGAATATTTGGTTCAGTCTTCTGTTTTCGCATTCTAAAACGAACCACAACTCAGTCAATAATAATTCTAGTAGATTTCGTTGTTCCTCCGATTATGTAATCAAAAAATAACCAAAACTCAACCGAGGAAAGTACTTGAATATTTAGTTCAGTCTCCTGATGTTGCATCCTTGAAGGAACCACAGTTCAGTCAATGATAATTCCAGTGGATTACGTTGCCTGTTCGACCATGGAACCGAAAAATAACCAAAACTGAACCGAGGAAAGTACTCGAATATTTGGTTCAGTCTTCTGATTGTGCATCCCAAAACGAACCACAATTCAGTCGATAATAAATCCGGCAGATTCCGGTGCTTTCTCGATTATGTAACCAAAAGATAACCAAAACTCGACCGAGGAAAGCACTTGAATATTTGGTTCAGTCTTCTGATTGCGCAACCTGAAACGAACCACAATTCAGTCAATAAGAATGCCGGCAGATTCCGGTGCTTTTCCGATTATGTAACCAACAGATAACCAAAACTCAACCGAGGAAAGTACTTGAATATTTGGTTCAGTCTTCTGATTGTGCATCCTAAAACGAACCACAATTCAGTCGATAATAAATCCGGCAGATTCCGGTGCTTTCTCGATCATGTAACCAAAAGATAACCAAAACTCAACCGAGGAAAGTACTCGAATATTTGGTTCAGTCTTCTGATTGTGCATCCTAAAACGAACCACATTTCAGTCAATAATAAATTCGGCAGATTCCGGTGCTTTCTCGATTATGTAACCAAAAGATAACCAAAACTCAACCGAGGAAAGTACTCGAATATTTGGTTCAGTCTTCTGATTGTGCATCCTAAAACGAACCACAATTCAGTCAATAATAAATCCGGCAGATTCCGGTGCTTTCTCGATTATGTAACCAAAAGATAACCAAAACTCAACCGAAGAAAGTACTCGAATATTTGGTTCAGTCTTCTGATTCCGCGAACTGAAACGAACCACAATTCAGTCAATAATAATGCCGGCAGATTCCGGTGCTTTTCCGATTATGTAACCAACAGATAACCAAAACTGAACCGAAGAAAGTACTTGAATATTTGGGTCAGCTTTCTGATTTTGTCTCCTAAAACGAACAACGATTCAGTCAATAATAATTCAGTGGATTTCGTAGCTTGTTCGATCATGTAACCAAAAAATAACCAAAACTCAACCGAGGAAAGTACTTGAATATTTGGTTCAGTCTTCTGATTGTGCATCCTAAAACGAAACACAATTCAGTCGATAATAAATCCGGCAGATTCCGGTGCTTTCTTGATTATGTAACCAAAAGATAACCGAAACTCAACCGAGCGAAGAATGTTAATATTTGGTTCAGTCTTCTGTTTTCGCATTCTAAAACGAACCACAACTCAGTCAATAATAATTCTAGTAGATTTCGTTGTTCCTCCGATTATGTAATCAAAAAATAACCAAAACTCAACCGAGGAAAGTACTTGAATATTTGGTTCAGTCTTCTGATTGTGCATCCTAAAACGAACCACAATTCAGTCGATAATAAATCCGGCAGATTCCGGTGCTTTCTCGATCATGTAACCAAAAGATAACCAAAACTCAACCGAGGAAAGTACTTGAATATTTGGTTCAGTCTTCTGATTGCGCAACCTGAAACGAACCACAATTCAGTCAATAAGAATGCCGGCAGATTCCGGTGCTTTTCCGATTATGTAACCAACAGATAACCAAAACTCAACCGAGGAAAGTACTCGAATATTTGGTTCAGCTTTCTGATTTCGCATCCTAAAACGAACCACAATTCAGTCGATAGTAATTCTAGTAAATTCCGTTGCTTCTTCGATTATGTAACCGAAAAATAACCAAAACTCAACCGAGGAAAGTACTTGAACATTTGGTTCAGTCTCCTGATTTTGCATCCTTGAACGAACCACAGTTCAGTCAATGATAATTCCAGTGGATTACGTTGCCTGTTCGACCATGGAACCGAAAAATAACCAAAACTAAACCGAGGAAAGTACTTGAATATTTGGTTCAGTCTTCTGATTGTGCATCCCAAAACGAACCACGATTCAGTCGATAATAAATCCGGCAGATTGCGGTGCTTTCTCGATTATGTAACCAAAAGATAACCAAAACTCAACCGAGGAAAGTACTTGAATATTTGGTTCAGCTTTCTGATTTCGCATCCTAAAACGAACCACAATTCAGTCGATAGTAATTCTAGTAAATTCCGTTGCTTCTTCGATTATGTAACCGAAAAATAACCAAAACTCAACCGAGGAAAGTACTTGAATATTTGGTTCAGTCTTCTGATTGTGCATCCTAAAACGAACCACAATTCAGTCGATAATAAATCCGGCAGATTCCGGTGCTTTCTCGATCATGTAACCAAAAGATAACCAAAACTCAACCGAGGAAAGTACTCGAATATTTGGTTCAGTCTTCTGTTTTCGCATTCTAAAACGAACCACAACTCAGTCAATAATAATTCTAGTAGATTTCGTTGTTCCTCCGATTATGTAATCAAAAAATAACCAAAACTCAACCGAGGAAAGTACTTGAATATTTGGTTCAGTCTTCTGATTGTGCATCCTAAAACGAACCACAATTCAGTCGATAATAAATCCGGCAGATTCCGGTGCTTTCTCGATCATGTAACCAAAAGATAACCAAAACTCAACCGAGGAAAGTACTTGAATATTTGGTTCAGTCTTCTGATTGCGCAACCTGAAACGAACCACAATTCAGTCAATAAGAATGCCGGCAGATTCCGGTGCTTTTCCGATTATGTAACCAACAGATAACCAAAACTCAACCGAGGAAAGTACTCGAATATTTGGTTCAGCTTTCTGATTTCGCATCCTAAAACGAACCACAATTCAGTCGATAGTAATTCTAGTAAATTCCGTTGCTTCTTCGATTATGTAACCGAAAAATAACCAAAACTCAACCGAGGAAAGTACTTGAAGATTTGGTTCAGTCTCCTGATTTTGCATCCTTGAACGAACCACTGTTCAGTCAATGATAATTCCAGTGGATTACGTTGCCTGTTCGACCATGGAACCGAAAAATAACCAAAACTGAACCGAGGAAAGTACTTGAATATTTGGTTCAGTCTTCTGATTGTGCATCCCAAAACGAACCACAATTCAGTCGATAATAAATCCGGCAGATTCCGGTGCTTTCTCGATTATGTAATCAAAAGATAACCAAAACTCGACCGAGGAAAGTACTTGAATATTTGGTTCAGTCTTCTGATTGCGCAACCTGAAACGAACCACAATTCAGTCAATAAGAATGCCGGCAGATTCCGGTGCTTTTCCGATTATGTAACCAACAGATAACCAAAACTCAACCGAGGAAAGGACTTGAATATTTGGTTCAGTCTTCTGATTGTGCATCCTAAAACGAACCACAATTCAGTCGATAATAAATCCGGCAGATTCCGGTGCTTTCTCGATCATGTAACCAAAAGATAACCAAAACTCAACCGAGGAAAGTACTTGAATATTTGGTTCAGTCTTCCGATTTCGCAACCTGAAACGAACCACAATTCAGTCAATAAGAATGCCGGCAGATTCCGGTGCTTTTCCGATTATGTAACCAACAGATAACCAAAACTCAACCAAGGAAAGTACTTTAATATTTGGGTCAGCTTTCTGATTTTGTCTCCCAAAAAGAACAACAATGCAGTCAAAAATAATTCCAGTGCATTTCGTTGCCTGTTCGATCATGTAACCGAGAAATAACCAGAACTGAACCGAGGAAAGTACCGGAATATTCGGTCCAGTCTTCTGATTGTTCATCGTAAAACGAACCACAATTCAGTCAATAATAATTCCAGCAGATTCCGGTGCTTTTTCGATTATGTAACCCAAAAAGAAGCAAAACTCAACCGAGGGAAGTTCTTGAATATTTGGTTCAGTCTTCTGATTTCGCATCCTAAAACGAACCACAACTCAGTCAATAATAATTGTAGTAGATTTTGTTGGTGTTTCGATTATGTAACCGAAGAATAATCAAAACTCAACCGAGGAAAGTACTCGAATATTTGGTTCAGTCTTCTGATTTTGCATCCTCAAACGAACCACAATTCAGTCAATAATAATTCCAGTGGATTTCGTTGCCTGTTCGATCATGGAACCAAAAAATAACCAAAACTGAACCGAGGAAAGTTCTTGAATATTCGGTTCAGTCTTCTGATTTCGCATCCTAAAACGAACCACAATTCAGTCAATAATAATTCCAGTGGATTCCGGTGCTTTTTCGATTATGTAACCCAAAAAGAACCAAAACTCAACCGAGGGAAGTTCTTGAATATTTGGTTCAGTCTTCTGATTTTGCATCCTAAAACGAACCACAATTCAGTCAATAATAATTCCAGTGGATTTCGTTGCCTGTTCGATCATGGAACCAAAAAATAACCAAAACTGAACCGAGGAAAGTTCTTGAATATTTGGTTCAGTCTTCTGATTTCGCATCCTAAAACGAACCACAACTCAGTCTATAATAATTGTAGTAGATTTTGTTGCTTTTTCGATTATGTAACCGAAGAATAATCAAAACTCAACCGAGGAAAGTACTTGAATATTTGGTTCAGTCTTCTGATTTCGCATTCTTAAACGAACCACAATTCAGTCAATAATAATCTCAGTGGATTTCGTTGCCTGTTCGATCATGGAACCAAAAAATAACCAAAACTGAACCGAGGAAAGTTCTTGAATATTTGGTTCAGTCTTCTGATTTCGCATCCTAAAACGAACCACAACTCAGTCTATAATAATTGTAGTAGATTTTGTTGCTTTTTCGATTATGTAACCGAAGAATAATCAAAACTCAACCGAGGAAAGTACTTGAATATTTGGTTCAGTCTTCTGATTTCGCATTCTTAAACGAACCACAACTCAGTCAATAATAATTCTAGTAGATTTCGTTGCTTCTTCGATTATGTAACCGAAAAATAACCAAAACTCAACCGAGGAAAGTACTTGAATATTTGGTTCAGTCTTCTGATTGTGCATCCTAAAACGAACCACAATTCAGTCAATAATAATTCCGGCAGATTCCGGTGCTTTTCCGATTGTGTAACCAAAAGATAACCAAGACTCAACCGAGGAAAGTACTCGAATATTTGGTTCAGTCTTCTGATTTTGCATCCTAATACGAACCACAATTCAGTCAATAATAATTCTAGTAGATTCCGGTGCTTTTCCGATTGTGTAACCAAAAGATAACCAAAACTGAACCGAGGAAAGTACTCGAATATCTGGTTCAGTCTTCTGATTGTGCATCCTAAAACGAACCACAATTCAGTCAATAATAATTCCGGCAGATTCCGGTCCTTTTTAGATTATGTAACCAAAAGATAACCAAAACTCAACCGAGGCAAGTACTTGAATATTCGGTTCAGTCTTCTGATTTTGCACCCCCAAACGAACCACAATTCAGTCAATAATAATTCCGGTAGATTCCGTTGCTTTTCCGATTATGTCACCGAAAAATAACCAACACTCAACCAAGGTGAATCTTTACGCATTTGGTTATTTTTCTACTCTGTAATAGAAAAGAACCAAAATTTAGTAGACGACATGTTGTGGAAATTCGGTTCATTCCCTACATTCGCAACCTTCAAATGACCAATCCCTGCGCAACGAATTTGCTGATCGAATTGGTCCGTCTTTGTTCGCTTTTTGTTCATAAACACGCCCCAAACTGACCAATTGTTTTGGTTTTTTTTCGGTCATCCTAGATCCGCTAGGGAAGCATCTTTGTCACGTCACGAAGGACGCCATTTTGTTCCCAACAATACTGCAATTATATATCCACGAAGTTCATCTAAGAATCATTAATTGAAGCCTGTCTGGGACTTACGAGATACTAAAAACGTTGTTTCTTCACGATTTTGGTGAAAAAACGCATATGTCACATGTTTTGGGCCACCATTTCGGATTTGATGGCTAACAAAAAATTTTGTCTATTCGACTTTTGAAAGTAGGATCTAAGACTTTCCATTCAAGCCCTTGTAGACCCCAATCAGGCCCATGTAGCAAGTTCTATAATCGTTTTAGTAAAAAAAAAGGTGTAGGTCACGTGGTTTAGGCAGCCATATTGGATTTAGAATGCGGATCCACTATATATGCCACTCGGCATTAAAAACTAGAGGAGACCTTTCTTTCGATCACCCATAGGGGTCGGTGCCGAATCAACGAAAAACCAAATCAACGAAAAAAAATTTACTAGCAGTATGAATGATCATTCCATGAACAACAAAATCATGAATTGATAAACTCCGTTATGTTACCTCAATCCAATATTCTTTTAATTTTCCATTCGCCATGATAGAAGCTTATTCTGTGACGATCTCGTGAAACGGATGAGCTATGCTATAATACGTTCGTTCTTCCGTTTTGTATTCATCGTCCTCAACTTCAGCTTTATGTAGTGTTTTCTTAACTTTCTCTTCTTCTTGGTGACCAGATGATTTTTCTTTATGTTAACCTATTCACTGCACCCGTTTATTACAGTAGATACGTAATTCATCATTCTAATAAACTTATTAATGATCTTCCTAATCGATCGGTACAATCAAACTGTCTCAAACGTCTGTAGAGAACGAAAATCGGTTTCTTGTTATCATAAACATAACCATACCATAATCATAAACATAAGAAAGGGAAATTAAGTTTACCGTGGGGTTGTGTTAGCAAATCAATGTTTCTTACTTTTCGTTTAATTTAATCGATGATTTATGACTTATTTCATTTCGTACTGCAACAAAATGACAACTTCATACTGCTAGTGAATTTTTTTTCGTTGATTCGGCACCGACCCATCCATAGAGCTTGATTGAATCAAACCAATTTTGGAGAAGGCAGGTCATCCGTTTACAAAGAATGCCTCATATATACATAGAGGGTGGGGCATTCAAAGTGTCGCGGGCGTTGTTTCCAAAAATAAAGTGAGATACGAGAAAATTTTTCGGACAAAAGTTGTAGGGTACCGAGGGGGACATCCGATGGTGGCCTTGGCTTTGACCTCAAATCTCATCTTCAAGGGCATTCTGAGATCAACTCTTGTTTTTTAAATAGCATCTCATATTTTTTACTGCAGATTTGGATTCTAGGTCAAAAACCAAGAAACTTTTGTCTGGACCATTTTCCTGAAATCCGCAAAAATGGCGCTCTAATCGATATTGTTCCATTTTGAATCTGACATTCGAATAACTCGAAAACGAAGGGTCTTGCAAAAGAATGTTTCGTACAAAAGTTGTCAATACACAACACATTTCAATCGTCTAAATTACCACCATTCAGAGCTCACGCGATGTAACCCTTCGTACCCTTCGTGATTAAACACAATATTGTGATTTTTTCTCCACTTTTTATACAAATCGTATATACGTACGGATACTTTTGCAATTATCTTTTCCTTGTGTATCGTTCCCAACTTGTGGTACCCATTGAACCCCACAAAACTGTAATAGACCCGGGGAAACGATTGGTTCCCCGATTGGACCCCCTACGAAATACTGACCATCCCCCTGTTCCCAACACTCACCCCACCAAGACTCCGAATTTGGTTGACTATATAGAATTGGTGAGATTGATACATGTTTTGCTTGCATCCGATTTATTTCAAAGGTGGTCATAGTTTTCCGGAGATATCCATAAACATTCAGAAAAACTCTCCCCCCTAGGGAATTTTTACAAATTCAGTGGGAGGTTTTGAACTGTTTGAGAATGAACATTGAATTTGTTTCATAAATTCCAAATTTTCGTCTCACATAGAAACTTCGCGTCCGAGTGGTAGTGAGAATAATTTCGGTTTTGTTTGGTGGTTACGTCAATACTCTCCGACGTCAGCTACTCGCTCGATCCAAAAGGAAGCGATGAACAAAATGAAATTTTTTCTTCCTTTTTTGAAACAAAGGTTCGGAAATTCCTTTTCCGGCGGAAAATAATTTCGCGAAATAATCGAGTTTTATTAGTAAAGAAAATAGCAAAGTTCTGTTCTGGTTGTCTTCTATTCTTCGGTTGTAACATAAAAATTCTTTCTGAGTGAAATTTGAGAATCGTTAATCGATTTCGTGTAGGTTTCGGAGATTGGAATTTTTTTCATTTTTTTGTTTGGGGAAATTGGAACTCGGATACCGGAGCATATGGATTTTTTTCCTTTCCTTTCTCGGATTTTGAGCGGGGATGGACACTTCCGAACTCTCCCTAGAGGAAATTATGAGCCGACTTCGCGGTTTTGGCCTTTCCACGGAGGGGGAAGAGAGGGAATTGCGTGAGCGGTTACAAGCTCACGTGAATCCTATTATCGACCCTCCTGCCACCACTCAATCCACCCTCTCAGACACCTTACCCAGAATTTCAGGACTCTTCGGAAATTCCAATGACCCCCTCGATAATCGACCCCCATCTCGCAATTCATCATACGCGGAAAACCCCAATGATCATTCATGTATCAAAACCCTTGCCCCGGGAAAATTAGTGACTCTCCTAGTGGGCCATTCCTCAAACATCTCAACCATACCCTAGTTTCAAAAATACCCTATAAGGAATTTTTTCTCAATTCTCGGAAAATTTTTATTCTGACATTTTTTTGCTGTAACTACACTCAATGTTTTATTTCTTTCATATTGGAACTGTCGAAGGCCACAAAATATATTTTTTTCATTGAAATCAGCTGAGGCGTTCTGAGAAAAAACGGTTTTTTCTGCTTTTTTATCTTGTTTGAGTACGTTGCACCCCCTCAATCACTTTGAAACTCAAGGATGATCTACAGGGGGACATCACGTTTTTTGTGAGAAAAATGTTGATCGAAATTCAAACATAACCTATAAAAAAAATTTGTTCTCATTTTCCGGGAACTTCTTTCAGCATTTTTCCGCGATGAATATCCTTGATGTTTCTGCTTCAGATTAAAGCTATCGAACAACACAACATATACCTTCTTCTTCCAGATTGGCCAAGCCGTTTTGGAGAGAAACGGTTTTTTCGGCTTTTTTATGTTCTCTAAGTACGTTCTACCCCCTCAATCGCTTTGAAACTCGAAAATGTTTTATAGGGGGTATTCTGTGGAAAAATGGTGATTGAAAATCAAACATAACCTACAAAACATCTTTTTCTCAGTGTTCTGGATTTCTTTTCTGCATTTCTCCGCAACGGATATCTTGAATGTTTTGGTCTCATACTGAACCTATCGATAGCCATGTCATATATTTACCCCGTTGACATCAGCCCAACCGTTTTTGAGAAAAACGGATTTTTCGTTTTTTTCTAAATCCTCATAACTCCCGTTGAACTGATTCTTACGGGTTGAGGTTCCGGGGAAATCAATGTAACAATGTCAACTCACTGTGAGAATATCGATCGTTTAGGGCTAGGGGCGATTTTCACATGCTTATCCTGCCAGGCCCTTTCCCAAAGTATTCTGTATTTTGTATTCCGAATACATTTTTCTGAGTATTCTGTCGAATTCTCATATATTTGGAGGATCAAATATCAAAAATTTTGGAGGAAACACTCCAAATATGGAATGCCAAAAGAAATATATCGATACCCATGTTCTCATACGTCGTATCCCACCAAATTTGAGAAATCCATTTTTTTCATAGATGATATTATAGACATCCTGTGCACCTGTTGACACCATTCCCTGAAAAATTCCCTAAAAGTTGAATACCACGTATTAGAACGTGAGTATCGATATTCTTAATGTAAGATATTCAACATTGGTTTTTATTCCAGTATAAGACTCAAATTAGATCCAGTCGAATTTAACTCCAAATAGTAACTCAGTCTCGCTGCAGTGTTGTCAGGCAAGCTTGTGACGAGCCCTAACAGCACACTTCTTCGCATCTCCGTGGTCTCCACGTAGAAACCACCTATCTCCGTGGAGACCACGGAGATGCGACGAAGTGTGCTGTTAGGGAGGTTGACATGAGCCTCTTAGTTGACACGCGACAAGGGTACAAGCTCACAAAACTCTTGCAGCAAAGTTTCAGCAACCTCACACCGACAAGGCTGGTCATGAAAAGTCCAAAACAATCGAATATCAAGTCTGACAAGCTTACATGTTATCTGAGAATAGATTTCTTCAACGAGACTCGAATCTCATAATGGCTCTCCTGATACTGGGTGATTCAAAGTTGCCGTACACTTTTCTGAGAGCAGATTCTTGATGGAATTCTGAAAAGATTTGGAGATTCCGGAGATAAGAGCATTTTTTCATTTTTTGAAAAATCCAAATACCTCGGAAGTACCATATTTATGACTTTTGAATCCAACACCATTCACTAAGATCATGGGGTATCCCTGCAAAAAAAAAAAATCTCAATTAGCTTCCTTTGTTGTGGGGTTATAGGGGTTTGAAATTTTTTGCATTCCAGTCAATCGGAATCCAATAACTTCAAATCACTATAACTCCACAACGAAGAAAGCTAAATGAGATCTATCCTCTTCCAGGGAAGGGATACCCCGTGATCTGACTTGGAGAATGGTGTTGGATTCAAAAGTCAGAAATATGGTATTTGGATTTTTCAAAGAATTAAAAAATGTTCATATCTCCGGATCTAAGGATCTGATCTCAATATTCCGGACCAGAATCTTTTCAGAATTTCGTCAAGAATCTGCTCTCAGAAAAGTGTACGGCAATTTTGAATCACCCAGTATATCAACTTGTTTCTATGTAGTGAATTGGAATGAAAGCATGATACACCAGAGTGCTCTCAATGTAATCCTCCTTATGATTATCCAAATCCAATATTTGAATTTTAATGAAGTCGAATTCCTCCCGCCAGCATTGAAGATGATCAATTTGTTATGTCACTTGACCTCAGTAACTTCGGTGTTTCAGAAATCCTTTCGCCACAATTATAATTATATGTTGATTAGAAATGCTATTGTTGTCTGGAGAACATCATTCCTCAAACGAGTTACTTTTTAATATATAATATTCCGTTATAATCGAATGAATAGGTTAACCTCCTGAAATAATGTGAATTCAGGGTGAAATCAGGAGCAAATTCTCGATACATTCTTTATCAAAGCCTAATTTGGCCCCACTTTATGATAGGGATCCTTTAATGAGGGATCGGACAATCAACTGCTGATTACGGATTGGTCGGCCGCCATTAGTGGGATAGGTACTGATATTTATGAAAATATTCAAGATACATATTTAAAGTCAGCTTATTCATGTATAATACTTACAATTAAGTGAATCTGAAACATTCTCCGAACAAAGCATGTAAATACATTTGAGAAAAATGATTTCAATAAAATAACATACACTATGCATGCTTAACTAAACTATAGGAAAAACCGGAAGTATCCCACTAATGGCGACTGATTGTCCGATCCCTCATTAAAGGATCCCTACTTTATGATCATCTGGACCTGATCGACGCCCAACTTCATTTCTTACATGGTTCGTTATGGATAATTTTTGATAGGATCATATATTTCCCCCAGGATAGGGTTTTCGGTTTTATGGTTTCTGAGGTTGTTCATTTGAAATACAGTAGGCATTCGATTTTCTTCCGTCTGACCTCTTTTCCCAGTTCTCTTTCTTTTCATCAGTTGGAAAAAGAGGCGAGGTGGAAGAAAGTCGAACACCCACTGTACCGTTTTTCTTTGATTTTTTACGTAATCGAAGATACTAGTTCGTTCAATTTTTGTTGAGATTGGATAAAAGTTTTGGACTGTCCGGGTGAAATGAGAATCTGATATTCAGTGTTCTGTGGTGTGAGATAATCCACTCAAATCAAGTCGAATAGGATTTGGTCACCGTGGTAAAAAAAAACCGAATAGAAACCAGATAAAGATCGGATAAAAACCGGACTGGGACCCAAACGGAATGTTGTTCGGGTGCATACGATTTTTATACGAGGGAAATTTTTTCGTCTCTATCTGTGTGGAGTACCGGGACTGCAATGTGGAGAACGGACATTCATCCGGGTCTATTCGGATTCTATCTGGGAAAATTTTCGGGGTTAGGTTTTGTATACCGGTTTGTCTGAGCGCTATCTGGGGACCGCAGAGCGTGGAATGGACATGTATCCGGGTTCACCCGGGAGTAATACGAGGATGAATCACCAAAATGCTACTACAAGTCCGAATCGGTATTCAATCCGTGTTTATTCGAGTCCTTTTTGAGAAAATTTTTAGATAGTAACCTTCCTATACGGGTTCATCCGGGTCGTACCCAGGATCGGTGAAGTGTTGAATGAATATGTATGCGAGTTTATTCGGGAGTGATACAGGAATTAGTCACCAAAATGTTTTCACCAATCACAATTGGTATTCACTTCAGATTTATCTGGGTTCTATCTGGGAAAGTTGAGAATTCTACGGGATGGATATAGTAAATGACTCTGTAAGTGCCTCGTCGCCGTCTCATAAATCCGCTGATGTGATGTAAGCTTTGGATCACGTATGGACCCGGATAAACTCCCGATCATTATCCAGGTTCTATCCAGATTTCCAATTTGAATTCAAAAGGAGAATTCAAAACGGGACACGGATGGTCTCAGACGAGATCAGGACACAAAAACCGGATAAGCACCATATACAACCGGATAAGATTCCGCAGTTTATCCGGGTTCCATTCGGTTTTTCAAGCAAAGTGGAACATTATCTAGGTTTTGAAAAGATTTGGTATGATTCAATAAGTTTTTCAGTGAATAAGCTCATTGAATCTAACCAAATCTAATTTGAAACTTCTGAATTGGCTTCGACTAGAACGTTGTACAAGATCTCATCAAATTTAGCAAGGTGCAATAGATTTCTTTCAATAGGGGCAGTTTTAGTTTTCAACCTCCAATACATCAATCAAGGTGGTGTTGTCGATGTAACTTAGGGGCCACAGAGAATTGAAAAACGGCTAAAATTTTGCTACGTAGCACTTGAATAACTAAGCAATAATTAAAAATTTGGAAATATGTTTTGGGCTTTGGATCTATATTTAGAGCCGGATCCTAGTTGTGCACTTCATTGATATATGTATTTTAAATACTCCATACCCCCTCAAGGGCTATGGAGTCCTTCAAGAAATGGGCAGAGTTTTGCTACGTATTTTCTGATCAACTAAGCAATAAATACAAAACTCAAATCCACAATGATGGAGTACATTACTAAAATTAAGCTTTGAATATGAAATTGGAACTACAAATGATTTTTCAAAACCATGCACACGATCATGAACATATTAACCTACAAATGTCAATCATTCTCACAATTTATTTCCTCATGTTTGGAAATATGTTTTGGGCTTTGGATCTATATCTAGAGCCGGATCCTAGTTGTGCATTTCATTGGTATATGTATTTTAAACAAGAGGAAATAAATTGTGAGAATGATTGACATTTGTAGGTCAATATGTTCATGATCGTGTGCATGGTTTTGAAAAATCATTTGTAGTCCCAATTTCATATTCAAAGCTAAATTTTAGTAATGTACTCTATCATTGTGGATTTGAGTTTTGTATTTATTGCTTAGTTGATCAGAAAATACGTAGCAAAACTCTGCCCATTTCTTGAAGGACTCCATAGCCCTTGAGGCTATGTTTATCATTTTTCACAAGTTTCTGAAGCCTCAAACCGAATGAGAACATTGAAGTTATGTATGGTTCTCTATACAGCAGGTTTACAGACAATGAATTGAAGAAAGATAACTGAGGTAGGTACAATGGAAGTCGATCAATTTTATATAATCTATAAAATAATGGTGTTCCAGAAAACGAACGTATTCCATGATTATTATGATAATATGATGATAAAACTTTATTATTTAAGTTCATTACAATGTATTCAGATAATGCGGCATCACAAACTGAGCGTTAGTTTCATCACGCAGAGATAATAATCCCATCTGTCAACATTCAGCTTGAATTCGAGGCTGTACCCTAGGATTTGCCGAGCGTACTACATGAACAGTACATGTTTGTCTATTATCTATCACTGCACCATGACAGTTCGATGGATCCCCTTCACAAAGATTGTTACCGTACTTCAAGGAGATTTCGTAAAATACTCCACCAATCACTCTAGAAGTTACGTTCGTGATGTCAGTGTTCTTCTTGATGACATCCATATCACGTTCATTCACAATTTGCTTCATACCTTCCGCGGCCCAGTTGAGGAACCTTGGATCAGATTTGTCAACTTGATGTTCGCCCCCAGGTTTCTGAAGAGAAAAATTTCGATTATCGAAAAATATTCATGAATCCAATTGACATATGAACCACCAAGGACGCCCAGTAAAGTGGGTCGAAAGGAAATTCGGAAATCGACAACGGAAAAATTCCTTTTTGGCACCACAAATGGAATGCAAAAAAATTTTTTAATCGGATAATATCTCCCGGTCGCGCATCGGGTTTGAAAATTTGAGATTCTCACTAGAACACACAATCTCTCCAGTTTCTTCAATAGTTATTGCCATGTTTCAAGAAATAATTTCTAGACCCTGAATATGAAGGGTAGTGATATTGAATATATTTTTAGTCATTCTCACTTTCCTCCCTATTGGTGGAGATGGAGGTAGAAGAACAATATTTCAGCGTATTTTTCTATTCCCGTGGCACAGTTGATACATGTTTGTGCACTAGAAGTGTACAGCTCTCGCGCCTGTTCCATCAAGAAAATCTACAATCCAAAACTGCCCACGTCAAGGTGATCGCACTTCGAATTTCTCCGCCATTGTACCCAACCGACCAACCATTCAAATGAGCCGCTTCACTTTACAATGGGACTCGTCAAATTTCGGCACTGCTCCTTTGGATTTCAAAATGGATCGAATGAGTCCATCGCTCTTCTCAATCCCAACTACTTGGCAAGCTCATCTTTCCATTGTTAGGGTGTGACAGGGAAAGATGTTAACATCCCATTCCAAAACTTCCCCGCTCTTGAACAACGCAATAATGTGTTCATCTGAGACTGAACGTGAAAGTGGGGATGATGCTCGTTCCCCTGTATCCCAATCGAATATTCTGAATAGCAGTTTAGCTCTGCAACTTCGAAGCATTTTACAACCAATTTCTTCTCCGACAGTCTAGGAGCACTTGGCTCTTGCTTCCAAAATTCGCGTAAGAGCAAGGTTTCTTGTATTTCTTCTCTTATCCATTGATAATGAGTGAAAAGTTTTCTGGGTGTGAGGAGTAGGCATTTTTCCGCATAACTGGGTGAATAATCCCGCTGAGAATCTCTGGCAACTGACTTGAAGTTTCAATTACGATAGACAGATGTTTCGGACTGTCCAAAATAAAACTTAGTTTCTTCATCACAAACTACACTGGCACGTCGCACGGGAGTATTAAGGCAATAATTTGCCTCGAAGGTGAAGATACATCAGGAGTGGGAATGTATAACCTCAGTTCATCCATTGTAGTGGTTAACAGTCGCAAATAGGAATCATTATTGAAAACACTGGAAAACTTGTGCGGTTTGGTAAAAGTCTCGAATTTTCAAAAGCAGTGCATGGTTGAAAGATATTGTATGATTTAGGAAATTTATTTTGCGTTGAACTGGGGTACCGAAAGACAACTTTTCCCCACTATTACGGTGACGACTTCGAAAGTTCTTCCTTCAGTCCACTCTAATAGATAGCCCTAGAGTATTACCAATATGAATATCTCTTCTGATTCACCGCATATTAAGGGGATGCTAGCGGTGTGAAAGCAGCCGAATCGTTTATGACAAGCTACGTGGAATGTTCAAATTTCATCAAAATATCGTTCTGCACAGCACTTTTCTGGTTCACGTAGAAGTGCTGTACAGAATTATATTTTTATTGAATTGAAGCGTTTGTCCGTAGTTTGTCATGAACGATTCGGCCGCTGCCAAACTGCTAGTATCACCTTGAGATATATTCACGGAAAACAAGAATTATTTTTCCCTGAGAATAGTCCGGAAGCGTAAAAGTACTCCCAGATTACCCATCATTGTATATCCGTTACTAGAGCATATTGATCAATTTTGTACGTGCATTCACATGAGTAGGAATCAGAACATGTACAATTGAGCTCACAATGCCATAAAACTCAGTTGGAGCCGGGCTAATGATTTTTATCAAAATAATATTCAAAAAAATTAAGAAGTTGATTCACTTACCGGAACAGCAAAAACATTCCTGAACAGCACAATGCACAATATCGTTAAAGTTTTCATTTTTCATCCAAAAAAGTCGATGTTCAACGAAGGACAACTCAATGATGCAAACTAACGATACTTCAATCACATCGAAGCTTTTAGAGCTGAATTTAATCAATTTTGTCATTCTTATTGTCCAACATATGAAATATTCTGTCGGAAATTATGCTAATTATCGTTATGAACATTGTGAAACTCATTCGATGTGATGAGCAAACAGTACGTCAAAGATCGAATAAACATATATTCTAACAACGCACAAAACATGATAATCTGACTATAAACGCATACGTCATAATAAGAACGATTCAATTTGAACAACTGTACCAATTAGATTTCAAAAGTTTGAGAGGTTTAATCGTCTGAGAAGTATAGTTTGTGAACAATTCGTTCAAAAAATATCACTGTTTGAATGATTTGTGTTAAATTTTATGTACCAGATTTGGAAGTTCTGTTCATATAAATTTGTACATTGAATTTGAACATCTGGATGTCTATTGTATTGTCTGTCAATGTAGTGAAGTTAGATACGTATGCAGTTAATGAAATTAATACGAAAATATACGATGAGGGTTATGAAATTTACATGAAAACATTCCTCCCAAGCAGCAACAGAATTTCAAAGTATATACGAAACAGAAACGTTTGTAGAATGTACGAATGAAATCAGAAAAATATATAACCCCCCAAAAAACTTCAAAAAAGTAAAAAAAAACAACGCCAAGTACATGAAAAAGAATTACAAAAGTATTTTAGTTTATTAATTTTGTTGATAAACTTTATTTTCCTTTCTCATATTATGTGATTAACCAAAAAAAATATCAGAGGAAAAAAAAAGATCTGAAATCACTATCAAGTACCAAGTACACTTGACTGCATGAATGCTGCTTGAATATATCAATTAATATGTTGAATAAATACCATGAGTCAACAATACATAGATAACACCGATTTGCCATTACCAAATCAATCTAAAGAAAACAGTCAATACAAATTCTTTTTCAATCATGACAATTTACCATCATCGGACACTTGGCGTGGCCGATAAATGCTTTGGTTTGATACAGATGTGTTCTAAATTGCTAGGTTCAAGCAAACCTCGGATAGTCAAAAACCTAAAGAGTTTTTAAAACTGTTTTAATTTTATGAAAATAAATAAACTCCATACTTTAATGAGAAGAGTTTATTAAATCCGAAATTTTGTATCGGCGTGTGATAATAATTCTTAACCTTTAATCAAAGGAAAAATAATCTCTCACTCTCTCACAAATTTGTTTGGGTTGTATTGACATTCCAATGCAACACGTGTCTTTGGATCACAGCTGATCGCGTTCAGGTTATGTTCCGAAATTGTGATATCGATTGATACAACTGAGAGTTGTAACGTGAGCGTAAAATCTTGCACATTTTTCATTTTCAAACATATGACTGAAAGAATCTGATGAATCCATGATAATTGAAAGAAGTTGATATGTGAAAATCATAATATCTCAACTCTTTTATAACAGACATTTCAAATTCAATAAATAATTGAAAGTACAGAATATACTCAATACGAGTATTTTAAATTCAATCTATCGATCATATTTCTTTCAATTCCCATGTGCATGCTACTAACGGAACAAATTGTCCTCTAATCCTTTTGTATTTCAAACCTTTGCTAACGTGCTACCGCATGCAGTAATAAAACCTTATACCTCTTAACCTGAATACAGAATTTCTTTTCCTATGCAAACAGCTAATTACCACGTGTATTTACGTAGGAGCTGTCAAATAAACTTCTTTATCGAATTCTCAGTTGTAAAGAAGTAATCTCCACGATAGGAAAACCCATTGAAACTTCAATTTTCACAACCAAGATGTGATTCATTGTATACCCTAAATAGAGTAGGCAAGGTGATGAAACTACAGATAATTGAGGGTTACAGATTGAAGAAAAACCCACGAAAAATACATTGATAATTCAATCCATAGAGGGGATATTAAGATAAAATGAAATTGAATCAGACCTGTCTAAATTGTGGGAATTTTACACAGGAAATAAACTACAAATAGAAGGAATGAATACAGACTTCACGTCTGGACGCTTGTTCTTGTACGAAATGATGCTATTGATGGAATGAAATGATTCTTCCCAAAATATACACATTTAAAACTTGAATTCGACACATCTATCGTATTTCTTTTAAACTGCATGTACATGCCTGTTCATAAGAAATATCCTCTCCTATTTTTTCTATCTTTTGTGTTTTAACCAAGAGAACCTCGGTAGAACGTGTCCAATACTTGTGAATAATAAACCTTATAATTCTGAACCCAAACAACTAGATTTCCCTTTCGTCCAGACTACTGTTGAACACATGGCCTTTTGTATGAATTTCCAAGAAGGAGATCTTTGTCATAGCTCTTGCGAAACAAACAAATTCTTTCTCGATACTAGATATCCACTGAAAAGGAATTTCTAAATAGTGATTCATCGCTATTCAACTCAAGTCAATAGGAGTACAGATAGAAAGAGAGACAAATAAACAGTATGAAATCTCTCAGATTATGAGAACCCATAGATAAATTCATACAAACATTGATAATGAAAATCTGGACAGAACATTTTATCTGAATTCGAATTTTCAAATGAATAATCGAAAATTCTACATGATAATATTCTTTTAAATATACACAATAACAAATAACCTAACGAAAACTACACATCTAACTACGTCAATCCGCGAACGAAATATCTGAATTGCAGAATCAAATAGATCATATCGGAATCATTCAAACTCTCACAAGTTCTTAGAAACTTTTTTCGTATTAATGATCCACAGTACAATTAAATTCGAATACTAAAGAAACACGAATAATGAATGAATTACACAAAGATCATTCAAAATCTTTTGAAACAATTGCAACTATCGCAAACTAACGTGAATAAACTCAAAACAATTAACAAAAACTTAAATATGAACAAATTTAATCGGAAAATGAATACTCAAAGTACACTGAATGAGTATCTTCTAATGATTTGAAGGAAGTCCTATTCTTGTTTCCTTTCCCTGTATTGTAAAAGTTGCAAAACTTCCGCGGCGAAAGGTTAACTCACGATACAGAGATAGAAATGAAGTTGATTTATGCATAAAGTTGATAGCGACCACAAAATTTAACTCTTCTGATTTTCGAAACATACTCTTATCATACGGTCATGTTAAAAACTACCGCGGCGAAAGGTTAACGTACGTGAATAACTTGCAAGAATAGAGAATTTGGAACTATATGCAACTCGAATCAATTGAATGAATTGACGCAACGAAATCGAGTTATCAGAAAACAGAAAACAGCCGTTTATCCTGTTGTATTAAAATTGGGAGCAGAAGTTATCCTGCAAATGCAATGAAAAGTAGACGATTAACCTACTAGAAAAATTCAAGCTGAAAGCAGACGTTTATCCTGCTATGAGAATTGAGGAAAATACTCATCAAACGCGAACAATCAATTAAAGAAAATTGAGCAAACAATCGAAAGAAACAATGGAAAATATGAATGATTTTGAAATAATGATTTACGAAATTCTCACAATTTGAACGTAAAATTCTACTAAGATCCTACTAACGACACTAAATTAACGCAAATTAACTAATAACCCGAGAACGAATCAGAAGATAAAATTTTGTGAAATCAACAAATTTTATGAACGAACTGTTACAAATAAATAATTCTGAAAAACTCATGACGAATAAAAAACGCGAATCAAAACGAAAAAGTTCAATGAACTAAACTCCTCGAAACAAATCAACATCGAAATTTATTGAATAAATAAATTCTTATAAATAAACTATTAAAAAAAAATGTGGGAACAAAACCGCGAATTGAACAAATCAAGAATCTAAACCCTGAAAGGAAGAACAAAATACATTTTGTTAATCAGATCAACTTTGTTGGATGAACAAATGTAAAAAAAAACGATAAGTTCAACAACGAAAAACTATACGAAATTCAACACGCAAACTCGAACTACACTGATCGGAAATCAATCCTAATTTGAATAATTATTCAAATAAATAATTCAGAAACATCCCATGGAAAAATAAATCGCGAACGAATCAGAAGGTGAATTAGTTTTTCGAAAAATCAAAAAATTGAAAATAAAAACCTTTCTGAGTGACCAAACACACGAATTTGACTAGGATCATAAATCGAATTTCTATTATTGATCAATGAATACATTTTTATCATAAATACTTGAAATCACTATAAAAACAAAGGAATTCTCAGACGTAACTCGAATCATACGATTCAAACGAAACAAATCGCTTCGATTAATCTCCAACAAATTTTACACAAATAAATCAATAAAAAATTCAGAATGCCCGATCAATTAGAATACTGTAAGGTATGTGAAGAATACGGACATGGTCCATTAAACTGTCCATTGCTGCCTTTTAATCAAACATGTCAACGATGCTTCCGTCAGGACATGTCTTATCTCAATGTAACGGATTTAATAAAAGGAATAGCCATCGTCCTATCAAATGGAAATGGTGCAAGAAACATGGGCATGAAGCCGATATTTGTAAAAGTAGACTTAGGTCCATTCAATGTCAACTTTGTGACAAATACGGACATGAAGCCGATAAATGTAGAAAATTTCTCCAACATCAGACTGATTTTTCTGTAAATTCTTTTGAGACTATCAATTGTCAATTATGCAATTCAAATTTTCATATAACATATCAATGCAGATTGAACTATCCTTGTTCAATATGCAATGCTATGGGACATTTGACAGAGAATTGCATGAGCTGTCAGCTCTGCAAAGATCCTTATCACCAGGCAGATAATTGTCCAGGAATAAATCAATGTCAATATTGTTCAGATTACGGTCATGGTGCTGATAATTGCCCAAAAGTTATATTTCAAGATGAAATTCAAACTCAATATAAGTATGAAGTTGACGAATTCGAAATTCACAATTCTCATTTGGAGAGTGATTATTCAAATATTGATAGAAGGAATACAATTTATTTAGATCAAGATAAGACAATGCAACAGTGGAAGAATAATTACTCTGGAATAGAGATAATCACAGGTACACAAGGAGAATTATACGATGACAAATCATTTCATTTTATGGAAATCCAACTGAATAATTCTATGAAATTAGAATATTCGGAGAATATTGAGGAAGATGATCCATCATCAATGTATAAAAAACGTAAAACAACTGACAAATAAAGTGAACCAATATGTTCTATGGAAATTGATGAAACGCTCCACGTATCTTAATCTATCGAGATTTCTAAACTAGGAGACTTCGAAGTTACTGACACAAATCACTCTCCCATTCAAGAATATTCAGAAAATTCAATCGATCCAACTGAATGTGATTACGTATATGAAATCGAACAATCGATAGAATATTCAGAAGAATCACAAACTCTAACATCTCGATTAATAGGAACTTCTCAAATAGCGAATTCAGAAATTGATAACCATGATGAAGTGCACTTCAATTCCAATCGATTCCTTATTCAGGGAAACGGAGGGAATTCAATTAATCACCCAATTGAAAATCAAAATGTGATTGAATTCAAACAATTGAAAGAATTCAAAGACAAATTAGTATCATTAGATTCAACTCCAAAGGAATCACAAATTCAATCAGAGTTGACTATTCAAGAGGATCATATTGTAATTAACGAAGATCCAACAATCGACATTATTTACATCAAGAAAGAAAACGAGACCATTGCTCATTCGGATAAAGAAACATCAACAATGTCAAATTTACCAGTGAACAGTTTCTCATGTAACAAAGAAATTCAACATTCTTTCAAGATCTGTCCAAAATTCGAAATTATGCCGATAGGCCCAAAAATTAAAAAACCACCAATCAAAATCAAATACAAACCTAAAAACTTGAATAAACACTTGATTGCTAAGATCCTCAAATATTTCAATAAACGTCAACTATTCAGTAGTCGTAAATCAAAATATAAACCCTCAAAATATTTAAGAATTCGAAGAGTGTCCTCTAAAACAGAAATTCCTATTCAAAACGAGAAAAGGTACCTCCTGATGAACCTTATCTGCTCAAAACCCAAAATTCTCGTTCCTGTGAACAATGGAAAAAGTGTTATGATCATTCAGGCGATCTAGTATCTTCTTTCGATGAATTCTAGAGAGAAGCTAGAGAGAACTTGCGTATAGCCGAAGAATAATCGAAATTTTATCATCATTGAATCCAAATTGAAGTATGGAACAGAAAATTAGAGGATCTCAATGAACAATCTTCTAGAATTCTGAAGAATTTTTTTTATCCGAACAAAATTTTTTTTTCTCAAATACATAATTGAGACACGAGAGAAAATTTTCTTTCATAGAAAGTCCTTTTTTAGAGAAAGTCTCTCCTAGAGCAAGCGCTTTTTTCCTTCTATTATTAGGGTAATCTCATTATAAATGATTGATGATTTCAATCAAAATATTCTCCTACAAAAATATACTCTATCCCTAATGATTTGAATAATTATCATGCATACTCAGAGTGAAAAAAAATAATCACGAAAAATATCCATACCAAAAATTCTATAAATATCCTTTTTAAATTATATAATAATCTTGTTTGATCATATTGTTGGGGATATTTACTTCCAATACTTGTACACACACGTATATTACTACTTGAATTTTGAATAAACATTTTGTTAGCTGTAAAATATCTCTGACCATATATTGACATAAAATCTTTCAGATGGACTGATAAATTTTCCTTTCATATGATCATTCTCATGCTCCATTCTCCTTTTCATACATAAGAATTGAGTTCATAGAAATTATAAAAATTTAAAAAAAATTGGATTTTGCGAAATTTCAAAATCAAACTTCTTTCTATTTTCACTCAAACCACATTATTCTATTCTTATCTATTTCATAAAATTCTTCTTTTCTCTATAATTCTGACTTGCGAATAGAAATTATATATTCACCTCATTATAAGATGAAACTTGTGTTCCTTGAATACTTATGAATATCCAAAAATAACTGAATTCTTTCTGATTTGATCAAAACTATATATATAAACATCAATGAAAACACACAAAAAAAACACTCTCACTTTTTCTACCATATTCATATATACAAATATTCAAGTCAACCAAAATCTGTAATTGAATTTAATTAGTCGAATATTATGCATTTTTCTATCACTAATTTTAGAAATATGAATATGAATGAATACATATGATTATTTGTGAAGCCCAAGAACATATTTGATTTCATAATAAGTTGTAATAGAATTCAATTTTCTTCTTTATCAAATTACTTCCAACCACGAATTAATAGCAGTAATTGATGATTAAAGAAAAACCTGTAAAAAAAACGAACACGTAAAACTATATTCCTTAATATACATATAAGACAAATTGATTGCAATTTTCATATTCAGAATTATTGGTATATTATTCATTTCCTCTATCATTGAATTCCGATATTTCAAATAGTACTAAAATATTTTATGGATCTACTGATTCCATTATTCACTCAATAATTGAATAACAAAAAAAATGATTGCAAAAATCGTGCTTAAATTCAAAATCACGAACCCTCACTTCAAAATTCTGGCGCAGTGAATTTTTTCTTATATGTTTGACAATTCCACATTCATTATGAAAAACACGTATGTAATACGGCGTTATAAATTAGAAATAAGATACTACAAACCCATCGTCAAACCAGGAGAATCGATTCTACAGCACCGATCATGGCGGAGTTCCTGCAAGAGGTATAAGCAGAATTCTTCTTTCGCACCGTGATGATTGGTAAAGAACAAATGGCATCATCGACCAGGAATGAAGACCAGGACCCCAGGACCAGGATTTCACCAATTTGATGAATTTAAATCGAAGAACAAGTCTGATCGATTTTATAAACAGCACTCATCCATGGACCATCAATCAAATCCAGAATTGAAATACTAAACTTATACTAAGTTGTAAATGATTGCTTGGATTTTTGGCGTGATCATTCTTTTTTTCTGTCATCACTGATACATATGAACTCATGGATCTGTCTGAAGACCACCAAGAACATCAATCACAACAATACATAACATGAAGTTGAGAACAAGAAAAACAACAACAACAACAACAATAACAACGCATCACGTGATGTTGAACATGACAATGTTCAAAATATTCATGAAATTGTCTATCAACAACAATTAAAGAATTATGTTATAACAACATTATTCGAATCATGTCAAAATGGAAGCAGCATTCATATACGCACCACTTCGACGAGGAATGGGAAATCTATAGAGCCAGCAAACATCGTAAAATTTGAACAACCGCCATGGACAATTTCTTCAATTGATTGAATAAACAGGAAAAAATCACTGGATATTGTTTTTGCACATGACTCTACCAATGGATCAACTGGACCCTCATCAACAAGAGACGTTGCTGTTAACAGTACAACGATTTGAATGCAAACTCACAACTGTGTTCCAAGATAGTATTGGAAGTCGCAGTAACTGCAGTTGCATCAAACACAAACACTGAAGCTGATACAGCCTGTATACAGTGGAAGTTACCTGCATTCTGAACATCACTGTTTCCAACATGCAGTCAAAATGAGTTCTGTTCCATCTAGGAACAAGGCATCAGACGCAGATACCAACACAAAGGAGGAGAGAAAAAAAAGATTTTTTTTTCGTTTCCTTCCCGAATGAAACACAGCGATGCTGAACCGGACTTCTTACAACTGGACTATAATGGAGTTTTGTGATCAACGACAGTTGAATTGAGATATTCATGAACTGAAGGAACATTATCAGCAGTCTTTGTATATTATCATCATCACAAAACAATTGAAGTAATGCTTAACCTCTTCAATAGATGAATTAACGGACTTAATCAACTACCACACTAAGTTGATTAACACCTCTACTTCCGCATCAACTGATGACAAATCCAAATAATGGGAATCACCCATAGAATCGAACATCTCAGAATACTCTTGAAGTTCGACAATATAAAATGAATTTTGCCTCATTATTAGGACCATTATTATTATTTCCATCATTATTATTCTAAATATGATTATTATAATAATTAATACGGATTATTAGAATTATCTTACCAAAAACACCCGATACACTTCTGTTTGCTTCTGCCAAATTCCCTACGGGATTTCGTCAAAAAAAGGGGGGAGGTGTAACGTGAGCGTAAAATCTGGCACATTTTTCTCTCCTTTCTTTTCTTTCCTTTTTTCTTCATTTTCAACCCCTATCACTTTGTTGAAGAACCTTCTAATTCTCCCACGGTTAGAAAGTCCCAATATTTACCACTGGGCCAAGGTTGCCCCAGGGTTGCTAAAGTATTGGCAGCCGATCATTATCACCAAATCGATGATGATTGAAAACACAACTGTCGGTCATTCAAGACTCATGTCGAATTTCATATGAATACCGATATGATGATTGGTCCAAGATTGGCAGAAGGTTGGCTGCCAATCTTCATCAATCTTGGTTTACACCCAACCTTGATTACACTAGCACACACACCGGATTTGAATATCAGCATAATGATTGGTTCTGTGTTGGCTGAGGGTTGGCTGCCAATGCTGGCCCAACCTAGCTCCTACGTTGTGTGGAATTCTGAATTCCGGTCAGAAATAAATACGTTGCAGTCAAGTGGTTGGGAATTGGCGGAGCATCGTATTGCCGATGCTGGGCCGATCTACATCCATTGACTGTACAACGATGAGAAACAATTATTAATGATTATTTCGAACGTCAATAAGTCATAATTGGTGATTCTGGTAAGATGAAAGTAAGTAAATTGAATATAAATGTTATGAAAAGCAACCTTATACTGTAAGTTGATGTTAATATAAGTATACTAGAAAATTATTATTCAATTCATGAGGAACAAACCTTTGACTTCAAGATCTATCAGGCATACTCACATTTTACTATAAATTCTATAACTAATTAAATATATTTTGTTGTTGAATCATAATTTCATATAAATTATGTTAAAGTTCACCTCTTCGGTATACTCAGATTTAAATTATAAGGAAGTTTACTGTAACTTTATATAAAGAATTTTCCTTTCCAATAACATTTCAACGTATAACATATCATTAAAAACGTTAAGTAAATTATAGTAAAATTCATTAACAAACCAACATTCAAACAAAATACATTATTTATATATATATAACTTGTGAAAGAGAAGGAAAAGAATATATTAGAAAAAAAAAGGAATACAGAGCCGTGGTAAAGGGTAGGAGAAAGTGAGAAGTCTCAACCTAGGAAATGGTGGAATTTCCTTAATGACCAACCCTCCTCAATAAACATTCGTCACTCACCATTGGAATAGAATGAAGTACCTCCTTTGGAGAAATGTCTTTACCAATTCGAAATCCTACAACACTACAAAGTACTTCTGTTGTCACAACCCACAATTCCCACCACCAAAAATTGATCTCACCACAGCAAAAACCGAGGTTTCCTCGAAGCTGAATTTCGCATAAAAATGAGCCGAACTTGTTCCTCTCATCCAGAGGACTCTTTCTAGTATTCAAAACAACAATTTCAACTATAACAGTGCTTGAGAATCTACAAAATTTACAAGTCACCAGTAACTCTATATCGGTGGGCTACAAGACACACTGGTGGACCCTAGTGACATAAACTCAGAAATAAATCAAATTCTAAACACAAGCAACTCATCAAAACCATAAGTTTTTACAGAATTTCCATCAATTTTCAACATATTATCCAATGAAAATCACTTTTCCCATAAATTCCAATTTGAAATCTTGAATGAATCTATAGATACATTGATAAATCATCATCAAATTCATCCCCATTTTTCTAATGAGGAAGATTATATTAAGATAATTCTGATATTCATTCTATTGGTGATTAATTATTAGCATAAATTCCAATTTTTATACTTTCAAAATAAGTTGAACGCAAAATACACGACTCGTACATATAACACAAACTTGATACACACTACAATTGTACATACATTCATAAGAATATATCCTTATACATTTCAGTATAAAAATGAGCCAATTTTTCAATCGAAATCCTCTCCCCAGTCCTTGTCTAGGATCAATTCCTAGCTAAAGTGGGGTTTCAAAGGGAATACAGGACTTGATTCTGTGTTTTCCTTTAAACTGTCCGCTAGTTATTGAAAAACTGGAAAGTTTTGACGTAACAGAGTCGAGTTTCGGAACAAAGTCGCGGAGAAAATATTTCGAGGCACTGAAAAACGCAAATAAGAATCGAATCTGAAATATTATGATACAAAATAGAATCGAAATTAGGATATCTCAGTGAATACTTCACCGATTGGATTGGGAGATATCTCAATCGAAAGCAAAAAATCGTATCTACAGAATTGAATTGGTTAATATTTGAAATGCGTGATCAGATCGAAACAATTCAAGAAATAAAAACTGAACCTCCGAACTTACTGTAAAAGAGAAGCGGCAGCGACATTTGCGTTTGCACTTAATATACAATTTATATAAAAAATTTTTTTTTCATGTACTTGGCGTCGAAACGCTACCGCGTCTCTTGATGAACGTTCACAGAATGTTCGAGAGAGACTGTTTTGAATATATTTAGAACGTACATAGTACATTCGGAATGTACGATATTCATTCAATCGACGTTCGATTGACGTACCATCGTATATTCGATTACATATATTCGATGAATATGCATAGCACCTATAAAACGGTGTCATTTGAATGTGGATAGAACATATTTCGCATATTCGAAGAACGTTCATAGTATATTCTGGTGCTGCTGGGGCTAACAGTGATCGTACAATTTAGGGCGTCTTAATGAACGAGAAGGGACATTAAAACGTACAAGTCCGAGCAGTTGAGGGCAGCGAATTTTCCCATTAACAATTTTATACGAAAATGAAAAATCATTGAACAAACGACGTGATTCCAAGGAAGGCAAGTTGAGTAGAGACATAATCAATGAGTAATCATGACAAGTGACGCTCAACGGACGGCTTATCTGATTGGCAGCAAAACGCAGGAACTTATGCTGAACTCTTTCCAAGTCTGTACAATCCTGAATTAGATGAGGGCTCCAAATTTGAGACGCATACTCAAGATGAGGTCTAACTAAAGTACAATACAGTGTTCAAAGTGCAACAGGATCACGAAAATCTTTACAAACGCGCCTTGATAAATCCAAGAGATTTCATGGAAGTACCAACTATGTAATTGTAATGATCTGAGAAGTTGAAACGAGAGTCAAATGAAACTCCAAGATCACGAACAGTATTTGTAGGTGATAACAGAGAATGAGACAAGTTATAAGGGAAATAAATAGCATTTTTACCTCTATAAAATCTCATCACATGGCATTGTGAGATTTAATGACATGTTAGATAGCACCCACCAAGATTGTAACCGATCCAAATCAGATTGCAGATTTTGAGCATCTCTGTAAGGTCTTATAATCATGAAAAGTTTCAGGTCATCAGCAAAAAGATGTGCGTAGTACTTGAAAATCATAGAGATATCATTAATGAAAATGATAAATAATGAAGGACCTAGATGTGAGCCTTGCGGTACACCTGAGGATACAAAAAATGAATCAGAAAAATATTGAGAGACACAAACTGATTGCGTACGATTCAGAATATAACTCTGTAACCACGACAAAAAATTGCTGCGAATACCTGAATTACTTAATTTATTCAACAATACATTATGATCAACTTTGTCAAAAGCCTTTGAGAATTCTGATCAAGCGCAGAGGACACGACATGAGAAAAAATAGACAAGTTAGTTACGGTAGATTTTCTAGAAGTGAAGCCATGCTGGAAATCAGAAATTATATCAGAAAACAGTGGTGTTATTTTATCAGTAACTATATCTTCAAAAATTTTCGGCATAACATTCATGATACTGATTGGTCTATAGTTTCTCACGTCAGAACGGTCCCAAGATTTGAAGATAGGAGTAATTAAGCTGGATTTCCATTGAGAAGGAAATATTCCGGAGGATAAAGAGCTGTTGAAGATTAACCACAAAGGCCGAGAAATGACGAACTTGCAAGATTTCAGAAAATGAGGAGGAATACCATCATCACCAGGACCGGAAGAAGTTTTCAAGGATGAGATTTTATTGGACACTTCACCCATATTGATGGATAAATCGGAAAGATTGACACTGAGAGTAGATTCTGGTAAATTACAAGGAACAACGGGATAATTTTGATAAACTGATCTGAAATAAGATGCGAATAAGTTCGAAATAGCAATACCAGTATTGCCAATACTACCGTCTGAATGCATCACCAGGGGTATACCGTTCTGATTCCGCTTACTATTAACAAAGTTCCAAAAGCTTTTGACATTTGTAGGAATGGACCCTTGAACGTAATGAAGATGAGACAAGTAACATTGGCGAGTCAAAACTTTACATTGAGCTCGCAAGTGATTGAAGATTAAGTAATCTTCAAAGCAATTTGACTCTTCGTACCTATTGTTAGCAATTTTCTTTTGACGAATAAATTTAATTAATTCCGAAGAAAACCATTTCGGATAAGAACTATTCCTTAATACATACTTGGGTACAAATGAATCAACTGCATTATATAAATGAAGATACAAAAAAATCAACAGCTTCAATAACATTGAGATTACGCAATTCATCGTCCCAGTTAATAGAACCTAAATATTCACAAATTGCACTGTGATTCGTCTTATTAAAATTATATTTGATGATTCCATTGGGGACCAGCAAAACACTTCCACGTAGGTTGAGCTTAGATACAAGAGAAGGATGAAAGTCGTCACACGCGAGAAAAGGATCCAGAGCAATATTGACATCAATACGATCGTTATCAGAAAAAATAAGATCCAGTATGTTACCATGAGAATTTCTGAAAGTATTAAGTTGAAACAAATTTAATTCATTGAAATATTCGAGAACATATTGCGCAGAAGTCATTTCATTGAGAGTCGAACCAGGTAACGCTGAGAAAGGTAATATGGAATCAATATTGCTCCAGGAAATATGAGGTAAATTGTAATTCCCGTATAAGTATAAGGAGTTAAAGTTCTCCTTGAGGAGGATTTTGCCAACGCTTATACACAGTTCCGATGGGTATCCTTAACGGCGATTGAGACACCACCTCCCCGCGAAAATTGACTAGTGAGTTTGTTCCTATCCATACGATTAACTGCATAGCCATGTAAACCAATTTCAGAAGATAGAATGTCCTCGCGCAGCCAGGTTTCAGATCAGATAATAATATCATAACATGGATCTGGTATAGCAACAGAGCAATGAAGTTGATCAAGTTGAGTTCTCAAGCCACGAACATTCTGATAATACACCGAAGGGTCGATTAAGCGTTTTTTCTTTGGTGAGCAGGAACTATCTTAGGTATCCCATTGGAATAGCGAATAGTCCTTGAAGGGTCATTCAGATTCTCCAACTCTTCACGTGAGTTCGACAGATGATTGCGTTGCTTCAAGGTACGATCTTGCGATTTTCTAATTGAACCATTGTACAACGATTTGTTACGAAGAATCTCAATGGGTATGTTCCGTGATGCAAATGTGACACAGATCGGACGAGTTTCCGAAGCATCCTTCTTTTTACCGATACGACGAATCTGCACACTGTCGTAAGTATCAGGTCTGATTTTTTGAGGGAGATCAGTAACTATAACATGATCAGGAGACCCATCCCTCGAAGATCCCCCAACGTTGAAGAGTAGAATGTTACATGCTCTTCGATGTCGTTCATTCAGCTCATCTATCAAATCTTCTTCATTGTAGGAACCTTGTGAAGAAGAAGGGCCAGACGATTCCAAGATGGATAATCTCGTGGATAATTCCGCCACAGTGTTGGGTAAAGAATTTAATTTGATTTCAAACGCGTTGAACTGGTTGCTGAGTTTCGAACAAGCAGAATCAACGATGCTCTGAATTTCCGATAACAAATCTGACTGATCCAACACGCCACCAAATTTTTCCACCAGATCAACAGAAGTCTCAGAAGACGGAAGAGGCCCCTTGCAATCAAGCAGTACTCCATTATGCCATGGATGGTAACTTCTCGCTAAACACGACGAACCAGGATGAGATATAACACTGCATGAAGCACAAGATACCGGTTCATCCACAACTCTGGAACATCCTTCACACACTTTTTTGGGCATTTTGAAGTTTATATGATAATACAAAAATTTTTGAATTCCAATAAATGGCAAGTATGAGATCCACTGTACCGAGGTAAACACACACGCACACACGAAGAGTGCCTCATCATATGTGAGTACACGAGATATGTATAAGTATCAACAAATAGGATAGACCTCGTGGAAACAATATGTAACGACGAGTGAATAATAGTGCTTCCACAATACGAGACGATACGATATTTTCTGAAGTATTTTCTTGTTCTTGAAAAATATGAAAATAATGATATCGTCTTGTTCTTGAATGATTCTTGTAATGAATCATCTTGATCTTGTCTTCACAATACCTCAAGAATATTGATCTTGTCGATAAATCTTCAGAATTTTATATGTTCAAGGAAATATATGAATATAAATACATGTTTTACAGTGCAACTACTGGTGACAGTTTATTGCTTCAGCAATGAAACTCACTATCTTCACAGTGGAACATTTCTCTGATTGAATTAATTGAGAGAGAAAACGCAACATTTCAGAGGATCCCTTCACGGAGAGAAAAAATTTGCTGACGCAGCGAATCGGGGTAGTATATATAGAATAGCGGAATTTTTTGCTGACCTAGCTAAAAATTTGCCATAACAGCAATCGTGTTAGCTACGACAGCAATTTTTTTAGCTGTGGCAGCAAAAAATGTTTGCTCCGCCAGCGAATTTTCAGTATTATATACAGAACAGTAAACGAATTTCGCTGGGATAGCAAACATTTTTTGCTGCCACAGCTAAGAATTCGCTGTCACAGTCAACAAGATTGCTGGAACAGCAAATAGTTTGCACGCAGATGCGACGTGAAGGATGGGGGCCAACTTAACGAAAAAACAAATCAACGAAATCAGTGCTTGAAGAGAGAGAGTGTGACGTATCTCTCTTTCCAACCAACTTTTCGTTGATTCAGTTTTTCGTTGATTAGGCCTCCATCCGACGTGAAAGCGGTAGGTGTGCTGGTACGGTAGTGCACTTCTCCTAGATATAGTGTACTTATTATACTACAAGTTCATAAGATTTGAACGAAAAAGACAGCGGATTTCGAATATTGCTCACTGTTTGATCGTAGTACCTATAGCAGAGCAATTCGTCGCACACCACAATTACACACTGTCATTACACGGCAATTAGGGAGTGGGGATCGAAGATATTTCATACCTTTGGCTGTCAATCCCTTCCAAGTTCAGTGGGTCATGACACTCTTAGAGCAACGGGTGTGTGTTCTCTTCGATTATCTTTTCATGTGTAAAGTATTTGGTGTAATTAGTTTTCATTTCCTCGCGATTCGCTATGATTACGTTATCTCCGAATTCCTCTGGGAATACGCCGTTATCGAGTATTAATTCTTGACGCGGTTCCTCATCTTGGGCATCTTTTGCTGGACACCTCCAAAATCTATCGTTGATCGCCACTGGACGAGGAAATCTCCCTTGACTTTTCCACGGTGCACCGCAACGGTTGTATGTATGAGTGAGTGAATGACGCGTGAATCTTGGCCAGATTCATTTCTCCATCTCGGGTCCTTTGGATAGGGTACTTGTGTACCTGTCAACTGGCCCATCTTTGTGAATTCCGTTATAGGGAGTTTATTCCTTGGAGTTTATATTATATTGTTATCCGTGGATTATAATGTCGAAACTAAACACTCGTCCTTTTTTTTTCGTCTAAACAAAAAACGAGACGGAATCTATTTCCTCTTCCTTCAATCTGCAGTCCGCTTCTCATCCGTGTTTTATATCTTCCAGTCACGACGTCGAGTCGATTCATTTGTCAGCTAATTTAATTTTCTCAGTATTCTCATCAATTGAGAAGTCCTTTCAATTTCAATTGTTATTTTCTATGCCAACACGGCAGAGGTCGAACACTCACGTATTATGACGTTTTGCCTTTCATGAATAATTCCCTCATACGCGGTAAATGATCAAATACCTCAACACTTGGGGCAACGGCCCAACATATCGGACCAAGGATCCAAGGGTAAACTTGATGAGGATTATCAATTGAGTATTCATTATGAATACTTTGAATTCCGAATGAACTCTTAAAGAACACCTCAATGTACAAAAAGAACTCACATCGCTATTCCATCAAGAATTATTTGGACATTCAACATAGCACAAACAAACAGGTGTAATAGACAATAATGCTAGCAAAATTTAGCATCATTGTGTATTGCACTTGTTTCTTGTATAATATCTGAATCGGGACATCTGCATTTTCTGAACCTGTTTCAAATTTCCTTTCATAATTCCTCATTCTCAGATGGAATGAAGATATTTGCATATCAACAATTAAAGAAATAAGTCGAACCAAGTCGAATAAGCACGAACCGAAACATGTTACAATATGCCCTGGAAGTTTGTTACAACTTGCCCCATCGTATGATTTCGGATATATTCGTTGACTATTCAAAAACAATACACAATTCATGAAAAAGTTATTCAAGCATTTCAAAGCTCAATACATAGACGAAATAAATAGTCACTTACATATTTGAATAGGATCGATTAATAGGACTGAAATCAATGTTTGCAAAACGATGTTTTTTCCATTTTCTGACTCAAATGGATCCTATGTTTCTAGACACTCACAGCACTGTCTCACGAGATACCGATAGTGTGTAGTTAATAAAGCACGTCATAGATAGGAGATTCAATTCAAAATTCAGCGGCAATACTTGGAATCCATCGAATAATTCGCGTGTTACTACTTACCCCTGTTACAACTAGCCCCTCGCTCCCCTACCAATTAGAATTTCAGCCCATGGTAAGGATGCCATCAATGATGCCTCATTGTCGCTGATCGACAGGAACGAATCTGATTATGGTAATTTAGGTAAGGCCGTTGATGACCATCCCACAGTCAATCCAAAAGAAAATATGGCCGAGTTGGCTGAAACGTTCAAGAATCGAGCGAAATAAACATTGTACTTTGACACAGTTTGAATGTAAATCCAATTCGGAGACAAACAATACCTACCAGAACACATATTACGTAGTAGTACATAATTAATAAATGAAACGATAAAGAATTTGGTATACAAAAATTGTCGTGTGGTTGTATCTTCGAAGCAACTACTCGCAAATGGAAATTCACAACTCATGTTTATCATCCTCAATTTGAGGAAATAATAACTTTCACCAGTCATAATGATGTCACGTTTGCTGATTATAGCCAACAGATAATCAAGGGTGAAACGATGTTCGTGGTTTGCTCTGATACAGGAGCACATTCACTACGGGTGTCAATTTTGAATACGATAGGATACCTACAAAGCGTTTTTCAAATACCCAAATAACCTGATCCTGAGGAAAAAACTAAATCTTCGACTCATGTTTTCCGTATCAAAAAAATCCAGGTGGTCCCGATAAGAGCCTATGTGTAAATCCCTGGGAACCCATGGGCACGGAGGAAAATGCAGCTCGGAAGGATAGTAATCTTTAATAGAAAATTGGAGAATATTTCTTGAAATCTGAGAATTTTTCTCAAGTTCGTGATAAACATAAAACGGTTCAGATTTCTCTTGAATATTGCTCGAAAAACAATGAAAAATTATCGATACTTAACAAATCATAAAAACAAATATGAAGTTTCCAAAAGCCGCGCAGGAAATTTCACAAAGTAAGTAACAAAATTTTGAAATCTCATTTTCAAATTACAGAATTTTGTTATTCACTTTGTAAAATTTCATGCGCGACTTTTGGAAACTTCATATTTGTTTTTATGATTTATTAAGTATTGATAATTTTTCATTGTTTTTCGAGCAATATTCCAGAGAAATCTGAACCGTTTTATGTTCATTACGAACTTAAGAAAAATTCTCAGATTTTAAGAAATAATCTCCAATTTTCTATTGAAGATTACTATCCTTTCGAGCTGCATCTTTCTCCGTGGGTACCCACTCATTTCCATGCGGGTTCTCAGGCAATCCCATTTGGGATCCAAGGAAATTTTCGGTAGGGGGTCTTTTTGCCGAAAACGTTTTTCGCCGAATACACTGTAATTCGACAATCGATAGTCACCTCTAGAAATCACTAGGAGATTTCGTAGTGATCTCTAGAAATGACTAGCGATTGTCGAATTAAGTTCATTCGGCAAAAAGACCCCCTACCAAATTTTCCTTGTGTTCGTAACGTTTGCGAGTCCAATCTGAAAGCACTCGTGGTCGTACTATAGTGACTATATAGATATAGTATATAGTGACGGCTGTCGTGGCAGTAGTGTAGTCTTGCAAAACAAACATATTAGCTCTGTTCATTTACTATCGTTTTTCAGTCTGAGAGGGATAGAAACTCTCCCGCCTATTTTGAAATACGGTTGGAAGAGTTCCTGTTTCTGTCTCTCTTAAACTCTCGCCATATACGGGCTCGGTCTATCTATACTATGTCTTTGTTATTTAACATTGTTTGTATATCTCAATATGCAGTATATATAGATATACAAAGTTCACAACCAACACTGCAATAATTTACTGTAAAAATTGTCCTTACTGCGCATTGGTGATTTTGATAATACAAGATCGAGATTTAGTCAAGATCTTGACCAACTGATCTCGACGATACGCTTTTCTCGATTGGTACATATTGTTCTTGTCTTGAATGCTATTTTACGCATCTCGTCTCGATATTGTCTCGATTTTCAAGACAAGACAAGACAAGATCAATAATTTCTCGAATCTCGCGGAAGCACTACTGAAGGGCAATCAAATTTTGCCAATGAGAAAATGTATTTCTCGAAGGGTTGATAATGTGAATGCTCATGATGTTGTTGCGGCATATTCTATAACTGAGAATGGTTGTAATTTTGCCAGAATGGATCGTAGGTGATCGATCAATAGTTCATTTTGAAGGAGAAGAGTGGGATTAGATTATAAAATCAGGAAAAAATATCCGAAAAATTTTGTATGCCATAAAACATGAAGAGTCGAAGGTTAAAAGTAGAAAAAATCTCTTCCATGCTTAGTTTCCTCTTCTTTTTCCCTCCCTTCATTTTTCCTGCCCATATCATCGCCAAAATTTACATAAAATTCTGAAATTATTCTCTAATTAAGAATTCTCTCATTTAAAATTGATATAATTCATTAGGGGTGTGCGGGAAACGCTTTTTATCGGGTCGGGACGGGTAGGGAAATTACAGTTTCTTTCGGGTCGGGTTCCCGAATTTTTTGGGAACCTGAAATGTTCGGGTTCTCGATCCCATTCGGGATTCCCGAAACTTCGGGTTCTCGATTTCAATCGGGATACCCGAAATATTCAAATTATCGATTTCAATTATATTTCTTGATTCAGTTTCACGATTCCAATTCGAATACTCGAAAAAGTTTGTGTTTTCGATTTCAGTTGAATTAATCAAGATATTAAATTAAACTATTCGGGTTTTTCATTTCATCCGATGTACTGAGAATATTTCGAGTTTTCTCCGTGTAAGAAAATGAGATACAACCATGTCCAAGCTGAGCCTCATCTATGTGTGGTGATGAGCTTATAGAAACTATTCATGTAAAAATGACTCATTTATGGATTTTGGAAAAATCCATAAATTTTGGATTTTCGAGTGGGTCTTGGCGAAGGAAAATTGTTAAAACAAAGTAAGTAATGATCAATTTCAAAAAGTAATGCATTATCATGGTATTCAATAAATTAGTTGAGTAAACTTCGACCTAAAATATTTCAAGAATTTTGGGTGATCCACGATCTATTCAACATTCTGAAACGAAATTCGGCTTTCACATTCCTGTAGCACAGTTTTATGAACTCAAAATAATTCCGGCCTTATAAACGGATGGAGATATGGAAACAAGATGGAGTATTCTTATTCGATGGAGTTGAATCGATCATTTGAATATGAAATTATTCGAATAATCAATTACTCAAATTTTACTGCATACCCGGAAACTACCGGAAAACCCGAATACTTTTGAGAGCTTGAGATATTTCGGAAAACCCGAATCAAATCGGTTACCCGAAAGGTTTCAGGAACCCGAATGAAATCGGGTTCCTGGAAATTCGGGAAATTCAAAGAATCCCGACCCGTCCCGATTCCCGAATTATTCGGGTCCCGCACACCCCTAAAAAATATATATCTACAGGGTAGTTCATTTGGAGTGATATAGTCAAATATCCCGGAAACTAGTGGGGATGGAAAAAAATTTTCTAGATAAAAAGTTGAGGGTTCCAAGGGGGAAGTATGATGCTGACCTTGAAGAATCCTTCAGAGGTCATTTTGAAGGTCATTTAGGGGGCAAATGGTTTGTTTGAACGGGATTCCCATTTTTTTGGTTCCAAACCCTTTCCGAAACACTGGTCATGGACCCCTTACCGCTCAATGGGGTGCAAGGTATGGACCGTCGGAGTTATTGATGAACTACTCTTAGCGCTACCCAGGAACAACGACGTGGACGTGGTAGTTCTCTGTTCCCCCGGAGTGCTTGATTATTGTGAGGCCCCTTGCCTCTCACATGTAGGGTGCTTGATTATTGTGAGTTCCTTGCCTCCCACATGAGGGGTGCTTGATGCTGTTACAATAATTGCTCGAAGTTACCCCCCACTGCCTAGGTACATAATCCTGGTATGTTGGCACAAACATACCAGGAGCGCCACCCCATTACGCATTGATTGTGAGAGAATACCTTAATCATCATTCCCCGGGAGGGTGGATTGGACGAGGTGGGCCAGTTGCGTCGCCTCCACGCTCACCCGACGCGACAGCTCCCGACTTTTCCTTGTGGGGATTCCTGAAACACGAAGTATTCAAGGCCCAACCAACAACGAGGGAGGACATGATCGATCACATCCGCACTGTTTGTGCCAACATACCGCGATCAGTGTTTCTGCAGACCGTTACAAATTTTCGGTGGAGACTGGGATTATGTATCCAGGCAGTGGGGGGTAACTTCGAGCAATTATTGTAACAGCATCAAGCACCTCTCATGTGAGAGGCAAGGAACTCACAATGATCAAGCACCCCACATGTGAGAGGCAAGGAGTCTCACAATAATCAAGCACTCCGGAGTGAACAGAAAACTACCACGTCCACGTCGTTGTTCCTGGGTAGCGCTAAGAGTAGTTCATCAATATCTTCGACGGTCTATACCTTGTACCCCAATGGGCGGAAAGGGGTCCATGATCAGTGTTTCGTGAATGGTTTGAACCCAGCTTTCCCATGCCATGAAAAAAAAATGGGGGTCCCATTCAAAAAAACCATCTCGACCCCTAAATGACCTCCGAAATGACCTCTGAGGGATTTCTCAAGTTCAGCATCATACTTCTCCCTTGAAACCCTAAACTCCTATCTGGTACATTTTTTTCCATCCCCACTAGTTTCAGAGATATTTGACTATATCACTTCGAATGGACCACTCTGTATATATATATATATATACATAGATATATACAGAACTTGAATTAATATTTGTATTCATTATTCTATTATTTCATATGTCACGTGCCATTATGATCCGTAATGAACTCCCGTTCCTTACACTGAATATAACAAATTTCAATTCAAACAATGGGGACAATATCAAAGTAATTTTCAAAACAACGCTTTTCCACAAAAGTGATGTTACTGAATATAAGATTTTGTTATCAATTTTTATTTCATAATCCATTCCATTTCTTAATATTCTCATCCATTATATTAATAGAATTTTACGAGATTTTTCCTCTGCAAACTCTTGTATATTATCAGAATAATCTAGCGCTCCCAGTAAGTCATTTTCTATACTCATCACGGTGAGACTATTCAATCTCTCCTGATTCATTGATGAACGTAATCTATTCTTCATTAATTTGAGTTTCGGCAAAGATCTTTCACTTGTGCTGTTTGTAGTCATTAGAACTAAATACAATGTCAAGAGAATTTCTACATTTGGAAATGTTTCTTTCATTCCTTTCTTCGCTAATAGCTTATATATTCTAGCTTCATAGCTCAGTGTTCCTTGTTCATTCACATTTTCGTCAGTTGCTATAAACTCTTCAAGAAATTCTCTAGATTGTATGAGTTCAATCGTTAAGTTTTCTTCGAAATCATCCTCATCAAATTCGAGCAATTCAGATGCATGATGTGTAATTTCTTGAACAGAAAGATTATGTAACTTCCACAAAATTAATGCTGATCATAAGCTTACCGGCCCTATAAAAAATTATCCGTTTGACATTATTTGGGGGGTTACCAGCGATGGTGTCGAACATCTCTTCCTATCGTATAGGTGTGTCCTTTTCTACCCAACGTGCTCGGTTGGTAAGCGCTGGTATCACCTCAAGGGAATTGGAAATTCGTATGAAAACAAATACGATTCGTGACGTCCTCTGAAGGAATACGGATAGAAATTGATTTTCGAAACTAGCTCTTTCAACTCAGAACCCTTACTCGAGAGCTCTTTACATTCAGGCGAATCGACCCTCATAAAAAAACCCGATATCGGGATTTCATCGCTAACTGATCAGCTGTATCAATACAACAATTCGATGTATTATCTTGAATAATTCAACTGAAATTGAAAACACAAACTATTTCGAGTATTAGAATTGAAATCCTGAAACCGAATCAAGAAATGTAATTGAAATCGAAAATTTGAATATTTCGGGTATTCCGATTGAAATCAAGAACCCGAAGTTCCGGGAATCCCGAATGGAATCGAGAACCCGAACATTTCGGGTTCCCGAAAAATTCGGGGACCCGACCCGAAAGAAACTGTAATTTCCCGACCCGTCCCGATAAAAAGTATTTCCCGCACACCCCCAATATATTCATATTAGGTTGGTAAGAAAATCTTGCGACACTTTTTTTTCAATTCATCTATTTCTTCCGATAACAAAGTTCGAGAACATTCGAGAGTCGTCTATGCCAGGTTAGTCTAGAACCTTCCATACCGCAGTGTTTATAAACCAGTCAGTTGTTCCGTGCAGTCAGTACGAGCAGAAATGCAACGAAGTGCACTTTGAGCAATCGCTCATTACAAATTTTTACAAGGGTAGTCTGCAAGAGCTGCAGTCGCTAGTATTTGCAGCGCGTTCAAGTCAGACGCTGTTCATCATTCAACTGTATCTCGTTGGTATCAACGTTCCCGTTTAGGCGATACATCTTTTGAAGGCAGGAAATCAGCTGTTAACGATGAAAAACTGCGTGCACTCATTGTTTGAGCGCCTGTCAAAAGGGCAATTCCTCATACATCTTGCAGCATGATAGATGAGGAGGTGCAAGACGAAAGACGCTTCACAAGGGCTAGTGGCACACGCCAATCCCCACTTAAAATCAGTTCGGCAACTGATCTCATCACGTAACTACGTGTCATCACTCTCTCACTCATACAACGTGATTCACTAATTACATAATATCCAAAACGTATCTTAAAATCGTTCGATCGGGTTCAAGTGTTTGCCCTACTCCACGTTCGAGCGGACCTCAAACTACACCACGTCTGGCCATCCTTGTCCCATCTCCGGACCTACGTTGGCGGATCACCAGCTTCTCCCCACACATCACATCGAAGTCGACCACCGGGTATAATACGGTTCCGTATGAATTTGTTTCTGGCCAGAACAATGGAATAACTTCACTTTCCATTGAATTCTGATTTCAATTTAGTTGAATTCAAATGTTTGAATTTCTGTCTTCGGACAATTTGTCGATCTAGACGATCATCACCATTATAATTAACAATATTAAGGTTTAGACTTGAGGATTTCATATGTGTTTTGATTCAATTTGATTGTCCAGTCATATTTATGACATGGAACTTGTAGTTTCTTCTACTGTGATTGATTATAGACTTAAGTTTCAATTTACTTGCTTCTTTTCAATCCAAAGAACCGTCGACACCCCCTCAATACAGTCCATTTATCTCTCATTCTATCGTTTCAGTTCACCTTTTTACAATCATTAACGTCTCAATTTTTCAATGAGGGAATTCTCAATACATAAAATTTACAGCCCTGGGTGTCAGCACGGCGAAGGCCGGAACACTTATAAAAGTAAAGCCTAACACGCCCGCGCCGTCACGAGAATTAGCCAACAAACTCGGTTGTAGCCACTCCACGATTCTCCAACAGTTACAAGAGATAGGATATGGAAAAGTTGTGTCGTCTTGGATACCACACGATCTCGGCGAATCAAACAAAGCGTCACGGGTGTTTATATGTCTTTCATTCCTGCAAAGTCCGAACAGAAGGGATTTTCTTCGAGAAATCGTCACTGGAGATGAAAATTGGGTGCTCTATGATAACCACACACGTAAGCGACAGTGACCCCCGAAAGGAGGAAAACTAGAGCCAACCTCTAAACTGCCTCGCGGAGTACGGAGAGTATTACTCTGTTGTTGGTGGGACTCTGAGGGCTTGCTCTGTTATGAATTGCTACCAGCTAAAACCAGGATATCGGCGAAGACTTACACTAGACAACTGCAAAAACTGGCTGAAATTATCGAACCAAAACGGCGTAGACGTGTCCAAGTTCGACTTCTCCATGACAACGCTCGACCCCACGTAGCTAAGATCACACAAGACTGTATTTCGCAGCTGGGTTGGGAAGTTTTACCACATCCACTGTATTCACCAGACTTGACTCCTACCGACTACCATCTTCTTGGGCGATTGAAAAATTATTTACAGGGTAAGGAATTTGATGATCTCGTCGATCTCGAAAATGCGCTGAACGACTTTTTTAACTCACGACCAAAACAATTTTGGACGGAGGGCGTGCAAAGTGAAACCAGAGCGTTGAGCACGAGTTGTAGATGTAGAAGGAGCGTACATCACCTCATAATATTATATTATGAAAATGATGGAAACTTTTTTTTTTACTTTTTTTGTGTGTTGCTAGACTTTCTTACCAACCTAATATATACACGTATACACGACTTGAACATTATTATTCCAAAGAACCTCAATGTTTGGAAATCGGTCGCCTTACATGGGCCCCCCACGGAATTCCGCCTGGGGGCCCCACCATGGGTAAATCCGGCACTGGTCATGAAATACAAGGTTCAAATGGAGTTCATGATCTTCACCAGATTTTTGAATGAATATTCACGTTATTTTCGAAAGACAAGGTCGATTCGATCCTCCTATACAGTTGAGTGAGGTGAGAAACAGCGATTCAGGGGTTAACACAATGGCTCAAGCACAAGCTTCACAGTGTGGGACCCCTCGATTTCTTGAAATATATGTGTTTGTGAAAAGTTATATCAATTTTAAAAGACATCGCAATTTTTTCATTTATTTTGGCTAATTTGTTTGTATTATTTGTGCGCTACAGTTACACTGAATATATTATACACATAATCGCAGATGGGTCACTTGTACGACTCTATAATATCTCAATGGGTAACTATCACGACGTGTGGTCAGTGTGACGACGATCACGGATGATGTCGACCCATCATAATGGATGTTTCCGATTGCGAGAGCCCTTGGCCCCAGGGGCCATGATTCAGCGAATGGGAATTTAGTATTCTAGCCCCAGGGGCTAGCCCCTGCCTGCAATCGGGAGCATCCAATCTGTGACTGAATATTGTGTCTCCACTCCGTTATCATGTAATAAAACCCCCTCGGTTAACGATCTCAAATATGACATGCTAAGAATTAGTGAATAAGGGCACTTTGCGGCCGACATTCCAGTAATGAGTTGAATCAGAGAATCGTCTATTCTAGATTATCTTCCATCCCTATCTATTTCTTGTGTGTCATAGTTCACTCTGGATATATGATTTGAATAATGGAGAATGGATTACTTTGACGACTTTATAATACTTCAATGGGTCACTATCAACATATGTGATTAGTTTGACGACGGCCACGGATGATGACCGGGCCATCATATCCTGAGACTGAGAGGTACAGTGGGGGCAATGATTCCTATTCTTCCTTTCCGATAGATCCTTGATGGCAATGAATCATTGATTAACAGAGCGCATTTATGATCAGTTTTTCACGTTTGAAACATTATTGCTCACATATCCATTGATTTGGAACTGTTCCCCATTGATCAAGAATGAATTGGATGAGATCCTCCAATCCTGACTATTATCCGCGAACCGTTTAATTCCTGCATATCTACGACAACCCTTATCTCGTACAATTAGCTTCATATAACTTACTCTAGGTCTACCTTTTCGAGTTTCACCATTCATTTTTCCTTCCAATATTGTTTTCAATAAGCTACCATGCCTCAATGTGTGTCCTATCAGATAACTTCTTCTTTCCACGATCTGTCTCAAAAGACTTCTTTTTTCATTTACCTTCTCAAGTACTTCTTCATTTCTTTACTCTCTCTATCCACTTCATTCTAAGCATCCTTCTATAACGTCACATTTCAAAAGCTTCGAGTCCTCGTTGGTCCATTTTTCCAATTGTTCAAGTTTCGCAACCATACAATGCTGTGCTCCAAACGTAACTCTTCAGGAATTTCTTCCTGACTGCTAAGCTGGTATTCTTCGAACATAGTAACTTTTTCTTTTGGCGGAAAGCCTGTTTTCCTTGTGCTATTCTTGCTCTTATATCTCTCTCGCTTCTACCGTTTTCTGTGATTATGCTTCCTAGATATTTAAATTCTCTCACTTGCTGAATTGTCTCTGCATCCATCTTGATTTCCGTTATCCTTGATGTTTTCGCTGTTGTACGAATCATGAATTTTGTTTTGCCCTCATTTATATTCATACAATAGTTTTCTAGTAATATTGTTTTCATTGTGTTGAGAGTATTTTCTAACTCAACACAACCCGTAGCTAATATTGCTATGTCATCCGCAAATCTTAACATGCTTACATTTCCACCTTGAATCTGTAATCTCAACTGCACTCGCTCCTCCACTCCGTTCATCGCTTCTTCTATATACAAACAGTGACGCCAGCGTTTGGTCGACCGAGTCGATTTACCCTCTCCATCTAACCATTTCTCGTCCCCATCATCCCAGCCGGGTGTACGCACACATTGAAACCCATATTCATGTGATTCGGAAGCGGTCGGTTCACTTCGAGTCGGCTCGGACAATCGAGAGAGAACCAACTATCCGTCGGTCTTTGTCTTCTCAATATGTTTTACGATCGGATGACTCCGTGCAAGACCAGGACAAGTTTGAAACCCACGCGGTCGACCCACCGGGAGCTTCTACCGCTTTTTCTTTCCCAAGCGACAATTTTATTGTAATCAGTATCGACTGACTTACCCGGCACCCCGGGCGATTCTCGGCCGGGGCACTTCGATATTTTTTCCGTGTTTTTTTTCTCAATTAAAGAGCCAGTTCAATACTGATTATCGAATTATCACGATGAAATATAGATTCGATGCATCTCATCATTCAATTGAAGTGAAATGGAATATGAGTAAATAGTTTTCCGATTATTATTTATTTTTCATAAATTTTATTAGATTATTGGTTAATCCTATGACTGATTATGAAGCTCTCAAGAACTCCTATATGTATTCTATGGAAATTTCTTAATAGTTCCGCTTTTTTAATCATTATTTCAAATCTTGATAATTTTTCAATGAATTTCATTAGAATTGTCAATCAATCGATGGTTGGAAAATTCAAAGATAGTTTGGGGATCTATGATGAATATCCTGCGGTGGATTCCATAATTTTCCCTGATAAATTGATATCCAGAAATCACTATGATATTCCAATGAGGATAATGAGTAGTTGAGAACCGCAGTATAGTTGTGACAACGTGAAATGTTTCGCTCTCTACAAAATTTCGTAATTTAATGATTTATCGTGCACACTAAATTCTTATTCTTCGTTATATTGTTGATTGTTCCATTAGTACGCATATTGTGTGAATTTCTCCGAACAACTGGGTTTTTGCACGCGATTTTTAGTAAATCTATCCCTAATACATTGGTTTATTCACTCGTCGTTTCATATTGTTTCCACGAAGTCTATCCTATTTGTTGATACTTATACACATCTCGTGTACTCACGTATGATAAGACACTCTTCGTGTGTGCGTGTGTGTTTACCTCGGTACAGTGGATCTCATACTTGCCGTTTATTGGAATTCAAAAATTTCTGTATTATCATATAAATCATATAAACTTCAAAATGCCAAAAAAAGTGTGTAAAGGATGTTCCAGAGTTGTGGATGAACCGGTATCTTGTGCTTTATGCAGTGTTATATCACATCCTGGTTCGTCGTGTTTAGCGAGAAGTCACCATCCATGGCATAATGGACTACTGATTGACTGCAAGGGGCCTCTTCCGTCTTCTGATGCTTCTGTTGATCTTGCGGAAAAATTTGATGGCGTGTTGGATCAGTCAGGTTTTTTATCGGAAATTCAGAGCATCGTTGATTCTGCTTGTTCGAAACTCAGCAACCAGCTCAACGCGTTTGGGATCAAATTAAATTCTTTATCCAACACTGTGGCGGAATTATCCACGAGATTATCCACCTTGGAATCGTCTGCCCCTTCTTCTTCACAAGGTTTCTACAATGAAGAAGATTTGATAGATGAGCTGAATGAACGACATCGAAGAGCATGTAACATTCTACTCTTCAACGTTGAAGAATCTTCGAGGGATGGGTCTCCTGATCATGTTATAGTTACTGATCTTCTTCAAAAAATCAGACCTGATACTTACGACAATGTGCAGATTCGTCGTATCGGTAAAACGAAGGATGCTTCTGAAACTCGTCCGATCTGTGTCACATTTGCATCACGGAACATACCCATTGAGATTCTTCGTAACAAATCGTTGTACAATGGTTCAATTAGAATATCGCAAGATCGTACCTTGAAGCAACGGAATCATCTGTCGAACTTACGTGAAGAGTTGAAAAATCCAAATGACCCTTCAAGGACTATTCGCTATTTCAATGGGATACCTAGGATAGTTCCTGCTCACCAAAGGAAAAACGCTTAATCGACCCTTTGGTGTATTATCAGAATGTTCGTGGCTTGAGAACTAAACTTGATCAACTTCATTGCTCTGTTGCTATATCAGATCCATGTTATGATATTATTATCTTATCTGAAACCTGGCTCCGCGAGGATATTCTATCTTCTGAAATTGGTTTACATGGCTATGCAGTTTATCGTATGGATAGAAACGGACTCACCAGTCAATTTTCACGGGGAGGTGGTGTCTTAATCGCCGTTAAGGATACCCATCGGAGCTGTGTCGTCTCATCTTCTTATTCCAAAGTTGAACATCTTTACGTCAAAGTTTATTTTGGTTCTTTGTCGTTGTTGTTTGGGGCTGTCTACATTCCACCTTCTTCGGATTCTTCAATATACTTGGACCATCGTAAAAGCGTTGGCGAAATCCTTCTCAAGGAGAACTTTAACTCCTTATACTTATACGGGGATTACAATTTACCTCATATTTCCTGGAGCAATATTGATTCCAAATTATCTTTCTCAGTGTTACCTGGTTCGACTCTCAATGAAATGACTTCTGCGCAATATGTTCTCGAATATTTCAATGAATTGAATTTGTTTCAACTTAATACTTCCAGAAATTCTCATGGTAACATACTTGATCTTATTTTTCCTGATAACGATCGTATTGATGTCAATATTGCTCTGGATCCTTTTCTCGCGTGTGACAACTTTCATCCTTCTCTTGTATCTAAGCTCAACCTACGTGATAGTGTTTTACTGGTCCCCAATAAAATCATCAAATATAATTTTAATACGGCGAATTACAGTGCAATTTGTGAATATTTAGGTTCTATCAACTGGGACGATGAATTCCGTAATCTCTATGTTATTGAAGCTGTTGATTTTTTGTATCTCCATTTATATAATGCAGTTGATTCATTCGTACCCGAGTATGTATCAAGGAATAGTTCTTATCCAAAATGGTTTTCTTCGGAATTAATTAAACTTATTCGTCAAAAGAAATCTGATCACAATAGGTACAAAGAGTCAAATTGCTTCGAAGATTACCTAATCTTTAGTCACTTACGAGCTCAATGTAAAGTTTTGACTCGCCAATGTTACTTGTCTCATCTTCATTACGTTCAAGGGTCCATTCCTACAAATGTCAAAAGCTTTTGGAACTTTGTTAATAGTAAGCGAAATCAGAACGGTATACCCCTGGTGAGGCATTTAGACGGTACTATTGGCAATACTGGTATTGCTATTTCGAACTTATTTGCATCTTATTTCAGATCAGTCTATCAAAATTATCCCGTTGTTCCTTGTAATTTACCAGAATCTACTTTCAATGTCAATCTTTCCGATTCATCCATCAATATCGGTGAAGTGTCCAATAAAATCTCATCCTTGAAAACTTCTTCCGGTCCTGGTGATGATGGTATTCCTCCTAATTTTCTAAAATCTTGCAAGTTCGTCATTTCTCGGCCTTTGTGGTTGATCTTCAACAGCTCTTTATCCTCTGGAATATTCCCTTCTCAATGGAAATCCAGCTTAATTACTCCTATCTTCAAACCTGGGGATCGTTCTGACGTGAGAAACTATAGACCGATTAGTATCTTGAATGTTATGCCGAAAATTTTTGAAGATATAGTTACTGATAAAATAACACCACTGTTTTCTGATATTATTTCTGATTTGCAGCATGGCTTCACTTCTGGCAAATCTACCGTAACTAACTTGTCTATTTTTTCTCATGTTGTGTCCTCTGCGCTTGATCGAAATGCCCAAGTGGATACTATATATACAGACTTCTCAAAGGCTTTTGACAGAGTTGATCATAATATATTGGTCAGTAAATCAAGTAATTTAGGTATTCGAAGCAATTTTTTGTCGTGGTTACAGAGTTATATTCTGACTCGTACGCAATCAGTTCGTGTCTCTCAATATTTCTCTGATTCATTTTTTGTATCCTCAGGTGTACCACAAGGCTCACATCTAGGTCTTTTATTATTTATTATTTTCATCAATGATATCTCTACGATTTCCAAGTACTGCACACATCTCCTTTTTGCTGATGACCTGAAACTGTTTATGATTATAAGAACTTACAGAGATGCTCAAAATCTGCAATCTGATTTGGATCGGTTACAATCTTGGTGTGTGCTATCTGATATGTCATTAAATCTCACTAAATGCCATGTGATGAGATTTCATAGAGGTAAAAATGCTATTTATTTTCCTTATAACTTGTCTCATTCTCTGTTATCACCTATAAATACTGTTCGTGATCTTGGAGTTTCATTTGACTTTCGTTTTAACTTCTCAGATCATTACAATCACAATAGTTGGTACTTCCATGAAATCTCTCGGATTCATCAAGCGCGTTTGTAAAGATTTTCGTGATCCTGTTGCACTTCGAACACTGTATTGTACTTTAGTGAGACCTCATCTTGAGTATGCGTCTCAAATTTGGAGTCCTCATCTAATTCGGGATCGTACAGACTTGGAAAGAGTTCAGCATGAGTTTCTGCGTTTTGCTGCCTATCAGATAGGCCGTCCGTTGAGCGTCACTTCTCATGATAACTCATTGATTATGGCTCTACTTAACTTGCCTCCCTTGGAATCACCTCGTTTGTTCAATGATTTTTCATTTTTGTATAAAATTGTTAATGGGAAAATTCGCTCCCCTCAACTGCTTGGACTTGTACGTTTTAATGTCCCTTCTCGTTTATTGAGGCGCCCTAAATTGTTCAATCCAATTTCTCATAAATCGAGACACGGTTATTCTGATCCGGTAAATCGGATATCTATCCTAGCAAATTCTTACAGTGATGTGCTTGAATTATTTTCATCTCATTCTGATCTTAGGAATTCTCTTTCTCTTATTTGTCAAATTTAATATCTAATTGTCCTTTTCACCTATAATTATACACGTTAACTGTTGTTGTAATATAAGATGCATGTAGTCGAGCTTAACATGATGCTTAATGCTTTGATGTATGATATATATAATGTGGTTCAAATAATGTATATTCTATGTACCAAAGGGTCTTTCATACCCGTATAAACAAAATAAATAAATAAATAAATAATCAATCGAATTAACATCGACTATCAGATTTTGATCACCATCAAAATAATAAGACTGAATATTCAATCAATTGAGTGCGGATTATTTTCAATGAACTGAATAATTAGATCAGAGCATCCAAATTGATATTTCATCATTTCACACAATATGAGTCTCTTTCCTTCGCTGCATCACTCCATAGAAGGGATATGTGGATCCAAATACTATAGGAACCCATAGCCTAGCGGCAACAGACAATGTTCTTGCGAAAGAACGGTCGAGTTCGATTCTGTGTGGAGACATTTCATTTTTTTTGTAACCTTTCTGGTGAATAATTGAATTTCACATCCGATTATTATTTTTCATGTCATGATATCAATAATCCTGATGTTTCAGAATGCACTTGTGGATTCGACCAAGTACAGGTTCGAGTCGATTCGAAATTTCCCAAATATTCGTGTCCATGAGATATAGACCGATCGATGCAGAATCTTCTGAAACGAGAAATGAATAGCACTTCAGAGGAACGTTTCCGAAGAAGTGTACTTGCAAATCCCATCAATTCCCGTGACAAATTGGTGGAAAAATTTCGAAAATTTGTGTCCATCGAATAAAGACCGATCGATTCGCAATCTACTGAAATGAGAAATGAAATCACTTCAGAGAAATGTTTTTGAACAAGTATACTTGCAAATTCCATCAAACCCTTCGACGAATTGGTGAAAAAATTTCAAAACTTTGTCTCCGTGGAATATAGACCGATCGATTCGAAATCTTCTGCAAAGAAAAACAATGAATATCACTCCGAAGGAAAGTTTCTAAGAGAGTGTACTTGCAAATTCCATCAATTTCTGTGACGAATTGATGGAAAAATCTCAGCAACTCGTGTCCATCGAATAAAGACCGATCGATTCGCAATCTACTGAAAAGAAAAATGAAATCACTTCGGAGGAATGTTTTTGAACAAGTATACTTGCAAATTCCATCAAACCCTTTGACGAGTTGGTGAAAAAATTTCGAAACTTTGTCTCCTTGGAATACAGACCGATTCAGTAGAGTGGTGAGAACAACTCTACCCCCTCTCAATTCGCGTGAACACAAGGATAAGAGGCGGGAAAATCCCTCCAATCTTACCATTCGTTTTGTGTCAGTTGAAGAAAGACAGACAAGCTCTCACCCTGCCACTGGACCGATTGATCTGGCATCTTCTGAAATGGAAAATGAATAGCACTTCAGAAGAACGTTTTCAAGAAATGCGTTTGCAAATTTTGTACTTCTTCCCGCATCACCCAGGAGGTGAAGTACAAGCGAATGCTTTTTTTTCAACCCTGAGAAGAAGAATAGCTCAATTCCAGCCGGTAATACCAATCCATCAAGTTTTATTTCAGATCGGAACGATACCTCAACTAAGAAAGAAGAAGTTGTTAATTGTATATCTCACAGAGTCCCTATTCGGACGATTTATAGAATAGTTCGAGCTACCAGAATTTAAGTCGATTTAATAACAGTGCATGTGAGATATGCCGCAGCTCATGGATATCGTAGTCTCCTGCTGTGAAATCAACTGAGATTGTGATAGCTCGGATTATTTTTCGAAATCATTCAAATTCGGACTTCATAAGATGTAAATTTCACAACTTCCTCCCCTGGGTGTAGCGTATCGAAATCAGAATGGAGTTTAATAGAATCGATGTGTTTGAATCAGTTTCTATATTATGACATTCGCTTTCTGGTTGGGGTCTAGAGCCAATATAAATCATGTGTCTCGCATCACAATTTTGGATCATTCTGCAAGATGTCTTGAAGAATTCGGAAGGAAGTCTCATAGAACAACACCAGAAGGTAGCTTCGAAGTCTTGATGTGAGATTTCTCATGGTTTTCTGAATGTATCTTTCAGAATTCCTAAAAACATCTCCCATAAGATACCTCCGAGTTATCTTTGGGTGCACCATAAGACATGTTCCAGAATCCCGAGAAATCTTCCAGAATGTTCTTGTAGATTTCCCTAGGATTGTGACCTGGGAACTATTATAATTTCTCCGATTGACCTTTTTCTCAGGGTTAACGTGGTATTCCCAGTAGGCCTATTCCACGATACTTTCTCTTTAGCAATGAAAATTGCTGTTCACGTCCCGAGTTGCGTGGTCCTTGTTGCTCGATCATGATGCCTGAAACACTACAAAACAGTAAGCGCAGTGATGAATAGACTGCTTGACTCTTGCCCGACAGCCTGGGGGGGGGGGGGGGAAAGATGGATGGAAGATGGGGATACGGACGGAGGAAGAAGCCTCACTAACAAAATGGGATTGGAAAGCCCTCCTCTTCTAAAATATTTCCAAAAGATTATCGTTGAACTCACTCCGATGAAGAACGTAATGGAAAATTATGAATGTTGCGATGCAAGAATCAGAAGGGGAATTAGAAAGACTACATCATCAACTATGGTATACATATATATATATATATATATATATATATATATATATATGTGATATGCCACTGTACCGTTTGTGTTTTGTAATGTATAACGGAGATTATCCACAAATTGGGAGAAAATAACATGAAATATGACCCAGAAGCGAAATACATTTCGGGGATGTTTTCTGAACGTCCAGAACACCTCCCCTACGTTCTATAAAAATTCGATGAACGCTCCAGTGGCACGTTGTGCTGTCTGGGTGTTCGATGATCAAGTTCACATGTGCAATATTGACGTCCTCGATATCGCAATGAAACTGATTCGTCGATATGAAATTATGGAATGCGAAACCTATTGGAAATATCCTAGATGAATAACCGAAAACTAAAAGAGATGCACAATCTAAGACCGAGACGCCGTGGTTCGTCAGCCCCACAGTATTTTGAGACTCCAAACCCTCTTAGAATATGTGCGTGGATCAATCAATCAATTTTTATAGAATAAATAATCGAAAGATGATGAAATGCGGAATGCAACCAAAGGAACCTCAATGTAGAAAATGTGGGCTTGAAAATGAAATCGTAAAAATACTCATCCGAATGGAGCGAAAAATACTACATTACCCTGCGTACAGATGTAACCCACTTGGCTTTCCCGATGATTTTGAATCCCTGTATAAATACTTATAATCTATCAAAGCCAAGTGACCTTCATCAATGGGCATGGTACGAGGATTCCTCTCCTACTTTTCAACAAATATTTGATGACACAACAGGAATTTCATGTTTCGAGGCTCAATTTATTCCTCTTTTTAGTCTTGATATCCGGAATCATGGAGAACGCCCTTTCTGCCGCGACCATAGAATGAGTAAGAGTCCTAACTGCAGAAGAAAGTGTTCAGAGGTTCGGGAATCGTACATCTCCTTCACTTGTACGAAGAGATCTAATTCGAATCCACGTTTGATCAAAATCAAGCTTCGATCAATCACGTCCCAATGTGAGATCCAAAAAGTACATAGAATTCCATTCTTCCTTCAGAGAATTTTCATCGAAACCGCCCAATTCTCGACTAGTGTGAATAATCATGGATGCAGTTTTTTGTCGATCCGGTTCGAATAAAGCAATTTCTGTGTTTAATGCAGTGGGAGAATACAAAAAAGGATCATGTGTAGGAAGTCGTTCCGAAATTTCTGTAGAAGCAGTGATGTAAAATTTGAAACAATTTTGGCGTACTTCATTTACTTTTGAAATATTCTCAGGGTTAAGATTTTCCAAATATTCTTCGCATTCACTGCCCACGTCGATATTTTCCAGAGCTAATTGGTTCGCGGGTGAAGAAAAATTCACACACTTGATCATGTCCAAGTGATTTAGTGGCGCGGGTTTTGAGAATTTTTCCAAGAAAAATACTAACGAATCAAGTGAGCGTGGTGACAATAAATGTACCATTGTTTGTTCTCTCTGAAAGGATGCATTATATTCATTGAATTGATCCAGAGTATACGATAAAAATAGGAAGTACGCTTGCATCGCGGGATCCTTCAAAAGATTCAACAATTTTTCAGCAGGTTGGCAAAGATCAGAAACCACTTGTTCAAATAGAAAGTCTCCCAAAGTATTCCAATTCTCTAAGATTCTCACAATGCATTGATGCCGGGTTGCCCAACGAGTTTTCGCGAATTTTGAGATTTGTTGATTACTTTCTTGAAAACTATCCTGAAAATCTTCAAATATCGCAGTTCTCTTAGGACTACCATTGATGGAAGCAGCCAAACCTGCAATCAGTAGCTCACAATTCGGTGGGTTCATGGCACATGCAACACTTGTTGCCTGAGCGGGAGAATGACAAATACATGAGAACATCAAAACCTGTGGATTTCTTTTCATCAATTTCGTTTTGAAAGAAGATTTATTCCCCATCATGACGGACGCGGTGTCAGTACCTGATGCAACAATATTGCTAATCGGAATCTGATTTTTCCATAATTTATTTCTAAAACTTCCAAACAATTTCGAAGCGGAGCAATCAGCAGCATCTAAATGAATCATTTGCAATAATTCACATCTGACTTCTCACGTATTTGGTTCGATATAACGAGCCATGAATGTCATCCATTCATCGTTCGTTATATCTGACGTTTCGTCTTCGTGAACTGCAAATTGTGTGGCGTAGAACATCCAATAATCGGTTTGTTTCTTGAACGCAAATAGCCCTGTTCACAATATTTGTTATTTTTGTACGACTCATCTTAATTTTTTGAAGCACTTCTGGTTCCTTCCCTATATCTTGCATAAGGAGTAAAAGGACCTTCGCATGACTATGAGGAATACTTTCTTCTGCGAAAATTGTCGCAAAACGAATTTTTGCCATTTGAACTTTTGTTTTGAGATCTGGAGGCTCATCATCCGGATTTGAACTTTCTGATCCAATCGTTTGCTGGCATCGTGAAGGAGCAGAAGATGAGGCAGCATTCAATTGAGGAGGATTTGGATCTTGGGAACATCCCAAACGATCATCATTCAAAGAAGAGGATGCAACGGGATTGTTATACGAATTTTCCAATCTATCGTCAGCTTTCCGCAAAAATCTATGTGAATTTTCGACTGAAATTTCATCAACGAAAAAATAAACATCCGATCCGCGACTATTATTATTAATTTCATCTCTAACAGAAGGAAAATCAGATCCTTGGAGAAGATCTCAATCCTCATACCCCTCACAAACGGCACCCGATTGATCAATGTTATCATTTATTGACAAGTCATCACGGCATGGAGTAACGGCATCGGCCCCATCTACAACGATCCTATCACCAAAAGACTGAGGAATGGAATTGACACATTGCCCTCCTGGTGATATCCCATCAAGAGATGGAACATCCGGAACTATGGATTTGACATTTTCAAAAGTTTTAGAGACAGAAGGAGAAGAATCTACTTTACCTCGACCGAAATGGAACAACCCGCTCTGTTGCAAATGATGTTGGCTCTTGGAATGGGCTCTGATTCTTGCAGGGCCATCACACCAAACACTCCTCTGGCATATGTCACAAAAAAATTCCGAGCTATCACTCGGGTCTTCACGAACCCACATTTTCCACTCAGGGTCTTTGAGCAACCAATTTTGCGAAAAATGTGGATTGCTTTTTTTTTGTTATACACTACAAAATCACCACCCTCCATCCTGAACAAACTAAATATTTTCAAATACAAAACTATGAATGATGAGATCGAACACAGAATTTATCAGAATACTATTGAATCCAACACTCCAAACCTTTTGCAATTATTTTATAATTCAAAATCTGATTTAAAACTATAGTTCATCAGAAAGACGTCCACCTCGATCCGTATCACATATGTGATAGATGAGAGGAAAGAAAAACATAAACAGTTCGTGACGCGCAGTGTTTTGTTTTGATAAATACGTTGGCGATTCGAAAACCCATCCTTCGGTACAATAAAGTGCATAGACACAATGTCGTAATGAATGCTTTTTAGGTATGGATCAATACATTTTGTAAATCAATTTAATTCTCATACGATAATTCCAATAATGATTTTGCATCGAGGAAGAAAAACATTACTAAAATTACGACATCTTTCAATCGCTAACTTGACAGAGTAAGTGGAAATATTCCTCTCCTTGTCAGACACTGTAGGAGAAATATATCACAGTTTTCAGTATAAACATGCGATCTTTAGTATAATTGTTTGGGTTTTTGGTAATGTCCTCCTTTCTGACTGCTCTCGGGTGGACCGAGTAGCTTGGGAGTTGGTCGGGTGGATGGCTTACCGGGGCCCTTGCATTGCCGCCGAAAATGATCAGGTGACCTAGTCATGTGGTCATCAATCTCGTTACCATCCAGACGGGACAGCACTAGTTGCTCGTCAATTTTCAACCTGAAGCCTTCACCTCGCCTCACCTCCAATTTATCGCGTTTTCTTTCTGTACGCGAGAATTCTCTGTTCAAGCCGCTCGTCTCATACGAATCTAACGCGCTTATCTTTTTTTTGTTCTTCACACAAGTTTTCAATTTGTTATTTGTGTTTCCTTTGACATGTTTAGTTTAAATAAACGTTAAGTTTTTGGTTTAAACGAAGTGAGCGTCATTTTGGAATACCGGCTCGACTCCATACTTCCATCCTTTCGCACTCCCAGAATTCCCTCTTCACAGAGTCTCGCATTCTCCTTCACCTCACCTAAGAAGAAATCTACAGTCCGCTAACATCTTCCCTCTTTCCTCAGCTCCTTTTTACTATTCACAAAATTGGTCCTTCGAGCCGGATTCCTGGCTCGCCTCCCTGTGAAAAGTGCATTTTGTGAGGTGCATAAACAGAATAGTTTGAAATCGAACACATACACGTCGATTTCATTGTGTTAGTGACTATCTTTCTATTCCGCTCAACTTGTGTTAATCGGTTTACGCGGAAAAGATATCACACGTATGGACACACACATCCTTATCGTCGACCGATACCCCTCTTTTCGTCATCAAGAAGGAAGAATCATGCTACGATCGCCGTTATAGCTCATCGTGGGAGCACGCATCTCTTCTCCTCGACGTTGGAACGAATCTCGCCTGGGAAGTGGGGGTCATCGTCACTTCATTCGTTTCGCGACACTTTGCGAAACGACATATGAATGCTTTCTTTCTTTCTCTAGTCTGATGATCATCTCCGTTGCACGCATCCGAAGTTACGAATTCTCTTCGATACAAGTTCGCCGTTGATTCTGCTTGGATATTACTGGTTCACGTTGTGACTACGTTGAGTTTATTTCTTCAAGAAAGGTCTGTTCGATCCTTGATTAATTATCTCGTTAGTTGATTGAAAAATAATTCAATCTCGGTCTATTAAAGAAACATTATCTCGTTTTAAACTCACATCTATCCTTTTCACCTCATGTGAAACTTTGTTTTGCTCACGATACAAAACAAATTACGAACTTCTTACGGCTTGTTGAGATTTTGAATTTTGCTTGTCACACAAAGTGAATAATACGATTCTTTTTCTTCGCTCTTGTTATTATCACGTTTCGTTCACGTTGCATAAACCGATAAACTCTCGATTTTATTCGATATGGATGCTCTTTTGAAAGAACAAGAGGAAACCTATCGGGCTCTTTCTAGGATCGTGATCAATATGAAAAAATTGGGTGAGGCTAAGATCACATTGGGGGTTGTGGAAGCTCGTATAGAGCGTTTAGAAGAATTGTGGAAAGGGTTCGACACACGTCATCAAACTTTATTGGCATTGTGTGATGAAGTTACTTCTGCTTATCAGTATTTCAAGGATGACGTCTATTCGCAAGCTGAAGAATCTTATCTTGAACAGTTAGGTAAATTAATTGATTATAAAAAATCTTTTTCGGCTAGTCTTCCACAAGGATCTCGGGCACTGACAGCGCAAGACGTCGCTGCGGCAGCGAGTGTTCATAACCCTCTTCTGCGATTATCGTTGCCGAAATTCTCTGGCGCGTACGAAGAATGGCGCAACTTCAAGGATTTATTTTCTTCTCTGGTCATAGACCGAGCTAATGTTTCAAACGTGCAAAAATTTCAGCATTTGAAAACATGTTTATCGGGCGAAGCTTCTCAACTTATTCGTAACATACCGGTTACGGAAGCGAATTTCGAGATAGCTTGGGATTCTTTGACAGGGCGCTATGATAATGAGCGGCTCTTGTTAAACGCGCAGATTACTGCTTTGTTTCAAGTAAAGGGAAGTTCTAGTGAGTCTGCTTCAGAACTTAGGCGCATTCATACCGCGACCACTGAGGCTTTAGCGGCAATCGAAGCTTTGGAATATTCTACGGAGAATTGGGACCTTTTATTAAATTACATGACCTTAGTTAGACTCGATCCTCAGTCTCGCCGAGATTGGGAGTTAGAGAAAGGGCAAGAAACAGAACCTTCAACGTTTGCCGATTTAAAAACGTTCATTGAAGGTCGAATTCGAGCGCTTGAAGCTCTCTCTTCTTCTACAGGGATTCGGCCAAAAGGTTCGGGTGACAAACCTAAATTGTTCCGATTCGGAAAATCGATTGGTGGTCCCTCTTCTCCAACGCGTGGAACTTCGACATCATTTCACTCCGCTACTTCTTATTCGTTCCCATCGTCGAATAGAGCGACTAACGCTAAAAAATGTTCACTTTGCAAAGAAGCCCATTACATTCTTGGATGTACCGAATTTCTAAATAAGCCGGTGAAAGAGCGGCGAGATCTAATAGCCAGGCTTAATCTATGTTTCAATTGCCTAGGCAACCATGCTGCTCGTGATTGCAAGTCCGAGCGAAGATGTTCTACTTGCAACGGTAAACACAATTCGTTTCTTCACTTGGCGGAAAATCCAATTTTGTCAGTTGAGAAATCCTCAACTTCTGCGATTTCGTCATCCAGCGCTGGTTCAACAGCAATTTCTTCTAATACGGCAAATTGTGATCCGGTGGTTATTCACATGGCTAATTTTCCTCCTTCTGGTCGAACTATTCTTCTGGCTACGGCGAGAATCAGAGTAATTTCGCCCTCTGGTCACTTCGTTTTAGTTCGAGCGTTGCTGGACCAAGGTTCAGAGGTAACTTTTGTGTCGGAAGCCACCGCGAGGATTTTGCAACTTCCTAGGAACAGGACTAAGGTGCCGTTGATGGGAATCTCGGCCGCATCGACGGGTATAGCCAAATTCTCAACGAAGGTGTTCATCTCATCTCCAATCGAACCAGAACTCAGGATTGAAGCGGATGTGCTCATTCTACCCAAACTTACTAACGCAGTGCCATCCGCAAGAATTAGCGATTTGGATCTATCGGCATTCAACGACTTCCCGCTGGCAGATCCGCATTATAACCACAACGAAAGAGTCGGCATGATTCTTGGGGCGGATTTGTACGGCCGCATTTTGAGGAACGGGTTACTTTCTATACCGCGAACTTCAGTAACCGCACAAAATACAGCCTTTGGCTGGGTTTTATCTGGTTCTGCTGATCAAGTATCACGGCGTGAACAACCTTCTCCACCTCAATATACCTCATTCCACTGCACTACTAACGCTGATTTGTTTCAGGTCTTGCATAGATTTTGGCAGCTAGAGGAAGTACCTACTGCTGTAAATGATCTGTCTCCAGAGGAGGAGTGGTGTGAGGAGCATTTTCAACGCACGCATCTCCGCAACGAGCATGGCCGTTACGTTGTCAGGCTACCACGCAAGTCTGACCTACCTCACGCTGCGGACGAGACAAAGGGGATGGCTCTCTCTTCACTGGGCGCTCTGAGCAGGCGTTTCGAGCACAATTCTAGTCTATGCGAGCAATACACGACTTTCATGGAAGAATACTTACGTCTGGGCCACATGAAAGAAGTGACTTTTGAGACAAATTTGCCTTGCTCTGCCTGGTATATACCGCACCACCCTGTCTTTAAATCCACTGGCTCGTTTTCGAAAATCAGGGTAGTTTTTGATGCGTCTCGACGCTTATCCTCAGGTTCTTCGCTGAACCATTATCTTCTTCCAGGTCCCAGTTTGCAAGGGGACATTTCGATAGTCCTTCTCAATTGGCGTCAACACAGGTACGTTTCCACTACGGACATCGTAAAGATGTTCCGTCAAATCCTGGTTCATCAGGACGATCAGGATTTCCAAAGGATAGTTTGTAAAGGCTCATTTTCATCCGCCGTAAAGGATTATCGTCTATGTACGGTAACCTACGGCACCACCTCAGCTCCCTTTTTGTCCATCAGGACTCTTCACCAATTAGCTGCCGATGAGGGAGGTAAGTTCCCTCACGGAGCTCACTCTTTGCGTCATCAGACATTCGTTGATGACATTCTTTCAGGGGCTGATACCGTTTCCGAAGCGATTCAAATTCGGGACGAAGTTATCGGCATTCTAAAGGCTGGCGGATTAGAATTGGACAAATGGTCGTCGAATCACCCAGATTTATTGACTCACCTCTGACTCGACTAAGAACGAGTCATCTCATTTCTTCGATCTCCATGAGCCAGTCAAGACGCTAGGTTTGATTTGGATTCCGTCTGAGGACGCTTTCAGCTTTCGAATGCCAGCAGATCTGGATTCAGCGCTGACCAATTCACAAGTCGTTACGAAACGGCTTATCCTCTCATCTGTGGCTAGGGTTTTTGATCCTCTCGGGTGGATTGTTCCAGTAACAATCACCACTAAGATTCTCATTCAGGATCTCTGGCTTCTGGGAATAGATTGGGATACTCCTGTGCCCACTAATATCAGGGAACAGTGGAAGGGTTATTGTGACTCCCTAGGGGAGCTCAACTCTGTCCACATCGACCGCCCAATTGGCTACTCAGCTTCAGTTTCTGACATACAAATCCACGGATTTGCTGATGCTTCTATGCGCGCTTATGCTGCAACTGTTTATGTTAGAATAGTTAACAGCGAAGGTTATACAAAGGTTTCACTTCTTGCAGCAAAGTCTAAGGTGACTCCAGTAAAAACCGTGAGTCTTCCTCGCCTCGAACTGTGTTCAGCAGTCCTTTTAGTCAGACTTCTTCTTCATATTCGCAAGATTCCGTTTTTAGAAAAGGTGGCCACGTATTCGTGGCTTGATAGTCAAGTAGCGCTATCATGGATTAAGAAACATCCAAGTCGCTGGACAACCTTCGTCGCCAATAGGGTTTCTTTCATCCAGACGTCTCTCCCTGAGGTGTCCTGGAGACACGTTCCTACAAAGGAAAATCCGGCCGATATGGCCACCCGGGGAAAAACTCCATCAGAACTAAGTAAATCAGCTTTGTGGTGGCAGGGTCCGTCATGGCTTGAAGAGAAGGCTGAGAAATGGTCAAATTCTTCCGTAGCCGAGGACGTTTCGCTAGAGATCCGTAGCAATGTTGGAGTCCACTTGGCGAATCAGACTTCCGTCAACTCGTTTGTAGAACTGGCGGAACGTTTCTCTTCTCTCGACAGGCTCTTACGCGTGGTCGCTTATTGCCTGCGTTTTGTTAAGCGGGTCAGACATCCGACCTTTTCACCACCCGGGTTTCTTACAGCGGAAGAGTTGCACGATTCGCGCATTCTATTATTGAAGGTGGTCCAGAAAGAGAGCTTTGCTGAGGAATTATCAGCTCTGAATTCTGGAGAAGCACTCCCTAGGAAGAGTCCTCTGCTAAGATTAAACCCCTTTATCGATGCGCAAGGCATCTTAAGAGTCGGCGGCCGGTTAAGGCACTCGAATCTCAAATATGATGAGAAGTTTCCGCCGATTTTACCTCGTTCGTCTGCTTTGAGCAGGCTTTTCATCATTAAGGCTCATGTGCGAGCTCTGCAGGGAGGCCCTTCTCTTACTCATGCATTGTTGTTGAACTCTGTATGGGTTCTCAGAGCGAAACCCCTCGTCAAGGCCTATGTTCGCAATTGCGTCTTATGTCATAGACATAAGCCTAAACTAGGCACTCAATTGATGGGTGACCTTCCCGCATCTCGCGTAACTCCAGATCGTCCGTTTACTAGAACGGGTCTGGACTACGCTGGTCCTGTTCACTTGATGATGAGTAGAGGAAGAGGACAGCGAACCTATAAAGGTTACATTTGCGTTTTCATATGCTTAGCGACGAAAGCACTCCATCTAGAGGTAGTGAGCAATGCCACTTCAGAGGCCTTTCTTGCGGCCTTTCGGCGTTTCTGTGGGCGACGGGGAATGCCTCTTGAGCTCCATTCAGACAACAGCACCACGTTTCGCGGTGCAGATGCTGAAATTTCCAATTTGTTCAGGCAATCTTCCGAGTTTTATGCCAAGGTGGCTGAGACGTTGGCCAGGGACGGAATTAAGTGGGTTTTCATTCCGCCACATTCACCCCACTTCGGGGGTTTGTGGGAGTCAGGAGTGCGTTCTGTAAAGTTTCACCTCACAAGGATTATTGGCAACCAGAATCTCACCTTTGAAGAGCTTTCGACACTTCTTGTTCAAATAGAGGCGTGTCTTAATTCGCGGCCGCTATGCCCGCTTTCGGATGAGCCCGAAGATTTAGGGGCGCTTACACCCGCTCATTTCTTAACTGGTTCATCTTTGCATACTTTACCTGAACCAGGGCTCTGTGACGTAAAGCTTGGTCATCTTTCTCGTTGGCAACTGCTCCAACAAATGCTCCAACATTTCTGGGCCAGATGGTCGAGGGAGTATCTCCACCATTTACAGCAACGCTATAAGTGGCGTTCTGTAAAGGAAAACTTCAAGGCAGGACAGCTTGTGTTGGTTCAGGATGACCGTTATCCTCCTTCAAAATGGGCATTAGGCCGGATAATTCAAGAACACCCAGGTTTAGACAGTCACGTTCGTGTCGTGACGGTCAAAACAGCCACCTCCACTCTAAAGCGTCCGATAGCTAAACTGAGCGTTCTGCCGATTTCCGATATTGCATCGGAGCCTCACGGCGGGCGGAATACCCCACCCCCTACCAGGCAGAGCTCGGTTGTCGTCTAACGACGAGGCGGGCGGTATGTTTGGGTTTTTGGTAATGTTCTCCTTTCTGACTGCTCTCGGGTGGACCGAGTAGCTTGGGAGTTGGTCGGGTGGATGGCTTACCGGGGCCCTTGCATTGCCGCCGAAAATGATCAGGTGACCTAGTCATGTGGTCATCAATCTCGTTACCATCCAGACGGGACAGCACTAGTTGCTCGTCAATTTTCAACCTGAAGCCTTCACCTCGCCTCACCTCCAATTTATCGCGTTTTCTTTCTGTACGCGAGAATTCTCTGTTCAAGCCGCTCGTCTCATACGAATCTAACGCGCTTATCTTTTTTTTGTTCTTCACACAAGTTTTCAATTTGTTATTTGTGTTTCCTTTGACATGTTTAGTTTAAATAAACGTTAAGTTTTTGGTTTAAACGAAGTGAGCGTCATTTTGGAATACCGGCTCGACTCCATACTTCCATCCTTTCGCACTCCCAGAATTCCCTCTTCACAGAGTCTCGCATTCTCCTTCACCTCACCTAAGAACAAATCTACAGTCCGCTAACATCTTCCCTCTTTCCTCAGCTCCTTTTTACTATTCAATAATCAAATATTCATATTCATGACTGTTTCTCGTTTCTCTCATTGCAGATGTGATGAGGATTGATTGGATTGGAGCGATTGGATTTTCAATCACATGCAGTGTCGAATCATTATTCCAGATTTTGGATTATAAAAATTGGGAAGAATTCCAAGTATTGAATTCAACGTATTCTAATGAATTCTAACTTCTATCCCATTGTTTACTTTTCTAAATTCAGAAATATCTATTTTGTTCAGAATGAGGGGTGAATTTTTCTCTCAGTGGAGATATCATTTCGACGTGAAATCCAAATTGTTGGATTCATATTCCTGACTGGGATTAGGCAATCCTTCCTCTGAGGGTTGAAAAAACGCATTCGCTCTGAATTCACCTCCTGGTTGATGCACAGAGGAGTACAAAATTTGCAAGTGCACTGTTTCAAAACGTACCTCGAAAGTGCTGTTTACTTTCAATTCCAGAAGGTTTCAACTTGATTGGCCTATATGCCACGGGAACAAATTCTTTCATCAATTTGTCACAGGATTTGATGAAATTCGCAATCAAACTTCTTCAAAAACATTTCTCTAAAATGCTATCCATTTTTCATTACAGCACGGAGAGAAATGGATTATGCAAATCGCATTGTAGAACTTTAGATACAAACTGTTAATATCTGTATGTTTAGGGATATTAACTTCCTCTTCAGTACTGAAATACGAGATTCTCACGGTTGAACTGTATGTTATCACTAGCAATTTTAGACGCGCGCGAACGTGCGCGTTGTTCTGTTTGGTTCATCTTCCATGGACCGTACTGTTCCAAGAATTTGTGAAGGATTCTGCTAAGTTACCATATACAAATCAATTGAGTTTTTAAATTTGGTTTCGTTTCTGAAAAAGGATGGTTCATTGGAGACCAGCTGAATTGTGTTACAAGGTGGGGAGTCTTTTGACCGAAAAAGTTTTTGGCTGAATCGACATGATTTGACAATCGCTAGTCATTTCCTAGTGTTCTCTGGAAGCGACTAGTGATTGTCAAATCATTTCGATTCGGCCACAAACTTTTTCGGCCAAAAGACCCCCTACTGTGTTACAACATTATGAGATTTTTAAATGTCACAGTTATATCAAGATTTGTGGAATCTCAACCCTGGTCCATAGGATGAGCTATAGGATGAGGATGTGATGAAAAAATTTGTCGTTGTGCAGAATTATCTTTAGATCGAATGCTGTGATTCTCATGTTTTATTTTTCCTCGTGCCACATAGAACCACAGTTCGGAAACAGTTTCTAATATACTGATTTTGAATTTTCATAGTTCCAAATGAATTGATTATGAATTCTTTCTGAACTGTGATGCTGTGGGGGATCCACCATAGTTCCGTCATGGTCCTCAATGGTTACTAAAACTTAAATTGTTTGAATAAGTGTTCCCAAGAAATATGGTGGGCAAAGAAATTCATGCATACATAGATTTTATGTAACTTCTTGCGTAAAAACGAATAGTGATGTTGGTTTTTCCATATCTGGATTCATGAATATAATTGTTCAAGCAAAAATTCTTCGAACAATTGGAAAGACTTATTTTCCATAGTGAGCCATCTTTCGATGAAATGCTGTCATCTCCACATTTACTTTTATTTCTATTCACGACGGTTTTACAATAAGTCTTAAGTAAATACAAGCGTATCATACAGGTAAATATTTTGTCTGTAAGATTTCTGTCAATTCAATTCACGAAGAAGTCCTGAATTTTCAGGTAATAATCTGTGATTTTATCTATTGCTGTACATAGCTCAAATTTTTCGAATTCTCAATTTCAGGAACAAATTCTGCAAATTTACCGACTGAGGAAGGGGGTTGTTCCTTGAAATTTCAAATGTCGACTCTATACAACAATAGATAGAGGATTGAAAATTATCCCCTAATATCATGAAATTTTGAATATAATCAACCCCCGAGGCGCGAGTTGTATGGTGTCAATTTCAAGCAAATTGGACGTAAGGGAAGGAAATGATAAGCATTGAGCTTCAAAACAAAATTTGCAAATTTCATAAATATCGTTATCATGCGGATATCTTCCGTTCCTATTATGCGATCATAATCAAATTTTTACTACAAGTTTATACAGTGGCGATAGTAGTTCCGTATAAATCTCAAACTGATCTGTACAGAAGAACGGGGAATGGGAAGGAAACATGTTATCCAAAATTGTGATTTTGCGGCCGAGCATGTCTTCGCTTTCTGTTATCCGATTGCGATGAAATTTATGCCATGTTCCAGTTATGATTCCATAGCGTTCTCGTATAAGTTTCATTTTCCGTCCGCTCTTAGGTTCAAATTCAGAAGCAAACAAATAAAGGGGATCTCTTCAAATCACACAAATCTCAAATCTCAACTTCACAGTGATTTTTCTGTATATGTTTTATATAGTTTGTATTTATATAATTTTCATATATTTTGTATTCATAATATTTATATGTACTCAGCACTCATGTAGTTCAGGTAGCCACTCTAAATAAGTTAACTATGCAGCTGTCAAGCACATTGATTATTTCAATACTTGATGTATATATTCATAGCTTCTATTTGATTTGTTCGTTGAAGTCAAGTGTGGCATCCAATTAGATTGGAAAACGGTAGATAGACAATGGTTCTTGCCTGAAAAATACATCCATAAAATCCTATTCACGAATTTGAAGGTATTTTTTATCATATGCATAATTATATTTTAGCTTGTCATAAATTCAATGTGCATGGACAGATCATACAAATACTACTATATAATATTGTGGAACAGTCATGTAAAAGTGTTTTCAAAACACATTGAAATACAGGAGATCAATCAGGAAATCATATTATATATATTGTATTAGTAACACTATTCCCACGAAGAGGTGTCTTTTGACGCCTACCAAATTTCAATTTAAAATTATTCTTCAAGTTTCATCGTTTTCCCACAATCCATTCCTCGACTTCTCGTACAATTTATTGTACGAAGAGTCGAGGAAGTAATCATGGAAAAACAATGGAATAATCATGGAAACTTGAAGAACAATTCAAGATACTTGAGAGGTGTTAAAAGACACCTCCGTAGAAATGGTTCGATTGAAATGAACGCAATTATTACAATCGGATTTTGGTACAATGTGAATTGATATGATCTGACGAAAATAGTTCTTTATAAACATAATTTTTCACTGACGCACTGTTGCGTTGCTTTCCAAGATATATTCTCACTTCTTGTCGAGAACGCACTCGAGACATCGCCACGTACAATTGCCCGTGATTGTAAACGTCTTTACGAAGATCTATTTCAATTCGTTCAAATGTTTGCCCTTGCGATTTATTGATTGTTATCGCGAAAGCTAATTTCACTGGGAATCGTCTCCTCCCGGAAGTGGAAGGATATTCGTTTTCACAGTACAAAGTAATGCGATTTATGAATACAATTTGTCCCTCTTTATCTCCTGTAAGAATTCTGCAACGTGATAAAACAGAACCCAATTCCAACAGTAACAATCTGGTACCATTGAACAGACCTTCATTGATACTGAGATTCCGTATCAAGATCAAAACATTATTAACTCTCAAACGCAATTCATGAGGAGGTAAACATGGAGGTGATAGAGTATTCAAATATTCGGGTAAAATCACCTCTGCAATACTTCCATCATCACAAACGTTTGAAACGGTATCTATACTCTTATATAGTTTCTCTGTACTCTGATCAGGAAGTTGAACAACTTCTTCATTGATTTCGTCCACATCCACATTTTTGGCTGATAATATGGCGCATCTTGTAATTTCATGGAACCTCTTTTTATTGATCAAATCTCCGTGAATATCCTGAACAATATCAGCATCAGAAGGAGCTAAATAACATTCTGGAATGACAATGTCATCTAGATCATTCAATTCTCCATTCCCCATTGCTAAAAGAAATCGCGTTGAAATATATTTACTGGATAAACAGCTTGACACCCTTGAATTTATCACACCGCCAGTTATTGAAGATGTGCAATCTATTTTAAATGAAGTACACAATATAAAAATATGTTGCTGTGGTCCATCTATTTTTACATATAAAATTCGTCCTGTATGTGCCTTTCAAGATTGTATTAACAAATGGCGACACAACTTATGTCTTATTCAAATATTTTCGGGGTCAATATGTCCCGCATGTCGCAGACTCGAACACACGTTCAATGCTCATTATAACACCAAACTGAGGGAGTTGAAAAATCCGTCCAAAGTTCGCATTATATTGAGTCCATCCGAAAAATGTAAAATGAATATACTGAGAAAAGTACAATGTGTCCGATTTCAAGCATTGCAAAGAGCTACACGGAGAATCGTAAACATAGAAGATGAAATTAAACGTTTACAAGACCAAATAGATGGAGATGTTGATTGAGAGCAAAAGATTGATGGTCTTCAACTTCCTGAATCACAAGTAAGTGTCAAAATATTTTATTTCTCTAAGATTATTCATTCCACATGATAAAACAAAAAATTCTTTCTGCTAAAAGCGCCTTGGCGCTTGTTCAATCTTTTATGTGATATTTCCTGGATATCCTTCAATAATCTTGAAATATCACCGTGTCAGTATTCCTGGCATATGAATAGAAATTTAGTATAGAGCATTATTTTGCAAATTTCAGAGGATGTTCATGAAATCATACACGCGAATTTGACTAATGAGTGTTCTTATTTCTTCAAGGAGATACTAGCAGACGTGATGCTGGTCAATGTTTATATTGAAAATTGCTGAAATATGATTGAATGAAATTGAAATATCTCTCCGTGAACCGTTTGTTAAAGAAATAGTATACAAATGTATATTTCGAGTTGGCTTAATTATTTTCAAGTGAATTGTGATGTAAAAGGTGACTACGTGACGGTCGAATCCAAAACGTCTGACGCTTCTGTTTTCTCGTCAAAACGTCAACAATATTAGTATTCAAATTGAAATGATATTCCATTTATATTATGATACATACATTATATTGGGAATGAATATATTTGTCTGTATGTATATGACAATTGTCCTAGTTTTCCTTCCCATTTCTTCTCCTACTACATCATTAATGCAGATAAGTTGAAGATTTTTCAATCTATGGAAATTAAAATATGAAATAATGAATCATATGCACCCAAATGAATCATAATCACTTGAATAAAATTGAGTATACCGGAATAGGAACCATCACTCTTCTTTGTTCGCGACTGTGCGTAGAAATCCGCAGTTGTTGACGATTTACTAACATTTCTAGTAATTATTCCATGATTCTTTTTCTCTCCGTGCAATATTCATTCTATCATAGAATTCCTATCAGATATTCTTTACTGGGTTAACAAATATTCTGATGTAGAATATATTTTGATAATGTTACTATTTGATGCACCACCAAATTTCGTAATTACCTCCTTGTAGGCAATGCTCATCAGAGAATGCATTTCTGCTGGAAAGTGTGCTTCAAGAAAAGGTAGAAGATATTCTACCAATTGGTTGTTATTGTGTATGCTGTTGAGTATCAAAAGTGCTGCAGCATACAACTTTTTGAGGAAAAATAACATCTTACCTCCTCCTTCCCGCAATACCATCCGAAGATACATTAACCCATTAAGTCCCAAAATGATATTCTTTCGTTGCATTTTTCAACGGCTGTACTTTCTAAGAAAAAGAGTTATGAAAAATTCCAGACCAACCAGTTTCGATGGAGAATCGACTGATCTTTCAGAATCTGATATTAGTTTTTTCGAGAAATGCACCTGTCACAAGATATACAGGTTTTTTTCCGAAAAAACGCGAATTTTAAAACTTCTGTTTTTCTTTATCCCATGTTTTCACATTGGAATCGTGTCATGATTCTTCTTGTAACTACAGAAACCGCGTCAATTTACTCCGAACTTCAATTTTTGCCTTGGACGATTGGAAAAACTCATGTGGAAACAACCAAACAACGTGGAAAAAATGTCAAAAACTTCAAGAATTTTTCATTCGAAAATGATGGACTTGAGGGAAAAATTTTACTGGACAAAACGTTCTTAGAATTGATCAGAAAACACGCTCAATTTTTTTCAGAATTTTTTGACGCTTTTATTGAATTTCAAATTTTTGTGATTTTGGAAATTCAAAAAAGTTGTCAAAAAATCCGGAAAAGATTTGAGCGTGTTCTTTGATTAATTCTAAGAACTTTTTGTTCAGTAGAATTTTTTCCTGAAGTCCATCGTTTTCTAATAAGAAATTCTTGAAGTTTTTGTCCACTATTCTGCAGTTTTTTTATAGTTTGACATTTTTGAATATGCCTCTCATAATATATTTCACATGTAATATTATGAGTATCTTTGATATTTTTTTTATTCACAAAATTGTCTTTTCACAACATATAGTCCATGCCTCATATGTTCTCTAAACACTATCGTGATGACTCTGATAGATGATCAATGATTACATATCATCTAACATATAAAAGAAAATCGGTATTTTTGTGACTTGGTATTAGATTGCATTCTCTTATAAATCGCGAACCGTATCAGGACAATATATCAACGGAATACTTCATGTTCCACAGGAATAGAATTCAATAATAAACTCATCTATTGTGGGAAAAACATTGATTCCATGAAATAAACAAATAGCACTTTAGCCTGACGAAATTGGTGATATTATTCATTGAAAGTAAAACAGACAATGTCTGCTTCATCAGAAAAACGCCGGAAACGATCAAGTCATCAGCAAGATGTAGAAATTGGAGAGCGTGAAGATGGTGACTTTGATGCAATAATTGTTCCTCAGGATGATTGCGCTGGACCATCTGACTCTGATTCTGAATCTGAATCTGAAGGTTGTCAAATTTCTGATAATAAAGTTCCAAATATTAGTTATGAGGTTATGAGTGACTATGAAGGGAATCAGTCGAAACTGGAGCCTAATCGTATTTACGTATGGAAGAACGGAGGAAGAAAGTGTGAACAATATCCTGAAAATGAAAACTTACCCTCTAAGAGAACTAAAAAATTTATTCTTGAATCTTCATATGTACAGTTGTTCGAACTTTTTCCTCCGCCGATTTGAAAAAATATATCATCGGAAGTACTCGTATGAATGACTGCGATTTAACATTAGATGAATTCGATATTTTTTTAGGGATGATTATAATGTCAATCTTCAATCAAAGGAAATCTCAGAAAGACTATTGGTCTAATCGGCCATTACTGGCCTGTCCTACTGTGGCAAAAGCAATGAGTCGTAATGAATTTCTCAAAATTAAATCAAAATTAAAATTTTCGAAACCTGAAGATCAGAATTATAATGACATAGCTTGGAGAGTACGTGGTGTTTTCGAAATTTTCAAGAGGAATGCTTTGCAATTTGGTTTTTTCTCTACCGCTTTGTCAATAGGTGAAATGATGGTGAAGTTTCACAGAAAAACCATTTCGCTCAAGTTTATGGAAGATAAGCCCGCGCGCTTCGGCATCGAAATGTGGGGCATTTGTAACTCAGAGGGATATCTGTTCGATTGTGAGATTTATTGTGGCAAGAGGTCGAATATTTATTCGTCTGATAAACAAGTAAAACTATCCAAATGTCCCTTAGGAAGTCGTGTCGTTATGCAGATGATCCAAAATCTACTTGTTGATGTTGTTCCACGGAGAATAATTCAATATCATTTATATTTTGATAACTTCTTTTGTAGTCCAGATTTACTGATCCATTTGCAAACAGTCGGCTTGAGAGCAACTGGTCCCGTGAGGGGAAACAGAGTGAATACCGATAATGAATTGGATAAAAAAGTAATAAGAGGAACGTTCTCAATCAAACACGAAGAAAGAAGCGGTTTGAACTGTATCACAATCATGGATTCAGAACCAGTATCTTTGCTTTCCACCGCGGCAGGTGTAACTCCAATGTCAACAGTCAGAAGATATTCGAAAGAACCAAGAACTAAGAACGATATTCCATCTCCCAGAGCTTTCTCACAATAAAATAAATACATGGGTGGTGTCGATCCACATGATGGACATTGTAGTAATTTGATGCCATGCATAAGAGCAAAAAGATGGACTTGGGCCATTTTTCTTCGACTAATCCAATCATCGATAACAAATGCCTTTGCAATCCATAATTTATCGAATCGTGACAAAAAAATTGGATCTAAGGAGATGGCTTTGGAACTTGCTGAATTTTATTTCGCAAAAAGTATCAAAGGGAGAGAAGTCCATGGAATTGTTACTGGTATAGCAAGAAATAATTGTAGGAATTATAAAACATGTGGGATGAGGACATATGAAATGTGTACAATTTGCAATTCTTACTTTTGCAAACCCTCCCTTACATCGACCTGTAGTGCAACATAAAACTTCATCTTTATGTATAAAAAAAAACAAAAAAATTTGAAAAATTAAAAAACTACCAAAAAAATTTTCAAATTGGAAGAAAAAGAAAAGAAGGGTCTTCTCATACATTTACCTTCACGTGGTGAGGAGCGGACAACGGCAACAAAATTTTGACGGCTAAAGAATGTATACACATGGAGTCAATGAAACAGTTTACGATAAGAGGTGTTGGGTAACGTTTTCAAAAGATTTTCAATAATACATAATTGATCCACTACATGAAAACATATATCAATGAAACATATTCACCAAAAATAACGTGTTACATCCCATATGGAATATATTATAAGAGACATTTCCAAAAATGCCAAACTATAAAAAAACCGCAGAATGGTGGACAAAAACTTCAAGAATTTTTTATTAGAAAACGATGGACTTGAGGAAAAAATTTCACTGGAAAAAAAGTTCTTAGAATTGACCAAAGAACACGCTCAAATTCTTTTCAGAATTTTTTGACGCTCTTTTTGAATTTTCAAATTTTGGCGATTTTGGAAATTCAAAAAAGTTTCTAAGAACTTTTTGTTTTGTAAAATTTTTCCCTAAAGTCCATCATTTTCGAATGAAAAATTCTTGAAGTTTTTGACATTTTTTCCACATTGAAGCCGTCATTTTGGTTGTTTCCACATGAGTTTTTCCAATTGTCAAGGGCATAAATTTAAGTTCGAAGTGAATTGACGCGGTTCTTGTAGTTACAAGAAGGATTATGACACGATTCCAATGTGAAAACATGAGATAAAGAAAAACAGAAGTTTTGAAATTCGCGTTTTTTCGGGAAAAAACCTGTATATCTCGTGACAGGTGCATTTCTCGAAAAAACTAATATCAGATTCTGAAAGATCAGTCAATTCTCCATCGAAACTGGTTGGTCTGGAATTTTTCATAACTCTTTTCCTTAGAAAGTACAGCCGTTGAAAAATACAACGCAAAAATGTCATTTTGGGACTTAATGGGTTAATCAAAATATCAAACTGGAAAGTACTTCTCCTCGAATCAGAAAAGTGCTGTACAAAGCGATATTTTGATTAAGTTGAAGTGTTTGCCGATAGTTTGCTATAACCGATTTGACTGCTGCCACTCTGCTAGTATCACCTCAAAGAAACTCATTGAATCTCATATAATGACATTTTATGAGATCTGGACAGAACATTGTCCGAGATTCATTGACCAAATCTCATTGACGAATGAGATGACGGATGAGATTTAATGAGACCTTTGCCCAATTCTAACGCGGATTGGTGATTCTAAATGAGACTTTTTAAGAGGATACCAGAGTTATCTTCGGATCACGTTTTTTTGTAGTAAAATCCTCTAAACTTCTTTGAGATCTCATCTACGTCTATATAGAGCATGAATTTTCAATTTCGGAGGAAAATTCTTTGACAAAAAAATATCTTTGAAATTCAAAATTTAGGCTCTATACAGAAGTAGATGAAGTCGCAAAGAATAATCCTTGGAAATTTGAAATTTTTTGATGAATTCAGTCTCGAGTATTTTATTCCAAGGAAACGTGATCCGATGGTAACTCTGGTATTCTGTTAATCGGAGGATGAACATCACTGGTCCTTGAATTTTAAAATCTCAATTTTGAAACAAAAATGTAGGAATAAGATACAATGAATAATCGATGAAAATTTTTATATTTTCCAAACGACGCTGTTTTTTTTTCAACAGAATCTCTTGAGACTAAAACCAAACCTGTGATTTCAAACGATTGATCATTTTGATGAATACTGTATCAAACGATAGATTGGATTCAATTTTTTCCACTCAAATCGTTCAATAATGTACGTTCAATGTTCAACATTGTTTACTGAGTAATGTGATACCTGGGTTGATTTCACTATGTTTATGCGAACATGGAAAGGGGAGCGAATGGTCCCATGATGAATGCATGATCTCACCATTACGTGCACCCCTGACAAGCTCAACTCTGCTCATATTACTAAATTGACGGCACGCTATTCCAAGCACATTATGTTATAACATTACTGTATATTTGAAAATATACAGTAATGTTATAACATAACGTATAAGTAAAACTGTGTACGCATGAAAATGAATAGCACTCAGGGTGGCCACTTTCTGGAAAACCGGGGAAAGTCAGAGAATTTGATTCGAAGTCAGGGAATTCCTATAAATCTCCCAAACTACTTTTCTGACTCACTCAACTTGCTTCTTACGTGCTAAAACATAATTTCCCGAGTTTTTATTTGTGAAATCCGGAAACTCAGCAATGAAAGGTTCTTTTCATGGAGAGAAATAAATCTGTCTATATAAAAATATCTATTATTCTTATGTTATTGAGACATTTAACATCGATGACCTTCACTGAGAACCCAATTTCTTAGATTCAAAGAAAATTTCTTAGATTCAAAGAAAATTTCTTAGATTCAAAGCAAATTTCTTTGCCCTCATTGTAATAAACCTTGTTCCCAATGGAAAAATTAATTCATCATTATGGAAACATTTTTCATTGAATTGAAATCATGTTCTTCAATTTTAAGGAAGAAAATATTTTTGTTCCAATTTGAAAATTCTTTATTTCAGTTTGATAAACCATTTATCTATTGAACCGAATTTTTGTGCATTGAAAAAACGATTGATTAAAATGAGGGCAAAGAAAATTTTCTTTCAATTGAAGGAACTAGATTACCAGTGTTATTCCACGATGGATCATTCCTATTTATCGTTCCCCGGTTATATTGGAACAATAAGTTTTTATTCACTATGAAGGTTTATATCTGATTGCCATATACTGAGGGAAATTCAGAATGGAATGTACTAGGGGATCATAGGAAGTGAGGAACATACTGATTCCCCAATGAAATTCACTATAACATGGCAATCGGAGCCTGATCAAATTCACAATGTTTTACGATAAATTCCATTGGAAGTCAAGATGTTTCTCCGTTCCTATAATTCCGCACTGAGAAAAATTCGCATCAGTTGAATTAACAAAATCAAGACAACTGTATCATTACAGTTGGAATAACCGAAAAAATAGTTGAATCAACTACAAAAAGCGGTTGTCGTGTTTTTCAGTCGACCTGATCAGTTGAAATGACTGAAAAATTTTCTGAGTGCGTAGTAAATTTCTTTCAATGTAGCATATAAAGCTATTCCACGTTGTTCGATAGAGTTGAATCGAAGACAACAGAATAAAGTCACACTCAGAGAAATGGTTAACTTGAATATGAACCTATTAGACATTTCATTGCATCCAATGAAATTTTACTTGATTCGAGTAAATTTTATTTCAAATAAATAAAAATTTATTTGGATGGAATAAATTGTTTATTTGACCCAACTACAACTCTATTAGGTTCATCCATAAATAGACATTGTAGTTGAGTTGAATAAATTTTAGTTGATTCAAAAAAATTTCCGTTGAATCAAATCCAGTATGCCGTTTTTCTGGGTGCATTTGAGTGAAGCTTAATTCTTCCCTTTCAAACATGAGTTGGTACTCCATCCAAGGCAACACTGTAGAAAGAAAGTCTTGAATTCAGATCATTTCACAGCTGAATCTTGACGTAAACAAATTAGGACACATAGAAAAAATCGGTATGGAGAACCATACATTACTTTCATGTTCCTCATATTTACATGGGGAATAAATTCTATATCTCTTGAGAATTCATCCGTCATGCCATCTAATGGATAAACACCAATATTGTTAAATATTGCGGATTGTAAGGAAACTTTTTTATATCTCTCATCCAATGGGAATGAAATACAAATGAGACTGCTATAGGATCATAACTAGAGCGTGGCACAAATATCATTGCAATCGAACATAGGAGTAAAAATTGGAGGAAAAAATTTTTTCCACATTTTTCCGCCAATTGGAATGGAAATCCTATAAAACTACCACGGAGTCGTGACTAAAATGTGGTATAAGTTCCATTGGAATCGAATCACTAGCAACGCAGGTACGAACGGTAGCGAAATCACAATTTTTGATAAACTGTTTCCATTCCCTCTCCAGTTTTTTTTTCTCGTAAGGATGAGGTTGAAACTTATATGGGACCATCATTAATACTGCGTGTAACTGTGGTGAAAATTTCATGACGATCGGATGATAAAAACGGAGAATATTTACGTCAAAGTGGCATTGACAAAATTTTTCAATTTTTTCCCGAAGTTCAAAGCTTGCGTTTCTCTTTCTTCCATTTCAATTTGCCTGAAACTCATATTGTATAATAAACACCTCGTGAATTGACTATACTCAGAGTTTCATGTCATTCGGATGATGCGAACGTAGAAATACATTTTGTTTATATATCAATCATATATTAAACTCTGTTGAAATTAGGTTTCGTTCTGAATTATAGATTTGGTTGAAATAATGTTCATAGGTGACATTCATAAGAATACTGATTGAACCAAATATTTATAAAGTTACATAATTCTTTGAATAAAAAGATATTTATTTGGTATTTAAAACATATTATTCCCAATTTAACATCATTTTTCTAAGCCATACCTATCCAGGAAATGACATACTTCCAATATAAAGACTCACAAGACGATCTATCGTGAGATTCACTGGATTGAATTAATTGTTTTATTTCATCACCGTTTTTCTTCTGAAATCGATTAAGAATCTATAAGGTGATGGTGTTTCTACTGCAAAGCTATGATATTCATTTAATTATACTATGGAACTTTTCCAAATCAAGTAGTGGATGTTTTTTTTTATAAAGTCAGGGAAAAATTCGAAAACCACCTGGGAAACCGGGAAAAGTCAGGGAATTTTCTTTCAGAGCAATAGTGACTACCCTGAGCATGGTTTTCTATGTAGGTTAGTGTCACGTCCGCTAGGATTCCCTTAATCATAACTTATCACATACATAATATCGTGACGTATTCGTAATACTCTTTACATAACACAACGATACGTTGTAACACAATGTTCATCAGGTGACGTGATATTTGTGAATTCTTTATATTATCCAGATTCTTCTCATATGGAAATTTCACCCCACCACGTTTTGGGAAATCCATCAGGTGATCGCAAACGTCCTTATTCGGAAATATGTGAAATTCTGCCAGCTCCAAATACTTCCCCAATCTCAACAAACTCTAGATTCAACGATATGAACATGGAACCTATGGTGAAAAGTGAAAAAGGTACATGGATTGATAATGTTTCACAGAACAATTGATGTCGTGTTTAATTTATCATATAAATTCAATAGATTCCCTTCAGTGCACTGATATTTATCTATTCAGAAATTCTTTGAATAATATACTTATTAAATTATAATGGGATAATTAAATTCTCCATCACTCTTCTGTTTTTGTGAAATTAATAAACATTTCAATACATATAACGTGAATTCCAAAACACCAGTAGTGTTTTATCATCACGCAGCGCAAAGTTTGAAAAGATTTATTAAGAATTCATAATGAATTATTGGAATCCCAATTAACTCCCTCATGAATTCTTTCTACTACTAACTTCCTAACTAGAGTGATATACGTTGTACTGTATTTTATTTTATGAAGTATGTATTCTTCAAATATCCCTGATTGTACAGAAGATGCATCAAAAGATGGGAATCCAGAAAAAATCGGAGATGCAAATCAAGCCTCAGACGTCCAAAAACTCTCCAAGTCGAATATCGAAAGCATATTTTGAAAAACGTTGGGTGTACAAGGAGAGTACAACTTCCATTGCAAGCTCAAAAATTATACGACACGCTTATAAAAGAACAAAAGAAGAATTATCAACATAACATGCACGCGAAGAAGTATAAAACCCGATTGGAGGAAGCTGAAAGTTTTATAAAAACGGGAAATATTATAAATTTTGAGAAGTTGAAAAAGGCTCAAAAGAACTTCATTATGATGCAATTGAATAATGCACACAACAAACCGGAGGTTAGTGTCCACGCACATCTTTATGCATTTTCTCAACTACATGCTGACGCGTATGAAACATGTGGTGTGCAACTATGTATGTGTATTTGCCTTATACCACATACTACTAAATTGTGCATTCCATATACTTGAGTATTATTTAGTTCACCGCAGGGGTGCAATAAAGGAAAGAAATCGATTTACATCAATACGACGAAGGCTTCAATTAATTCTCGGATTGGTACTTGATTCAGTAATGTGTGGTATGAGACAATTACAACATAATGTTGAAAAGTAATATATTTATCTGTGTGGAAGGAATTGAAATTTTGCAACTGTTCCTGATTCCTTCACATGAAATTCATCGGTGATTATGAAATGTGATTCCATTCGAGAATCTCCAGTCCATCCCTACGTACATCCTGGATTTTCCGAAAAACTATGTAAAATGTTTCCTAGAAAATGTCCTGCAGTTTTTGAATATATACGGGTACGAGTGATTATTACGAGTGAGGAAATGAGTGCGAGAACGCATATGGAGACAATGATTGAAAAAAGTGTTTTTATTTATTTTTTTTGTGAATGTTCTTATAGAGGGGGAAATACTCCATATACCTTGAGGGAACTGGATTGCTCCCTGATGTATGGGATTTATACAGCTTGCAGTTTACCTACTGAAACCCCTTTCGTACTAGGCGTAACCCTTCTCGGAGATATTCTACGCATTATCTCGAGGGAATCGTTCTGGCCTGTAGCTCCTATTGGGCTCTGCTATCAGCAAGTACTCCTGCATCGTCAACCCTGTTCTTCTGCCGCAGAATGAACTCCGCTAATTCGGCGATAGCTATTCATGCGTTCTGGCTCAAGAGTATAAACCTGACAATATTCTCCGAAGTCAAGGTGCCATATATCTCCTTGAACGCACATCTTTCTTACACAGTTAACATCGCAAGAATATTGGAAGGACATCGTATCTTTGAGAATCGCACAATGAACGGTCTACCTTTGGCACCTTCCCATTTTGTTTAGGGAAGTCCAAAAGAGACAGAACATTTGGGTGAGATAATTCTCCTCGACCAAAAGGTCAGGTTCCTTGTGCGGATGATTGATTGAGATATGAAGGCGGAGGATCATGTTCGTTGGCCTCGTGACTCCAAACATTCATAATAGTAATTTTAATAATAATAATTATAATGACATTGATTTTTTATGTTTTCTATAGAGGGGGAAATGCTTTATGCACCGTCAGGGAGCTGATGTCATTGCTCCCCGGTGTGTGGGACTCCTGCTGTGGCTTGAGATGACAGTTGCCGATCGCAGTATACCCACTAAAACTCCCTCTTGACAGGCATTTGACGCCCCCTCGGAACTGTTCAACACATTACTTCGGGGAGGATGCCCTGGATTTCGAGCCACGTTTCACGTGACCCCAACGATGTTCTCTGGAGTCACACTGCCGTAGATCTCTCCGGGACGACTTCTCTCCGCCCGCCACTCCTCACACTCGAAGAACGTGTGGAGGACATTGTCTCGTTGGGAGTCGCAGAAGACACAGTCTGGTTCCTGCACCTTGCCCATTTTACAGAGGTAGGCCTGGAACAGACCGTGCCTCGTCAGCAGCTGAGTGAGGAAGTAATTGACTTCCCCATGCTGACGGTTGAGCCAGGAATCCAGACGAGGTATTATCCTCGCTGTCCATCTGGCTCGCGACCCCCCTTCCCACCGTTCTTGCCAGGTACGCAAAGACTAGGGGTGTGCGGGTACCCAAGTCATCGGGTTTTTATCGGGTCGGGTCGGGTCAGGTACCCGTCGGGTCGGGTTTTTCAATTACCCGAGTTTTTCGGGTACTCGATCACATTCGGGTAATTCAAATATAGCAAACGTTTTCCTCAGCAGGAAATATTGTGACAGCAACTCGATCAAGATTGCTGACAAAACATGTGGAAGAGTTGTGCTTCCTCCATTCGAATTTAAAAATATGAAAAAAGAATGATATTTATAAGAAGAATATTGATTTTCATTGATGTTCAAGATTCTATATTGTGGTTACTCAATACGAAAATAGATGATATATTATTCATGAGATATAAATGTGATTATATTTTTCAATTGAATTAAACAATAAATATAAACATTCCATGGAGCAATTTGGAGATTTCTTAATGCGCTGCATAATCAATGACATGTAGTAACAACCCTAATAGACTTGTAGTGAATATGGCATCCTTCATATTAGAATTGAATTAATATGAAATCCCCTTATTCCTACAATCGCTCAAGACAATTCGTCCTTGAAATATCAACGGCAATGGCAACTTCGAATAGGAGTTGAAAATATCAAATTCAAGCGATTTTATTATATTCGGGTACCCGACTTGGAAAACCCGATTTAATCGGGTACCCGACCCGACCCGACCCGAAAAGGAATACAAATACACGAATCCGACCGGACACGATAAAAAGTGCTACCCGCACACCCCTAGCAAAAACACGTCTCTAGCTGAACGCCTCGCTTCATCCCTCCCTGCGACGGAAGCTCCGTGGTGGACGGACTTCCGTTCCTGGGCGAGGAGGTCAATTGGTATGACATCCGCGACGACCAACGCTGCAGGCTCCGAGACCGTGCGGTAGGAGCAGGCTATACGGAGGGCCCCTCTCCGCTGGACTGCGACCATGCGCTTCCGGTATTTTTCGTACCGCAGCTCATCGGCCCAGACTTTGGCACCGTAGAGCATAATGGACCCGGCCGTTCGTAGGAGTAGTTTCCTCCTGCAGGGTCGGGGGTCGCCAATATTGACCATGACCCTGCTCAACGATGTGACTAATCCCGCCACCTTGTCCGCTCTCCTCCTTATTTCTTCCCAGAAGGTGAGCCGTGAATCTAGGCACACCCCCAGGTATTTCACCGATGCCTTCGTCTGGACCGTCACCTGTCCTACCTGCATATCCCTGATCAGGGGGATATGCTTCTTCGTGAGGAGAACGATCTTGCTCTTCGCCATTGTCAGCTGCAATCCGTGGTCGTCCATCCAGGAATGGACGCGACGCATGGTCTGGTTGAGCAGAATCTGCGCCTGTTCGATGGAGCGTGCGATGATGACCACACCGACGTCGTTCGCATGTCCAACCAGAAACACCCTCTCCGGCAGCTCCATACGGAGAATCCCGTCATAGGTAGCGTTCCATATATCGGGTCCCAGTATGGAGCCTTGAGCCGCTCCAGAGGTCAACTCTCTCTCCACCGGGCCAATCTCGGTCTCATACATTAGAGAGCGGAATCTCAGGTAGTCGTCGAGTACTCTCATGAGATATTCGGGCACTCGAAAGTCCCGCTCCAGCGTGCTCATAGTGTCGCTTCATCTGACCGACTTGGAGGCATTGCGCACATCCAACGTGACCAGCAGACAAACGGGGCGGGAATAGTGATTTCCACGCTCCGTGCCCCTGGCTGCCTCGACCACCTACTGGATAGCGTGAACCGTCGACCTCCCTCTCCTGAAGCCATATTTACGTCCGGAGAGGTCTCCAGCGGCTTTGATGGCTCCGTGGAGGCGAGGCCTGAGGAGCTTCTCCAGGAGTTTGCCAGCTGTATCCAGCATGCACAGGGGCCTGTAAGATGACGGGTCGTCTGCTGGCCCTCTGCCGTTGCTCACCAACGCCAACCTAGCCAGTTTCCAGCGAGCAGGGAAAATCCCCGCTCGCAGGCAGGCGTTATGCACGTCGAGCAAGAGCTTTGCAACTGCGTTGCTCTGCGCAACTGCCTTCAGCACCTCTGTTGGTAAGCCGTCTGGACCCAGGGATGTTTTGTTCTTGAGCGAGCGGACGGCAATCGCTAGCTCCACCCCCGTGATGGAAGGAGTCTCCGGGTCTCCAGGTGTTGAAGGAAGGCTTTCGCGCTCAGGGTGTTGGGGGAGATTCTTCTCTGACAACGATCTTCTTGAGGGTCTCCGCGTTTTTGGGAGCACCGTGTGAGTATGTCCCCAATTTGCGGAGCATTATCCTATACCCCAACCCCCAAGAATCATCGTCAAGATCCTGTTCAAGCGCCTTCCAGCATCGGTGCTGGCCCTCATTTATGGCCCGGCGTAACCTGTTCCTCGCTGCTTGGTAAGCGGCGCTTTTGGGGGCTGCGTTGTCTCGGTTGCCGGGCCTCGAGCACTGGGCGATGCGTCTGAGTCCGAGACTCTCGCTCCTCAGCGCCATGATCTTGTCCGTCCACCAGTATAGCGGTCTCCTACCATTTCTTCTCCGACTCCTCGGCACTGCCTCCCGACAAGCGCGGTGGATGTGACGCATTGCGATATCTACCACTGCTTCTGCTCATCCACGGGAGGGCAGCTTTTCTTGGATCCCGTCCAAAGCCAGCTGTCCACGTTCCAACACCGGAGAGAGTCTCTCAGGGCACATCTTCCCGACGTTTCATCTGGGCGTTAGGTGATTACGCGCGCCACGGGCTGGAGCAACACCTCGGATGTTGAATGTAATGTATTGATGATCGCTGGCTGTGTAGTCCTCGATCACCCTCCAGCCCTCGACACGGCGCACCAGATCTTCCGTCGCAAGAGAGATGTGCAAGATCGTCTGTCGATAGCCAGGCCTCCGGAAAGTAGACGTTGTACCGGTGTTTAGCACTAAGAGACCAGTTCTGGATGCCATGTCCATAACTCGTCCACCCCGGGAATCTGGCCTGGCTTCGCCCCATCCGAGAGACTTGGCGTTGAAGTCTCCGGCTATTATTCTTTGGCCCTCCATGTGCCGCACAGCATCTTCCAGACTGTCAAGTTTCGCCTGGAAGTTTTGTATTCGCTCGTTGGGAGTGAAGTAGCAGCCCACGTATGTGACGTTCCTGCACTTCACCCACACAAAGCCGCTGCCGGAACCATGGGAAGCGACATGGCAGTGTCGCGTGCAGGGTTGCCAACCTGTTCGAGCATATACCCCCTAACTCGGTTTTCAATTCCCCCTAAAAAACCCCTAAATCGATTTTTAATGCCCCTAAAAAAACCCCTTAACAGATTTTTTATTCGGGGTGTTTTTTTAGCTTCCACCGACTAAGGCTAGCTTCCCATGGACCGGCAGTAATTACTTTAAGCCAGTTTACAATTTATTTCGGAGCGATCTACAAGAAATCTATTAACGACTGTGCATTGGTTCAATTTTCATTCCGGCTCGTGGGAGGTCAGCCTAAAGGAATGATTATTATACCAAATAAAGGAGAAGGGCACTGACAAAATCATATACCATAATTAAGAATAATCCTCTAAAATATGAGGCTAGTGCAAATTCCTCTCAGTTTTAGAGGATCGATGTGGGAATTCTTCTAAATGACAGAAGAATTTCCACTTATATTAGGAGGAAGATATTATAGAGTGGATTCTAATTTTTAGAATATGATTTTTTGGGTGGGAGTTAGAAGGATTAAGATAATTCAAATTATGATAGATAATTATAATAGATGTAAAAAAACGTATTTATTATAACTGCAAGTTATAAATGATATCAAAGTTCCATTTAAATTAAATGATTTAATTCCAAGATATTTTTGAATTATAAATTAGGTTTAGTTAATAGATGAATATTAATTGATAATATGAATATTCATTTCAGAATTATTAATCCTCAAAAATTTCTAAAATTTCCTTCATATCAGCATTGTTATGAGTATTATTTCTCACTTCTGTTTGTTTATGATCATACATATCGATGGTAAATAATTTGATCATATCTGCAGAAGGTTTGAAATTCACGCATGAACCATATTCGCGCTTCAGAGTGAACCTTGTCATCATAATATTTTGAAGTAATTCTATAGAAAGTCGATTCCGCAATTTATTTTTAATAATATTATAAATCGAAAAAGCTCGTTCAACATTTGCATTTGAAATCGGTATCGTCAGTATTGCCATTGCAAATTTTGCTAAATTTGAAAATCGTTTATGCCCTGCGGAATCACAATCTTCAAATACTTCAGAATAAAATGTAACCGCATCGTTTGCATTAGTCCATGTTTTATTTTGAAGTTGTTGCCACTCTAAATCCACTTCGTTTTTATCACCGTATAGCTCAGTGCGCTGGAACTCTGCTAAAATATTTTTCAAACTTGGTTTTACCTGAGATAAAGCAATTTTAGGATGCAAGTCCGCCATCATTTTTAAAATACATAAATTATCAGGTAATCGTTTTTGAATTTCTTCAGCAAGAACACATAGGAAGTTATGGCATCTGTGTTTAATATTTAGCAGTTCTGTTTCAGGAATTTGTGATGAGAAAGTATGGAAGTCGAACCCAAAATACATGGCCGCTGGATGTATTAAATGTGATTGGAAGTTGAAATCAACCCACTCGCTATCGCGTACTTTTTGTAGCTGAGATGGTACTACAATTCTTTGTAATAAATTTTTGTATGCCAAAAATAAGTCCTCAAATAATTTGGTGGGCTCAATATAGTCACTTTGAAACATTAAATTCAATTGTGTGATGGTCTTCAGTTCAGTTTTTAAAAAAATCAGCAGAGCTTTATATTGTGGTCTTATCAGAATCTCATATAGCTGTTCTGCCATAAAACACCTGTCTTCATGTTTGGCGATAGAAAAAAGTAATTTTAATTCGTCCCATTGCTGAATGATGGTGTTTATTGCTTCATATCGTGCCAACCAACGAGTACCAGAAAGGCCTTGAATTTTTTTTGGATTACGATTTCCATTGATGGTTTCATACAAATCTCTATACTTTTCCAACCGTTTTGGGCTATATGAAAACCAATTGTGGGTTTCTCTCACCAAAAATTCTAGTTGACGCGGCAATACATTCGACGCTTTCTCAGCACACAAGTGAAGCGAATGGCATACACACTTGACGGTGATTAGATCGCTAATTTCATTTTTAAACAAAGAAGTGACTGAATTGTGTTTGCCCACCATCACATTCGCTCCATCGACTCCAATACCAACCATATTTTGAATTTTTAGTCCGTCTTGTTCCAATTGATTCTTTATTGCTTGATGCATACTCTTCGCATCAGCGTCAAATACTTTCAAAATTCTGTAGAACGTTGTAACCACTTCTTTTTTGCGTATAGAAAAGAATCTTAACATAATGCACAGTACTTTATCTGTTGAAGTGTCTGTGCTTTCATCTATAATTATTGAATAAGGACTATCCTGAACTTCTTTGATTAATTCTCTCAACATACACGGACCAAGTACATTTTTTATTAACATCGAACACTTCGTACGATGAAGTTTCAAATTGGGAAGTATTTGTGATGAGGATCACATTGCGATAATACATCTATCAAATGGTCCACTGTTAGTGTAGCACTATGCTCTGCAATAAATGCAGCAATTTTCAACTCAGCAATCTTTGTTGCCTCTGATAAAGCTGGTTTGTATATTGAGGTGATTTGTTTCTGTGACTTGGCTGATTTCTCCAATGATACAGCTCTCTTATGTTTTTCAGTCACTGCGTGGGATAATAAATCTTTTATGGGCTTTCAGAGTCGCATGACAATATTTACATAATGCGGTAGCCTGATTGGTGGGATCAGGCGATAGCCAGTCTGAAATAATAGAAAAAAAAAACAATAAGCTGTGAAAAGTTCACATTTATTTTATATTCCTATATATAAGGTAGCAAAAGCAAACATAAGAAAAATTCCAACACATATTCAGAGAGCACAAGAGTTCGCTCAAAGAGATCCCGTTACGCGATTACCAATTCAATATGAATTTAATGATTCTAAATGAACTCCTGAGAAATAAGTTGATGTTCACAAAGACCATCGAGGCTCCATAATGAATTCTTCAGGAATTTGATAGGTTTTTCATTCATTAAATTCATTGAATTCAAATTGATCAAAGTGATGGATTGCGGATTAATACATGACGGAAAATTTTTGGATTACATGCACGTGTTAAAAAAATTATGAAATACTTTATATAAAATGCGTGATAATTATGTCACTCTCTTTTTACATGGGATTTGAGGCAAAAAGCAACGAATGGTATATACATATAGCAATGTAATTTCCCAAACCTCATGACAACCACAGACATGCTATACAATCATAGGACAAACTGTTGTACAGTGAGTAGATCTGAACTGTAAAAACCAGTAAAAAGGCAAATTGATCGGATACAAAAACACGCAACCAAACAGTTTGATTGTTTTTGTTTACATCCACTATGGACGGTTTTCAACTATTCGAAGTGAAGGTTTTCTTCATCGCAACATGTCACTAATTAACATCCATTATAAAAGAATATATCCAGAATTATTATATAATTTTCATCAACAGAATCAGAATATTTCTTCACGGTTCAGATCTACCTACTATACATCTAAAGTACAGCAGATTGATGTGCAAAAACCATGCGTAAAAGTTTATCACCATCAATCATAACCTCAATTACCTTTTTGAGGTAAAGTTGTGATTGTAGTCTGTTGAATTGTTTTATTTGAAGAATATCCTGTGTACACAAAACTTGTGAATTGAAGAAATATCGAGTATTACTCATTTAATCAATAGGAAAAATATTTTTACAAACCTTTGAGTTGAGGGTCAGTCTCCCACGCTTTGGTATATTTTTGTAAATAGATTTTATTTTTTTCTTTTGGCATCTATGCACGTATATCAATGGATCGATGACATACACGGTACACTAAGTAAAAGTTTTCTCATTTAAAAATCCATATAATATATTATTTTCAAACGAAATCAAGAATTGTTTCAATTATCTAATCATGCCTTCTATGGGAATCGTAGAGAATCTGTCGGTTTGTGTTTGACGAACGAAAGAGGGTAATACCTTTGTTGGCCAGAAACGGCAGAAACCATTGAATTCAATACATAGTGGAGTGAGCGCGGCAATGAAATCGCGTTTGATGAGAGAGAGGTGCGAGTGTACTTGTGTCTTTGTTTATTCCATCAAAACGACGAGATAGACGATCGATTGGAAGTGTTTTTCACTGTGTACAAAAGATTTTTAATTCACCTATTGGAGCAATTGAGATATCACGAGATCATCGTAAAATAAGTTGATAGCCAACAGTATTTACAATTTGAAAATTTCAAATGAAAAAATCAAAAACGCTCAATTTTTCTTTCCCCCAAAATCCCCCATAAGGAAAAATTCTCCCCCTAAAAAAAACCCCTGACAAACCCAACCCCCCAAAAAAACCCCTGAGCACATGATTTCCCCCCAAATCTAGGGGGAAAACCCCCAAGTTGGCAACCCTGGTCGCGTGTCAGGGATCCAAATTGCCGCTGTGCCGAGGGCATCGGAGAACCATCCTGACCCTTCCCTGTCTCGATACTGTCCGCTTATTTGGACTATGTCAGCTTTTTCCTCGAGACGGATCCGGACCAGGAGGTCATGAGCCACCCTCCTCCTATTGAGGTTACACTGCAAAACGACCGCCATTTCGGATGTTGCTGCCTTTCACCTGGACGAGGACCCCGCGGAAAACGTCACACTTCCCGGAACCCGCTTGATGAGTTCCGGGCTTCCCCGCCGCAGTGCAGAGGTAACAGACGGGATCTTTGGTACATCCCGCTGCCTTGTGGTCCTCTGCACCACACCGGGAGCAGATCCTGTCCCGGTCAGGCCCTTGGCAGCAGCGGCTTTGATGGCCGTAACCGAGACACTTGTAGCATCTTGGTACGACCTCTCTTTCCTGGATCCTGCATTCGTTGATCCAGCCCACCCTGATCTTGACAGTGGTCATCAGTCTCTTTGCGGCCGCTTGTCCAATCGTAACAAGGGCTGAGACTTGACCACGCACGGTAGGCTCCGTTAGCGTAACCTGCAGGATCCCGCCGTACTCTTGCAATTCGTTCCGCAGTGCAGCCTCCACTTCCACCTCCGTGGAGCAAACGTCTAAGTCTCGAATCTCGAGGCTGGCTGTTGGCCTCAGCTCCTAGACGCTGCCCACCTCCTGTGCAGCCTGCTTGAGCGCCTCCGAAAAAGACGCCCTGGCCTGGTCCGTCGCTTTTTTTCATTCCAATGAGGACCTCACCGATCCTTGTGCGACGGACCGCGCTCACCTTGACCCCGAGCTCCTGCGGTCTCACAGCGTGGCGGACGGTGGACAGGACATCCTCGTACGTTTTCCACTCTGCAGGGTTTACGGCGATTGCGTCTGGCTTCACGGTCCACCGCCGTGGTTTTCGCTGGGGTCTCGTTGAGGGAGCCTGCTTCACCGGAGGCTGCGCGGGAGGGTCGGCCGTTGTTGCCCCATTTTTCCCCTTCTGTTTCTCCTTCTGCTTCTTCTTCCTCTTCGCCGTAGAATTTGTCTAAAAAAAAAAGTAAGAGAAAGAACAAAGGAAGGCAAACTGAATAGTGAAGTGCATTTCTCGGATTATTGTGAAATTGAGGAATGTAAGGAATGATGAAAAAAAGAAAGCACTCGAATATTCTAGAGTAGTTGACTTAATAACTCAATTAGGATCAATGAGAATTCTCATGGAAACAGGCTGCGCGACGAATGTCTCACGAAAGAGAGAAGTGAGATACAATTTGATTTCACGAAGTTGTAAATTCCATGAATAATTACACGCAGCGCAATTAGCAGTTCAGAAGGAGCTCACTGAAGAGAACTGAACTTACAGCTCTTAAATACCAGTGTACGCAGCTCGCAGAATACTCATGAGCATCACACGCACTCGTTCGTCACGAGATCCACCGTGAGTGCACAGCACGCAATACACAGAAAAATACTCTCGGTGCACGAGCAAAATCACAGAAGGTGATTGTAATGAGTTAGCCGGACTGATCGAAAACTTGGTATTATCGAATGATCAGAGGATCACAAGGAAGCACGAACTGGATATTCCGTGACGAACGTTGCGTTGCGACTGAGATCTATCGCTCTCAATTCGAACGACAATCTTCAAAATCGGTGGCACGTGATCAGCTGACTGAAGAGGACGATGAACTCGGATATACTTTCGTAACGACAAGTGTATCGTTCAAACGCCTCTCTCAGCGATCAAACTTACCGAAAACTCATATGCATGCAAACATACATCCATACATACAAATACATTCCAATCATCCGGAACATTCCGCCCGCCTCGTTCAGTCCTCTCTTAGAATGAACGAAATACAAAAAGAAATGGGAACTCAATGAACCGAATCTAAGACTGAAGCAGTCAATCGCAAGCATCAGATTCATTGCTCAGACGTGTAGGCAAAATACATAATTTTGAAATCGGTCTTCTGTGAATTCCAGGAACAGTCTCTAAGGTGACCACACGCACCAAGCCATCAGATGCGGGGTGGCAAGTCAAAACCCGACCCAACTCTCACTCAGATAGAGGCAGGTTAAGGTTATCGAGGAGCACCAGATCTCCTCGTGCAACATTGCGCGGTTCCAAATGCCAACGTGTGCGCTGCTGAAGGGAGTGCAAATAGTCGGCTGACCACCGTTTTCAAAAATGTTCGACCATTCGCTGAACCGCTTGCTAATGAGAGAGGCGATTTTCTCTAAGATCTAGAACTGAGGGAACAGGCACTGAGATGAGCGCCGCCCCGATCAAGAATGACCTGGAGTCAAGGCATCTAGTGACCCAATGTCGTCATGCACCGGACCATTCGGTCGGCTGATCAGACAGGCCTCAATCCTGCAGGGAACGGTAGAAAACTCGTCTCGGGTAGGAAGTATTGACCCCATCACACGGCGCAAGTGGAATTTGACACTCTTCACCCCTGACTCCCAAAGGTCCCCGAAATGCGGAGCCCCCGGCGGGATGAATTGCCAGCGAACCGAATTCCCAGCGACATTATTCCTGATTACAGGATCATGAACCATTGACTTGAAAGCCTGAACTAATTCCCTCTCAGCCCCGACAAAGTCAGTCCCATTGTCTGAGTACATGACCGACGAGAGACCCCTCCGTGCGACAAACCTATCAAATGCGGAGAGGAAATCACCAGCCGAATATCCATCAACCAACTCTATATGCACCGCCTTCGTGACCAAACACACGAAGAGTGATACATACGCCTTGTATGTCTGATGCTCACGGCCTTTTCAAGGACGAATGAGGTAAGGGCCAGTGGAATCAACCCCAGTGTGTGAAAAAGGACGAGAATGATTCACCCTAAAAGCCGGCAAAGAGCCCATAAGCTGAGTTGGTGCAGCCGCTCGAATACGAGCGCATCTAACGCAGTCAAATACTCACTTCTTGATCAGAACCCTCACCCCCACAATCCAATATTCCAACCTCAAGGCTCGCAACATTGATTGAACTCCACCATGGAAAGTTCGATAATGCAAGTCACGTATTATGAGCTCTGTTATTTCGCATTTCGGAAGCAATTCCGGATGCTTCTGGGCGTGAGGTAACGCGGACCACCTCAGTCGACCTCCAACCCTCAGCACATCTTCTTAAATTAGGAATGGATCCAACCGCAGCAAGCAGCTCTACTTGGAGATCGACTCTCCATGGCTCAAAACTTCCAATTCCAGCTCAAAGGAAACACCTTGAAGCCGCTCAACCCACCAGGACTCAGCGCAGGAAAGCTCAGCAACTGATACAGCGAGATCATGAAGATCCACATTTCTTGCCTGAGCCCGGTCAGAAAACCTCCTGCAGTATGTAAAAACGTGCAAAAGCCGAGCCCAGGGAGAGACCGGCCGAAATGGAGACCACAACTCTCCCCTAGCGATGGCTAAAGAAACCTGTGCATCTTTTTGCTCTTTTGACTCGTAGCAGTCTGTGCTCAGAGACTCTGTTGGCCAAAATTCAGGAGACAGCTTTAACCATTCGAGCCCCTTCCACCACAAAGAATTCGCGATCAAACTAGACGCGGATACACCGCGTGAGTCCAAGTCTGCGGGATTTTTAGCCCCAGGAACATACCTCCATGCGGAGAACTCAAAGTCTGAATCTTCGACACCCTATTCGCAACGAAGACCTTCCATTTTGCGGGAGATTGTCTGATCCAGGACAGAGTGACACTAGAATCAGACCCACACCAAACATTCGCATTTTGGAACTGGTATGATGATCTAACGAAGCCAACGAGTTTTGCGAGCGAACGAGCTGCGCATAGCTCCAACCTCGGTATACTTATCACCTTGAGAGGAGCTACCCGCGTCTTCAAAATGAGAAGGGAGACTCGCACGTGTCCGGAAGAATTCTCGACAACAAGATGAACTACCGCTGCGTAAGCGGCGTTCGAGGCATCTGAGAATCCATGAATAGTGATTCTCTCCGAAGAACCTGAAAACCTAGTCCAGCGGGGAACTGAAACATGATTCAAATTTGCAAGTTCCTTATAATATAACAAACACCTGCAATCCAAATCTGCAGGGAGAGCGGCATCCCAGCCTAAATTCTGAGACCAGCAAATCTGTAAGATCATTTTCGCGGTCACCGTCACCGGAGAAACTCACCCCGAAGGGTCGAAGTTCTGCAGTACGAAAGAAAGGAAAGATCTCTCAGTAAAAGAGCTGATCTCCGGAAGGGATATTTGTACGCGGAAGACGTCGGAAAGTGGGCTGCACCCTACCCCCAACAACTTCAAACAATCCTCCTCCTGCAGCCACTTTTCTGAATTCATCCTAGAGTCCGCATCATCAATTCCATCTAATAATTCCAAAGAATTTGTAGCCCATTTCTTGAGCTGAAAACCGCCCGCCATGAGCAAACCCACGAGCTGACGGCGTAATCTCCTTTGCAGTTGCGATGTCATCCGCACCAAACATGATATCGTCTACATAAACATCGTGTAACAATATAGAAGAAGCCTGCGGAACAGACTTCGACTCGTCGAGCGCCAGTTGAAATGACGCGATTTGCCAAAAATGGAGCACTAGCAGTGCCATATGTCACCGTTAGCAGCTGACAAAATACTATTTCAGATGCTGCACCAGGTCTCCAGAAAATTCTCTGCACATCCAAATCGCGAGCATCGATTAATACCTGGCGAAACATCTTCTCAATATCGGTGCAACATACAAAGCGATGATTGCGCCATCTGCAAATCAGAGCAGGCAAGTCTGACTGCAGCTTCAGGCCAACCATTAGAAAATCATTCAGCGATTTGCCATTCGTTGACTTTATAGAGGCGTTGAAGACAACTCTCATCTTAGAAGTGGAATCAACGCATCTCCATACAGGATGATGGGGAAAATGAGCAGCATGATCAGGAATAGATGTACTCGAAACAGGTTGCATGTGACCCAAATCCGAATATTTTTGCTCGAACCGGCTGTACTCCTCATAGTGCAAAGCGTTGGATTTTACACGGGATTCCATGTGACAGAACAACCTCATCGCGATCCCAGCAGAGTTGGGCAAATCCAGGATCCACTCTGGTTTCGAAGGCAACCTAACAACGTATCTACCCGAATCCTGCCGATGATGAGTACGAAGAAAGTGCTCCTCGCACTGAACCTCTTCCTGTGACCACGGCGAAGATTGTGGGATATGTTCCAGCTTTCACAAACGGCTCAAAGAATGCAAGAGTTCGTCACAGGCACATGCATGATTAATCGAAAGAGTGCAAGAAAGATTGCATGCTGAGCTGGGACAATTCCCAAACACAACTCATCCAAACATGGTGTTTTGAGTGACTGGAGCACCCTGTACACCACCCTTCAATTCATTCAGAAAAACTTGACCCAGACAATCGGACCCAATGATCAGTTCGATGGGATCACTCCTCTGAGGCACAGAATCAGCCAATTGCAGTTGAAGTGAATGTGACCAAGAAGATTTAATCCCAGTTAACCCCGTGGAATAGGACGTCAGACGAGGAAGGACAAATGCTCCAAGTTGGACTTCAGTCCCCTTTCCAGAACCAGATTTGACATTCATATATACGGCAGAAGGAACCTTACTGACACGATCACCGCCCATCACGCTCACGGTGGCATCAACCCGTATTCTTTGTAACTGTAAGCTATCGGCAATGTTGCGAGAAACAAAGGATGCTTGGTTTCCTTGGTCGAGCAAAGCTCTAACTCGGCAGTATCTGACGCTATCTGATCTGAGCGTACAAATTGCTGTCGGCAACAAAACCGAGGTGCGTGACTCACACGCAGCAAGCGATGAGCATATTGCGGAATCAACTGCAGATTCATTGACTGCAGGTGAAACGCGAGATGACCCCGCCGTTCCACCTGAAAATGATTGTGTATTTGACGGTATTGCTACGGTCTCCATCTGAAAGGGCCTGTGCAACAAAGAATGATGCTTGCGCTTGCATGTAACACAGACATTAGAGCTGTCACAATTTTGTGTAACATGACCTGAACTTAAACAATTAAAACAACATTAATTCTGTTTGATTATGTTGAACCTATTCTGCACTGAATTATCTTTGAATTTTCCACGTTGATAAATCCTATGAATACCGTGACAAAGGATACATTTGTCTGAAGAGACATTGGTTTGAAGGACTCGAATGGGCTTCGACGTGAGTTTATTCTGCTTGACAGGAAGTGAGTGACCCAGAGATCTCTGAGCACCAGAAGACTCGAGCGCGCGAACGGTAGCAGACAAAAAAGACTTGAGTTTTGCGAAACTCGGAATCTCGGTAGAAACTTTGAGTTCGAATTCCCATTCTTGCCTTGTTTGCCCATTCAATTTACTTAAGATGATGAAGTTAATCATTGAATTCCAACTATCGTTGCAGATGTTCAAATGAAGCAGAGCAGTCACCGCATCACTTGTAGAATCGAGCAGAACACGAAGATCCTTGGCAGTGCGTGATCTAACAGGAGCGAGAGAGACGAAACTGTCCAAATATGCGTCCACGATGAGCCTCTCATTTTCGTACCGTTCCACCAATGCATCCCAAGCGGTTGTAGAATTCGCATCTGTCATCGGTAAATTCTCTATAAGTGACAGCGCTTCCCCAGACAGGCAAGATTTCAGAAATTGTAATTCTTGAACTGCGGACGTGTCCGGACATGAACCAAATATCGAATTGAATCGGTCTTTGAAAGAGTTCCACTTCATATAAGACCCAGCAAACTCCGGAAGATCAGGCCGAGGTGGATGAAATGGCCTTGAAGCGTGGTGTTCGTGCGGAGATGGAGTGAAAACATTCATTGCAGCCGCCGGACTCTCAAGGTCGGGAAGCATCCGCATGTAGTCCCTTACGGACTTCTCGTATGCGTCTTCAACCATCTGAAATTGATTGTGGGTGAAATATTGGAGCTCTTCCTTTTTCTCCTCTGTCGTAGCGACAGTGATCTTTGCATGAAGGACACGCGCCTCATCCCAATAACTTTTAACGTGTTCTAAACGTTGATTAACATAGGTAGCAGTGAAACTTGCAGCACCTGATTTTTTAAAATTATTTACGTGGCGTTGAATCAAACCCAATATGGTATGCAATGATGCAAGCATTTCGGATACATCCGTTTCGATTCGAAAGTTATCCTTGTAATGATATAAATATAATGGATCAGTTGCAAGGCAAGAAGGAGGAAAATTGATTTCGCTTATTGATCTGTCAAACTAAATCATCTATAGAACTATACTCATCTTCCGTATCGGAGCAATAAATAACGTCGAAGCACGGTGAACCGTACGCGTCAAATTATTAGCGCAGGTGACACCTCCACAAAGCGAATCTTCCCCTCTGCTGGAGTAGGAGAATCTCTTGGGAGTACGAAGACGATTGATAACGTCACACGTTCTGGCGGGAATATGCTCACACAAACATACACTATTTGTATCCGTGTGAACTTATACACTTTATATGCACGTAGAAACAAGAAAATGCGCGGGAAACGACTCACCAACGAAGGGCGTTAGTTGAAACAGAGCAACGATAGCAGGAATCAACTATCAAAAATACAGTCAATGCAAAAAGCCCAAAACACACTCCTTTCTTTCGTTTCAGCCTGATCCGGCTTGAAGGACCAGTTCAATGACGTAGAATTTGTTTCAATAAAAAAGTAAGAGGAAGAACAAAGGAAGGCAAACTGAATAGTGAAGTACATTCCTCAGATTATTGTGAAATTGAGAAATGTAAGGAATGATGAAAAAAAGAAAGCACTCGAATATTCTAGAGTAGTTGATTTGATAACTGAATGAAGACCAATGAAAATTCTCATGGAAACAGGCTGAGCGACGAATGTCTCACGAAAGAAAGAAGCGAGATACAATTTAATTCCACGGAGTTGTACATTCCATGAATAATTACACGCAGTGAAATTCGCAGCTCAGAAGGAGCCTACTAAAGAGAACTAAACTTACAGCTCTTAGATACTAGTGTACGCAGCTCGCAGAATACTCATGAGCATCACACGCACTTGTTCGTCACGAGATCCACCGTAAGTGCACAGCACGAAATACACAGAAAAATACTCTCGGTGCATGAGCAAAATCACGGAAGGTGATTGTAATCAGTCAGCGGGACTGATCGAAAACTTGGTATTATCGAATGATCAGAGGATCACAAGGAAGCGCGAACTTGATACTCCGTGACGAACGTTGCGTTGCGAATAAGATTTATCGCTCTCAATTCGAACGACAATTTTCAAAATCGATGGCACGTGATCAGCTGACTAAAGAGGACGATGAACTCGGATATACTTTTGTAACGACAAGTGTATCGTTCCAACGCCTCTCTCAGCGATCAAATTTACCGAAAACTCATATGCATGCAAACATACATACATACATACATATACTTTCCAATTATCCGGAACACTCTTTCTTCCCTTCTTCGACTCAATCACTGTCTACTCCTCTTGTGGGGGAGCCACAGTGGATTTTCTCCTTTTGGGCATCCGGACTGGAGCTCTGGGAGGCTCCGGCGGGCTCACAGCGGGGTGCTTTTGACCACTTGTTGGAGGCGAGCTCTCTGGGGAATTCCGTGGGGCGGGTATCGGTCTCACTGTCCGCCTATCGAACGCTCCGCGGTCTATGGCCTGTCGGACATGAGCGTACGTCCGCGTGTCCTCCTGCAGCCCATCCAGCTCCTCCAACAGTCTCGGGATGCCATCCTTCACAGTTCGATTGACGTTGGGCTGTTCCTGTGTGGCATCTACCATGCCTTGGATGAGGCGACGCATTACTGCGAGCCTCTCCTCCGCCTCCCTTCCCGATTCGATAATCAGCGTCCTAAGGGAAGCCAAATCATCTCCACCTTCAAACTCCTCTCCTATTCGTTCTCTATCACTTGGCGCAATGTTCACAATGGAGGCCAAGTGAGCCACCTCCATTGTACTACGGTTGCATGATAATGACGCTGTGAGGCCCGTTCGCACACGCCTGTCTAGCGCCGGCCTTGGGGGGTCCGATCCCCCCTGAACGGTAATGATTCCTTCCGTCTTCATACTGGCCACATTTGAATCGGTTCCCGAACATATGGTTGACCGGCCGCCCCTAACATGGGGAAACAGACGCTGACCAGAACGCTGCCCGATACGGGAACAGACGCGCCTGGAATTTAGTGAGATTGGCTCTTCCGCCCCCGACGCCGTTGGGGAGTTCCTTCCCTCATCCACCGCTGAGACCGTTGGCCAAATGTCACCTGTAACCCTAGGCGGGGGCCCTTACGTGGTGCTACCATCCGGAGCCAGATGGACCGCGGTTTTTTAGAGAGGTGTTACTCTTCTATCCCTCCTCCTCCCCCATTACTTGCTGCCCAATTATTCCTGCATCTCATGTAACGCGCGTCATATCGATTATGACTGTTCAGCACGTCCATCAGTATTGTGAATTCAATAATCATTACTTTCATTACAGTCACCTCTGCTATCCGTTTGATTTTGTTTATCTCTTCTGTCCGTAAGTTGGGCATGGTGAGGGCGGTTATTTCTCCCAACTGCTACAACCGCCTCCTTGTTTTCATCTCACACTAAGGATTGACCATTTGTTATAACTTTGTTATAAACCACACTTGCAGTGCCCCCATCTTTTTTTATGTCTCTCACCAAACATCTCGCTTCATATGCAATAGAACGCTGCTTATCTGTCAAATCATCCTCGATGAATATCCCCGTACGTTTGAGTTGTTTATTCTTTTGTGACATCACATTTTGCTCAACTCGAAGTGAGAGAAATCTGATCTTCGCTCGATCTTCGCTAGTTCCGATTGGATGGGCGTCCTCAACTGTACAGTTCTCGTCAAATTTTGTACAAAGAAAATCGTTCACATCACTGAGGAAGTTTGTTGTATTTGTAGGTAATCCAACGATAATGTCATTGAGCTTTCTCATTTCTCTGTCATGCCGCTGGAGTATAAAGTCTCTTTTCTTTTGACGGCCTAACAATTCTTGATTGGCCCTCTGGAGACGTTGATTATCTTCCCCTAAGCTTTTAATTTTAATGTTTATGTCCTCGCGTAGATTTGTCATTTCTGAACTAAGATTAGTTTCTACACTATTCAGCTTAGCTAAGATCAAATCTAATTCCTGACTCGAGCTCATTTCATTTGATTTCATAGTTTGAATTTGCTGTTTCTTTTTGTTTTGTATTGTGATATCTTGTTTGAAAGTTTCGGTTGTTATGTTACTATCCTCTGCGTCGGAGAGAGATGGAGAATCCTCCTTTCTTTTTCTTTTCCTAAGGAAGTAGTCGGTCATCGCAGAGTCGCTGTTTGATCGTTCACAGAACCGTGTGTATGCTTCAAGCGGTCTTCCTCGGCTCACCTCTCTTCGCTTATCACCAGTCGCCCCTCTCTCGGGGTTTTCCACCTCTGGATGACTGCTTGATCGCTCTTCCCATGTTTCTCCTTCCCCGTTCAGCATCAGCCTCTATCCAGTAAGTACTGCCGTTACTCGTACTTAAAGCAGATCAACCACGATCATTCACATGCGCATTTTTCCAGCAAATCAAATTAACAGAATTCACCAGATCAACTAAACAGACTTTCAATGCACTTCGAACTGCCCAAATACTTTTGACCACCACTTTTAAACTTGTTATCAATACATTCCTGTACACCGTATAACGTTCATCACTGATAGAAAATTTTCTAGTCGCGAAGTATCAAGTAATATGTCATTAGATGGAGCAGCGGCGAACACAAGTTTACCTTAGTACCGGCTACAAGAGCGCCCCCTGTGATGATTTAATGATCAGTATTGAACTGGCTCTCCAATTGAAAAAAAAAATCAGAGAACAAATATCGAAGGGCCCCGGCCGAGAATTGCCCGGGGTGCCGGGTGAGTCAGTTCGATACTGATTACAATGAAATTGTCGCTCGGGAAAGAAAGAGCGGTGAAACTTTTCGGTAAGTCGACCGCGTCGGCTTTAAACTTTTTTTGATCTGGCACGGAGTTAGCCGATCGTGAAACATATTGAGAGGACAAAGACCGACGGATAGTTGGTTCTCTCTCGATTGTCCGAGCCGACTCGAAGTGAACCGACCGCTTCCGAATCACATGAATACGGGTTTCGATGTGTGCGGGCACCCAGCTGGAGTGGTGGGCCGAGAAATGGTCCGATGGAGAGGGTAAATCGACTCGGTTGACCGAATGCTGGCATCACTGGTCTCATGAAGCAGAAAGAACATGAGACGCGGAGCACGGATTATTTGAAGAGTATAATGGTTCAGTAATCTGGAAGTGAGATCTCTCGGAAGGTTTAATATTTCGGATAGTACGGGATGGCACAAGTAGTAATATGCCCGGCGATGGAATAAGAACAATTCACGTTTACGTAGCTTGTGTGCTTAGGCCTTCAGCACGGACTCGGTCGTAATGTCTTACGACTGAGACGAATTATCGTGATAATTCAATAATCAGTATTGAACGGGCTCTGTAATTGGAAAAAAAAATATCGAAGGGCTCCGGCTGAGAATAGCCCGGGGCGCCAGGTAAGTCAGTTCGATACTGATTACAATAAAATTGTCGCTTGGGAAAGAAAAAGCGGTGAAACTTTTCGGTAAGTCGACCGCGTGGGCTCTGAACTTTTCCCGATCTTGCACGGAGTTAGCCGATCGCGAAACATATTGAGAGGACAAAGACCGACGGATAGTTAGTTCTCTCTCGATTGTCCAAGCCGACTCGGAGTGACCCGACCGCTTCTGAATCACATGAATACGGGTTTCAATGTGTGCGTGCACCTGGCTGGAGTGGTGGGGACGAGAAATGGTCCGATGGAGAGGGTAAATCGACTCGGTCGACCAAATGCTGGCATCACTGCATGCGACGCGGACCTTAGCTCTGCTGAACATGTACACAGCGGAACAGAAATCTATAAGATTGAAGTAGGGGTGAAATTACTATCAGCTTGTGGGAAAAAACTTTTGTAATTTCATTTTATGAGACCTACCACAGACGATAGAAACATTTCCCAATCATGGGACTCGGTATGATCAGAAAGTATTAGTCTTTGAGTACCAGAAATACATTTTATTCTATTATTCCCATATACACCGGTGGCATATCAGCACATTCAAGAAAAGTCCGTTGATCTGCATGGGGGCGTATCGCTACAAGTCACAATTATGGATGTAGAACAAAACATCAAGAAGTTCTTCGGAAGATAGTCAGAAATGAAGTAAACGTCGCAGAATTTTTCAAAAAATGAATTGGAAAAAAATGGCGATCATTTGGATTTTTCAATATTTTCGTTGTTAAATCGATCAAAAACCGCTCATCAAATTCTTGAAATCTAATTCGTCGAAAAAATCCTACAACGTTCAGTTCATTTTGAACTATATTTCAAGAGGATTTTTGGTTCTTTGTTCCAGTTCCATAATTGAGGTGACGGAAAGAATAACTCGCTCAGCGCTCGGGAAGCCTCAGAAGCATTGTCCAAGCGGTTACGTGAAGGTTCGAGAAGAAAGTCGGAATCTTGAAAAACTAAAAATACTGGGTGATAGGGCTCAAAAAGTCAATGTGAGTGCCCGTGTGCCATTCTTTCCTAGCATCGATAGTTTCCGAAAGAAAAAAATTGAAACTCTCCATTTTTAGTACCAGAAACTAATGTTTCCCAACATCAATCTTGTCCCAACTCGGTCATTTTTCAACTTATCAAGATGAATCTCGACGGATTTTGATTCAAAACACTTCACCGAAGACGAAAATGTAGAAAAAATTTGTAAAAATTGATAGTAAATTGAGCCATTTTCATTTTGGGGGAAAATCACGTTTTTCAGGCTTCGCGAAGCTTCGCATTGAGAAAGAGACGAGGAGAGTATGAGCTATAAAAACTTCCAGCGAGAAAGTTGTTCACTAGTGTATGGACGAACTTTTTGGAAGGTCACAGGTCGATTGGACTATTAGTTTGCAAAATACAGCGATATATTGATTAGTACGCAACGGGAATATGTCACGATTATGCGTCGTTTACCGGCTGAATATCAGGGTCCGTTGGATCGATTGTATTTGCTCAGCGTTCAGTCCGAGTTCATGTTCCTTGGGTCTAGAATTTCAAATATCGAACTATTTTTACAAGATTGAATCACCTCCATCCATGTTTCTGATATAAACAACTTAATTGAGGTTAAATATAGAATAACTCGTTCATTGCTGGAAATCACATAGAAACGTGATTATATTCGGCAATAAGAATAAATAGCTCTGTTACGTAACGACGGTTCCTCTCGTCGTCTAAATGAAAAAAAAAAGATCAACACCTGGAATGTAATACATCTATTACAAGTACACACACATCCGAGCTCGAATAAGATACAATATCAAATCCAAAGCGAATTTTGCTGGAGCTTGAGATGACTCCGGAGATGAAGAAAAGAATGAACAGCAAAAATCTAAGATCAAGAGAAACATTGATCAATCGTCATCTGAACACCTGTCTCCACAATCGATCCGAGCTTCAATAATATAATCTCAATCAATTCCATCAGAAGAAAACGTTACCATAATGCACTCAAAATTGAAAGAAACATTCGATTTTGGAAGAGTAATAAGTAAGAATCCGCTGACTGGACAGAGGATTCGAGGTGAACAACCGCACCGATACCCACATCGATGCAAGTGTCGATACACTGTGCTCCCCTCACTGCCATCTTCGCGACATGATAATCACTCTCTCCTTCTCTCCCAAAAAAATGAATCGCTGATCGACAATATCAAATAGTCGAATCTGCAGAACACCCCTCACGAATAGGATATGGCTTGTTTTCCACTGCAACGTGCGAGGACGTGAAAGGAACGGACACGAAGCAATCGGCAGATTCGCTTCTGTACAGTTATCTGAAACTAATTATCAAAGATCGCGACAAAGTCCGTCCTATTCATGAGGGGGTTGAAACGGAGGAACGTTTGCGGTGAACTCGCGTTAAGTTTTTTTCCCGGTTACAAAATGACGTTGAAGTGTGCCCTCGAAAGGTCCCACGGCGTCGTTGATCGTTTCAATTGTGTGAGTTCGTGATTCGGTGCAAACTCTCAATTCGTCCTTCGTTTCGCATTAGTTGTGCCTAGGAATCATTCTGAACCACGACTTTGTAGTCTGAGAAATTCTCAAAATTGCCATCAATTAATTTTCTGAACTCCGAGAGAGAGAGAGAGAGGGAGAGAGAGAGCGAGGGAGAGAGAGACCTAAAGGGTTGCTTCCTCTCCCAACATCGTAAGTTCATACCCTTGAATTCCTAATTCTTTCACTTTACGAATGAATTCACACAAATTACATTTTCATCGGGAAATCCATCTTTATAAACTTACATTATCTGTGTTCAAAGTGAAAGAAAAGATGTATACTTATATTGTGAAATCGAATTAACTCGGACTGTGAATTAATTCTCTATTGTCGAAGTAAAATCATTCTTTTCTCGATTTGATAATAAAATCTGTCTCCTGGAACATAGCCACTCCCATGTTTATTTTCAATTCCACTTCTGAGTCTTTCTTAAAAATATTCAACATCTAGCTGGGGATGCGCAATGAGAATAAATTTCTTCATAGCTTAAAACCTAGCGGGACCCACTTACCATACTTTCTCGATCGAGCCACTCCGATCGGGAAAGTTTAAAATTACGTATGATACGAGGTTTCTTGGCCTTTGTCAAAACCTCATATCATCACAGCTAAAAACAAAGGACCCAAACATTATCGGTCTCTGATCAATAGTTTTGAAGACACGACTCGGGATGACTCAATCATTTGTTAACGGAATGAAATGGAATGAAATTTTCAGGACATGTGGTCAATAGTATAATGATTGTCACAGACTACGCGATTTAGTGAAAAACATAATTTGTTGAATGTTATTCAATCACAAACCAACGCGAATTGCAAATTGCCTCCAATGTACTTCAAAGAGAAAAAGTATCGAGAGAATTTTGGGTTTGATCAAAGGTTCAGCGACCAAGTTTCAGTTCCGTATTCCTCATGGTTGAATGAAGTGTTTGACAGAATCCAGAAAGAGGAAAGGAATTGGAATATCAACTCTGCATGAACTTCTTAATGAACCAAAGAAAATAAATACTTTGATTTTTGTATTGACAAATATGTGTCGTAAATAAAATGCACTCAAATTGACTTTAGAATATTATCTCCTTGCTATTACAACGATTTATGTATTGCACTTCAAAACTATCATACATAGTACATTATAAATCGCGGTACCTTCTTAATTTTCAGTTTCTTTCAATTACTTGGATCTTCTCGAACAAATTATTGAATAGCACTCGCCCTTTTGCACTTGAATATGGAAATAATTGTTTTAAGTCTCAATTTTTCAAATTCTCCCGATACTTTTTCTCTTTGAAGTACGTCAAAGGCGGGAGGAAAGAAAAAAGATGGATATATAAATAAAATAGTTTGGGACAAGAAATCAATCGAAATATTCGGAGAAAAAACTATGTATTATGAGACAATAGAGGGAGATAATATAGAAGAAGAATGGGAGACATTAAAAGAAATAGTTAAGTGCGCTATGATTAGAAAGAAGTTTCAAATAAGAGAAAAGAGAATAGGTTATAAAGGATGGTGGAATAGGGAGTGCACGAGAAGGAAAAGGATTCTAAGAAGGAGACTCGGAGCGGTGAAGAAAGGAAAGATCACTAGCAGGGAGTACTTGGAAGAGAAGAAAAAAACCATAGTCCACTTCAAAGAGAGAGAAGAGGAGATGATAAAGCAAGAAGAGAAAACTTGAAAAAGTCTCAAAAAGGAAGCTGATATATGGGAATATCTGAATAAAAAGAGAAAAAGGAGGGAAGTAGTCAAAAACAATATAGGAAAAGAAGAATGGGAGAGGCACTTTGTGGAGCTGTTGGAAGGTTCAAGGGATAAGCTGGTGCAAAGGGGATCGAAAGAAGTCCGAAGGAAGGAAAATACAGAAGGAGAGGGGGAAGATATAGGAGAAGGTGAAGACTTGAAAGAAGAGGAAATAATGAAGGCAATAAGGAAGCTGAAAATAGGAAAAGCAGCTGGTGTAGATGGGATACCGGCCGAAGCCTGGAAATACGCGGGAGAAAAGGTGAAAAAGGGATTAATAAATGTATCAAAGGACGTCTGGAATGGAGGAGGAATGCCGAATGATTGGAGGGAAAGTATCACAGCTACGATTTACAAAAAAGGTAACAAAGAGGAAGCGAAGAATTACAGAGGAGTCGCGCTTTTATGTTCGGCCTACAAAGTATTCACGGAAGTCATCAGAAGCAGACTAGAGGCGGAAATCAAAGAAAGCGATTTGTTACCGGAAAACCAGACAGGCTTCAGGAAGGGAAGATCCACGATTGAGAATATATTTGTCCTGAATCATATAGCGCAAAGGAAACAGGAAAAGGAGGTCGGGTTTGCACTTTTTTTGGACCTTCAGGCGGCCTTTGATAAGATGAATAGGAATAAGTTATGGGAATGCTTAGAGGAGGAGGAGATAAATAGACATTTGATAGAAAAACTGAGAGCAATATGTAAGGAAATTACTATATCAATAAGGACGGAACAAGGATTAACTTCGAAATTTTGGGCTGGAAGAGGATTGAGACAGGGTTGTTGTTTGAGCCCAACTTTGTTGAGTCTAGATGTGGCAGATGTGGAAGAAGTATTGAAGAAAAGAGGGATAGGTGGGGTAGGTTTAGGAAATACTAGGATTTGGTCATTGGCCTATGCGGATGATATGGTGTTTTTAGCTAATAATAGGGATGCTCTGTTAGATATGATAGGAACGATTAGAAAATACTTGAGAGATAAAGGCTTGAAAGCGAATGTGGGAAAGACAAAAATATTGATTTTTAACAAGAGATATTATAATAGAATAGAAGAATGGAAATGGGGTAATGAAAATATAGAATTAGTGAAAAACTTCAAGTACCTAGGATTTGTTTTTTAATAAAAATGGGGATTATAAAGATCATATTAAAGAATTGAAGAACAAGGGGAAAGTTGCTAGAAATGAGACATGGGGACTAGGGGAATGGTTATGTAAAGACGATTTTGTAAGAAGGGGGAAGTTATTCGGATATCTAGTCAAGAGTACAATGTCGTACGGGGTAGAGTGATGGGGTTGGGAAGAACAAGATAGTTTGGAGAAAATACTGTTGGATTCGCCGGAGATTCCAAATTAAATTACGATCATTGAAAGAATTCGATTTTTCGTTTTCATATGGATGGCTCGATTGCTTAAATCTCTGCCAGTGTCATAGACAGTTTGGAAATCTACGGAGCTGCATAATCGAGTTTCCCTTTTTCAATCACGATATTGCCTATAAAATTCTTGTCGAGAGTTCAAATAGAGTTCAAAATAGTCAACTTTTTGAGAGTGCATAAAGTTACTCACAAATTCCTTGATTTGTCCATATTCTGTACATTTTCGATGTGATGAAGAAGCTATTTTCCTCTTGTTTTCCTTTATGTGTAAATATTGCTCATTACATGATTCATAACAAACTTCTTCTCAAATGTGATTCTTCAAAAAGATTTGAATCATTGAGAACTTCTAAAAACGCCTTCAATCACTATCATTTTCTATTGCCTGATCTGTAAATAGCTTTGAAATCATTTATAAAACTGCATACAAGAATTTTTTAGAAATCGTTGGAATTGGAGTTGAAAAATAAGCCGAATCCTCCTCAAATTATAGGAATTGAATAATACAAGACTTTGATTATATTTAATCGGAGGAGAACAGGAGAAAATATAATAACATTCTGAAATTAGAAATATACTTGGATTTTTCTTGAGAACCGTTTCATTGAATGGATATACGCATTATATGGATAGCAAGGAATTGATAGGGTGAAATCACGAGAACCAGTGAATTGAGCATTGAATTCATAATAGCTCGAATATATTCGCAAATTCTTTCAAGGGAAATAATAAGAAATTATAATTACAATTTTACGACTTTAGAATCCTTGAATCAGTTGTATAAGTTACCGTCAATGCTATAAGAACTTTTGAGAGTTATCTCTACAGTTTATACAACTGGATTTGGTAACTATTCACAGGTTCAAATGAAGTGATACATTATTAAGAGATTATTCGAATATCCTGAATTTCCTGTGCATTAAAGAACACTTCCACTGACAAAAATCAACCGCGAAAACACAGGATTTTCCGAAGATTATAACGATTATTATGAAATCGCGTACGGTTAAATCGTTTCAGAATGCCTGACGAAACGATGGGAAGTACATCGGGTAATCAAACCACCATGTCCGATTCTATGATGAAGTCAATTTCAGAATCCATGACTTTACAGCAAAACTCACTGAATATTCCATATTTTGATGGGAAAAGTATACCATGGAAAGATTTTTTACAAGATGTGAGGAATGGTGCTGCTTTTGTCTTACCAGAAGCTGAGCAAAATTACGTTAGAGGTGTTTTGGCTAGATTACGAGGTTCGGCGCGCGATGGTACTTACGGAAAAACTTTTAATACGACGAATGAAGTAGTGCAACATTTAAAAGAAAGATTTGCGCCATCTCAAACTTTCCCTCACTATCAACATGAGATAGTAAGAATTCGGATGAATCGCGGTGAAAGCGTCAACGATTTTTATGATAGATTGAATTTATTATTGAATGGAGCAAAAATTGCGTTGAAGGATAAATACGGAAATCGAACTGCGGAAATGATGGAACTGGTAGCAGAATGTGCGTTGGAATCTTTCGTACGAGGATTACCGGACGAACTAGCCAGGTTCGTAGATATCAGGGACCCTGAAAACTTAGAACAGGCTTTGAAAATTGCTGTGAGAGTTGAGAATAGAATGAAAAGTGGAATCATCCCAGGAGAAGAAACTCCACGCGTAACTTTTTCTCATGGAACCTCACGCCGCGATTATAGTGATGATGATCATAGAAATCGTCATATTCGATCATATAATACCGGGTGTTCTGAAAATTCTAGAACACCAAGTCCTGTTCCATCAAATTCTGATCATCCTGCAGGAATTCTAAAACAAACGAATCATGATAAATATTCTTCGCTAAACAGTCCCTACCCTATGCCTTATCCACCACCAATGCCTTATCCATACTACCCATATTTCCCACCACAATTCACGAAACCGTATGCACCATATCCGCAATCAGTACCGCATAATTCTTATCAGGAATCTTACGATAAAAATTCATTCACTCCTGATGATAGAAAATCAGTTTCTTAGGATGATAGTCGATATCAACGGGATAGTCGACACAGATCACCTTCACCGTCGTTTAATAGATTCTCAAATCGCGGTTTGTATTCGCCAAATCGACAGTTTACTTCTAGGGAATCAAGGGAATTCTCCGAATAGAGGTCCTTTTCCAGTTCCGTGAATAGACCAAGTAATAGGGGTAGACGTAGCCCAAATTTTGATAGAAACTTGAGAGCAACAAATATTGCAATAAATTCAAAACCAACTACAAGTTCTGATAACAATATTCGGGAGAATTTAAACGAGAACCAGGCTCGCCATGCAGACGCGATGACGAGCCGGAGTCGAGAATCAGAGCGTCTAACAGTCAAATTTCCAGAGACGCAGGAATAGAAGACAAAATTTTGAATCTCCGAGTGTACAAATGTTTTCTGAGAATTACGAAATGGGAGTGCAAAATTTTTGGTAGACACTGGCGTGGATATCAATGTCATCAAGTTAACCGCATTGAACGAAAATATGATAGTTGAGCTTAGTGACTCTGTTTCAATAAGGGGAATTACATCGAATAAAATCGATACAATAGGTACAACTGTGATAAAATTGTTAGGTCAACCAGTCCAATTCCACGTAGTTCGATCCGCGTTTCCATTGAATTGTGAAGGTATTTTAGGGAAAGAATTTTTGCAGCAGGAACAAGCAGAAATTTCATTCGCGCACAACACTCTAGTTACCCGGAGTGACCCGATAAAACCGATGGACGGTTTTTTTTGATAGACGGAATTTAAAACCGCGAGTTTTATGCGTACAAGCTAGAATCAGGCAATCTTCCCCATAGACATTGTAAATCCAGATTTGGGAAAAGGCTATTTACCAAGATTAGAAACCAGAGATGGGATTTATATAGGGGAAGCATTAGTATCAACGGTTGAAGAAGGAACTTGCCATGTCCTAGCATTAATACATCAGAACGGGATATTCAAATTCAAATTCCTCCGCAAGAAATCATTCCATTTGAATATCATCATTTAGAAAATGAATCATCAGAGTCTGAAATCGAAGAAAAATCGTTAACTTCCCAAGATAGAGTAGATCGATCAAATTTGATATTAGATAAATTGAATTTCAAAGATTTGAATGAAGAAGAAATAAAGCACGTAGTAGGCATAGTGGAAGAATATCCTTTTCATTTTCTTTTGCCTTGTGATAAATTAAGATATATTCCCTATAGCAAACATGAACTTCTCGATGGAAATAAACCAGTCAACACCAGACAATACAGATTCCCTCCCATTTATGAAGAAGGAATAAAACGTCAGGTTCAAACTGAACTCATATATAATATTATAAAGCCGTCAACTTTCCATATAATTCTCCAATTTGGATTGTTCCTAAAAAACCAGACTCCTAAGGTAATCCGCGATGGAGAATGGTGATTGACTTCCGTAAATTGAATTCACAAACAATAGGAGATGCGTACCCACTTCCAAATATAAACGGAATTCTTGATCAACTAGGCGAAGCAAAATATTTTACGGTTATAGATCTCGCGAGTGGGTTTCAACAGATATTGATGGATCCAAGGGATCGTCATGAAACTGCTTTCACAACTCCTCATGGTCACTATGAATTTATTAGGATGCCTGAAGGTTTGAAAAATGCCCCCGCTACATTTCAAAGAATGATGGACACAGTCCTACGGGGTTTGCAAGGTGTAGAATTATTTGTTTATCTTGATGACATAGTGATTTATGCAAGAACGTTAGAAGAAGACAGAAGAAAGATCCATAGACTATTCAAAAGACTGGGAGAAGCTCAAATTAGTTTACAACCGGATAAATGTCAATTTTTGAGTGAGGAAGTCGTATATTCAGAGCATGTTATCACTAAAGATGGTGTAAAACCAGATCCATGTAAAATTGAAGGAGTCAAAAATTTCCCAAGACCTCAAAATCAGAAGAATATCCGTCAATTCTTAGGTTCAGCAGGTTACTACCGTAGATTTATGAAAAACTTCGCGAAAATAGCAGAACCACTCACTGAATTATTGAAAAAGAATGCTAAATTCATTCGGACAAAGGAACATACGGAAAGTTTCAGAAAGTTACGTAAAGCATTATGTAAGAAACCAATCTTACAATACCCAAATTTTGATAAAGAGTTTACACTCACAACTGATGCTTCCGATTTCGCGATAGGCGCTTTACTCAGTCAAAATGTAGATGGTTTTAATTTACCCGTGGCTTATTTATCTCGTACTTCGACAAAACCCGAACAGAATCATTCAACTACCGAAAAAGAATGTTTAGCAGTTTTATACGTGGTAGTTCACTCCAGACCGTATTTATTCGGACATAAATTCCTTTCATTCAGCGATCATGAACCTTTGAAATGAATAGATTCGATTGAAGATCCCGGTCAACGGCTCGTTCGTTGGAGATTAAAATGACGCGATTATGATAACTTCATCCACAAACCAGGAAAATTCAATACAAATGCGGATGCGTTATCACGGAATCCGATAAATGGAGGAAATACATACAGTTCAGATGAAATCGATTTAGATTCCACTACAGATGCTAGCTCTTCCGCGGAAAGCGATGTAGAAAATTCAGAAATCGAAGATCAAGGGGAAGTCTTGATGATGAGAAAGAAATTAACCTCGAAAGCTGATAAATTAGGGAAATCTAAAGTGGAATCATCTAAAGATCCTTCAGAATCTAAATCTAAAAAGAATTAGACAAAAGAAACAGACACGCGCGAGCGAATTCATAGCGCACCTGCTTCTTCAACTTCTGCCAAATCAGATCTTCTTCGGAAGAGCAAGCCTAGATTATCTAGCCATTTCAATTCAAGTGCAATAGCCAGTCGAACACGATCAAAATCGAAACCACAAAAGGAAAAATCAGTAGTTCCAAAAATCGTTCCCTCTACTTCTCGAATAGAATCACCGATCGATTCGTCGTCCGAAGACGAGTTGAACGTAGCGGAAAGTTCCACGACCTGCGTATAGAAGACGAAAAAGTGTGTTGCCGAGTCTTGGGCCACCACAGTTACCTCAGGTACTGAAGGACGGAAAACACATTGGAGTCGGAGAAGTACAGGTGGAAGTAAAGATTTCACTTTCGTTACCTGATACTGAAATCATGATTGAATTGACTGAAAAAGAAGATAGCAATGATGAAGTCTTTGAACCAGAAGATGCTGACTCAGAAAATTTACCCATAGCTTCAAATGAACTACAAAAGTCATTTCAGAAATTCGACAGACCGTTACAAAATCAAAGTCACCTGTTTGAAGAAGACGACGAAGATGGAATGATAGAAATACGCGTCGGTGCCGAATCAACGAAAAACCAAATCAACGAAAAAAAATTTACTAGCAGTATGAAGTTGTCATTTTGTTGCAGTATGGAATGAAATTAGTCATAGATCATTGATTAAATTAAACGAAAAGTGAAAAACATTGATTTGCCAACACAACCCCACGGTAAACTTAATTTCCCTTTGTTATGGTATGATTATGTTTATGATAACAACAAACCGATTTTCGTTCTCTACAGACGTTTGAAACAGTTTGATTGTACCGATCGATTAGGAAGATCATTAATAATTTTATTAGAATGATGAATTGCGTGTCTACTGTAATAAACGGGTGCAGTGAATAGGTTAACATAAAGAATTTTCGTTTAATTGAATCAATGATCTATGACTAATTTCATTTCATACTGCAACAAAATGACAACTTCATACTGCTAGTGAATTTTTGTTCGTTGATTTGGTTTTTCGTTGATTCGGCACCGACCCAGAAATACAAGTGCCGGGAAGTATCTCAGGAGGAGAATCAATAGATAATTTAACTTAAGAAATTTTATTCGATCAGGATCCTTATGATACAGAAGACGAGAAAATGGACCAAAGAATTCAGGATTTGGTTGAAAGGATCATAAGAGGCTAGAGATGAATTAGATGCAAAATGTAGAGAACCAGTATTAAAATTCACTACTTTGAAATATATACCGGAAAACGAAGAATCAGAAATCACTCACGCAAATCAAACATCAGATCATTCGATGCTCCATAAATCACCACAAAATCAAACTATTCCAACTCCATTAATGAATCCGGAACCGATAGCTTTATCAACTCCTGTTCCGAACAATCAAGTTAAGAAATCTGCAATGAATCCAAGACGGATAATATCACCAGAATCGAATCCTATCCAAAGCTCTCTAGGTATCTCTATTTCAGACTAAATCCCACCTGATATTGATCCTATAAGTCCACTGAATTTGGGACGGGCTCCCCAAGATGTAAAATCCATAAAATATTCTAGAAACAACTTGACGTATCAAAAATCGAACTTGATCCATTTTATCTCTTCAGATTGCGAGTTGATTACTCCTATTAATCAATTACTTTCAGATACTGGAATTTCAAATTCTGAACAACTCAAAGGAATAAGACCGAAATTAGGACAGGTTCTAGTGGATGGGGGCCAAATTAAGGGGTAATATCACCTTGCAACCAGACAAACTGACCCTTATTTCGAAGGCTTACTGTGGGGTCAAGAAAATTTTTTTCATTATGAGGTTTTGTATTAATGGAAGTACTAGTCTTCAAGTATGAGAAACATATTTTATTGAATTTTTCAGATGGAGAATGGCGGCGTGGAAATACATTGAAAAAAAGCCGTTTTTTTTTTATATACCTGCCCGGTCGTACCGCTACTGGTCACAATTTTTGATCTAGAACAAAAAACCAAAGATTTTCTCGAAATATATGGTAAAATCTATAGAACATCGTGGGATTTTTTTGAGAAATGAATTAAAAAAAAAATGGCATCGTTTTGAAGTTGAAAAACCTGTTTTCTTCGAGAACATCGATCGAAAACCGGCTATAAAATCGGTTTAACAACAAATATCGAAAAAATACTACGATGTTCTATAGATAATCATGTTTCCAAGATACAGTGAAAATTTCGAAGAAATCGGTTGAAAATTGGCAGAGTTATCGGTACGGCCGACTCCAAAAACATGGTTTTGAGATAAATGCGCTTACAGGGTCGAGTGGTATGTATGTAGTGAAATTTGTGTTTTACCTCTAATCTGCAATGCCTGCTCGATATAATTGGCCTTCCAAATGAAGGTTTTCTTGGTCTTCATCTTTTCTGGCAGAAGTTGCATCTTTCCGAGCCGCTTCAGCCTCTTCAGTGATGGAACGCTTGGAAAGCGAGATACGCACCGCATCGGCTTCTGAGCAGAAATTGTAACATTTTTCTCCAATTTTGATGCCCAATTGCTCCATTACTTTGAGTATTCCACTGTAACCATCATTGAAATATAAAACAGCAAGGAATACAGCCGAATTGAGGACAATTTTGCCACTAGAAATGTTCTTAGGAGCCATGGACCATATAAGTGAATTGAAACTCTCATTGGAGTTCTGTGTATATCCACCTGAGCAACGAGTAAGAAGCTGATCTCTACTTAATTCTTCGTGAATTGGCTCCACAGCTTCAAATACTTCCATTGGCATAGGCGTTTGATGTTTATAATTTTGCACATCCTCCGAAATCTCCTTCGTTGATTGCCAAGAGCACCATGACTTCTCACCTTCAGGGCAAAGGTGGTGTTGAGGCTCAACTTAAAATATTTTCCCCTCCATAATCGACGTTTCCCATCATTCTTGAATAGTTTGGAAAGTGTTCAAGCCAATAAAAAAAAATGAAAAAGGAAAGTTACAAGGTGATATTACCCCTTAACGAAAAACCAAATCAACGAAAAGTTGGTTGAAAAGAGAGATACGTCACACTTTCTCTTTTCAAACACTGATTCCGTTGATTTGGCCCTCATTCGTTCTAGTGACTAAAACGGAGAAATATAGAATTTTCAGTGTATCGAAATAACAATTTGTTATGGTAGAGTCATAGTACCCTCTGAAGAACTCCGAAGTTCTATCATTGAGAAATTTCATGGAGGTTTAATAGGAGGACATAAGGGAATTAGCAAAACATACCGAAGAATTCGTGAAAAATTCTATTGGCCAGGATTGAAAAATGATATTCAAAATCCATTCGTAATTGCAATAGATGTCAAAACCAAAAACTAATAAGAGCAGAAACTAAAGAACCTATGATCATAACAGATACTCCCATAGAAGCATTTGCGAAAGTTTCATTAGATACAGTAGGTTCATTACCGGTCACTCTCAGTGGTAATGCACATATCTTGACTATGCAAGATGACTTGACTAAATATTGTATAGCTGTTCCTATACCAGATATCAAAGCCGGATCTGTAGCTCATGCAATGGTGAATAATCTGATTTTACAGTTTGGAACACCATTAGCCATATTAACAGACCGAGGAACGAGTTTTATCAACAAATCATTTTCGCAAATATCAAAAATTCTCAAAATCAATCGTTTATCCACATCTGGATATAGACCACAAACAAACAGTAGTTTAGAACGAAGTCACATCGTTTCAACTGAATATATAAGTCATCATTTGAATGATTTCGATGACTGGGATAAAATAGTACCATTTGCGATGTTTTCTTATAACACGTCTGTTCACGAAGCAACAAATTCCACACCGTTCGAATTAGTGTATGGGAAATTGGCAAGAATCCCTACTTCCTTCCCATCTGATGAAAAAGCTGCTACTTACAATTCATATGCTCATGATTTGAATTCTCGATTGATTGAAATGAGAACACTAGCTGGAGATAACTTGATAATAGCGAAAGAGAAATCCAAGGTTGATTACGATAGAAAAGGGAGACCTTTTCAAGGAAATATAGGAGACTTAGTAAAAATTTCAGTAGGACCTAAAAGAGGAAAATTCGGTCCGCGTTATAAAGGTCCCTATAAAATAGTTCGAGTTTTTGAGAAAGGAAATATTGTTTTGAGAGATAATAACGGGGAGCTTTTTACTAAACATGCAGATAAATTGGCATTGATCACCAAAGATGGATCTGATAACGGTTCCTCTTCTTCTCACTTTCTTGGCGACGACGCATGGTGAAAAGAACTATGAAATCACCGAAGTGGAAACTAACACCGGACTTTACTTCGAAAAATTGTTCAACGTTCGTTTACAACGTGCGGAATGGCAAGTAGCTATAGTAATGGATACTGAAAGGTTTAAATTTCAATTTCCGTTCGAACCAAAATTAATTAATCAGACTCACGAACTTTGTTTAGAATATGAATCACAATTCGAATGCGACGTATCTCTTAGAAAAGGGTATTTAGAAGGAAAATCACATCGAGCACAGGAACTATACAGTGAAATAGAAGCGTTGCTCGGTAATGCAGGGAAGCCTCAGAATTATCAAAACCCTCCCAAATCACTCGTTAAAAGAATGATACCTTTTGGATTCGTGGGGACTTTGAGTGAAACCCTTTTTGGAACTCTAACTGACGATGATGTGGTTCACTTCGAAGAAGAAATAGATAAGTTATATCAGGATCGAGGAAAAATGGCACAGATAATCAAAGATCAAACGCACATAGTGAAAAGTGATTCACATCAGTTCCGTGAAGTCATTAAATCTCATGAAGAAGCCATAAAAATTAATAGCCAAAAGCTTAATGATATTTCATCGAAATTAAGAAGAGGCGTTCGGGCACAACATTTAGCTGATTTACAATACATAACGAATCAATGTGTCAATCCGGTAGAAAGATGTTTGGATCATTCCATAACTAATGGAAAGGAATTCGTTCATGTATTGCATTTGGCACAAAACGGAAAAGCTCATTCTTCTTTATTGAGTCAATCAAAATTGAAAGCCATAGTGGAAGAAATACATCAATTAGGTCCAGATCATGAAATACCAGTGCCACATCAAACACTGAGCATTGAAGGAATTGTTGAAACATTTACAGTCACAATCTGACGTTTACGGTTAACAAATACCTGGCTATTCTCCTTGAATGAAGAGGAAAATCTCCAATCAATTTGTTCTGGACATAATGTTCAGACGTCACAAATTCAAGGCACCGGAGTGTGATGTGCCTACCAAAAACTTGCCCCCCTCATTCTCTTTTGATTATATGAAACCTTTTACCCATAAGCAAGATAAGGGTTCGAATTTATTCAGAGGATACTGTCAATGAATTCGATACGAAGATTATCAAAACATATCCAGAACATAGGTCTTAAAGACATTGAAATGATTTCCAATAATAACCAATGGATTCGAAGGCTTCTTTCGTTATATGGGATATCACTGCTATCCATTTATTCACCAGATTCGCTAAAGTTGATACAGTTGAGCTATACTTGGATAATTCGGACATGGAAGGTCTGATGGAGAACTCGCAAGGTCAAAATATCAACGATTTCTCCCAATGGTCTCCCCGGAAGAAAGTGATAACATGTAATTCGATAAAACACTTGAGAGAGTGGAATGAATATCAAAACGAATTCACCTAAGATTCTCTATCATTGGACCTGCTGTTGTCATTATTTTCAAGCTCATTGAACTTTTTGTCAAATAATCATCATAACATATCGATATGCGAAGAATTTGCTGAAACTGCATCGAGCTGAGTCCAAGGAGGCCCGCACACCTTCCATCAACCCCCCTCCTAATTCATCACTTCTCTCTGACACACATTCATTGATTATGGAGCACGGTAACTAGAGAAAATTCAAAATCGGCAAAAATCCAACCGCGTGATTCCCCACTCCCAACGGCAAAAAGAAATCATTCGCTCTTTCAAATAAGAGCGATCCTGATGGAAAGGCAGAGTATACTTGCGGGATCTATCGGGGACACGCCTCGCAAAAGCAGGCTCGATAACACGCGGATTTACCAAGTTAAACGAGACAAAGTTCTCGTTTCGTACCGTGATCGAACTCGCTCAAGGTCCACGTGCCGGTAACAATTTTCGACGGAATACCTATCCCGCCGAACCCGTTTGTACCGCTCTCACTCTCTTATTTAAATTTCCGCACTCGGCCTCTCCGAGTTAATTTCTAAGTCAGAGTATTACTAAATTGAGTGCATCCAAACCGTATTCAAACTCCTGATCCAGTTGCCACCATCAACAAGATCTTGGTCGCTCACTTTGGATCCAGCTCGCAGCCAGATATTCAAAGGTCAGCTTGAACGGAAGTAGGTTCGTAAATCATTCTCATATATGCACACACATACACATACACATACTTTCTCCTATCAGAAACTATCTCGACGTCACTGTTAAAAATCTTGTAATTAAAAAGTCACTGTTTCTGTTATTCCATTCTATTCGGAACGTTTCATTGTAATATCTTTCATTTGTTTTCTCTTTCTCTCCAAGAGGGATAAATATTGATGTGATTAACACTCGCCTTAGAAACTGAAGATCAATCTATTAATTCATTTCTCTTCCCTTTCATCATTAGAACGAAATCATTGAACATATCTACGGGTGCCGCCTTGGAATTTGGAGTTCCTCGGCAAGCTTAGAACGTGAGCAGACCCACACATTCGATTCGGTCTAGCCGCTCGGGCCGTTTCGAATAATAAATAATTTGTGACGAAGTGATATGGATTAGACTTGCCATTTGTCACTTCGTAACAGGAGTATTAGGATTTGATTCAAATTGTATTGTAAAATTTCGACAAATGACTTCAATCAATGTGGAAGTGTTGAGAAGTTCTGAACAGTATTATTACAATCCTTCAATGCTGTTGAACATGACTTCTATTTCACCCTTGACATCTGAATTTGAGGATCAAGAACAATTTAGTGAACCAATGATAATCTCAACTGGACTGGAAAAACTTGAAGAAGGAAATGATAAATCACTTCACGAACTAGAAAAAGACTTAACAGAAATGAAATCCCACCTCCGTGGAAAACAAAGACAAACATCAGTGAATATGATAGGAACGATGTCGCAAATTTTCACGATGTGCGGATTATTGGCTTATATTTTCAAAGACTCATTACAGGAATATCTTCGAGCGCTGCTACCGTGTTGCCTATACTGGAAAAAGACAGGAAGGAAGAGTAGGACAACACGAGAAGACCGGGACTCAGAGGCAAATGTAGATGGCGCCACAAATTTGGAATCAGGACAATGCCTCCCAAGACAGCAAGCACTGATGAATTGAAATCATCATTTTAATCAATATAAATTTCAGGAATTGATTCAGTGCCAGCGAGAACATTTTGGAATGATTCTAATCCATTCCACTTATACAATTATATAAACTTAAAATAATACATCAAAACGAATCCGATAATAATCATGAATATACATTATTCTAATGCTGTTTTTCAACTCGTAGACACCGGTTGGACCATGGAGCGAGACAGGGGTCAAGGCACGAGGCTTTTCGTGTCACGGCTGGCACCACAGGTGGATAATAGGAAACTCCAGAAGGTTTTTGAGCAGTTCGCGCCCTCCCACGTGGTGATCAGACGACAAGGGGGACGGATACAGGGTTTTCTAACCTTTGAAACCACTGGGACCAGGAATGCGGCTCTGGACTGGGCAAAGGCGAAGCGCCTTGTGCTGTATGGTCGGAAACTGGCCGTGGAAATAGCGGACTCCTGGCATGAGCCTGCGGCTGAACCAAGGAGAGAGGAACGAGGACCTGATCCATCCGAGGGACACAGGGTTCAATTCCCTGCAATAACGCCTCCATTACCATCGGAGGTTATCACCATGATTGCAGGACTGCTCCCGTATAGGGACAGAGCCTCGATGGAGCAGGTGTGCAAGGTTAGGCGAGGGGGCAGCCTTGCTTCCCACCGGAGAGTAACATCACTGGATTTGAATGATTGGCGATGGGCTGATCTCTGGGACGGGGTCGGTGCAAGACCACTGCGATGGGTTGCAATGAGGACTCCTGATTTGGAACGTGTCATCATCAACGATGCTAAAAGGGCGGGGGCCATACGTCCGCATTGATGAGCAATCCCCACCAAAAACTGCCTCAAGCTGGAAGAAGTAGACGTGACGGGAACCACGGTGAGGCCTGGTTTCTTTGAGGGCCCATCAACTCTGCCTCATTTGGCGGCATTGAGGCTGGGACGAGTGTTGGGACCGGTAGATCCGCACCTGGAACCGGTGATCGTGGCGAATCCAGGATTGAACGAGCTTTGGGCAGAGAAGAATGAAATCACGGGGGAGAGCTTAAGAAGAATTCATCGACCGATGCGAAGCCTGAGCTTCGTTGAGTGCAACCATTTGAGGAGTGAGAACCTGGCCGCTCTCATCATGCAGATCACGGGATTGGAAGAACTGGAGATTGCGGCGTGTGAAGGGCTGACTGATCATCAGGTGCTGAGAGCCCTGATGACTAATACAGAGCTTGGGACCACGCTCCATAGCCTCAAGTTGCATGCATGTAGTTTTCACCACTGGCAGGGGATGATGAAGAAATACCGCCAGAACAGCAAGGCGACTGGGTCGAGCTGTCATTGGGGGCGGCAATGGGATGGTTGTCGCTGCCACAGATTTATACAAACATGAAACGGATGTGCCCGAGCTACTGTGGATGAGTGACCTCAGGGTTCCTCACTGAGATCGGACTCAGCATGAGTACGTTGGAATACTCGGATATCAGTGGGTGCACCAATCTCCGAGAGGAAGAAGCGTTGGAGGGATTGAGGGGACTAGACCAACTGAGTTCGCTGTTGATAAACAACTTGCACCCAAAAGTCACTGATGGCATCTTGCAACATTTGCTGGCGTTGAACCGCTTGGAGTGTCGTACCAGCCAGGGTATTGATGACGAGGACATTTGTTCCCTGATGGCGGTGAACCAGTCAGTGACCCATATTGACTTGGAGGGTTATCATGGCATCACGCGGGCCGTCGTGGAATGCGGTTACCGGCTGTTAAGGGAGAGGATTCCGACCTCCCCAAAACATCTATGTCTTCGGGGAACGTCAGCTGTGCGCCATCGCCGGGATAGGAATAACTCATACCTGGTAGTGGCCTACGATAGGCGGTCCTCATTGTTATTTTAGGTCCGTTGTATTCAACTCGTGCGAGGAAGGGGATCCAGCGTTATCCAGTAGAATCAATCCTTGCAATTTCTCAATATCTATTATTTTGAACTCCCTAGAAATTGCGAGGTGAGAACAAATTTTTTTGTACAGACACAATTTATTATTTTTTTTTTCCCTCGTTCAACTCTTGTGCGCTGAGTTGTCTCATTATCGTATTACCCGAATCATGATCTTTATATTCCCCAGTGTGCAAAAAGGAAAACTAATTAGTCCCTCTTAAGTTATTTCATAATTATTGTGCCATAATACGCTAAGGGAAGCGTGCATCCTTCATATTGTGGAACACCCAACATATTCCCGCAATGCGGAAGCATTTTGAAACCTCGGAACGATATGTGAAGTAATGACAGGATGCGCTGCTGAATATCCATTGTCAACCCTAAGGTATTTTACTAACATATTGACATATGTTTCATTGAACTATGAGTATGGATTTGAATTCTGTCAAATTAAGTACTCTCCTTCTCGTGCACTATGTGCGAGGTTTGTAATTGAAATGATGTTCGTGATTCTATTTCGCTGCGGACGTGGATGATTTGTGGTCGGAGGTTCCAGTCTCGGAACTCCCTACGAAGGGTAGAGAGTTGAAAATTTATTTGTGAAAAAAAACTTCAAATTCGAATTTGAATTTTGAAGTTCTTCATATATGAAGTTTACCAATTTTAACATTTAATCTGGTCTCAAGCCTATCAAGGAGGGGCTGTCTCCTTTAATTTGATCAATCGGACATGGAGATTGCTTTTCATGTCACAAAGCGTGGCCCCTCCCTTATAATCGTCGGGACGACGATAAAATAAGGGAGGAGGGATGTTATGTCCCGAACATGAAAACTTCTCAATTTTCTTCCATCTCACCTCACCTCCAAATCTCCGAATATGAAAGCATTCATGACTGGGCCATACTCGTGCTGGCGGACCACTGTGAAGCAACTCATAAAGTCCTTTGTTCTCAATAACCTTCTCTTTCAGGTTCTTGCTGCTTGAAATAATATTTTATTGCGATTGCCACCCAGAGAACTGGCTTTGTCAACTCAATGTTGAAAAACATTTTGCAATCTCCTCCCCGATTGAAGTTCCTTTAGCGGAAGAACCATGAAACGGAATGCCATTGTCCAATCCTATCTCTTTTATCCTTTTCCCAGGTGGAGTTAATCCCAAGATCAGTATTAATTCTAATTCTATCTTCATCAATTCAAAACTCAATAGTAATCTTCAGTCGTGTTCAAAATTTCATCTCATTATATTTTTCGAATCAACTATATAAAATACAGTACGTAAAAGTCAGCATATGAACTCTTCAAACTTCATCTTAACCCATTAAGTCCCAAAATGACATTTTTTCGTTGCATTTTTCAACGGCTGTACTTTCTAAGAAAAAGGGTTATGAAAATTTCCAAACCAACCGGTTTCGAATTGACTGATCTTTCAGAATCTGATATGAGTTTTTTCGAGGAATGCACCTGTCACAAGATATACAGGTTTTTTTTCCGAAAAAAAGCGAATCTTAAAACTTCTTTTTTCCTTTATCTCATGTTTTCACATTGGAATCGTGTCATAATTCTTTTTGTAACTACAGAAACCACGTCAATTCACTTCGAACTTCAATTTATGCTTCGCACAATTGGAAAAACTCATGTTGGAACAACCAGAATGGCGGCTTAAACGTGGAAGAAATGTCAAAAACTTGAAGAATTTTTCATTCGAAAACGATGGACTTTAGGGAAAAATTTTACTGAACAAAAAAATCTTAGAATTGATTAAAGAACTTTTTTGACAACTTTTTTGAATTTTCAAATTTCTGTGATTTTGGAAATTCAAAAAAGTTGTCAAAAAATTCTGAGAAAATTTGAGCGTGTTCTTTAATCAATTCTAAGAACTTTTTGGTGAGTCAAATTTTTTCCTCAAGTCCATCGTTTTCTAATCAAAAATTCTTGAAGTTGTGGTCCACTATTCTGCAGTTTTTTTATAGTTTGGCATCCTTGAATATGCCTCTCATAATATGTTCCACATGTGATATTATGAGTATCTTCGATATTTTTTTTATTCACAAAATTGTCTCCTTACAACATATAGTCCATGCCTCATATGTTCTCTAAACACTATCGACGTGATGACTCTGATAGATGATCAATGATTACATATCATCTAACATATGAAAAAAAATCGGTATTTTTGTGACTTGGTATTAGATTGCATTCTCTTATAAATCGCGAACCGTATCAGGACAATATATCAACGGGATACTTCTGGTTCCACAGAAATAGAATTCGATAATAAACTTATCTATTGTGGGGAAAACATTGATTCCATGAGATAAACAAATAGCACTTGAGCCTGACGAAACTGGTGATATTATTCATTGAAAGTAGAACAGACAATGTTTGCTTAATCAGGAAAACGCTGGGAACGATCAAGTCACCAGCAAGATGTAGAAATTGAAGAGCGTGAAGATGGTGACTTTGGTGCAATAATTGTTCCTCAGGATGATTGCTCTGGACCACCTGACTCTGATTCTGAATCTGGATCCGAAGGTTGTCAAATTTCTAATAATGAAGTTCCAAATATTAGTTATCATCAGTTTATGAGTAATTAGGAAGGAAATCAGTCGAAACCGGAGCCTAATCATATTTACGTATGGAAGAACGGAGAAAGAAAGTGTGAACAATATCCTGAAAAAGCAAAACTTACTCTGAGAAAACGAAAAAATTTATTCTTGAATCTTCATATGTACAGTTGTTCGAACTTTCCTTCTTCGCCGATTCGAAAAAATATATCATCGGAAGTACTTGTATGAATGACTGCGATTTAACATTAGATGAATTTGATGATTTTTTAGGGATGATTAAAATGTCAATCTTCAATCAAAGGAAATCTCAGAAAGACTATTGGTTTAATCAACCATTACTGGCCTGTCCTACTGTGGCAAAAGCAATGAGTCGTAATAAATTTCTCAAAATTAAATCAAAATTAAAATTTTCGAAACCTGGAGATCCGAATTATAATGACAGAGCTTGGAGAGTACGTGGTATTTTCGAAATTTTCCAGAGGAATCCTTTGCAATCTGGTTTTTTCTCTACCGCTCTGTCGAAAGATGAAATGATGGTGGAGTTTCACGGAAAAACCATTTTGCTCCAGTTTATGAAGGATAAGCCCACGCGCTTCGGCATCAAAATGTGGGGCATTCGTAACTCAGAGGGATATCTGTTCGATTGTGAGATTTATTGTGGCAAGGGGTCGAATATTTATCCGTCTGATGAACAAGTAAAACTATCCAAATGTCGTTGAGGAAGCCGTGTCGTTATGCAGATGATCCAAAAGCTACTTGTTGATGTTGTTCCACGGAGAATAATTTAATATCATTTATATTTTGATAACTTTTTTTGTAGTCCAGACTCACTGATCCATTTGCAAACAGTTGGCTTGAGAGCAACTGGTACCGTGAGGGGAAACAGAGTGAATACTGATAATGAATTGGATAAAAACGTGATGAGAGGAACGTTCTCAACCAAACACGAAGAAAAAAGCGGTTTGAACTATATCACAATCATGGATTTAGAACCAGTATCTTTGCTTCCCACCGCGGCAGGTGTAACTCCAATGTCAACAGTCAAGAGATATTCGGAAGAATCAAGAGCTAAAAACGATATTCTATTTCCCAGAGCTTCCTCACATCAGCTTCGTTCGTTCTGAAGTGTTCTAAGTTGCCCCAACTTGCACCAAACCAATCAATTCATGTTTATAACAAAAAGAGCCAATCACAAATATCTGGAGCACGTTGGAGCAACTTAGAACACCCTTGAACGAACGAAGCTAATATAATGAATGGGTGTACATGGGAATACATGGGTGGTGTCGATCTACATGATGGACATTGTAGTAATTTGATGCCATGCATGAGAGCAAAAAGATGGACTCGCGCCATTTTTCTTCGACTTATCCAATCATCGATAACAAATGCCCTTGTATTCCATAATTTATCAAATCGTGACAAAAAAATTGGATCTAAGGAGATAGCCTTAGAACTTGCTGAATTTTATTTCGCAAAAGGTATCAAAGGGGAAGAAGTCCATGAAATTGTTACTGGTATAGCAAGAAAAAATTGTAGGAATTATAAAAAATGTGGGATGAGGACATATGAAATGTGTACAATTTGCAATTCCTACTTTTGCAATTCCCGCCTTACATCGACCTGTAGTGCAACATAAAACTTCATCTTTATGTATAAAAAAAAAACAAAAAAAAACAAAAAAATTTAAAAAATTAAAAAACTACCAAAAAAATTTCAAATTGGAAGAAAAAGAAAAGAAGGGTCTTCTCATACATTTACCGTCACGTGGTGAGGAGCGGACAACGGCAACGAAATTTTGACGGCTGAAGAATGTATACACATGGAGTCAATGAAACAGTTTACGATAAGAGGTGTTGGGTAACGTTTTCAAAAGATTTTCAATAATACATAATCGATCCACTACATGAAAACATATATGAATGAAACATGTTCACCAACAATAACGTGTTACATCCCATATGAAATATATTATAAGAGGCATATTCACAAATGCCGAACTATAAAAAAACCGCAGAATAGTTGACAAAAACTTCAAGGATTTTTCATTAGAAAACGATGGACTTGAGGCACAAATTTTACTGAACAAAAAGTTCTCAGAATTGATCAAAGAACACGCTCAAATGTTTCCAGAATTTTTGACGCTTTTTTCGAATTTTTCAAATTTTGGCGATTTTGGAAATTCGAAAAAATTGTCAAAAAATTCTGAAAAAATTTGAGCGTGTTTTTTGATCAATCCCAAGAACTTTTTGTATTGTGGATTTTTCGCCTCAAGTCCATCGTTTTCGAATGGAAAACTCTTGAAGTTTTTGACATTTTTTCCACTTTTAAGCCACCATTTTGGTTGTTTCCACATGAGTTTTCCCAATTGTCCAAGGCATGAATTGAAGTTTGAAGTGAATTGACGCGGTTTCTGTAGTTACAAGAAGAATTATGACACGATTCCAATGTGAAAACATGAGATAAAGGAAAAAAAGTTTTAAAATTCGCGTTTTTTCGAAAAAAAACCTGTATATCTTGTGACAGGTGCATTTCTCGAAGAAACCAATATCAGATTCTGAAAGATCAGTCAATTCTCCATCGAAACTGGTTGGTCTGGAATTTTTCATAACCCTTTTTCTGAGAAAGTACAGCTGTTGAAGAAAACAACGCAAAAATGTCATTTTGGGACTTAACGGGTTAATACAATAGCTCCATTCTTCTCCTATCGTCTCTCCTATACCTTCATCAGCACCTAATATCCAGTTACACTTTTTTTCCCACAGCATACGTGAGAGAATCCAAGTGTCGGCCATTGCGGCGGGCCTTCCAGCATGGGTAAGGATTCCTGGAAAATGCTGACCGAGCGAGCCCTCATCAGCTAATCTCTTATACTTCAACACGCTTGTAGGTTAGGAGGAGAGATGTCGAAGTTGACGAGGAGAGTGAAGAGCGCGTGAACTTCACTCTTGTCGTACCGTTCAAGTCGTGATTTACGCTGGTCTTCGGGGGTCCGCGAGCTTCTTAAGTCTGACCGTTTTTGTGAAGAACTTTGCCGTGACTTCAAAACCGTGACTTCAGAACCGTGATTCCAAAACCGTGTCCATTTTAATGATCATTTTTGTTGTTGTTGTTGTAGTATTCATCTTTGAAATTTTTGACTATCAATCAAGCCGTGTTTTCACGTTGATCTTCGAAATCCCGCGTTGCTTCAAGTCTATTCGCGAGAATAAAAACTTCATGCGGGTAAACCGTAGGGTAATAATAACATCTGAACTTTTCAACCTTGTATTCACATTGTTTGGTGAATTTTGTGATTGGAGTGAATAAAGTGGATCAATTTCAACCGTCAAGATTTGGATAACGTTGGAAACTTCACCAACGTTGGGGAGCTTCTTGGAGAGAGGGAGAGAGAGAGAGAAGCCATTCAACCACGATTATGATAAAGTGAGTTTTACATTTATCGAAGATTTCAACTGCTTGTTTTGTTCCTCCTATTGTAATCCTTCTTGGTTGATAATTGAACAATACTTCCTGTATTGGGAGTGGCTCTCCCCTCAAGTTCCATCTTGGTATTATTTATTTAATAATTCTCACAAAAAGGGTTCGGTTATTCCCCCTTCTAGAAGATAACCTGGTGTCAGAAGTCCTGATTGACTATTTCTGACCACCACATAATCGATTTTCATTCTATTCAGAATTAATTTATTTTGTTATAAACAAATTCAATTTGTGTATAACAGAGGGTTCCATAGCGTCGCATCAAAACAATGAATGATAAATCTCATGTGACTTTATGAACATATGTTCCGGAGAGATTATAAAAAATTTGGGAATTTTGGAAGGGAATTGTTTTTTTTATAACAGCACCTCTTCCTTCGGGGAATGGTGAGATTTCATTCAAAATCCATGAGAATTTATGAAAAAATATGAAAAATCATGAGAAAAGAATTTCTCATAAGAGTGTTCAAACTCCTTCAGAAATTATAGAATTTCATGCAAAAATTATGAGAAAATTATGGAAAATGATGAGAACATTATATCTCATAATGATGTTTCAAATCCTTGAGAAATTATGGGATTTGATAAGAAAATGATGAAAAAAAATGATGAAAAAATAGGAGAAATTGTGAGAAATTTTTTCGCCAGGGTAATTTGGGAAAAATAATTTCACAAGTAGGGTGAAAGCTACAAGGTATTCGAATATTTTACTTCTTGATGGAGTTATTATTCGTAGTTATGTGACACTTTCATTCCTCACATCATAAGACTATCTATTGATGGAGTGTTCACTGTAGTTCATAAGAAATATCGTTGTACATCCTCTTCGAATATGTAATGATTACAAAACTGAACGTATGATAATATTTATTGAACATTTGATTAAAGTTTTGCTTAAGTTGGGTAAATTTGGATGAACTTATAAGATCTATCAATAATATTCCAGCAATTGATAATTTTACTGAATAATATGAATATCTATTCACCATTCTGTTTCATCATTTTTTCACGATCCTGATTTCAGAATGGTGGATACTAGCAGACTGTGCATTGGATATTATGGTATATCCATTATACTTTTCCCTGCAAAAAAATAGCAAATGAACTTCAATAATCACCCTTGAGCAGGCTCGGTATGATCTTTTTCATCGATTGCCTATGATCCTCATTGGAGAAATCGATAGTGGAGCCTTCCGGAGTAGCTGGTCATTTGGTTTTGATCAGCTACTTCGGAAGGCTCCAGTAGTTGACTTTCCGTCAGAACTTATGATATATCTCTGACTTTCTGGTATGTGGAGGAGCTGCGAATAAACTTGAATTTTTTCCCTTGAGCATGCTCGATATGATCCATTTGATCATTTTCCAACGACTCTAGCAGGAGAACCTGATAGTAGATTGTTTGGAAGGGGGCTATGGTATATCCGATAAGATTCCACCTGAAAAGTAATGTGTAAATTTGAATCATTATTCCCGACCAGACCTTGTATGATTCATTTGATCATCAGCCTGTGGTTCTGGTGGTAAGAACCAACAGTAGCGGACTGTTCATAAGGGATTACGGTATATCTGCTGAGCTGTTGTCTGTAGAGGAATATTGTATTTTATGAATAGAACTCAAACAGAGCTTACCTGTGTTTATACCAATTTTCTGAATGTAGCAAATAGATTTATTTATACCTTTCTCAAACTTTTTCTGTTTTTTTTTCACAAATACCCTGACAAAAATTTTTGTTATAATTTCTCATAACTTCTCATTGTCCCAATTCCTGGAGAGAATATGAGAAAGAACAATAGGATTCCTCATATTTTCTCCATGAATTGGGACAATAAGAAATTATGAGAAATCATGACAACAATTTTCATCAGGGTAACCTCTTCATCATTTATTCCTTAATCCATTCATGGATTTCTTCAAGTCATATATGAAAGTATATATAATCCCAGATTATTTGTGTGCGTTTGATTGTTGTTATAATTACCTGTAATACCTGTAATGTAGTAACCTGCTAATCATCCATTCCTCAATTATTCTTTCAATACTATAATAACCTATCAACACATCGCCTCATTGACAGGTTACTTGTTTATGTTCTGACAATGTATACACCACACTACACTGAACGCTATTGGATGTTTGGATCACATGGTGGAAATGTATTGGAAACCTGCCTTAATGTACTGAAGAATTTCATCGTGATTAGAAGAACCTTATGAAAAAATCGAGATATTTTGATCGCATCAAAATTTGAATTGCTTATATCTCAGTATCGCGTGGACTGATTGATTTCGTAGTGTGCTTAATCCAAAGCGTATAATCGAATTATATACCAAAAGTTTCATCATTTTTTCGTTACATGCAATATGTATTGAGTTATCGTGGTTTGATTCTTTTTCACCATAAGAAATGTTGGTTCAGGCGTGAAGATACACGGTACCCTTGTAAAAATACCGAATGGGAATCGAATGCTGCCCGGATAGGACCCGGACTGAGACCCGAGTGAAATGGTATCCGGGTGAATACGGGTTCTATGAAGGAAAGGTTCTCCGTTTCGGTTACTTATGAGGGTTTATCCGGAAGTAGTACCGGGACCAGGAATTAGGAAACGGACGTTTATCCGGGTTTATCCGGGTCTTATTCAGGAGAATTCCCGAGGATAGCTTTTGTATACGGGTCAATCCAGATAGTGGCCGGGAACCGCGAAACTCTGAACGGACGTGTATCCGGTTTCATCCGAGACTGACACGGGGATTGGTCACCAAAATTCATTTATAAGATCCGATCGGGATTCGTTCCAGGTCCATTCGGGTCTCATACGGCAGAATTCTTGAGAACAGATTTTGTGAATGGGTCCATCCGGTTAGTGGTCGGGAAACGCGGGGCTCAAAACGGATGGGTGTTTGGGTTCATCCCGGACGGAAACGGGAATCGGTCGACGAAATACATATATAAGTTTCGGTTGAGATTCGTTCCGGGTCCATCTGGGTGTCACACTGGAAAATTCTGGAGAGAAGATTTTTTAAACGGATCCATCTGGGTAGTAGCCGGAAACCGCGAAACTCGAAACGGATATTTATCCGGGGTTACCCGGGATTGACACGGGAATTGGTCACCGGAATTCGTTTATAGGTCCCGTTTGGGATTCGTTCTGGGTTCATCCGGATAGTGGCCGGGCACCGCAAAATTCTAAGCGGATGTGTATCCGATTCCATCCGTGACTGACACGGGAATCGGTCACCGGAATTTATTCATAAGTTACGATCGGGATTGATTCCGGATTCATCCCAGTCTGATACGGAAGAATTCTCGAGAACAGATTTTGTGAGCGGGTCCATCTGGTTAGTGGTCGGGAAACGCGAAGCTCAAACCTGATGGTTGTTCGGGTTTATCCCGGACGGACACGGGAATCGGTCGACGGAATACATATATGAGTTTCGGTTGGGATTCGTTCCGGGTTCATCCGGGTGTTACCCGGAAGAATTCTGGAGAGAAGGTTTTGTAAACGGGTGCATCCGGGTAGTCGCCGGGAACTCCGAAACTCAAAACGGATGTTCATCCGGGGTTATCCGGGCCTGTCACGGTAATTGGTCACCGAAATTCATTTATAAGTTTCGATTGACATTGGTGCCGGATTTATTCGGATCTGATCCGGGAGAATTCTAAGGAGAAGATTTTGTAAACGGGTCCAGCCATGTCGTGGCCGGGAACCGCCAAACACAAAGGGCATTTGTATCTGGGTTCATCTGTGACAGACACGGGAGATGGTCACCGAAATATATCTATCAGTTCCGATCGGGATTCGTCCCGGCCTCATCCGGGTCTCATCCGGGAACGTTTCCGGGAATAGATTTTTCCAACGGTTCTATCCGGATAGGCGTCGGGAACCACAAACTTCGAAATGCATGTGTGTCTGGTTCCATCCGAGCTCGACGTGGGAATAGATCACCGAAATTCATTCATAAGTTTCGATTGGGATCCGTTCTGGGCTCATCCGGATCTTATTCAAGAAAATTCTCGAGAATTTGTTTTGTAAACGGGGCAATCCGGGTCGTGGCCGGGAACTCCGAAGCTGGAAACGCCTTTTGACCCTGGTCTATCTGGAACTGACAAGGGAATCGGTGGCGAAATCCACCTAGAAGTGTCAATATCAGAAATACCATCTTTCCATAGTTATAAAAAATTCACAGTTACAAAACGATTAGCAACAAAATCATTTATTGCAGATATATCTTTGTCACATATCACACATGAATTAATATTATAATAATAGTACGGTTGAGAACCGCAGTATAGTTGTGACAACGTGAAATGTTTCGCTCTCTACAAAATTTCGTAATTTAATGATTTATCGTGCACACTTAATTCTTATTCTTCGTTATATTGTTGATTTTTCCATTAGTAGGCATATTGGGTAAATTTCTCCGAACAACTGGGTTTTTGCACGCGATTTTTAGTGAATCTATTCCTAATACATTGGTTTATTCACTCGTCGTTTCATATTGTTTCCACGAGGTCTATCCTATTTGTTGATACTTATACACATCTCGTGTACTCACGTATGATAAGACACTCTTCGTGTGTGCGTGTGTGTTGACCTCGGTACAGTGGATCTCATACTTGCCGTTTATTGGAATTCAAAAATTTTTGTATCATCATATAAATCATATAAACTTCAAAATGCCAAAAAAAGTGTGTAAAGGATGTTCCAGAGTTGTGGATAAACCAGTGTCTTGTGCTTCATGCAGTGTTATATCACATCCTGGTCCGTCGTGTTTAGCGAGAAGTCACCATCCATGGCATAATGGAGTACTGATTGACTGCAAGGGGCCTCTTCCGTCTTCTGATACTTCTGTTGATCTTGCGGAAAAATTTGATGGCGTGTTGGATCAGTCAGGTTTTTTATCGGAAATTCAGAGCATCGTTGATTCTGCTTGTTCGAAACTCAGCAACCAGCTCAACGCGTTTGGGATCAAATTAAATTCTTTATCCAACACTGTGGCGGAATTATCCACGAGATTATCCACCTTGGAATCGTCTGCCCCTTCTTCTTCACAAGGTTTCTACAATGAGGAAGATTTGATAGATGAGCTGAATGAACGACATCGAAGAGCATGTAACATTCTACTCTTCAACGTTGAAGAATCTTCGAGGGATGGGTCTCCTGATCATGTTATAGTTACTGATCTTCTTCAAAAAATCAGACCTGATACTTACGACAATGTGCAGATTCGTCGTATCGGTAAAAAGAAGGATGCTTCTAAAACTCGTCCGATCTGTGTCACATTTGCATCACGGAACATACCCATTGAGATTCTTCGTAACAAATCGTTGTACAATGGTTCAATTAGAATATCGCAAGATCGTACCTTGAAGCAACGAAATCATCTGTCGAACTTACGTGAAGAGTTGAAAAATCTAAATGACCCTTCAAGGACTATTCGCTATTTCAATGGGATACCTAGGATAGTTCCTGCTCACCAAAGAAAAAACGCTTAATCGACCCTTTGGTGTATTATCAGAATGTTCGTGGCTTGAGAACTAAACTTGATCAACTTCATTGCTCTGTTGCTATATCAGATCCATGTTATGATATTATTATCTTATCTGAAACCTGGCTGCGCGAGGATATTCTATCTTCTGAAATTGGTTTACATGGCTATGCAGTTTATCGTATGGATAGAAACGGACTCACCAGTCAATTTTCACGGGAGGTGGTGTCTTAATCGCCGTTAAGGATACCCATCGGAGCTGTGTCGTCTCATCTTCTTATTCCAAAGTTGAACATCTTTACGTCAAAGTTTATTTTGGTTCTTTGTCGTTGTTGTTTGGGGCTGTCTACATTCCACCTTCTTCGGATTCTTCAATATACTTGGACCATTGTAAAAGCGTTGGCGAAATCCTTCTCAAGGAGAACTTTAACTCCTTATACTTATACGGGGATTACAATTTACCTCATATTTCCTGGAGCAATATTGATTCCAAATTATCTTTTTCAGTGTTACCTGGTTCGAATCTCAATGAAATGACTTCTGCGCAATATGTTCTCGAATATTTCAATGAATTGAATTTGTTTCAACTTAATACTTTCAGAAATTCTCATGGTAACATACTTGATCTTATTTTTTCTGATAACGATCGTATTGATGTCAATATTGCTCTGGATCCTCTTCTTGCGTGTGACAACTTTCATCCTTCTCTTGTATCTAAGCTCAACCTACGTGATAGTGTTTTACTGGTCCCCAATAAAATCATCAAATATAATTTTAATAAGGCGAATTACAGTGCAATTTGTGAATATTTAGGTTCTATCAACTGGGACGATGAATTGCGTAATCTTAATGTTATTGAAGCTGTTGATTTTTTATATCTTCATTTATATAATGCAGTTGATTCATTCGTACCCAAGTATGTATCAAGGAATAGTTCTTATCCAAAATGGTTTTCTTCGGAATTAATTAAACTTATTCGTCAAAAGAAAATTGCTCACAATAGGTACAAAGAGTCAAATTGCTTTGAAGATTACCTAATCTTTAGTCACTTACGAGCTCAATGTAAAGTTTTGACTCGCCAATGTTACTTGTCTCATCTTCATTACGTTCAAGGGTCCATTCCTACAAATGTCAAAAGCTTTTGGAACTTTGTTAATAGTAAGCGGAATCAGAACGGTATACCCCTGGTGATGCATTTAGACGGTACTATTGGCAATACTGGTATTGCTATTTCGAACTTATTTGCATCTTATTTCAGATCAGTCTATCAAAATTATCCCGTTGTTCCTTGTAATTTACCAGAATCTACTTTCAATGTCAATCTTTCCGATTTATCCATCAATATCGGTGAAGTGTTCAATAAAATCTCATCCTTGAAAACTTCTTCCGGTCCTGGTGACGATGGTATTCCTCCTAATTTTCTAAAATCTTGCAAGTTCGTCATTTCTCGGCCTTTGTGGTTGATCTTCAACAGCTCTTTATCCTCTGGAATATTTCCTTCCCAATGGAAATCCAGCTTAATTACTCCTATCTTCAAATCTGGGGACCGTTCTGACGTGAGAAACTATAGACCGATTAGTATCATGAATGTTATGCCGAAAATTTTTGAAGATATAGTTACTGATAAAATAACACCACTGTTTTCTGATATTATTTCTGATTTCCAACATGGCTTCACTTCTGGCAAATCTACCGTAACTAACTTGTCTATTTTTTCTCATGTTGTGTCCTCTGCGCTTGATCAAAATGCCCAAGTGGATACTATATATACAGACTTCTCAAAGGCTTTTGACAGAGTTGATCATAATATATTGTTAAATAAATTAAGTAATCTAGGTATTCGAAGCAATTTCTTGTCGTGGTTACAGAGTTATATTCTGAATCGTACGCAATCAGTTCGTGTCTCTCAATATTTCTCTGATTCATTTTTTGTATCCTCAGGTGTACCGCAAGGCTCACATCTAGGTCCTTTATTATTTATTATTTTCATTAATGATATCTCTACGATTTTCAAGTACTGCACACATCTTCTTTTTGCTGATGACCTGAAACTGTTTATGATTATAAGAACTTACAGAGATGCTCAAAATCTGCAATCTGATTTGGATCGGTTACAATCTTGGTGTGTGCTATCTAATATGTCATTAAATCTCACTAAATGCCATGTGATGAGATTTCATAGAGGTAAAAATGCTATTTATTTTCCTTATAACTTGTCTCATTCTCTGTTATCACCTATAAATACTGTTCGTGATCTTGGAGTTTCATTTGACTCTCGTTTTAACTTCTCAGATCATTACAATCACATAGTTAGTACTTCCATGAAATCTCTCGGATTCATCAAGCGCGTTTGTAAAGATTTTCGTGATCCTGTTGCACTTCGAACACTGTATTGTACTTTAGTTAGACCTCATCTTGAGTATGCGTCTCAAATTTGGAGTCCTCATTTAATTCGGGATTGTACAGACTTGGAAAGAGTTCAGCATAAGTTTCTGCGTTTTGCTGCCCACCAGATAGGCCGTCCGTTGAGCGTCACTTGTCATGATTACTCATTGATTATGGCTCTACTTAACTTGCCTCCCTTGGAATCACGTCGTTTGTTCAATGATTTTTCATTTTTGTATAAAATTGTTAATGGGAAAATTCGCTGCCCTCAACTGCTTGGACTTGTACGTTTTAATGTCCCTTCTCGTTTATTGAGGCGCCCTAAATTGTTCAATCCAATTTCTTATAAATCGAGACACGGTTATTCTGATCCGGTAAATCGGATATCTATCCTAGCAAATTCTTACAGTGATGTGCTTGAATTATTTTCATCTCATTCTGATCTTAGGAATTCTCTTTCTCTTATTTGTCAAATTTAATATCTAATTGTCCTTTTCACCTATAATTATACACGTTAACTGTTGTTGTAATATAAGATGCATGTAGTCGAGCTTAACATGATGCTTAATGCTTTGATGTATGATATATATAATGTGGTTCAAATAATGTATATTCTATGTACCAAAGGGTCTTTTATACCCGTATAAACAAAATAAATAAATAAATAAATATGTATGGTTATTAAGTATGGTTGTATAATAAGTATGGTTATTCACATACTTATTATCAAATTCACTGATTGTAGATTACAAATGCGGGCTTATATGTATTGGAAATGTATAACTATATATGTGTATGTATACATGTATGTATCCACGCTTGTTCCGTCAAATTACTTGAATTTCTCGTCACATAAGAAGTTTTTCATGTTCATTCAATCCCTTCGGCATTTATTGTTTTTCAAAAACGTTCGGCATTGTAGCGATATAATTCCCTTCGTTCCCATTTGTATGAATACAAATGAACATGCATTTTTCTCCCACGCGTGAAATCAGTTCCATTTCCCTCTCTGTCTCCTCAATGATTCGAAATATATTTGTGGATTCTAAAGGCTCAATTATTGGAAGTTTTCATTGTATATTGCCGCAAGACAAATACAATTTCCTGACTTTTAAAAATATCATATCTGCATGAGCAGTTCCATCAGTCAACAGTAATTTTTGTATTTGAACAAATTCCCCTGTTTTAAGACGAAAGAATGAATCGTTTGATTTCTTCGCACGTGCATAATCAACTGAGTGCATCACCATATGTGAAGAAATGCACCTTTGAAATGTGAGAATGTTACTACTCATTCCTGTGCTCTGACTATATTCAGGATCAGTTTCCCCAGCACCTAGCATGACAGCATCTCCAGACACGGCACGAGAAAATGTTATTATTTCATTATTGGTGAACAACGATTCACAATATGCTGAACACGTTGGAATGGTAGAAATTTCTTCGACAACACTTTGAAAAACATTAGCTTGCATAGTTCTTATGGCCATTTGTTCGTATACACCTTTAGCACTATGTACATTTCGTTTCAAGTTATATATAGTACTCTCAGAAGGGAAGGTCGATGTTGCCCATAAAGGCTCACATTGTCTGACACATTGAACTGGATGCTTCAATGTATGGACATTGAAACTAACGTATCGCTCGCCATACAAAATTTCAAACACTCCGACGAATTGAGTCAGATCATATTCAACTTGTTTCAGCTGTTTTTCAGTTATGATAGTTTGAAGAAGGGTGTACAAGCTATTTACAAACAAACCAAAATGAAGCAAAGCATACTCATTTAAAATCCCTTGTAAACAAGGAATTGCATAAAATAACGTCCAAGATCGCCATTCCGATGCCTTCCGTTCACATTTTTCAGTCGTTATCGGCCTCACAAGCCTATGCATTCCGTGAGGAGGAGTTATTTTCATCAACCGATCGTCAATTTGACTTTGCTGACTTCGAGACAATTTTACAGGGCTGTTGGGATCTGTCCATATTGTCCACATATGAGGCGCCACCCCGATAAAATCAGCATGCAAATAATCTCTCACAAAAGACCATATCATGTCAAGTTCTTTCAATTCAGTCAAGGCAGAAAATCCTTTGACACCATTTACCCCGCTAAAGCCTTTTTTTAGAACCTCCCCCCGTTGTTTGGCATCTTCTTCGCGATATTTTATTCTATTCATAGCGTGCTCCATGTCTGTTGAATACTCGGGATGTGTTCTTGAGCGAGAATCGCTTCCTGTCCACAATTAACGCATGCAGCCATAATTAAAACTTCCACGAGCATAGCACCAAGAACAACCATAATAACCATCAAATTGCATGGTATTTTTGAGGATTGAACGTGCAATACTATCGACACTGCATAAAAGTGGTTTCGACAAAAAGTGTATCCTTTCTTGTTTATCATTTATTATGTCAAACCCCTTTATTATGTCAAGTTGTTCATCGTACACATCGCAAATGTCATTATTGGTATATGCTTTCGAATGAATACGTTCTAAATTTTCAATCAAAGTGTTCCATAATGTTTTTGTGCTAAGTAACGATGTAATTTGATAATTAATGTCAATAGAGATGAAATAATTTGGAGGCGCCTTGCTTAATTGATATTCTTTTAAACAGTTACTACAAACTTCTGTTTGATTTTCAATTAGTTTTTCCTTTTTTGAAAATGTAATTAGTTCCTTGCAACATACAGAACAATGAAAAATATATTTGATCACTTCTTCTGGCGGATCGAACATTTGAGACATATAATAGTCGGTCATATTCCAGTGAGCGAATTCTGGGCCAGCAAACGTTTTTGCTGCTTCAATTAGAGCGCGTCGACACTTATAACCAAGTGAGAATCGTATTGAGATTCCCAGAATTATGAGCATAACTTCTGACGTTTTCAAGCCAGATTCCTTGAACATTACAGTGTCTTCGCTGTGCAAATATTCCTTGAAGAAAAGTGGTGCCCGTTGTGTCGATGATTCATCAATTGGGATATGTGAAGGCGATGATGATGGTGAATTAGCGGGTTCCTCGTCATATTCACTGTCTGATGATTCCCAGAATTCTTGCTCTGGATGAGCGGTAACATTATCGGGATTTTTCAAATCTTCCGATACTGAAGAAGAGCAGCCTACAGTTCTTCCTCCTCCCAGTGTGGTGCAATCTTCTACGGAAAGACACACATATGTAATAAACCTCCTTTTACGTAACGAATGTTTCGTCACATCATATCATCCATCATTGCAGCAATATCGAATTTTTGAATTCAATCGAGGACCGATTTGGAATTGGGTCGGAAGCCGATTGAGACTTCTGACTGCATTTTGGTGACTTATTTCCATATCATTCCCAAAAAACCCAGAGTACATATCTATTTTGAAAGACCTCGAGTGCTATGGAACTGTCAATGTGTAAGTATACATTTATACCAGAGTGCGTATAAGGAGAGTGGTACCAATGATGGAAAACTCTCTGATTGGCTCCGCTATTAGAGGTCCAATTTCCGGAAGAATGAGACGAACGACATACGAATAAGGGAGATAACTACGAAACTATTGAGCATAACAATCACGTGATTCCCCACTCCCATAATTAAGAAATCTGCACTCTTCTAAATAGAGCATGCATGATGCAAACACGAGAGTACATTTTCGGGATTTATCGGGGACATGTCTTGTGCAAGAGATCGTGTAATCCGCGGCTTTACCAATATCAAAATTATGAACTAATTTTTGGGTACCGTGACACCGTCTCACAAGTTCCACGTGCCGGTAACATTTTCCTTCGACAATTCCACCTTGTCTGAAGAACCGACCATTGACGCTCTCATATTATTTTCTTTCGCACTCAAAAATCATCTTTTGGGTTAGAGTTTGAATAAGAAAATATCGTAGTATAAATTCAGTGCGCGAACCACCATTCAAGTCGTGGGTTCTCGACTCCAAATTTTGACTCTAGCCTTAAACTGTTTCTCATTGCGGTCCAATCCTCCACACTGCCCCTTTCAGGACCAGCTCCAGCAGGATCACTGGTGATTCTCCATAAACAACAAATAGTAAGGCAAAAAACTGTATTACACACACACACACATCTTCACACACTTACGGAACTCCGAGAGTTAATGTCATTTCGTTCTTAATTTAACTTTGAATAGAAAATATATTTGTCACTTACCTTACTTAACGGTCTTCTTTTTCTTTCTCCAATCTGCACATCCTCATTTCGTTCAAATTTCAATCACAATCTTCGAGGATTTATGTTGACATTTTTGAGAATACGACCACGGTTGCCGCCCTAGGTCTTCTTTATAACCTTCGGCGAACTGAGAATCTGAACAAACCCACACAAGCGACTCGACCTAGCCGCTCAGGTCGTGTCGACAAATGAATAAATTTGTTGGGAAGTGAAATAGTTAAGAAAACCTTGTTCCACTACGTAACAAAGCAAATGAATATTCTTCAACATATTACTTTATGTTTACACATATTTTTTGTTTCAAATCGAAAGTTCGAAATGTATTAGGTGTACAAATAAGTTTCCGCGGTTTTCTATAAAAAATTAGGAATTTATTGTAAAGGAAAAGTACATTACGTTTTATTCAAAGTATTTTCCATCATTTGCCACTACTTTTCTCCATCTTTCTGGCAACATTCGGATACCCCGTCGAAAAAACTCTTCATCTTTTGGCGCTATCCACAAATCTACCCAATTTTTGGTGTCTTCATATGATGTTAAGCGCTGCTCAGACAGACCATGTGCCATCGACCGGAACAGGTGATAATCAGAAGGGGCTAAGTCTGGTGAATACGGCGGGTGGGGTAAAACTTCCCAGTTGAGTGTTTCCAAGTATGTTTTTACCGGCGCCGCAACATGTGGACGAGCATTATCGTGTAAAAGAATAATTTTGTCGTGTCTGGAGTAGTAATGGGCGCGTTTTTCCTTAAGTGCCCGACTCCATCTCATCAATTGTGTTCAGTAGAGAGCTCCAGTGATGGTTTCGCTTGGTTTCAGCGATTCATAATACACGACACCAAGCTGATCCCACCAAATACACAGCATGAGTTTTTTTCCATGAATATTCGGCTTAGCTGTCGATGTTGATGGTTCGCCGGGCTCAACCCATGACTTTCTCTTCTTTGGATTATCGTAGTGAATCCATTTTTCGTCACCAGTGACTATACGATGCAAAGAACTCTTTTTTTTATTCCTGGCAAGCAGCATTTCACTCATGCATAATCGGCGTTCAACGTCTCTCGGCTTTAGTTCATATGGAACCCAATTTCCTTGTTTTTGAATCATTCCTAACGATTTTAAACGATGTGAAATTGCTTGTTGAGTCACTTGTAGAGTAAGTGCAAGTTCTTTTTGCGTTTGGGACGAATCTTCCTCCAATAGTACTTCTAATTCCATGTCTTCGTACACTTTCGGCCTTCCACTGCGTTCTTTGTCTTTAACGTCAAACTCAACGTTCTTAAACTTTTGAAACCATTCCTGACAACTTCTCTCACTTAAAGCAGCTTCACCATATGCTTCTAGAAGCAATCGATGCGCCTCAGCTGCAGATTTTTTCACATTAAAGAAGTAGATCAAAAGTTCCCGCAAATGATGCTTATTCGGGATAAAACTTGACATTTTTGCACGAAAAAAATTACGTGATGCTGATACGGAATCACCAGTACTTCAAGGTTATGGTGTTGCCAGATGACTAAACTTGGGATATTACGTTTTACATCTGACAATTTCTCCATAACCTTCTGGTGGGGCCATCTTTTGACAAACCGCGGAAACTTATTTGTACACCTAATACCTTCTATTATTCATAACACGATTGATATTTATATGTATTTTATATTATTTTATATGAATATATCAACAAAATATTGCTTCGATAATCATTTGATTTCCACACACAAAATTTGGTAGACAAACATCTTCAAATATCAATTTTCTTTGTGCTCTTAATCCCTGGTTTCCCAATTTCAACTGACAGCAACTGACAGGTTTGAATATCACAACATGTATACACAAATACGTGAGACGAAGCCAATTGGCTACACTACAAGTATGGCGGATGGAGGCGAATGAACACCACGTGAAATTCATCAGCTACATATAAATAAAAATAGTTCTGTTAGAACTGTTACCGGTTTGTGCCGCGCATCGGTGGGTTCAATTAATCCGTTTCCTCCTTCCCGATAAATCCTAGCAGGCGATTCATTGTTCATCAACTAGGAACATTTAGGACTTCCCCATGTTCAAATTATAATTCCTCACATATTTATTCATTTGAAAATAATCCTAATTAATAAACAATGGATTGGCAACAAGGATCTACCGGAAAAAAGAAAACCGATCAATTGAAACACCGTGCATCTTCCTTCGTCTTCCATACATCCCTGTTCTCCGTCATACAACAGCAACTGTGGCTTGTTACGCCGGCGCAGTTAAGCATTGGAACACGTGAGGAACGGTTATCTGTTGCAAATCAAATTAGTTTGTGTCAGTTCGTGTGTTTTGTTCCAACGGTTCTAAGTGGTTCAAGTTAAGCAGGCTTGGATTTGATGAACTTCGATTTCACTTGCATGTATTTGGAATGTTTGCGTACATAGAGTATAAAAATCCCTGCCGTAACCCAGGAAAAAAAACACAAAGGAACAGAAATTGTGTCTGTGGATAGAATAAAGAATTTCAATGTTGATAAAGCAAAAGGGAGACAATTCCAAGTTCAATGTGGGGGAACCTTTTGCTTCGCAACGATCGGGATTATTGGTGGTGAGTACCTTAGTGACAGTATTATACAGGGTGGGGCATTTAAAGTGTCGCGGGCGTTTTTTCCAAAAATAAAATGAGATACGAGAAAATTTTTCGGACAAAAATTGTAGGTTATCGAGGGGGACATCCGATGGTGGCCTTGGCTTTGACCTCAAATCTCATCTTCAAGGGCATTCTGAGGTCAACTCTTGTTTTTTGAATAGTATCTCATATTTTTTACTGCAGATTTGGATTCTAGGTCACAAACCAAGAAACTTTTGTCTGAACCATTTTCCTGAAATCCGCAAAGATGGCGCTCTAATCGATATTGTTCCATACTGAATCTGACATTAGAATAACTCGAAAACGAAGGGTCTTGGAGGAGAATGTTTCGGACAAAAGTTGTCTGATTCCAAGGGGGACCCCTTGAACTGAAACGGAGGTGATGGGGTATAACAGACAAAACACAACACATTTCAATCGTCTACATCACTTGGATAATTTTAATGCAGTAGATGCTCAAAATGATGGCCTTCGACTTCAATACACATTTCAAAACGTTTTACAAAAGATTGCTGAACTCGTGCTAAAATATCTTCATTGATGCTCGCGCATGCATTGATGATTCGTTGACGCATATTCTCAGGTGTAGTCGGTGCTTGTTGATAAACTGTATCTTTTATGTATCCCCATAAAAAAAAATCTGGAGGATTAAGATCCGGAGAACGGGCAGGCCAATGAACTGGTCCACGACGTCCTATCCATCGTCCAGGATAATTTCTGTCCAATATTTCTCGAGCTGTGACTGCATAATGGGATGGACAACCATCGTGTTGATACCACATATTCAATCGTTCCTGAATAGGTATGTCTTCAGGTAATGTTGGAAGTACTTGATCTAAGAAATGTCTGTACTTCTCTCCATTTAGCGTATCTGCAATGAAGTACGGTCCAATTACTCGAGACCGAAAAATACCACACCAAACATTCACAGCCCATTGTCTTTGATGCTCTACTCGACGTAACCATCTTGGATTTTCTGTCGCCCAGTAATGCATATTATGTCGATTTACTTGACCATGATTGGTGAACGTTGACTTATCAGAAAATAATATGTTGATGAAGTTGTTGTTGTGCATTTGCGCTAGACCCCATTGACAAAACTGTACACGATTTTCGAAATCATCACCGTGAAGGTCTTGATGCAAACAAATGTGATACGGATGGAATTTGTGACGTTTCAGTATTCGAAGAACACTTCTTCGAGAAATTCCCGAATGGAGTTCAATTCCACGAGAGCTCACGTGTGGATTATTGGCTACTGCAGCTAGTACATCAACTTCCGCATTTTCTCCGCTAACAGTTCTCATTCGATGTCGTTTTTCCCTTCTAACACTTCCCGTTTCTGAGAATAATTTTGTAATGCGTTGAAAATACCTAATGGATGGCGTTGTTCTTTCAGGAAATCGTTCTGCATACAAGTCATATGCTTGTCTGGGGTTCTTATGCACTTCACCGTAAATGTAGATCATATCGATCTTTTCAGAAACCGTGTATCGGATATCCATGATTTTCAATTTGTCATAAACCAAGTAATAATCAAATGTAACTGACAAACTGACTTTCAAAATCGTGAATTTTCACTGGACCCCGTCGTTTGTTTACATCGCGTGAGCTCTGAATGGTGGTAATGTAGACGATTGAAATGTGTTGTGTATTGGCAACTTTTGTACGAAACATTCTTTTGCAAGACCCTTCGTTTTCGAGTTATTCGAATGTCAGATTCAAAATGGAAGAATATCGATTAGAGCGCCATTTTTGCGGATTTCAGGAAAATGGTTCAGACAAAAGTTTCTTGGTTTTTGACCTAGAATCCAAATCTGCAGTAAAAAATATGAGATGCTATTTAAAAAACAAGAGTTGATCTCAGAATGCCTTTGAAGATGAGATTTGAGGTCAAAGCCAAGGCCACCATCGGATGTCCCCCTCGGTACCCTACAACTTTTGTCCGAAAAATTTTCTCGTATCTCACTTTATTTTTGGAAAAAACGCCCGCGACACTTTAAATGCCCCACCCTGTATATAATACAACATACAAAAACAACTTCGTATACAATATTTTGTATATCAAAACTCACATTTGTTGACATTTTTCCTAGTCGTGTCCGTTCTTGCGAAGTTGAATTCTTTCAACAAATTGTAGCACATGTCAGACACGTATTATGGGTTTGTATCACTTCCAAATCATGATTTTTTGTATTACAGAAACGAAAGCACAAGTTCTGGCTGGGATGAAAAAAGGGAAAGTGCGATTCAAATCTGAACGTACATTGAAGTCAGCATCTGATATGTCTGAAACGGAACACACGCTGAGCAGAAACGCACAGAAATTTTGGGTGAGAGGATTTTTACGTTGTGTAATATTGAAAACTTATATATATCCTTTTTCGTAGCATTTTTTGTTATTATCATTTCTGAAGACTATATATACATATATATATATATATATATATATATATATATATATATTCACTTTGGATATGGGTAATCCACAGAAAATGTTTTTTACACTGGCACGAGATATGAAACTTATTATTGACAGTTGTAGATTAACATGTTTATAACTGTTTGCATGATTTTGAAGAATCATTTGCAGTTCCAATTCAGTATTCAAAGCTCAATTTCATTTTATCACCGCATATTTAGAATTCGCATTTATTGCTGACTTGAGTCACAACAACAAAAATTGTTCAGAAAGTACGTAGTCGAATTTAGTCCATTTCTGCAAAATCTCCATGGCTTTTGAGACAGGAATTTATTCGTTTCGTTAAGGGGTTATTCAGGTATAAAACGTTAGAAACAAGAACTGTTCGTGGATGTTCTTGTTTTTGAAGGCACTCAAGTATCAGAAGAAGCAAACCAAATTTTGCATTAAATTCTTCCATACATTATGCCTTCGACGGAAATTTTCAGTGCATAATAGTAAAATCCACGACCAGGATTAGATTCTAAATATAAATTCCAGACTTTTACCGATTTTCTGGTACATGTGAAAAGATTTTCGAGTCAATAACATCCAATTGTCAAAAATTTATGATTCTGTTTCCGAATATCTATGAACCATAAGGGAACTCACATTTATATTTACAGTCTAATCTCACGTATGGATTCAATTATTATGTATTCAAAAAAAATCATGTATTTTTCAAATTTATCAAGTAATTCACGAGAAAAATTGACGTAAAATTTCATTCGCTTCTTCTGATGCTACCATTCCATATATTCCCCTACTCTACACGGAGGAAGAAGATCTGTTAAAAAGTACCATACTTTACAGTATTCAAGAATCAGTCTTGATCAGATCACGGTATTTGCGTGAAAATATCTACAAAATTCTAATAATTCTTCAAGAAAGTCCAAGTCAGTATGGTACTTTTAGAAGTATTTTTATGTAAATAATTTGATTCGAGCAAGACTGATGCTTGAATACTGTAAAGAAATGGGACTTTTTAGCAGATCGTTTTCTCTGTGTACAATTTGGGAATTTGTATCGTTTATTGTTCACCTATCAAACGGTTAAAATTTATTTTTCGGTGCCATTACGAGAAAGTTAAGCAAGGTATTGCAAAGAATATGGAAATGTTTCCAAAAATTATTCCTAGACGGTATGCACTCTAACATCTTGTAAACTTGGTTAAGAGAAAAAGATAATCTTTTTTTTTTATTTCATGAATATGATTTTAACAGAGAGAAATGTCTAATAAAAATAGGGATAGCAATAATTTTATAATGAAACTTATTAGACATTTAATAAACAGTATCATAATACATTATAAGGGTGAAATCTACATAATAATTCCTATTATATATCTAATAAGCCTTATTATAAAATTATTGCTGTCCCTATTCTTATTATACATTTCTCCGTGTGTGTAGATATACCTAGAGACTCAATTGTTTTGTTGGACAAAATTTTTAAAATTACGGTGTGAATAGAACTTTTCTCTACAAAACTATTTAAATCACTTTTATTGGCGCTAAGATGAAGTATACATTCAAGAAAATTCAATCACCATTAATTTGGAACCAAAGTCATTATGATCTCTTAAGAATTTTGCTTCTTCGTTAAAGAGGAAGCTTAGTTGATCGTTTCGGGGGTCCGAAAAATTTTTTATCCTGAAAACGAAAATTTCTCAGACCAAAATGCTTCTCAGAACTCGCGGAGCAACTTTGGTTTCGTGTCCGTCTGTAGGATGTCTGTCTGTACTTACGAAACTCTATCGGATCATTATGAAATTCTCACCACAGTTACATGCGGGATCGGTAATGATGCTGTATGAGTTTCAACCTGATTCTCACAGTAGAACGGAAGAGGCGTAGAAAAATGTGCTTGAAATCGTGATTTTGCGATTATGCATATCTTTGCTGTATTTCTACACTGAGAAAAAAACTCAAGTGAGCTCAACTTAAGCGTGTATTTGGACTGTATATATTTACCACGAAGGAATTGTATTTGAACTAAACATAATTTCGTTGAGGCAATCACACAAAATTACGCTGATGTCGTTCAGCCAACTACATCACACTGTTAAAGTATCATCAACGTTCATTTTGTTCAAACATCAATGTCATTCACTGGAGTTATCGTTGTAGTTGAATCAATTCATTTTGTTAGTTAAAACAATTGTGGGAGAAATGTAATTGAACGCATTTTTAGTTGTAATAAAGAAATAATTATTTGAAAATCACCTGATCAGAGATGGTAGAATACAGGGTATGTAGTACATTACCCACTTTTGCAAGAGCAAAATGCGAAGCGCGCTGTAGAGAAACGGTTAGGACGTTAGTGTCTCAGATAGGTAGGTAAACTCAAGATAGGTAGGTTCGATTCCCCTCAAATGAGATTCGATATATACACTTACCGGTATCATCATGGTGAGATATCGAAGCATTTCAGAGATTAAACAGTAAACAAATGGAGAATAACTTTTTGATTTATACATTTTTTTTACATAAATATATTTATGATTTGAAATGAAATAGTCTTGCATTAAACATCTTGTAACCTTGAACGGATTCTTCTATGGAGTTGATTGGAATAATCATTGAATCTAATGAAATACGGTACAATTGATTGTAATAAGTATCATTTTTATGTTAAAAGAATGATGTATTTGATCAAATTACCATTTAGTTCTGTCAACTACATCTGTAGTTGATGGGAATCAATCTTTACAAACATATGATGTAGTTGACGGAACTATTCCGCGAGATTCGCCGTATTTAAGCCCACGATGTAGTTGAAAGAACTGAACCGTCTTTGAGTTCACAATCTTTTTTTCTCAGTGTAGCTGTCAGCACTAATTCGAGAAGATAAACACCGAAGATGAATCAGATTTTATGAATTTCTCGTTTTGTTTCTCTAAACGATTCAAATTTAAAGAAAGTCTTATCTGTAAAGATTTCAACATTGGCAAAAATCTGAGATTGTTTTTGTGTCTACTCACATCTGAAGATTTCAATTCTGGAAGGAATATACGAGATGTAAGTAGATGCAGTGAAACCTCGCAATAAGAACACTCGCTCTTTTCCTTCAACACAAGGCAACAACCGTTTGAATAAGAAAGAGACTGAGTGTTCTTATTGCCGGGTTTTACTGTATCAAAAGATTTGTAGATATTTTTGTCAACATTTAGGTATGAAGAGATCTACATAGTTCTCATTAGATCAAATCTTCTCTTCTCGGGATGCTTAATTTATATTTCAATACGTATGAAAATGGGAAGAATATAACTTTTGTTCACATGTATATAGGATTCTTCAAAATAAAGAGGGGAGAAGTGTGAACGTCTGTCACAACAATTAGAGAGAACGAAAGACTCATCGGCGTTAGAAGTGAGTAGTATTCACAGTTCATAAGTCATCCTCCATGTTTTCAATAGAGCGATATAAAGGAATGATTCAAGAACATTGAATACAAATGTACATGTAATCAAAATACTAATTTCAGCATTTTAGGAAAATTTTTTTATCCATCACTAACACGGTTTGACAATCATGCGGACGTTTTTCCATTCTGATTTCTTCAGAATTTTATCAGCTTATTTGATTGAACATATTTCTTTATCAGCATGCGGAATTATGAGAATGTGATGAAATTTCATGAATCCCGGCTGCGATCCTCTTCACTTCTCTTTCGAATTAGAAAATAAATCACAAACAATTCATCATTTAGAGTGTTTCATCTATGTATTTAATGATGTAAGAATTTTTTTGCAATTTTTCTTTTATATGAACATAATTTTCTTCTGCGAATTCTTGGTGTTGTGATTGAAATTCGATATTTTCGATATTTATAGATAATGTTGTAATATCACTCAAAGTCAAATCTATCACCCAAACGAAATCAATATTATTCATCTTTGAATTTATCAACGTTTGGAACATGAATTTTTGGCACAATGACATTCGGTACAAAGAGGATTGCGTGTTTTGGCAGCCCACCATTTTATGCGGTTTCAATGTATATCTAATCAGAATTCTAATTGTTCTCTACTGTTCTCGATAAATTCATTGAACTGAACCCTAACAGTAAAAGTTGCAGCGCAACTGTTGTTTCAGTGTTGCAACAGTGTGTTGTGTTCTGTTGTTGACAAATTGTTTGATAATTGAAGTGTCTTTTATATGTAGGATTGTGAGGAAGATGCACCAAAACTTCCAGAAAGAACGGTCAAAACGCTTGCCTCACAAAAACCGAAAATCAAAATGAACATCCAAGTCAATCTTGATGAAATTAAACTGGTAAGTACCAAAGTTTCATTGGTTACGTTCAGAAACTTGTTGATTCAGGAAGGGATAATTTTCGATGTTGGTGCTTCTTTTAGTTAAAAAAAGAGCTGCCTGCTCAAAACGTAGTTCTCGGAAGCGATAAAACACAACAACTCCACGTGCCAACAGAAACAGAGAACAAATGCTTAACCACAACATGCAATAATAGAAAACAATATGTAAGTATGTTTAATTGATAGCAAGGAGAGTATACATTGTTCAAAATTGAACAATGTGTGGAACTCTTGAAATAAAGAAGAATTTGAGGGAATTGATCATACGAACTATTTTTTGCACAGATACTACCTGAACTACAACCATCTCAAAATGTGACATGAAATATAAAGAATGACCAGGAACTAATAAATTTGAAGCACCAAGTTTTAAAATTACTCCAAGAGAATAAGGCTTTACGAAATTTGAATATGGAACTCCAAAAAAAATGGTCGGATGGGCTGAACGAGTTGGAAGTGTTTTTTTGTGTTTGTGAAATTGTATACTTTTCTTTCTTCTATACATTTAGGTTCACTTGTTAGCCTCGAAGTATTTCAAACCAAATTTTTAAATGATAAATAGGAAAACTTATTCGAAGCGAAATATGTAGCCTATACAACAAGTCATCTTGCAAAAGATATGAGAAGTCTTGAAGGATTTTCTAAAAACTATCTTTTAGCGTTGTACAAGCTGTGATGCCAGAAATTTTAGATCCAACGGTCTACACCCAATGAAATATTCCTGTTGATTAGATCAATCAATAATATCCGTACCTCACACTGTTGGCCCTCAGTTTCTGGCAACACAGTCTAGAAGGTCCCTTATGCAATGCATATAAGATTTTAAAAGTTTTCTATAAGAATTCATCAAGACATCTTGAGGAACATTCATACAAAAATGTGCTGACAATCAAAGAATTCATGAATTACGATTATTATCAGGTTACCATTAGTGTTGCCGCGATATTATCGTCGAAATTCAGAAATAATCGATTATCTTAATTTTGACAGGTGTTCATGGAACTTTTAACGCGTAGATCTTCGACTGTGCACGAAATGAAACGGGATAATGGATCATCTTGGTCTTTTAAACAAAATGAATCAAAATATTCTTACACTATCGTAACGATAATTATCGATATATCGTAACGATAAATGGAAGCATATCTTGGTTTATTTTGTGTACAAGTCTGGGATTATTCATTATTCCGTTTCATTATGAGCATAATCGAAGATTCGTGGATTATATATTCCATAGGAACGTGTAAGAATTGAGATAATCGATTATTCCTCAATTATCGACGATAATATCGCGGCAACACTAGTTACCATTTTGTAGCTTAGGGTCGAAATTAGTGATTTCAAGAAAAAAAATTTGCCTTGTTCTCAGAGTTTGTATTCTGTACGCGAACAAACATAAAGTGTCTCAACGTAGGCCACTCTCCCCTACTTAGAACTTATATAGTACATTCGAACTGTACGATATTCATTCAATCGACGTTCGATTGACATACTGTGGTACATTCGATTACATAAGTTAGATGAACAATTCATAATACCTATGAAAAGGTATCATTTGAATGTGTATAGAACATATTTCGAATATTCGAAAAACGTTCATAGTATATTCTGGTGCTACTTGAGTATCTCCCACTTATGTTGAAAGGAAGACATTCTTGGCGCCTATTTCAGAGGAGATCCTCATTTTCAGAATATGATTTTTTCGAGACATCTTCCGGATATATCTTGAATCAAGAAATCTTTCAGAGATCTTTAACAACATGTTATTTCAACAGTTCCAAAAGATATCATTCAGAACCCTTCAAGAATGTTCTTAAGAAAATCTTAATTAAGAGTTCTTTTACAGTTCGAGAGTGATTATGGTACATAGAAAGCGATAACTTGAACCATTTCACTTCGAATGACAAATCCTATGTATCATTCTGTGTTCACATTAAGGTGTGAACGCATGGGAGCTTCAGCATCAAGCTTCAACATTAAAAGAAAAGAGGGAACATGTCGGACCACTCTTTTCTTCCAATGTTGATGCTTGATTATGAAGCTCCCATGCGTTCACATCATTACCCTGGTTAAAAGAATCAATTGATTCCTGCCAAATCTCATCGCTTCTTGCCAAATCCTACTGAATCCTGTACAATGTTCTAACCAAATCCTATTCAACTTTTTTCAATGAGATTTGATCGGATGGATGCATTTTTCCCCATATGATTCCAATTGAATCCTGCCAAATCTGATTGAGTCTTGCCAAATCCCATTGAATCCTGTACAATGTTCTGCCCAAATCCAATCAAATTCTCTTTGTCAGATTCAATGGATTCTTTTAACCAGGGTGAACAAACTATGTGAAGTCGAAACTTGTTACGTTCATACTTATCGATATCATAGTAGATATAGAGGTTGAAAAACATCGAGTCCGCATCTGAAAAGATCTGTGCATATGTTCAATTTAGTTTATTTGTCTTTGCTCTTGAAATGAATTAACTTTTGATATATTTTTAATGTTTCAGCCACTGTTAATAATGCTGCTGAGGAAGCTGTGAGAAAATCTTAGAGACAAAATCGCCACAGGCGAAGAATTGCCAGTAGGCTATATCGATCGTGCAACAAATACAGTAATTTTGTTACATGTATTCATACTTATCAATATCAATTATATATGAATATTCCAACATTGCTTTGCTAACTATCATTGTAGATTCATGCAGGACTTGGAGTGTGGATTAACAAAGACGATTACGACCGTACTCGCTTCAAAAAAAGGATTTTTCATCCGTTTTCATCACCGATATGGCGTGCCATATTTTTACCGTTGGTGTTTTACAGAATAGTTCTGTGACGGGTACAGTCAGTAATATTGGGTCACAACAAAGAGTTCCTGCGAAATCAGCATTATGTGTGACAAAAATGGAAGCTATAAAAAGTAAATTTATTTGAAACCGTACATATAAATACACATGCTGTACTCGTATACAATTAAATGTCAAACAAACTTTTTCTTCCAGATATAGCACATTTCTGGATGACAGAAAAAAAATTTAATGAACAAGAGCAATGGCGCCATATTACATATCCAAAAAAATTTGGGAGCTCAACCGTCCTCCAAGGATTGGGAGAATAAAAGAAAAGCTAAAACAAATAAAAATAATGATGAAAAAGGACAACAAAATCAAACGATCCAGAAAAACTGTACAAGAACTAAAAAGGATTTGAAAAACAATAAAGAAGACCATACGAAATCGAAAAATACTGAAAACAATAACGAAGATCATGCAAAATCGAAAAATTCTGAAAACAATAACGCTAAAGACCATGCAAACTCGAAGAATATTGAAAACAATAAGGAAGACCATGCAAAATTTCAAAATTCTGAAAATAATAACGAAGACCATGCGAAATCGAAAAATATTGAAAACATCAACAAAGACCATGCAAAATTGGAGAATTCTGAAAACAATAACGAAGACCATGCAAATTCTGAGAATTCTAAAAACAATAACACAGCTCATGCGAAACCGAAAGGAAATAAAAGAAAAATCGTTGAAAACAGCAATTACACACACGAGAAGAACGTAACAAGCAATCCGAAGAAGAAAAAACTAGAGGAAGATAATATCAATTCTGACAACAATGAAAAAGATCTTGGAGAAATTCAAAACGCCTCGAGAAAAATTGAGAAAGAAACCGGAGGAAATGCAAAAAAAAGATGAAGAAACTATGTTTACCGTACACAGTTCGAATAGCGATCAAAATGAAGAAACTAAAGAGGATTTGCAAGATGAGCCTAATACTATTTATTGTGTCTGAAGAAGAACATTCTGGAACTGATAGTGCTGGGGAAGACGAACTGAGGGAGGCCGATGAATTTGAAAGTGTGGATAAAGAATCTGGAAATGGCACAGAGGTAAATAATAACTAAAATATGTATATGTACAAATATACCAATTATAATGCTAAGAATTTTTCCTAGGGTTTCCAGATAAAATTCGGACAGTTTGAGTAATTGGTTCTTTCTTTTAGAAACTGGAATATGAATGGTTAGGTACATCAGAATTATTCAATCGCCAACCTGTCCGTGTTTTATCTGGAAACCCTGATTTTTCCCTAAACTATAAGAGAGAAGCCTCATGTAAGCCCATACAGGACAGTCATCGATGAAGTCACGTCGCCTCTTCAGAATCAAAGCAGAAGAAAGAGAGCGGTGGATAAAACGTGGCACAACGAGGAAGTAGCCTGAAGTGTCTGGGCTGTGTTTTCGTGCGGACATTTCTGCGTCCCTTTTACGCTGCTTTTCCGTCGTGCCATGTTGTGCCCACCGATTCCTTATTTCTCCCTGAATTCCACGGAGAGACGACATAGGCATCCTGTGAGGAAAACTACTAGTTTTTCAATTATTTATAAAAAAAAACTGAGAGGAGTTATCGTATTGATTCAAAGCACATAAGATAATTCAACTTTGAAAAGATATAAAAACAACTTTCTTGGGGGGCGCCCGGTTCCTACAAGTTTCAATGCTACAACTTACGGATCCTACAACCATTATGTGACGTCGCTCAATCCTACAACCTGATTATCCTACAACTGGTTCATCTTACAAGTTAAGATTGTCGATTGGTTCAATCCTACAACCAGTTAATTCTACAACTGTTCGATCCTACAAGTTAAAATTGTCGATTGGTGCATTTCTACAACCAGTAGATTCTACAACTGTTTGATCCTACAAGTGAAAAATGTCGCGAAGTTCAAACCTACAACCAACGGATCCTACAAGTTGAAATATTTTTGATAAACGCAGAGCTCGTTTCTACAACTGTTCGATCCTACAAGTTGAAATTGTCGATTGGTGCAATTCTACAACCAGTAAATTGTACAACTGTTTGATCCTACAAGCGAAAAATGTTGCGAGGTTCAGTCCTACAACTGCAAGATCCTACAAGTTAAAATTGTCGATTGGTTCAATCCTACAACCAACGGATCCTACAAGTTAGAATTGTCGATTGGTTCAATTCTACAACCAGTAGATCCTACAAGTAGAAATGTCGCGAGGTTCAGTCCTACAACCAACGGATCCTACAAGTTAGAATTGTCGATTGGTTCAATTCTACAACCAACGGATCCTACAAGTGAAAAATGTCGCGAGGTTCAGTCCTACAAGTTAGAATTGTCGATTGGTTCAATCCTACAACCAACGAATCCTACAAGCTGGAATATTCGAGATGAGCGCAGCTCGTTTCTACAACTGTTTGATCTCACGAGTTGAAATTGTGGATTTGTGCAATTCTACGTATTCCCGTAGGAAAATTTTCCCTGTTTTTTCATTCTTTTCCCATGGGAAATTTCGGTATTTTTTGGCAGGATTTCCCCTGTTTTTTCCCTATTTTTTTATGCTATTTCCAAATTTTTTCCTGTTTTTCCATGTTTGTGAAAAAAACAGGGGAAAACCATGCAAAAATAGGGAAAAAGCATGGAAAAATAGGAAAAAACTGGGAAAATTGTGCCAAAAAGTACCGAAAGTTTCCATGGAAAAACCAGGGAAAACTTTCCTACGGGTTTTCACTACGTATTTCATTAAATCATACAGCAAAAACAAACAAACCTACGTATTTTCACCACATATTTCATCAAAATATACAGCGAAAACAAACAAACAAACATGTTTGGAACTCCGCATATTTTGAAATGAAGTAGGTATCAAAAAGACTAATCATGCATACCCATACAGCACCGGAAGGTCTTCTGAATGTTTAGGAAATGTACTTGGTTTCACATAGAACGTGCAAATAACGTCTCAGGATGTTCTAAAAACGTCGCATGTATATTCCAGGGACATGTAAATGTCCCGTTTAGTTCCATGAATTCACATAGATTCTGTGACAACAACCACATAGAAACCCATAGGATATCATTGATTCCAATAGCATTCGGCCTATTGGTTACTATTGGTCTTTAACAGCGCCAGATCTAACGAATTCTCTCTCTCTCTCTCTCTCTCTCTCCATTCAAACGTGCAGGTTAAGAGGATACCTGATTTACCATCGGAGTAAGTTTCTTCGCAATAAAATACTCAAGACTGAATTCATAAAAAAATCTGAAATTCTCAGAGATGATTCTTTGAGACTGTATCTACGTCTGTACAGAGCCCGAATTTCATTTTTGAGAAAAAATTTTTGAAAAAAAATGTTTCGAAATTTGAAATTTGGGTTCGGTACAGACGTAGATACAGTCTCAAAGAATCATCTCTGGGAATTTCAGATTTTTTTATGAATTTAGTCTTGAGTATTTTGTTGCGAAAAAACTTGCTCCGATAAGAAGTCTGGTATCCTCTTACTGAAGGATTAAAAGAGCAACAGTTTGCCTTCCTTTCGATCCTTTCTCAAGGGGATACCTACCAGCGCTTACCATGACGCTGAAACTAGAGCCAAAAGTGAGCAGCCAATTGTTGCGATTTTTCCATGGAACTTGCTTCGAATGTTTTTCATATCAGGAATTGATTGAGTAGCTTCCAATAAGGGTTGGATTCTGCGTGCACGCGATAAATATTATGCGTTAAATATGCGCAGATTATGCGTGAAATATGTAGAATACGCACAAAATGCAAAGAATGCATAAATCATCGTAAAATTAATTTTTACTTGAGATTCACAATTTAGAACGCATGAAATGTATGTTACAGAGTACTATGATTGGAACAAATTCACAGTTTAAAAATCATAACTCAATTTGACCATGAAAAAAGATGATGAAGAACACTCCTGTTAGTTGTCTGCATTTTCTGTGTGAGTTCTATGCGCACATTATTCCATGCATAAAACCTAATCCACACAGCACGCTGGTCCCGATGGATTCATAAAGAATTCTTTGTGAATTCATCGTGGAGTTCTTCAAGAGTGCCCGTATGATAGTTCAGAAGGAGTTCCATATGAATACCTGGGATTCAATAAGAATTCTTGAAGAATTCGGAGAGTTCTTTATGGATTCTTTTTGAACTGACATACGGGAACTGATTGGGAGTTCATTTGGGATATGGCTGTGCTGTGTGGGAACGTATCATGCGTACCCAATCCTACGTCCCTGCCCTACGCCCTGCGTCCTGCTTCCAACTAAGCGATTTTGCTACTTGAATACTTGATAAAATGATTGTATCAAAAATTACATCAATCGGCTGCCAGCTTTTGGCCGCTAGTTTCAGCTCCATGCGCTCACCGACCGAACATACGTTGGTTAGAACAGGACACACCCATATGATAGAAAGAGAGGTTCGACACCATCGCTCGTATCTCCTTAACCTGCATGTTTGAATGGACGTAAAGAGAGACATAGTATTCGCTAGGCCCGGTACTGATATATAATCGGAAAACCAATATCAAGAATCTATCCCAGCCAGCACAAATTATCAATTTGAATTCATGAAGACTTCTCCAAGACCTCTTGAATAGTCCCCGTTATGCGACCAATAATGAATTCAATATGAATTCAATGAATTCAAAATGGAAAACTATTGAATGCCCGGAGAATTCATTATGAAATCTCGATATGAGTTCTCTCTGAACATTTAGTTGTCCATCAAGAGTTCAGTTTCAATTCATTGGATTCATATTGAACTCATTGTTGGTCGCATAACGGGAGCTCTTTGCGGGGACTCTTGTGTTGTATGGGTTGAAATATTTTTTTCTTGAGATCTGTTTTTTTCCAACTTAGTGAATGATATGGAGTTCAAGTACGTAGCACACGGTCTTTGAATGCTTTTGATTAAAAAGAAAAAAAAATGTAAAACTGCCCATATCTCAAAAACTAAGCCTCAAAAACAATGTTTCCAAATACGAGAGTTGTTGCATTTTGGATGCAGAATGTGTTCCTCAAATATATTCGACCCAGATAGCACAAGTATACCTGATGAATTCATATGTAGCAGAATAAGTGTGCCTAAACAGTCCCCGTTATGTTCGCCAAAAATGAATGCCTGATGAATTCATCTCATACCAAATGAATTCATAAAGAATGCCTGAAACACCAAACGAGTTCAGAATAAATTCATTTTGTGCGGACATAACGGGAGTTCATTGGGGACTGCGTTGTGCTATCTGGAGATACGACTTCGGTCAACCTGTATATTCATAGACTTTCGGATTTTCTCATATGGATTCTATGACATTTCACAAAGGATTTTGAATAATTCGTTTGCGGAATTATTGTAAAAGATTCAGAAAATTCATGCAAATTATTGCATTGATTTTCAAAATTCTGTGTGATGATTTCTTCATGTCACATCATGAAGTTTCATGGAATTGAAATATCGAGTACTGAAAATTAGTACATAGATGCCCAGACAGCACCGAAGCTCCCGCAAAGAGCTCCCGTTATGCGACCAACAATGAGTTCAATATGAATAAAATGCATCAAAATGAACTCTTGATGAACAACTTGATGTTCAGAAAGAATCCAATATGTAGTCTCGATATGAGTTCTTTCTGATCATTAAGTTGTTCATCAAAAGTTCATTTTGAATGCATTAGATTCATATTGAAGTCATTGTTAGTCGCATAACGGGGGCTATTTGAGAAGTCTTCATGATCTTTTATGAATTCAAATTGATCATCGGTGCTGGCTGGGTGTGCATGAATTTCCAAAACTTCGTGCATGAATTTTAAAAACTTTATACATGGATGGTCATAATCTCATGTATCATTTTCAGTAGATAAAAGTGTTGGGAAATTATAACATATTTTTGTATGTTAATTGCTTCCAAACTTTTTGTACTGAACTTCAAGCAGATTTTTCTAACAGTGCACGTAATATACTTCCAAGTATTTTACATAGTTTACGACGCGTAAGATACCGGGTATCTTACGCACAAAATCAACCCCTTGCCTTTGGGGGGGTAAGAGGGTTCAAGTATCTTACACAATCTTACATATATTACGTGAGTAAGATACGTAATAAACCCAACCCTGCCTATTGACCGCTTGGTGGAGGCCGCTAGCTCCCGCATTCTGAGATCACTGCTCTATACCATATCAATGACCTATATTATACATTCACACATTATAACCTATTATACATTTACACATTATTGAAATAAATGCTATTGGATATATTGAAAGCAAGATGCTATAGGATATTAAAAGCAAGATTCTATTGGATATTGGAAGCAAGAAAAGGACAGAATATCAGAAATCCCAAGAGGAAAAAAGACAGATATAAAATCTATAAATAGCGACAAACTATCGTGATTAGAAGAAATCGAAAACCGATGACGATGATGGAGAAGAATCCTGATGTTTTGAATCGCATGGAAATTTGAAAACGTTTATATTTCAGTATCACGTAAACTGATCGAGTTCGTAGTGTGCTTAATCGAAAGTATGTGTCCAAATTATATCATAGAAGTTCAATTATTTTTCCATGAAATTCAATGTGTGATGAGTTATTGTGGGTAAAAGATTTTTTGACTATCTCGATTTACATGTAAAGATACACGATAGCACACGACTTCTGCAGTTGCATTTTTACATGTCATATATATATTTTTTCTCCAGGGGTTTTTCATGTAACTTGGCGTCGAGACGCCACCGCGTCCTTTCATACATGATAGTATTAAAATATTGTGATTGTCCCAGATTATTTTCTTCACATATATTTCGATGACTTTTCAAATTAAATCGAAGTTAATTATTTTTCATAAGTGGTATGTATTACTATATGAAAACTAAGAAAGTTGAGTATGCTCGAAAAGTCTAATGAATGTTATATAAATTAAATTGGTTCAAGTATCTCTCAATAAAAGTCTTCGACGGTTACCCCTTGATTTTTGTTAGAAAATTTCACAAATGACACTACATTAGAGATAAGATTATTTACAAAACCTTTTGAAGGGCTATATAGTTTCAGTTATCCAATTTCAAGAGTGATAAGAATTCAAACTATTAATAATTACTTTTCACGAACTGACAATATATAAAGTACTCAAGTAACATATATTTTAAGTCACCAAAATAGTTTAGTGTAAGAGCAAATCGTATGTAATATCTTTTCATTACTAGTGAATGAAACTAAAATGAAAAGAATGATTTTTTTAAATACTTTATTATACAATTCAAATTGAATTCAAATAAAAGGTCATATTTCATTCTTGAAGAGTTACGATAGAACTGAAGACATTGTATCTTAATCAAGATTTCCACCTAATTCCATTCAAGTAACAACCGAATACGTGTATATTATGAAAGTTCATAGTGTATTCAGATATAGTATGAGCGCATATAACATATATGGGCGTTTACACAGGAAGTGTCATTTTTCTGTTACTCGTCATTCATAATTGATCCCATGCATAAAATTCAATTCCCTGTGCGTGAAAGTGTGTGATCAGACTTCTCAAAACAGGAACAATAACTTACAGTGATTACAGAAGTTCTCATAAACGGATACCACTCATAGTGATTAAAAAAAATACGAAAAATGGACATTTTGACTTGTAACCCGTTATAGATCGACTACTTTGCTTACTCACAACATTCTTGCGCGTGATTAAAAAAATTTTGACGAAAATCAGCTCAATACTCCAAACCCCAAGCTACTTAAATTACATGAATACGACACTGTGTTGCAATGTTAGTAAAAATCACTGGAGGTCAATTTCCTTAGATTTTCCATTAGTTTTAGGCTTCGGACAGACACTATATAAAGGGCAGAGGTGTGCTTCAAAAATTGTTGAAGTATTCGACTTCCAAACATCGACAGTTTTCGATCGAATTTTACAAGTAACACCCACTTGAAAATTATAACTTTTGGGATAATGAGTTTTTCATCTGATCTTTGTACATAAATGACATTTCGCATATACCGATACGTGCCCTGGTAAAAAAATCCGATAGAAAACGATAGGGTGTATCAAAAACTTATTAAAAATGATAAAGAATCTATCGTGTTTCTGATCAGTTTTTGATACACCCAATCGTTTTCTATCGGAATTTTTTCCAGGGTGATTCCATCAGAGGAAATTCCCACAAAACCACCATGGGAATTTTGTGCTGATTATTTATATCGAAATTTCCAACAAAAAAAGGCATTTTTCTGAAATTCTTTATATTTTATGCCTTGTCGATGAAAAAAATATCAACTGAACCAATCGACCATCATATTACAAATTTGTCTTCAATTATACTTCATTCTATCCCGTACACACTGAAAAAAAGGCTGGTGACAATTATCGAATATATTCTTAAATACGACCAATCAGATATTCGATAACATTGATCAAATATCCAAAAATATTTATAGAATAGTTGTTGACAGTTATTGAATATAATATATGTGTTCATAAACATCAAATATTTCATGAATTTTATTGATATTTGATCAATGTTATCGAATATTTGATTGGTCATATTTGAGAATATATTTGATAACTGTTACCAATCCTTTCTTTCAGTGCAGCACATCCACCGATCCCTGACACTTCTTCGTTGCCTCTACGTGGGATCTGCGTTCATCCACGTTGTATCTACGTTCACGTAGAGTCCACGACAATGCAACGTGGGTGTGCTGTTAGGGATGGTTTCGTGGGCTTCATCTTACAAAACAAACAAGAAGCATCCACATGAAAATTTTCATGCGATTCGCTTATAATGTTAATTGTAACAGTTTTTTCATAATAAATTCGTTTATCACAGTACTTATGAAAATTGGTCACATAGTTATAAACAATCATGTGAAGAAATTACATAAAAATCCTTATTCTTTTAATTTCGTTTATTTTTCAAGTTGAAGACAACAAACTTTTGTGAAACTTTTTTTCAGAAAATTTGAAGTTTTAAATATATTTTCCGAAGTATTTAGAAAAATTTGATTGCGTGATTCAGAAATACTTGAACTCGATCTCAGCGCTATCTGTCGTCACCATCGGATGGAAGGGAAGTCAATACAAATTCATTTATTCCAAAGGTTTCAATTTCTCGAAAAATAACCCTCAGCAGTTTTCGCAGAAATTATTGAGAGATTTTATTTCAACAGCGTTAAACAGATTTTCACTGGCATCTTGTCAGTCTGAGTTTTGAAGGAAAAAATTATTATACCTTGAAAAAAATTTGGTATATATTTTTCTTACTGATATAAATCATTCACAAATCCGTAAAAAGTATCCTGAACATGTCTGAATAGGAAACAAGTTTGTATGCCTTGTGATTTTTGAATAATGAAATATCAAACAAGATCTAAAAATTCAATAACTGAAATAATTTGTCAAAACCGCGCGCAAGCTTGGAGCTCAGCACCACACTGAAAAATCAACTTCAATGAATGTATATAACGTAAGTAAAAAGTTTGAATGGTGTGCCTGAACATTTTTTTGCTCATGTTTTTTTAACGAAATATGACACTTTCCGTGGAAATGCCCACATACAACATTCTAATGTTACAAGGGTATATTCCTAATCTTTTATGTATTAATATTGAAATTTCCAATTCCTAAATTGTAAAATATATATTACGTCGTTTCAAAAAACACTTTTTTCTTCAAAATCATTGTCTCACCCCCTCCCCCTCCTGCCCCAAAAGTTTTCTTTTGGTATGAAATGAAAGGCTCAAACAGCAGGGCATAATTATGAAAGGTGAGTTCCAACCAAAAAGTTGGTTCTACAAGAAAACGGTTAGTTCTAAAACGTAAAAACGAACAGTATATATAATTTTGAAAATTTCCCCACTCCAGTTCCTTTTTTTCTTCTCAAATATTGAGGATCCAATGTTTCTGTTGATTTTAAATTTCGCTTATATTATGCCCTGCCAAAAAGCCGGATCCAATGCGATGAAGTTTAGAGGTCGCGCATCTACTTCAAAGTTCTAATTTTCATGCTTCATCTGTACCAGTCTATCTAGGACTCAGTGAATCAGTAAAAATTACCCAGCTAACCAAAGCTGATGAATAACTGGTCAATTATTACTCAATGAGATTGGCTGGGATTGGTCAATGATTGCCCATTTCTATGTCCGCATTAGTTCATAATTGATGAATTTCTATGGGCTATTGGATTTCCCGATTACATGTGATCGGGTTTGTCCTGCAGGACAATATAGCTATATAAGCAGAGCTGCCAGATGGGCATTGCCGTTGAGGGGAAGTGTACCCCCTCCATCATTCATATACATACTCACACATTTATATACTCCGAAACACATGTGTAACTTATATATGTGGAACGATAGTGGGGGTACACTTCCTCTCAACAGCAATGCCCATCTGGCAGCTCTGGATTGAAGATTGAACAACAACTTATCATGTATTGATATACTGTGAAAGCCCTGGTGAAAATGACAACGTGCGTAAAGCGTGCATAACCGCCAATTCATTCTTCTCGAATTATCTATCTTTTTCTGACCGTCTATTTGGAGAAAGATGAAGAACTTGGCGAGAGTGAATTGGTGGCCATGCACGCTCCATGCACACTGTTTTTTCACCAGGGAGGGTGAATCACTTTGAAATACCCGTTTTCTCACCCGTTTATTGTTCACAAAATTTTCATGTAGTGATGCAGTCTTTTTTCTGAAATAAAAATCATACAAGATTATGTGTGAATCGCATAAAACAGCATGTAGGGTGTTATAGATCCGAATGCCATATGCCCGAATGGTCACCCACACAGCACAGTAGTTCAGAAAGAGTTCATGAAGAGTTCAATTGGGGTTCGAAGAATTCATTTTGTATTCTCGAGAATTCTTCTTGGACATCTGTGCTGTGTGGGCATCTTCCCGAATTATAAATTATAAATCATGGTTTAAATCAGCTACTGGGTCTGTTGATACGATAGAAAAACCCTATTAATGGTTTATCAACGCTCTTGAATCGTATAAGACATCCGCTAGTTGATTTATATTATAATTTATAATCCATCATTCGGGCATATGACCATTCGGGCATGTGGCATTCAGGCCAGCGGACATTCGGGGCTATGACACCCTACCACAGCATATAATTGTCTGCAATTTACTTTATTGCTAATTTGAATAAAAATCTTGATCAAATCCCACACTTCTCGATTACAATATTGTTCAATCAGTTCATTCAGTCCCAGAGATTTATACTTTTATGCGCCGAGGTTGGAATTCAAACCGAAATTGAGGTTATGAATAACCTCAATTCATCGCAGCAATCTTATCATTATTACGACGAAGAATCGATTAACCGCTACACTTTTTTGGAATGAACAATGAATCATTAATAATGCTGCCTTCTTAATATGACATGGAGAATGCAGCTTTTCACATTACCATAGAAAATGGATGATATTTTACATTTTCAGATTTTCAATTATCGACGTATGTTGAATGATCAATTTTTTGTCAATTCTATGGGCCAACGGGGCAGTTGTTTGTAGGATTGAACCCATCGACAATTCTACCTTGTAGGATCCGTTGGTTGTAGAATTGAACCAATCGACAATTCTAACTTGTAGGATCCGTTGGTTGTAGGATTGAACCAATCGACAATTTTAACTTGTAGGATCTTGCAGTTGTAGGACTGAACCTAGCAACATTTTTCACTTGTAGGATCCGTTGGTTGTAGGGCTGAACCTCGCGATATTTCTACTTGTAGGATCTACTGGTTGTAGAATTGAACCAATCGACAATTCTAACTTGTAGGATCCGTTGGTTGTAGGATTGAACCAATCGACAATTTTAACTTGTAGGATCTTGCAGTTGTAGGACTGAACCTCGCAACATTTTTCACTTGTAGGATCAAACAGTTGTACAATTTACTGGTTGTAGAATTGCACCAATCGACAATTTCAACTTGCAGGATCGAACAGTTGTAGAAACGAGCTCTGCGTTTATCAAAAATATTTCAACTTGTAGGATCCGTTGGTTGTAGGTTTGAACTTCACGACATTTTTCACTTGTAGGATCAAACAGTTGTAGAATCTACTGGTTGTAGAAATGCACCAATCGACAATTTCAACTTGTAGGATCGAACAGTTGTAGAATTAACTGGTTGTAGGATTGAACCAATCGACAATTTTAACTTGTAGGATGAACCAGTTGTAGGATAATCAGGTTGTAGGATTGAGCCACGTCACATAATGGTTGTAGGATCGGTAAGTTGTAGGATTGAAACTTGTAGGACTGCAGGCCTCTCTAGAAACGAGCTCTGCGTTTATCAAAAATATTTCAACTTGTAGGATCCGTTGGTTGTAGGTTTGAACTTCGCGACATTTTTCACTTGTAGGATCAAACAGTTGTAGAATCTACTGGTTGTAGAAATGCACCAATCGACAATTTCAACTTGTAGGATCGAACAGTTGTAGAATTAACTGGTTGTAGGATTGAACCAATCGACAATTTTAACTTGTAGGATGAACCAGTTGTAGGATAATCAGGTTGTAGGATTGAGCCACGTCACATAATGGTTGTAGGATCGGTAAGTTGTAGGATTGAAACTTGTAGGACTGCAGGCCTCTCTAGAAACGAGCTCTGCGTTTATCAAAAATATTTCAACTTGTAGGATCCGTTGGTTGTAGGTTTGAACTTCGCGACATTTTTCACTTGTAGGATCAAACAGTTGTAGAATCTACTGGTTGTAGAAATGCACCAATCGACAATTTCAACTTGTAGGATCGAACAGTTGTAGAATTAACTGGTTGTAGGATTGAACCAATCGACAATTTTAACTTGTAGGATGAACCAGTTGTAGGATAATCAGGTTGTAGGATTGAGCCACGTCACATAATGGTTGTAGGATCGGTAAGTTGTAGGATTGAAACTTGTAGGACTGCAGGCCTCTCTAGAAACGAGCTCTGCGTTTATCAAAAATATTTCAACTTGTAGGATCCGTTGGTTGTAGGTTTGAACTTCGCGACATTTTTCACTTGTAGGATCAAACAGTTGTAGAATCTACTGGTTGTAGAAATGCACCAATCGACAATTTCAACTTGTAGGATCGAACAGTTGTAGAATTAACTGGTTGTAGGATTGAACCAATCGACAATTTTAACTTGTAGGATGAACCAGTTGTAGGATAATCAGGTTGTAGGATTGAGCCACGTCACATAATGGTTGTAGGATCGGTAAGTTGTAGGATTGGAACTTGTAGGACTGCAGGCCTCTCGGAAAAAAGGTGGTGCTGCAGCTTTTCGAAATGGATTATTTGATTTCGTGCTGAGGAATACTCAGATGCTTCTCGTACAGTACAATCACCGATCCTGCACCTAGGAGTTCGGTGGAGAATCGGTGGAGAAATGGGAGCCTTGGAGATGAAGGAGCAATGAAGGAAAGTTTCTGTTGAGGCAACGGAGAGGCGACGTGGATTTATGCGCCCCCTTGATTTTCAATAAAATTCATATTTGTGGATTTACATATGCAGATTTGGTGATATAAGTCCACAAATACGAATTTAATTGAGAATAAAGGGGGCGGATAAATCCACGTCGCCTCTCCGTTGCCTCCACAGAGACTCTCCCTTATTTCCACGGCTCCCATTTCTCCACCGATTCTCCGCCGAAGTCTTAGGTTGAGGATCGGTGGTTGTGCTGTACTGGTGGTAATTAACTGAATTCAACACTCAGAAAAATGATTTTCTTATCACTGCTAAAACGGAGCCATTTCGCTGCTGAAACGGGATTTTTCTGAGTGAAGGAAACAAAATTCTTTCATTGAAATGACTGATTTTGCCTGGAACTGACCCAACTTTAAGAAGACATACGAAACATCGGAAGTGTGAGGATAGTTTTAACAAAAAATCATTCACTTTTTTTTGTGAATAAAGCGTTGGAATCAATATTGATTAGAACAAAATGTCAGTTTTCATGAGGCTCTCTCTTTCAAGATGATTGATTTCATCAAATTATTAACGCGAGATTTTCAAGTTTCTAGCGTATAAAAAATTTGTCATATAATGGATATATAAATATTTTGTGTAGACATCCTGTTTCGAGAGCTCTGAACATCAGTTTGAAGCAGAATTAAGAAAGTAGGAACTGGAGGAGGATCCTTGAAAAAGAGCCACCGTACTGATTACCTGCACAGTATGCAAACCTTGCAATACCAAAACTAAGATTTATGAAGATGAAGACTGTAAGTGATATTCGCCATATGTGGTACTAGATCCAAAATTTTTCATATAAAAATATCTAGAAGTATACTACTGCTTCATGGTTCGTACGCTCTTGGAAAATCCTAGAAGATTGCTTAGTTTTTTTTTACTTCTCAAAGACTCAAAAAGGTCTTGAGAACTCCTTATTTTTTTTAATCTTGTATTCTGAAATATATTCCATGGAATAAGTAGGTACAATTAGTAAAATTAAAGGCCCGGAAGCAATGAGGGGACTAACGCTCGGAACCGCTGAAAAGTATTGTCCAAGCTATGACGTCACATACCAAAATCAAAAGTTGGAATTTCGGAAATTAAAGAATAGTGGGTGATAGATCTTGAAAAATCAATGCAAGTCTCTGATTACCATTTTCTTCTATCATCAATACTTTTTGAGTAAAAGAATAAAAACTACAAATTTTCTCACTCCAGAAATGAATGTTTTTCAACATTGAACTCGTTCTAACTCGATCATTTTTCAACGAATCGAAATGAACCTCACAGATTTTGATTCATAAGACTTCTCCGAAGACAACAATGTCAAAGACATCTGTAAAGAATAATAACAAATTAATAAATTTTTTATTCAAAGTCAAAACCACGTTTTCCATCCTTTGCGTGAAGAAGTGGAGAAGAAAGTTTGAGCTACAAAAAACTTCCAGCGACAAAGTTGTTCGTTAGTGTTTATACGAACTTTTTGGAAAATTTGAGATCAATTGAAGGATCAGTTTACGAGATACAGCGGTTTATTCATCAGTGCGCGATAGAGAATTTTCATTACATTGCGTGGTGTGCTGGCTGAACGGCAGGATTTGTAGAAAACGGGATATTTTCTCAACGTAACCTAACGTATGTTTATGTTTTTTGAGTCAAAGAATCCGAATATTGAACATCTCTTCCGAAATTCATGATGAATTCTTAATTAGAAAGAATTCAATTGTTTCAATCGTCTCTATGAACAAATTATAGGTCTCTTCCTAGTAAAAATTATCCATGCAAAGATGTGAAAATCTAAATCGAATTTGTTTTCAGACACATAAAGTATTGCTCACTGACACATAAGTTGTTTATGCAGACGATCCAGTTGAGAAAAACATGAACCCAAGTTGAGCTACGTCGGAAGAATATATTATTCTCTACGAATTCTGCCGTTCAGCCGACAACCACGCAAAGTAATGGAAATTATACGTCCCGCGCTAATGAATGAATCGCTGTATCTTGTGAACTAATGTTGCAATTTATCTGAAAATTTTCCAAAAAGTTCGTCCATACACTAACGAACAACTTTGTCGCTGGAAGTTTTTTGTAGCTCAAACTTCCTCCACCACTTCTTTCAACGCAAAGGATGAAAAACGTGGTTTTCACTTTGAATTGAGTATTTATTAATTTGTTATCATTCTTCACAAATGTCTTCGACATTGTTGCCTTCAAGGAAGTCTCACAAATCAAAATCCGTAAGATTAATTTTGATCCGTTGAAAAATGGGCGAGTTAGAACGAGTTTGATGTTGAAAAACATTCACTTCTGGAGTGAGAAAATTTGTAGTCTTTATTCTTTTACTCAAAAAGTATTGATGATAGAAAAAAATGGTAACCAAAGACTTGGGTCGATTTTTCAAGACCTATCACCCAATATTTTTTAATTCTCGAGAATCCAACTTTTGATTTTGGTATGTGACGTCATAGCTTGAATAATACTTTTCAGCGGTTTCGAGCGTTAGTGCGTTTATTGCATCCGCGCTCTCAATTCTTGATTTTCTTTTCTTTGTCAATTCAATTATTCAAGCGTCATTTATATTCCATGACGTCCTAAACTTATCTCGCAGATATCAAAACCTAAAAAGTTGTTACGTGCGTGATTTGATGTCAAACTTGAATGTAAAAAATGTAATATTTGTATTCAAACTCAGAAATTTTGTGCCTACATTCATGTTTTCACTTGAATAAGACTCCTTGAAAAGTTCTGAAAAAATTGATTTTCTCTCAACCAATATCGTATGAACCGTGTACTTATTATTATCTGATGACATACAAAAAAAGTGTGATACAGAGTTTTTTAATTCATGTTGCTCATATGAGGTATTAATGTTGAGAAATATGCAGTATTATTCAAGTTTATAAGTTTAAAGATATCAGCATCTTTTGCAATAGTCTTATAACACCCAGAAAAAATGTATTTACGTTAGTTTTTCAATCTGAATTTTATCTTGCTTGCGTGAGCTGTTAGTATGGAGAAATATTTGGAATTGTTCAAAAAGACTCGAGCATCAAGGGTTTGAGAAACGGAGGAAGTCAAATTTATTATTAATCATTTTGAGTTCGTATAAATTACGTGGCTTCGTAAAAAAGTTGGCACAAAATTTGTTTCCTCTTCATTTTATATATCATTTTATAAAAATTAGAAATTTTCGTAGTTTCCGACGCGATTTAATATTTCAATACAAAGGTCTAACAGTATTATTATCCGTCGCAGTAATCTTATGTGAGATTGATATAATTTACACGTAGAAAAAATGTATTTTTATGTATCACCTTTGTTCTGAACTTTGATGACGCTCATGTGAGCAGCCACAACATCCATTTTCAGTTCTATTTGTTTCAACTAAAGGGGGAACTAACACATTCAAATATATTTCATTGAAATTGAATAAAATATATGTCACAGAAAGTTCGATTCATTCCTTTAAGGCATCCATGATTGCTGTCTCGTAAATTTTCTTGGGTGTAAGATTCCTCGAAGATAAGGATATAAAAACATTTGAAATTTTTAAGGACAATTCAAAGTTCTTTTTGGATAATAAGTTACATAAAACCCGAATATAAATTTCAGGGGAAGAATGCTCTTTCAAAATTCAGATTCTTGTGGGCAAACTCAAACGCAATAGGAGGTTAGATTTTTAGATAGACTCGTGGAAACTTGAGATACTTATGAGAATCTAGTGAAACTACGGACAAACGCTTCAATTTATTCAAAATATCGCTCTGTCCAGCACTTCTATTTGAATTAGAGAAGAACCCTTTCATGGGTCCTATTCGGATTCCAACTGCGATCCGGGAAATGAACTCCAAGTGGATCCCAGATAGGACCTGATAAGAACCCGGACACAAAACAGATCGATTCTTGAATAAACTTCCGACCACTATACGGATTCCATCGTGGTTCCAAATGATCCTTCAAGTGGGACCCGAATACGACTCAGACCGAGTCGGATCAAAAACCTTCGACCAAATAGATTCACGGATAGACCCACATAAACTCCCGAATCTTACCTTTGTTCCACCTGCATTCCGTAAGGTGGACCTCAAATACGACCCGAATAGGACCTGATCAAAATCCAGACACGATAATAATTTCCGGATCAAAAGGCAATAATGTTCTGACACCCTTACAGGTCCTAACTAGATTCTAAAGGATATCCTTGAAATGAATCCTGAGCCGGATTCGGACAACTTTTTGTTGGAAGCCGTACGCAAAAAACCGACTGATTCCCGGATGAAGTCTCGACGCCTATACGGATCCTATATGGGTCCCGAAGGGAATTTCCGAAATGAATCCCGAATTAGACCCGGAAAAGACCTGGTTAGAACCCGAACACAAAAGCTCGATTGATTCCCGGATGGACCCGGATGAAATTCCGACAACGATACGGGTCCTATCTGGGTTTCGAAGGGGATTCTTGGAATGAATCCCGAATCAGACCCGGAAAGGACCTGGTTAGAACCCAAACGCCGAAACTCGATCGATTCCCGTATGGACCCTGATGAAGTTCCGACCATTATCCGGGTTCTATTCGGGTCTCAATCCTCATTCGTTAGGTCCCAAGTGAGTACCGTATAGTCCCGTATGAGACCAGGACACAAAAACCGGATTGGTTGCCGTATAGACCCGGATAAAGTTCCAACGCCTATACGGGTTCTATACGGGTTTCGAATATGGAACTTTTGAAATGAATGCCGAATCAGACCCGGATAGAACCCGATTAAAATCCGAATACGAAAACCCGATTGGTCCCGGATGGACCCGGATAAAGTCCCGACCTTCATCCGGGTTCTAATATTAATTCGAGGGAAAATTCCCGAGTGAGTCCCGGATGGTCCCGTATGAGACCGGGACCCAAAACCCGGACTGGTTGCCGTATAAACCCGGATGAAGTCATATTCGGTTTTTTAAGCAGGGTAGCGCGCGACTTCTGCTTTTTCGTTTCACATGTTTTTTTTTCACGGTTTTTTCATATACTCGGCGTCGAGACGCTACCGCGTCTCTTGATAGCGATTTATAATCATGTTATCGATAGGTCTTAGCGGAATCCATTGGGATATCCGATGAGAATATTATAAGAGAATTCAGTGGATTTTGTTGGAATTTTCCATTGAAAGAATTACATGTCATTCAAAGTTCCTTGAGATGGGAGGGAATCTAATGGGATGAAAACCTTTATACCTACGATTTTCAATTTCACGATTTTCCATCGATTTGCATTTGGTATTCCAATTGGAGGACGTCCACATATGGTATGTATGAATGAAATAGCGATTCAAATACATTTTATTGATATTTTTCCATCGGAATCCTTAGGACATCCAATATAAATATTGTGAAAGAAATTATTGGTTTTCATCGGAACTTCCCATTCGAATTTTCGTTCGAAGTTTTTCTAAATGGAAGAGAATTTGGTTGAATACAAATTCACGACCATGGCGATCTTCCATCCATTTGCATTTGGTATTCCGATTGAAGGATGTCCATATGACATGTATGCATTGAGAAGCAATTCAAAATTATTGTATTGATATTTTTTATCGGAATCGTTTGGGATATCCGATATAAATATTGTAAGAGAATTCATTGGATTTTTTCTGGAACTTCCCATTGAAAGCATTGCATCGCATTCGAAGTTTTTCCAAATGGCAGAGAATTTGATTGAATAAGAATTTATAATGGATGGGTTTGGAGGCGAGTTTTCAGAGGACGGGGTGTATGGAGAAATTGAAAGTGAGACCAGAGTATATTGAACAATTATATCGATAAATATATTGTAGTTGGTCAAAAAAGATACAATGTAACGTTGGTTCCTTACCGCTATGTGTGAGTGTGGAATGAGTGAAGGTGTCGCGTGTGTAGGTGTAAGTCGTCACGTCTATCGGCTGGCCGGGCCTAGTGGTGAATCCGCGGGGTCGCCTTGGAGGGATGGTTTGCTTCGAGGGGTCCGTGGTTCGGCGAATTCGTGGTGTGGTATCGTGATAGAGATCTTAACTGATACGAAGATCGAACTCATCTATCGTTTCGTATGGCCTCGTAGGGCGTGTGAGCACTGGGGATTCCGAACAACTTTGCGTAATGAGAACCTGAGATGAACTGCCTTTGCCGCCTTGACTCATCACGAGTCTCGCCGCTGCTGCCCACTCTACCTCTTCGTTGGCGCCCCTTCTTCTCTCTTCTTGTAACACTTATGTTACAAATTTACGAGTACGGCGTGGCGTTCCATCAAGTTGCATTTGTTCTCTGAATTGAAGGATGTCCATATAACATGTATGAATGAAATAGCGATTTACATTCATTTTATTCATATGTATTTCTGGATGGGAGCCGAATCAACGAAAGGACAAATCAACGAAACCATTGGTTGAAAAGGAAGAGATGTGTAATGTATGATGTTCTATTCTTTCCAACTAACGGTTTCGTTGATTTGGTTTTTCGTTGATTTGGCCCCCATCCATATTTCTTATCGGATTCCATTGGGATATCCGATGTGAATATTGAGAGAGAATTTATTGGATTCTATTGGAATTTTCCATTAAAAAGCTCGACATATCTCATTCAAAGTTTCCTAAAATTGAAGAGAATACGAAATGACCACTACGACGATTTTCCATGGATTCGCATTTGGTATTCCAATTGAAGAACGTCCATAAGACATGTATTAAACGAAATAGCGATTTCCAAGTGATATTTTCTAACGGAATTTATTGGGATATTCAATATATATATTGTGAAATTCATTGGTTTCCATTGGAACTTCCCATTGAAAGAACGACATTTCATCAAAAGTTTTTCCTAAATGGAAGAGAATTTGATTGAATACAAATTCACGGCCACGGCGGTTCTCCATGGATTTGCATTTGATATTCCAATAATTCAAGGATGTCCATATGACATGTATGCCTTGAATAGCAATTCAAAATCATTTTACTGATATTTTTTTATCGGAATCGATTGGGATATCCGATATAAATATTATAACAGAATTCATTGGATTTTATTGGAACTTTCCATTGGAAGCATTACATTTGATTCGAAATTTTTCAAAATAGAAGAGAATTTGTTGAAATAAGAACTCGCGGGTACGGCGTGGCGTGTTCCATCAAGTAGCATTTGTTCTCTGAATTGAAGGACATCCATATGACATGTATTCATAAAATAGCAATTTCCAATCCTCTTATTGATGTTTCTAACGGAATTTATTGAGATATCCAATATAAATATTGTGGAATAATTTATTTGCATCTTATTGGTTGAATTATTCAACAGACATGTGGGATTGGTCAATCCCACACCCGCATAATTCCGTTAGGATTCGAGGACAGCTATGAATCCTGAACATCCAATCAAAAAAAGTTCAATGTCATAAATTCCAAGTACAACAAAATGCAAATAAGCAGAACTGATCGATCGGTAAGAACAAAATATTTTCATCTCTCTCTGTCACTGATTCACCAGAAAATAATCGAACGCACCTTCATTTGTTTATGACACTCCGGTACATGATACATCAGGATTTTTACGTATTGATTATTCATGAAAATGAATGAAAGGATTATTTGAGAATCATTTCATCTTGCATATTCTATGATTTGAATAAAAATGTTATCAACATTTCATATACGTACTATAACGGCAGGCCTCTGATGGGAATATATATATATCCAAGTTTGCTAGCTGTGCCAGCCGCTATAAATTTCTTTCGTCGTTCCCCTCGTCGCACAGCGAGATAAAAGGGACTTCTTTTATAACCATACTCCAAAAATTCACAATGGGCTCGAAAAGGGCGCCAGATAGTCCCAGGAGGAACCTATCAAAATCGAGGGTAGATCCAAATTAACGAGTGTCGTAGAAGACACATACAATGAGCCCACAAACTACCCGAAACTAACCCAGACCGCGTAGAGGGGGTGGGTATAGGGGAACTTGGAACAATGACGGGGAAGAGTTAATCGCACAAAAATGTAAGTTGATATTATAACATATAATTGAGGAAAAACCTCAATCATACAAAGGTGGGCCTCTGTGGCACCACTCAGAACAATGAAAAGAGACAGCCGGTGAAAGGTGACTGATTCGAGACAAAAAAAGGGGTGCTTTATGCGCATTTAGTGACCACTGGTCAGTCGGTGCAGCAAGTGAACCTACATGCACCGAGAGGACAGCCACGTGCTTGCCCCTCTTCTCTTTCTCATAGCTTGGCGGGAACGCCGGCGTTCCGCCCAAGAGATATTACCATGGAAGAAAAGAGGAATTTGCCATGACAATTCCGATTCAATATAATTGAATCAAGGGAGGAAACTCACCGGCTCTCGTACAAAATCCAATCCAACCAAGATGGACACTCTGTGGCGGCACGTGGCACAATTTTTCTTACACACGTGAATTCTCACAACACTGGCATGTTTGCTGTCAAGATCGAGACTAATCATTCTCTAAATGTAACGAGAGCAGGTGAGCAAATTTTCGCCCCCCCCCCTTAATTACATAATTCAACATTAGGCCACCGGTGGCTCTATTGGCAAATTCGAAACGTATCTTCATTATCACGTGGCCCACACGTCCACACGTATTTCGTCGTACGACAGTGGTGATATATGTTCCCCTCTTCCTCCTCTCATGGTGGTCCTTATGCCTCTATCTATGTACCTGTACCCCGCTAAGCGAATTTTCCAAGCAGCTAGAGAAAGAAAAGAAAGAAGAAAGCGAGAGGAATAATACACATTCATATCAGTCGGCAATCACACGGCTGTAACACCCTTGAGAGACTCGATACAATACAAATTCCTTATAAAATTATAATGAGAGCCTTTCTTGACGGTTATGATTTTAATTCGCGACATCGACGAGGGAGAGAAAATTACAAAAATTCCATGTGACGAGGTATTCGAAAAATACCACGTCACAGTACATGATCTTACTTTGAAGAAAAAATCGATTATTTAGCGTCCTCCGTTATCCTCCGCATAGTTACATCCTTGGATCGAGAACGTTCAAGATACCGTAACTATTGGGAAACAAAAGAAATAAGCCTGTCAGTAAATTGCGATTCTATGGTTATGTATTCTTTCATCGTCGTGTTATATCTTCACAATAACTGCTTGATGTACAGATAATATTAGATTCCTTAGATCGAGAGAATATGCCACGTTTGAGGTATCTCAAAGTGGGAATTTCCAGCAACCGTTGGTCAAGAATGAAATTTATCACGTGAAATGTGAGAATAGTTACGAGGAAGGAGTATTAATTTTCGTAGAAGGTGAGATATTAAAAATGTATGATTACAGTTCTTTTGTCAGTGTTTTTATTGGATGTTCTCTTGTAATTTTCAAAAATATACAGAATTTGAGCCTCTGGAATGGAACCGCGTGTTGTATCGGTTACGAGCAACCGTTCATCTCGTTGGGAGTCAATTTTCCCAAAATATTTTTCCCAATCTGTTCGGCCAAAAACTTCTTCTTACCACTGGTCAAATGTTCCAAACCATTCTTTTTCCCAAAACACATATTGTTCAAATGTTCCGAACCATTCTTTTTCCCAAAATACGTATTTCCTAATTATTATTCTTTCCACAGCACATATACTTTAAATTTCCAATTTTGACGACATTCATTCGTTTATAACTAAACAACTACATTCATGTGGGTTTGACATTCCGTACTCTTGCTTTCTGGATCATAACCCTCTCAAATCTTCAGTGAATTTCTTCTCTCTTCTTTGCTGTTTGGATCATAACCTTCTCAAATCTTCAATGCATTTCTTCTCTCGAAAGTTGTGATAATTCATCGGAAATCTCTCTAAGTTCCTCTAGTAATGGCTGAACTCATAATTTCGGGTAAACATACGTATCTACACATTGATGGATTTGTTTACTATCGACATTTGTCCAGCAAAGGAGTAGTGTATTGGAGTTGTAGCAAGTGCCATCACTGAAAATGATGGAAATAACGTTCATGTCCGCAAAGGTCTGGAGAAATCTGTTCATTCTCATCCACCTAATCGAGAAGAAGTGGAAGCACTTAAAGTAATCGCTGGTGTCAAAAGGTATGCTCCCGATCATCTAGAAGCACCCCCAGTACAAGTTATGTCAAAATGATTTAGCGAGAACGCTTAAAGGACATGCCTTCAAATCCAAAAACTATAGACGAATTACAAGCAATACCAGGTAAATATCGAAATACTGCGGTTGGGGAGGTTTTTCTTATCTACGATTCATTTGAGGATGCGAATTATAACTTGACATGTGGTAGAATAATCATTTTTCCAACGCGAGAAAATTTACGAATTCTCATGAAATCTCGTATTTGGTATGTGGATGGGACGTACAAAACAGCACCAGCTATATCCTTCCAAATGTTCGCTATTTTGGGGTCAGTTGTTCAAGTTGTGAATAACATCGAACACATTCTCGCACTGCCATTTGTATACGCACTTTTGGAGAGCAAAGAAGAGGCGGCGTATTCAAAAATCCTTGAGGTGACCCTTGCCAAGGCCACAGAGTTCGGTATTCCTGCTGCTGTTCCACAGTTCGTTATGTGTGATTTTGAAATTGCAATTATCAATGCTGTACAACAGAATATTGGCAACAACGTGAACGCATGTCTCTTCCATTTGAGTCAGAACGTTTTCCGACGCATATAGTCCGAAGAGTTACAATGGATGTATGATGACGCGAACGATCGGAGTATTAAAGTTGCAGCACAGATGATGTGTGCTTTAGCATTTGTTCCCACGGATGCAGTGCTTCATAACTCCGACATTTTGATGGATGAAATGTCTGAAACTTTTGTTCCTGTGGCTGAATACTTCGAAGTCAGTGAATAAATGTATTTCCATTCATTTCATAATATAACCAACTTTCATAACGCACAGGTAAATTATATTCGTGGAAGACCGGCCAGAGGTAGGAGGAGAGTTGTATCACCACGTTTTCCCCGAGAGCTCTGGAACCAATACGACTCCGTGTGTGAGAGGTTATCGAGGACGAACAATTTATCTGAGGGTTGGCATAACAGATTTCAAATAGTTATTGGACGGTATCACCCCAGCCTGTATACTTCTCTCACACAATTACAAAGAGAACAGGCGGATACTGAGACCATGTTGCGACAACTTAATCTTGGACAAAAAATAAAGAAAAGACGCGGGCCCACACGACAAAAACTTGAAGATAGGATTTTTAATTTAGTCTCTGAATATAATGAATACGTGGAGAATGATCAAATTATGGAATACTTAAGAGCTGTACTTGGGTTATAACTTACATTTATGACAATTTTTTGGAAATATATGTGCTTGAAAATGAACAATTGAGAATTCTGATTCAGGAAAAATGTAAAATGTGGAAATTACTTTATTGGAACCAACGTACAGTTGGGAAATTTGACCTTTGGAACACTGAATTGGAAAAAATGTCTTGAGAAATATATTTTGGGAAAATTGTACCCCAATCGTTCATCTACCGATCTGCCTTATCCATTGATTCTTCACCTAAATTCTACGTCGAAGCAACAAACCCCATCGGTGACTGTTTTGTCTGGGACATAACATTATTCCAATGTAAATTCTACTCTTATTCATTTCATTCACGTGAGTAGTGATGCAAATATAACAACAACCAATGAAAAATCCACATGAGATTTTTTTCCGTGTCTGAACGCAAAAACAGTTTTTTGTATTTCTTCCTATTTTGACTCCATTAGATGATACCGTCGACCCTTCAAGATACAACCAGAACCATTATTTAGAAAAAGACACGATCAAAACTATTCTGACAAATTATTCAGAAATGGAGCAAAAAAATCAAAATATCGCTCTATACAGACTTTTCTCAATCAGTAAAGATGGTCTACATATAGCGATATTTTGATGGTATTGCTTCATTTTTGAATGATTTTTCAGAAAAGATTCAGCTCAGTGTGCATCATCAGGGATCACCGGTATCCCCATAAATAACTCAAAAGCTTTTTGGTATGTTCAAAGATGAAAATCAGGAGACGCATGCATCTGAACATTTGGAACAGCCATATGTTCGCAAAATTCCTTATTGAATTCTCTATTCAATCAGATCATACCGGAATTTCCAATGTTCTGTCAGTAGAATTTCAGTATGGTCAGAGTATGGTCGAATTTGCTAGGGATCCCTCATTCAATTAAGTTGTTCTTTGAGAGCATGCAATTGAAATCCAATATATACCGTCTAAGTAATGCATCTGGAATAGGAATTTTATATCTGAAATCCGACTGCGTTGGTATCCTTGGCGAAAGGGAAACGTGTCAAGCGTGTAGCAAGAGTATATATAAAGTTGATGGAACGTGTATGTAGCGTAAACTGGAACATTTTAAGCGTAGGATTATTCCAGATGACGCTCCCTACCCGCTGTCATTTTCCCCAGGGATCAGCCACACAAAGGGGAAATACTTGTTAAATTTAGGGTAGATCGAGGCGGATCGGATCACAGGGCGAACCGGATCATACTGAATTCATTGACTTTTTTGGAACATTTCTATCCACAATTTCACTGTCCCTGTGCGTCAGTTAAACTTACGCATAGAAACAGCGAAATTGAGAATAATAGAAATGATCCAAAAACAGCCAATAAACTTAGTATGATCCAATTCGCCTCGGTCTACCCTACATTTTATCGAGTAAATATATGGATGATTGAAGTTATAGTTCAAACTAGCACAATTTCAGTTGATCCTACAATAGCGAATGTGAAACATACCATAGCCAATGTCAAGTATACTTCAACAGCAGAGATCGGCAATAATGATATTCTCATTAACGGTTTTGAGATATATTACTCATTATCTTCAGAGTCAGAATTCTCATCTTCCGCAGTTTCCATTTTGAGTTACGAAAATGGAAGATATTCATTCCGATTAAAACGGCGGAAAGAGAAAATTCTGATTTTAGCGATGATGATGATAAATCCCGGAATCATTACCGAGAAAGATCATTATTGCCGATCTCTGTTCAACAGTTGTATGATATTTTACATTCCCCGCTGTGGAATCGATTAAAATAGTAGTATCTCTAACTGTATTTCAAGTCGTCTATATATTCCTTTCCCACTCACCACGACAATTCAAGAAGAATTCTTAATGCATTCATTTTGAAGCCTCGTGGCTCCAAATGAATTGATTATGAATTCCTCCTGAACTGTTGTGCTGTATGGGTTGAGGAAGAGAAAATTTCACAACCTTCTTCTGGGTGTATTATTCGATTAAGTACCATGAGGAAAAACTATTTGTTCCCAATATTGGTTGCATGTGGAACAATCCAATAAGTACCAATACAAAAATGGATGAGTTAGTATGGTATGTCCAAACGGATCCCGTTGGAAACATTTTGTTTTGCGTTTCCACATAGGATCCAATTCAAAACTGTTACATCGGATAGCGTTTGGGAATCCCCAATAGGTTCTAATGTGTTTCTTAAATTGAAAGAAATCCAATTTCTAAGGGTCCAAAATTCGATATTCCCAAATGAATTCCGTTGAAAACCCACAATTCCTGTTTTCCCGATAGAATCCAATGAATGCCAATACAAACGTTTATGAAATGACCCACTTCTGTAATTCCAGATAAATTCCATTGACAAAACTTGTTCATTTGGTCTTCCGTATAAGACCCAATGAATACCCATACAAAGATATATCAAAGTATTCAGATTGGTATCTCCAAATGAAGTCCATTCAGGAACATTTTCATTCATCATTCCACATGGAATCCAATTCGAACACGCTACATCAAATGACCTTTGGGGAAATACCAACAGATTCCGATACATTTTAATACGCTCTCCATATTTCAGAAAGTAGACCTTCCATTGGTATCCATGTGGAGTTGCTGTCACAAATACACATCATTTTCTAATGATAAACCATGTTCTATCGGAAACCATTGGAATCGATTGGTTTTTTTCAAGAGGGTCAAATTTTAGATCCAAGAAACATAAACTTGGACTGAACGCTGAGCGAAAACAATCGATCCAACGGACCCTGATATTCAGCCGGTAAACGACGCATAATCGTGACGGCTTTTCGTTGCGCGCTAACCAATACATCGCTGTATTTTGCAAACTCATAGTCCAATCGATTTGTAACCTTCCAAAAAGTTCGTCCATACACTAGTGAACAACTTTGTCGCTGGAAGTTTTTTATAGCTCATACTTTCCTCGTCCCTTTCCCAATGCAAAGCATGAAAAACGTGATTTTCACTTCGAAATAAAAATGGGTCAATTTATTATCAATTTTTACAAATTTTTTCAACATTTTCGTCTCCGGTGAAGTTTTTGAATCAGAATCCGTAAGATTCATCTTGACACGTTGAAAAATGACCGAGTTGAGACAAGTTTAATGTTAGAAAACATTAGTTTCTGGTGTCAAAAGATGTGGAGTTTTAAGTTTTTCCCTCGGAAACTATCGATCCTAGGAAAAAATGGTGAACGGACAATTACATTGAGTTTTTGACCCCTATCACCCAGTATTTTTAGTTTTCCAAGATTCCGACTTTTTTTTCACCCCCCATGTGACCGCTTGGGACAATACTTCTGAGGCTTTTCGAGCGCTGAACGAGTTATTCTTTCCGTCACCTCAATTGTCGACATATTCAATCGTTCAATGAATATTAAATAATAAACAAATCCCATTGAGAACACGCGCTTCCGAGGTTCAATGGAGAAAAGTATCGTGGGAATTTTCGACTTAGAAAAACTCAAAACGACAAAGTTGTTCGTCAATGTTCGGAGAAGCTTTCCTAAAACTGTCGAATCGATTGAGTGGGAAATGTGAGAGATATTGGATATTAGCTGCACTGATACGTCTTGCTTATGAACCATCGAGGATAGTGTCGTGTATCGCAGTCGAATAGCATTACCGTAACGGTCAGAGAGAGAGAGAGAGAAAGAGACGCTAATTCGTGAATAATGTTAAAGATATCCCACATGTTTCATCAAATTGATCTGAACCAGCGCCGGATTCACGAATTTTTTTTCCCTCTTCAATCAACGTGTGACAAAAGATAAATAGTCAGGCCCGGATTACCCAATACGCCAACCACGCCCTGGCGTAGGGCGCCAGGTCTTTGGAGGGGGGGGGGGGCGCCATAAGCTTGGAAAAAAAATTCTTCTGATAAAGTGTATTTTTTGTGATTTTGAATTCCTTAAGTGGGTGGTGGACTTCTTGTTGGCGTAGGGGCGCCTGATATCGTAATCCGGGTCTGTGAATAGTAGACTGCCGCCTATCACTCATCCTTCGTTATACGTGCGTTGGAAAGGGGAACAGAATTTCTAAATCCGGCTCTGATCTGAACATTTCAGCAACACTTCTTCGATCATTGACGAACAACTTGGTCGCATTGAGTCTTCTAAAATCAAAAATTCCCTTGATACTTTTCTTCGATGGAACTGGAAAGCCCGTGATCTCTGCGGGATTCTTTCGTTATTACCAGAGTGACCATCAAAATACGTTGTTGGTGCAACAAAATACTCGAAACTGAATTCACAAAAAAATCTGGAATTTCCAGGGATGATTCTGTAAGACTTTATCTACGTCTGTACAGATTAATTCATGCGATACCCAATTGGATTGATAGTATCACATTGCATGAATGAAACTCGTTCTCATAATGATATTGGGATAGTCTTATAACGCAATTCAAGTTGACGAAAAATAATTCTTAGAACGTTCGACAAAATCAAGCACAAAGTATAGAAATGGAGTAAGTATATGAATGGAGTATTGGCGTGCAAAAATTTTGCAGAGGAAGTGTACAATACAAGAACAGGGTTCTATGATATAACATGTACTCATATCGCTCATATTTTCACGAAGTGAACAAAACGAAAGTTGGCTCGTATAATTTTATTCATCCACAGTATTTTACATTGTAACCAAATCAACTACGTTTGAAAGATAGGAACATTTCTTGAACTGTAGTATGATTTCAGAAATGAAACAAACACTTCGAGAAAACGCAAAATCAAAATTGCTCTGAATTCATTCGTTCAGAATCAATGGAGATTATGATGTTCATAGAATCTACATAGAATGTTAAGGGCATTTCGAAGTCCTAAGGAATCCCAAACCTCTTCCCCCACTTTTCTCGGAAATGACTGATTAAAACGAACAATAATGAGCTGATAAATCGACTCATTATTCATGGTTCTGAAATGAAATTAGGTATATAGAAATCCACCGTCTTGAATTTCGAGAATCTCACCTCGGAATTGTCATCAATGAACCTACACCCTGCTTAAAAACCCGGATAGGACTCGGATAAGGTCCCGATAAAAATCGGAACCTCATCCGGGTCTATACAACTCTTTATCCGGTTTTTGTGCCTGGGTCTCATCCGGGACTCTCCGGGAATTTTCCCACGGATTAGAGTTGAGACCCGTATATGTGTCGGAACTTTATACGGGTTCATCCGGGAAATGATCGGGTTTTCGTGTTCGGGTTCTTATCAGGTCCGTTCAAGGTCTGACTCGGGATTCATTTCAAGATTTCCATTTGGAACCCGGGTAGAACCCGTATAGGCATCGGAACTTCATCCGGGTCCATACGGTGACTTATACGGTTTTTGTGTCCTGGTCTCACCCGGGACCAGCCGGGACTCATTCGGGATTTTTCTCACGAATTGAAGTTGAGACCCGGGTCCTGCGAGTGACAGACAAAGCCTCTATCACATCAGTGGATCTCCGAGATGCCATCAGAACACTTACAGAGTCTTTTATTATACCTTGGTGAGAAAAACCGGAGAAAGACCAGATAGGACCCGAACGGAGTGGTATCCCGGTTCACACGGGTATTATATGGGTAAAGTTGTTCGTTTCGGGTATATATTCGGGTCTATACGGGTGCAGTATCGGGACTGCGGAATGTGAATTGAACATGTATCCGGGATCATTCGGGTCCTATCTGGGAAAATTTTCGGGAATAGGTTTTGGATACGGGTGTATCCGCGTAGTGGCCGGGAACTTTGAGGCTTAAGATGGATACTTATTCGAGTACATCCGGGAATCATACGGGAATGATTCACCGAGATTCATTCATAAGTCTCAATCGGGATCCATTCCGGGTCTATCCGCTTCTATTTGGCACAGTTTCAGAATGATGGTTTCATGTACAGGTCTATTTGAGTTGAGCTCAGAAAATTCGGAGCTCAAAACGGATACGTATCCGGGTTTATCCGGGAGTAAGGCGGGAATAATTCACCAACATTCATTTATAAGTATCAATCGAAATTGACTTCGGGTGTATCCGAGTTCTATCTGGGGCAGTTCCAGAAAGATGATTTTCTATACTGGTCTATTCGCGTTGTGACTGGAAATCTTGGAGCTCAAAACGGATACGTATCCGGGTTTATCCGGGAGTAACACAAAAATTCATCATCGAAATACATTCAGAAGTTTCAATCGGCATGCATTCCAGATTTATCTAGATGCGATCTGAAAAAGTTTTCGAAGAATGGTTTCATATACAGATTTGTCCGGGTTGCTGCTCGTTCACTACATTGCTTAAAGCGGATATATGCTCTGCCTTATCCAGGTTCCATCTGGAAAAGTCGAGATGTATTCTCGTATACTCCCGGACGAACCCGGATACGTATCCGCTGTGAGCTCCAAAGTTCCCGTGCACAATCCGAATGGACCCGTGTAGAATACCATATTTCTGAAAGTGCCCCAGATTGAACCCGTGTAACCCTGAGCGAAACCCGATTGAAGCTTATAAATCAATTTCGGTTATCAATTATCAGATCAACCCGGATGTGTATTCGTTTCGAGCTTCAAGGTTCCCGGGCACAACCAGGATAGACCTGTATAAAAAACTATGTGTCTGAGACTGCCCCAGATAGAACCCGGAAAGACCCGGAACGAATCCCGATTGAAATTCATGAATTATTTCCGGTAAATCATCCCCTTATCACTCCCGGATGAGCCTGGATACGTATCCGTCTCAAGCTTCAAAGTTCCCGGCTACTACCCGGACACACCTGTAAACAAAACCTATTCCCGAAAATCTTCCCAGAAGGAATCCGAATAAACCCGGATACATGTCCGATTCCCACTTCGAAGTCCCGGCACTGCACCTGTATAGACCCATATGTGTATCCGAAACGAAAAAAAACCCCATATAAAACCCATATGCACCCGGATACCATCCCGTTCTGGGCCCTGTTCGGAAGCTATCCAGTTTTTATCCGGTTTCCATCCGGTTGTTTCACCAGGGATGCCGACTGAAACTTATCAAATAATTTCGGTCACAAATTTTCGTATCACTCCTGGATGGTCCCGGATACATATCCGTTTCAAGCTTCACAGTTCCCAACTAGTATCCGGATGGACTCGAACACGAAACGCATTCCCGAAAATTTTCCGGGATAACACCCGAATCAACCCGGATTCATGTCCGAGTCCCACTTCGCAGTCCCGGTACTGCATCCATCTAGACCTGTGTATATACACGAAACGAAAAACCTTCCCCGTGTAAAACCCGTATGCACGTAGATACCATTCCGTTCCAGGGCTAATCCGGGTCCTATCCGGTCTTCATCCGGTTCTCATCCGTTTTTTGTACCAGGGCAGCCATTAGAATGAGATATGAATTATATGTGCTGTTATATATGTCCTCATATTATGTGCTGATCTATGTGTTATTGTATGTGCTCACACTTTCATAAAAGGCTGCTTGCTGCAATCGGATTCTTCTTACCACAAGTGGAAATTCCATTCAATATTCCATCGAACAGACTTCGGATTCGCCGGAAAAAAATTTCTACTCATGGTAAATCCGCTTGTGGGGGGATGTTGGATTGCATGAAGAAGACATTTTGGTCCTTCGTAAGAAGAAGCTTTGTGATCGTTTTGAGGGACTCCGAAATTCGTTCATCTTCAAAATGTCTTGAATCGAAACGTTTCTGACACCTCCAAGAACAAAATGGGTCTGACCTGTGTCTGTTTGTCAACAAATAACCGAATTGAAATTCATTGTCATGATCCGATTGTTTTCATCACATTTAGGGTTGATTCCCGTGTAGGTCACAGCTCACTTGGTTGGGAGGATTCTCGTGGGAGTAGAATGATATGGTGAAGATTTTAAATAAGTTAAGTTTTAAGAATAATGATGTTGATGATGATGATGATAATAACAGCAGAAAAACAAATATCCTCAAGATTTCAAAATGTTTTGAGAGTGAGGAAATCTAATAATTGCATAGAATCTGTTGAAATTAGGAATTTTTCACTGAGAATTGCCCACAGTATTTCAAATTTCCATGTGAAAGCTGTATACCAATATCTGTCATACAACTGTGTTTTTCCTCCACCAAAATCCCTCTCTCTCTGTGAGTATAAGCCTGCACGCTCTTGCTTCGCTCTACTTTGTCAACTGTTTTACTGCATATCTTGTGGCCCTATCGGGGTCGACCTTGTTTCAGTGCATCCCTTATCGGCTCGGGCATTTTTTTGAGCAACTAACGATACGTAGCTGTTTCATTGGCAGCCGATGGTGGATGTTCTGTGATTTGCATTTATCTGGTGTTGTTGGAGCATCTGCCAAGTGGGAAGACCAAGGCTGGTGTATTACAAGTGCTTTTCAAGCGTGGCGCCTATCATTCGCCTCTTATCATTGATTGGTCTGTCTTCTCTACACGTCATCACGGTAACGTTGAGGTATTGGCCATCGTAGCACATCCACACTCCACTGCATAAATCTTGCTTCCCAAAGGGAGCCTTGACGACATCTTTGTTGGCATACTAATTCGTATCACATCACTTTTCAACGAGGTTTTTGACACATGCTTTCTCTATCCTCATTTGCGGTCATATAGATAATAATTCGGTGATGCATTTCTCAATAATACTTTCATTACATATATGGTATAATTCATACAATAGATGGTATAATGAGAGCTATTCATATATCCTCAGATAAACTCGATAATTTCATTGAACGGCAAGAACGCAATAATACTGAGGTTCATGCTCGACTTCAACAACTGTCTTCCATCGAGAACAATGTCTCCTCTTTATCCAGCAAATTTGCGGGGCTTGAACAGGCTTTTATGACAGTCAATCAGGATGTGGAATCGCTCACTAAAGACTACCAGGAATTAAAAACCTCACTGGAACAGAATTCCTCTTGTATCAAAATGACTGATGCCAGCCTCATATCGCTTAGCCAGCGTGTTATAACCATTGAATTTAACTCTCAATCTCACTCAGCACGCATCTCTGAATTGGAACAACAAAATGCCAAGTTGCAGGAAGAACTTCGAGCGCTGCGCTCTCAATCGGATAGGAACCTTCTCACTCTTTCAGGATTACCTGAACTTCCTGATGAATTCATTCCGAGCCGTATCATGGATGTCTTGGCTCATCTTATTGTTCGGATCACCCAATCTAACATTGTGAGAGCATTTCGTCTTCGCTCCACCAAGACTACATCGCGTCCACGTACCATCCTTATGGAGCTTGATTCTCCTTCTCTCCGAACGAAAATACTTGAGGCCAAACGTTCTACAGGATTAGTCGACGCATCTGATATTAATCCCTCTCTACCTAAGTCTAGGCTTTATCTTCATGAATATCTGCCGTCTGATATAGCCTCTCTTCTCGCAGAAACTAAGAAAGTTGCGAAGTCTGAAGGATATCTCCATACTTGGCCGAGGAATGGACGTATTCTGGTGAAAAAAGATGATACCTCAAATGTTATCGTCATCTCATCTAACAGGGACTTTGATCAACTTAGGTGACTCCCGATTCGACCCTCAAACTCTCACTCTAATGAAGTCTTCCGTTCGTTAAAAATGTGTCATGTTAATGCACAATAGACCGGAGCGAAAAACAAAAAAGTTTTCAAATGGAATCGTAATAGTGCGGAAAAGTTGCTACTCGTTAACACAAACACAGGAAAAAAAAAATTTTTGAAATCGGACAATATCTTCCGTTTGCGCATCGCGTTCAAAATTTTCGAATTCGAACAAAAATTTAACAAATATGCACAAAATTGCAGAAGGGGTATATGCTGTCCAATTGAGCCCATTTTTTTGTATTTAACATGGCTTCGAGGCATAGAATGAGGGAAAAATGCCACACAACCCTCCTCTACCTCTTTCCAACCCCTTCGAAGGGGTGATAATGGACAATTTCCGTTAAAAATAGCTTGTATTACAGGAGGTGCAAATGGTAACCTATCGACCTGATTTTTCGTACATTAGATGTTTTGAGGCGCGAAGTGGAAAAAATTATTCTCTACCTCCTCTCTGCATGTTCCCCCCAAGGGGGAGGGGGGCTCTGTCCCGACTACACGAGCTAAAATAGGAATTGCAGATATTCGGCAAAATTTCCTTGTAGAACGCGTTACGTTTTGTTTTGATTGTTATCCGTTCGGTCGGCGTCTCGGCTTCGTTCCCCACTCCCTTCTTCTCGACTCTGGGATTCCAAGAAACGGAGCGTATGAGCGAGGAAGCACTCAACTGGTCACTGGAAGTATATGATTATCTGGCTTGTTGCATAGCAAAGGAGCGCTTCTCGGAATGAAAACTTTTTTTATCAGCGTTGTTCAAAATTTCATAGCCTGCATTAGATCACGATCACATCGATCACCGATTTCATTTCATGTATGTTATCAAATCGTCTGATCATATAATTCATTGGCTTGTCGCAGAACATTCTTCGCCAATGTTAATTAAATCTAATTATATCTAGGATGTTTAGTGCATCAGGTTGACGTGGAAATATTCATATTAGAACGAACCAATCTAACAATATTGGGATGTCTTTGAATGACGAATATAATTCCGAGAATTTATTGAAATCTCAAGAATTTTCAAACAATAATACGAATCTTACAATATCAGGTGTGACCAATCACCTCTCTTGATCTTGATTATGGCACTCACTCGTAGTGCTCATGCTCATGCACCGTGCCCATTTTTTGGTGCACCAAAACCACTACCACCGGCGGTTCTTCCCACCAATGCCGATACTGTAAAATGTTGGAATGAAGTCAAGTATGACATGGCAGTACAGTCTAGTGACTGTAAACCTGGAAGGAACTTGAGCTTCTCAGACGTGGCAAACATTGTAGCTCAACAGATTGAGTCAACATATTCCAAAGCTTCGATTCCTGTCGTGTGTCACACAAGAGTCGTTCAAAAGATCAAGCAACTGCATGATTGCTATTATGCACTTCGTAAATCATATCAAAGGGACAAAACCAGGGCTGGAAAAAAGAATAAGTACGATGACTTCATTCATAAATCTTATAACACATTATTTGACATATCATCTTGCAAGTGCAAGATGACACTACAATGCAATTGCAGGAAAACCTTTGAGAAATGTATTTGTCCAAATCCTGTAGTTGTCAGCTGCAATTGCCGTAAGGATAGGAAAATACCTACATTGGAACTGAAGTTTCTCTACGCACAAAGACACCTCAGAATAGGTAAAATTGGATTGACGGTAGATGAGAAGGGAACACAGAAACTTACATCAAAGTTACAAAGAAAAGCTCGTCAGCTCAATCTGCTTAGCGTGCAAATACAAGACTTGCCTGGTCCCTCCATTGGCAGTACCGATCCGGAAGCAGAAGAGACAAATTTTGATGTCGATGATGATTTGGACTTTCAGCCCACACGTTTTTCCTCTGCCCTGTCAAGAAGCTCAAAGTCCTCACAGATGCGCCTGTCGCTTCCAACAACTGCTTTGACAAGTACTCGTTTTGGCCTGTCTGACAGGGCAACAGCTGCTATCACATCTAGCGTGCTGAAAGACCTAGGTCTTATTACTGATAGTGATACATCTCTGATCGTTGATAGGAGCAAAATTAGAAGAGAAGAAGAAAAGTGCAGAGTAAAACGTACTAATTTAGAGCGACGGGAACATCAAATGAACGGCCCAATGTGTGTATACTTTGATGGTAGGACAGATAACACTCTAGTGTTGGTTGAAAAAGGAGTAAAACGATACCAATCTGTAAAAAAAGAGGATCATATTACAGTAATTGAGGAACCGGGTTCAAAGTATCTTTGCCATCTAGTACCTACTTCCAAAAGTGGAAAGGACACTGCTTTCTGCATCATAGACTATTTCGAAGAAAATGAAATAGATACTTTTAAAATTGAAGTAGTTGGGACTCATGGGACAGCGACAAACACTGGCTGGAAACGGGGAGCAATTAAGCATATAGAAATGCGTGTGGAGAGGCCAATACAGTGGGTGATCTGTCTTTTACATTCCAATGAGTTACCTTTGAGGCATCTTGCAGAAACATTTGATGGTACAACCGCAGGACCGAAGTCTTTGAGTGGCCCTCTCGGCGAACGGCTGGTTCTGAGCCGTTCACACAAATTCTGAGTAAAGACCAGAAATACCTACATGACATTGCCGTTCCCATTGCTGCTGGGTCTTGTTCCTCGGACCTAGCGAATCGAGATCCGGGACCAATATCTCATGCTCGGTGGTTGACGACAGCAAACCGGTTTTTGAGACTATATATTTCATTTGAAAACCCACCTGAAAATCTCATCAACATCGTTACATACATCATGACTGTATACGTACCCATGTGGTTTGAAATTAAGACAAGATCTTCAATAGTTGAAGGACCTAAGCATATTTTTGAATGCATCAAGAGATGTAGAGGCTTACCTGCAGAAGTCCAAGAAGTGGCGGAGAAAGTTATTCAAAGGAATGCCTCCTCCGCCCATCCCGAAAACCTTCTTCTTCCGATGGTTATGGATGATAGGCAGGATGTTCGGGAGCTGGGCCTTCGGCGAGTATTGAAATCCAAAGGAACTACCACAAAGGGTAAATCTATCAGAAATTTCTTAGTTCCGGCCATAAATTTCGATGCTCATGATTATTTTGATATCATAAATTGGTCTGCAACCAAAATCACATGTCCACCTCTTTTGGCAACCCTTTCATCAGCTGATATTGCAGACTTGATTTCTCAAGGAAAAAAACCAACTCTTTCTCTGAATCTAGCAGACATACCCCGTCATACTCAAGCCGTAGAGCGCAGTGTTAAGCTAGTAACACGGGTCTCTTCAGCAGTTTATGGTCATGAGAGACGTGATGGTTTCATAAGAACTACACTCGCCTCTCGTGCTACCATGTCAAAATTTGAGACCAAATCGGAATTCGCAGTCCCTGAATGTGCATAATTCTCCACGCCCACGTTTGGTTGGTTGGTTGAGCAGGGTGTGGGTGGAACTTGCAGTGCAGCCACCTTCCCGTGGTAAGTTCTGAGTCGTTCAAGGAAGGACGGGCCAAGAGCTGCACATCGTCGGCCCCTCAGGGGATATAACGAAGGAACGGGAATACTTTTTTTACTTTCAGCCTTAAAGTTGCCTTATGTACGAAAAATCAAGTCAATAGTTCAGTATTTGCATCTTCTGCAATACGAACTGCTTTTAACGAAACTTGTTCATCTTCACCGCTTCGAGCGGCTTGGGGGGGGGGGGGGGGGTAGAAAAGAGGTATGCGGCATTCTTCCCCTATTCTACACTTCAAAACAATGTTATGTATAAAAAAAGAGCTTGACCGGACAGGATTCACACCTCCTACAGTTTTTCGTATATCTGTTCAAATTTGTTCAAATTCGGAAAAATTTTGAACGTGATGCGCGAACAGAAGATATTGTCCGATTTCAAAAATTTTTTTTTCCCTGTGTTTGTGTTAACGAGTAGCAACTTTTCCGCACTATTACGATTCCATTCGAAAACTTTTTTGTTTTTCGCTTCGGTCTAATGCACAATCACTTATGGCTCATTTTGATGAGTTCTCTGATTTTTTCTGCACTAAGAATCCGAATAAGTACGATGTTATTGCGGTATCTGAGACCTGGTTTAGGAGTGACATGGATGACTCATTCTGCTCATTGGATGGATATGTGGTCTTTCGTTGCGATAGAGTGGGTCGTATTGGCGGGGGGTCTGTCTCTATATTAAACAGAATCTCCAATACAAAATTATACACAAATCTGAGTACGATGCCACTTGTCCACAACCCGAATATCTATTCGTCCAGGTTTCCAGCACGTGTATGCGCAAAGTACTCATTGGTGTAGTTTACAGACCTCCGAAAATAGGATTTGCTAATTTGGAAACGGTGATCTCTACACTGAGTACTGACTATCACGACAAAATCATTATGGGTGACTGGAACACCGACTTGTGCCGTTCATCTCCTGATAGTACTTATCTCCGTAAAATACTCTCCAGTCTGAATCTGGCCATTGTCCCCTACGGCCCCACTCATCACACGTCCATCTCTTCTACCTTGCTTGACTTATGTGTAGTGGACGATCTCTCCAAAGTGATTGACCATGAACAAAAGGAAATGCCTTTTCTATCTCGGCATGACATGATCTCAATTGAATACTCTTTCAATCTACCCATGAGTGAACAGCAGATCGTCTCTGTGCGTGATTACTCGCGTATCAATGGGCAAGATATTGATATACCGTCGATTTTGCTGAACATCGGGAACTCGGGTATCACAAATATTGATGAGTTTGTTGGGGTTTCCCATGATTATCTCACTGATCTATACAATAGTAAAGTACCGATCAGAAGGTTGACTCCCAGACGTCCTCCTTCTCCCTGGATAACTCAGGAGATTCGTAATCTCATCCGTGAACGTAACACTGCGAGGAGGACATATCTCCGCCCAAGAAATCCTGAATGTCATCTACTCTTCACACGACTAAGGAACAACGTTGTTACTTCTCTCAGGAGTGCGAAGCGTCAATATTATAACGACAGATTGATGTGCACTCCCGACTCACGCACACTTCGGAGAGAACTTCGTACCCTGAGGATAATTAAATCTAATAGTAATCATCCGCCCGCGAATAAATTTTGTGTGAACGAGCTTAGTTTACACTTCTCTGCTGGCTTCCATCCGGCCTGTCCTCCACCGTCCATTCTCGACCAAAGTCTCGGCTACAGTGATAACCTTTTCTTTTTCCCTCACTTGACTTCTCAAGATCTGCTACATTCCTATCATTTTTCTAACTCAAATACTATTCCTCCAGATGGGCTTCCTGGTCGATTCCTTAACCTGATCGGTCCGTCCATTTTTCCATTCCTACTGACCTTATTCAATTCCTCTCTCATGCTATCTCTCTTTCCTATGGCGTGGAAACGTTCGTTCATTACACCTATACCTAAAACAAGATCTCCACAAACTCCACGTGATTTTTGCCCTATCTCCATTCTCTGTGAGTCATCTAAAATACTTGAAAAGATCGTCCATCACTTCTTATGTGATTTTTCGACCAAGAATTCTCTACTTGACCAATATCAGTGTGGATTCATCAAACACCGCTCCACCCAAACTGCTCTTTTAAAATTGACTGATGATGTTCTTGAAGCGATTGATAAGCGCATGATCACTCTTTCGGTGGGGTTTGATTTCTCAAGAGCTTTTGATACCGTTAACCACTCTTTGCTTATACAAAAACTCGCTTCTCTCAATATATCTACCCCCGTGCTGAAGTGGTTTTGGTCCTATCTGTCTGGTGGCACGCAAGCAGTTAGAAGCTCTAAGGGTTGCTTTGAATGGACTCCAGTTACCTCAGTTGTTCTCCAAGGCTCTCGCCTGGGCCCTCTCTTATTCGCACTGTATGTCACCGACATAAATTCGATTATTCACCATTGTAAACTGTTTAAGTTCGCTGATGACTTCCATATTCATCTGCATACTTCGCCTTTTCTCATAGACGAATGTATCTCGAAATTGAATGACGATATACAGAGGATTGCCAGTTGGTGCTCCACCAACTACCTAATTCTAAACCCCTTAAAAACCAATTGCATGATCCTTGGTTTTCCACGTTACGTCAACGATATTCCTCTCCGCTCCTTACCGGACATCATACTTCAGGGCACCCCTATAAATCCTGTCTCTTCGCTTAAATCGCTTGGGATTATTCTGACACCTTCTCTTAATTGGAATGAGCAAGTAACTTCTGTCTGCAGGAAAGTCTCGTGCGCACTCTACCAATTGCGACTCAATGGCAACGCACTCTCTATCCAGATGAGAACTAAACTGATTTCAACGCTAGTCATACCCTATTTTGATCATTGTTGCTTAGTTCTCACTGATCTCTCCGAAGGAGACAGTATACGTCTGCAGCGTAAACTGAATAAACTGCGTGCGGTTTATTTTCAATCTCAGGAAAGATGTCCACATCTCTTCTTTCTTCACGCGCCTCGGCTGGCTCAGACTTTCTGAACGACGGAAATTTTTCCTGAGGTCGTACTTGCATCAACTATCCGCTTTCAAGGATCCTCCTCTTCTTTACGATCGTTTTCACTTTGGTACCTCTGATGCAATTCGTTGCACTAGATCGAATAGGGGGCTCCTTAAAATACCACTGCATCGTACTACCACATATCAAAAATCTTTTCTGATAACAGGTAGTAAACTCTGGAACACGATCCCAGATAATATCAAGTGTAGCTCTTCCTCTAACGTCTTCAAAAAGAGGTATTATGACTTCTTGCTCACCTCCACCCTTTCTCACTCATAGACATATACTCCTTTTCAAGTAGGTTCATCGTGGTTCATCTTACGCTTTTCTTGCCTTCATCTTCATTCTGCGCCTTTATAACTATTGTATCTCTATTTTATATCTGTATTTTCATTTGCCTTCATCTTCATTCTGCGCATTTATAACTATTGTATCTCTATCTTATCTCTGTATTTCCATTTCTCACACCTTTGTAATTTCATCCTCACTCTCATTCTCATTTCATCTTTATTTTTAAGTTCATTCATTCTGCCTTCTTTTTGCTTTTCGGGCTGTGGGTTTAATGCTGTATATACATAAGTATTTTTGTATATAATATCTTTGTTATTGTTTATACTTCTTTCTCAATTATTCCACAGGATTTTCATCCTAGAACATAAATAAACATATCTATCTATCCATCTATCTATCTATAAACCAGTTGATAACGCTCGTGTATTCCTCAAGGTTGCCGAAGATTGCTAATTGAACTTGAAAATTCATCGAATGCTTTGATTGCAGTTCCATAGGATCATCTCAGACCCTCCCCTAACCGCTAAATGCTGAGCAAATATCCAGCAGTTCATTGAAAACATACAACACAGTTTGAAGCAATTTGCCAGGACGTTGCGTCGCCAAATGCGCAACAATATGTTGTAAATCTAGGATTTTAGCTTGAGGTGTTATCGTGTTGCTGGGAAGTTGCTCGGTTTCATGAAACTCTTGGTCACATGCGTAGCAAAGTCCCAACAAATTCATGAGAACTTGATAAACAACGTAAGAGCAACGGTTGCACAACAACTTTTGTTGTATGGACTCTACTTTTTCAGAACTCTCGTTCAAAAACTGATCAAAAAGTTGTAGAGGGCTCCGCGTGTAAGTTGATCTATCGATTTCGTGGAATAAATATTGGGAGTACAAATTAGTTGGATCCGTAGAGAGGATTCGAACTATGTTATGAGGAAAAGGATTTATTGAAGGAATCGAAGTAGATCAATCGATCTAAAGAACCCACATCAAAATTAATCAATAAAAAAAAACTTTAATGAAAACAAACCCTTAATGATTGCCCCGACAGAGCTGCACAGCAGACGCCTGATTGAGGGAAAAGAGTAGCAGTTATAACGTTGCTCAGGACTAAGCTACAATTCAAATATGTCGTTGATTATAACGATACAAAGAACCGACGCACAGTGGGGCCAAATGCCAAAAAGCTGGCCAAAACCCCAAAAATGAAGTTTGTAGTTGGGGATATTTGACCCTTGGGATAATTAAGGTGATGTCCCAAGTATTGGAATTCTGATATAAGAAGATCTGATCCCCTCCCCCTGCCCTTGTGTACCAGTTGCAAAATACCCTCCTTGAAGTATAATCCGCGTGATTGGAAGACAGTAAAATAACGAGCATGTTCAAAAAGACGCTGTGTCTCGAAAAATGGACCGATTTAACTTTTTCAGATTGGAGTCTATCACTGAAACTATGTAGAATGCACTAAAAATCAAGAGAATATCAATTTGATGAGTGGAAAATACTGACAGAGCAATGATTGGATGTAATTTCTATATCTATAAATGAGAAAATGTGTTTGGTTTTTGGAGAAATAGTAGAGAATTACGCGAAATCACGTCGTTTAACTTATTGGAGGTTGTAGATGAGACTCTTACCTAAACATCAGAAAAAAAAACGGCTGCCCATGTCTGCCCCTAAGCAATTCCGCCATGTTTTTGTGCAGGAAATCACAAAAAATTAGACGGAGTGATGAGGAGTCCTTAGATCCGTCTGAAACTTGATATGCAGGAGTTTGTGGGGTCGCTGATTATGAATCCGTTGTCTTCATTCCGGAATTCAAAATGGCGGATCCAATATGGCGGACGAAAATTGAAGGAAATCATCGGATTTTCTTCAAATTCGTTACCCAGGGGTTTCTGAGGTCGCTGATTACGAATCCGTTATTTGAATTTCAAAATTCAAAATGGCGGATCCAATATGGCGGATGAAAATTGAAAAAATCATCGGATTGCCTTCAAACTCGGTACCCTGAGGTTTTTAAGGTCGCTGATTCCGAATCCGGTGTCTGAATTCCGGAATTCAGGATAGCGGATCCAGTTTGGCAGAAAAGAATTGAAAAAATCATCAGATTTCCTTCAAACTCGGTATCCAGGGTTTTGTGGGGTCATTGATTACGAATCAGTTGTCAAATTCCAAGAATCGAAGATAGCGTATCTAATATGGTGGACACAAAACTCAGAATTCAGTAGATTCGCTTTGAATTTGATCTCAACGTTAGTATGTGTTTCATTTCCAGTGTACATTTGCTGCACGAGGAAAACTGTATGAGATTGATTACCATTCGTTTTTCTTCTCATCGCGGGCTTAGGGTACACAAAAGCCAGAAATCATTGATATTTAGGAAGATGATGGACCATTGAGAGAAAAACAGTATTGCTGGAGAATATTCGTAGTGAATTTACTATGAGTTGATGAATTCACTATGGAAAATGACAATAAAACTACCAACATTCACTATTATTACTACGAATTTTTGGTAACTTCACTGCTAACATTCTTCAGCGATGCTCTTCTTCCCTAAAGTAACCGTCATTTTCCTAAATGTTTATAAATGTTATTCAAGTATTGATATCTCTTCTCTTTTCGTGAACTGAATCATGACCCGCGATTTGGTAATCGTTCTTATGTTAACCTATCGTTCCCATGGCAACGTAAATAGTTGGTTGTAATCGGTCTGATTTCAAATGGTGCTTTTCACAATTGTGCAATAGCTGTCACCGAATTCTTACTCTTGCTAGTAATCGTTGCCGTAAACTTTTTTCCGCGTGCAAGTTTGGAGCTTGTTGAATATTTTTCGTTTTTTAAAATCATTCAATGTTAACATACAATTCCAAATGAGATGGATTCCGCTGCCATAGGTGAGTGTTTCAACAACCTATATTTTCTTAGTAGTTTAATTTGAACAGTTGACTGCAAAAGAAATTAGCTTAAGAGGGTTGAATCCAACCCAAGAAAATTAGGAGAATTTTTAGAAACACATGGGGTTTCTGTAGCGAATTTTATCGAATTCTACAACGTTTGTAGATTTCGAAGATGATTCAATATCTATGACTCGGAGAGAGATGTACAATATTTCAAGGAGCAGTACTCTACCTACGTTGGATGAAAAGTTCACTTTCCTCCAAGGAAAAATCATCGAGATAACGTGTTGTCCAGATAACAAAACTACAGAGATCTCTAACCTTCCATCTACTTCCAAATGTGTATTTAAAAAGAGATGGGAATCTTCTCAAAGGACCGAAGAACGATTTCTTAAAAATAATGAAGAATGGTTAAAACAAGAGGTAGTGTTCCGTACTTTCAGGAATCCCCATTCTGTAACTGTTCACACGCAAGTGGGAAGACCTCTTGTTGAATTCAACGAATGTTCAGAAAGAACGAAACGTAGGAAAACGGAGAATATCAGAGTAAATACTCCCATCTCAGAGCTGTCTTACGCCACACAAGTGTGTTTGAGAGCGTCTGGACAGATCGAAGCAGCAAAAATTGTAAAGGGTGTTACATCTTCTGATCCTGAGCTTGCCAAAATGTATATGAAAGGTTATCAAACTTCCAAGCGAAATGAGCCAAATATGTTGAATGATGAAGATGCTCTAGCTCTCCTAGTAGATGCCGAGCTCTCAAAACATCAGTACTGCTTATTGCGTGAAGCTGATCCGCAGAAATTTCCAGCTTATAAAAAAATTCAACTGGCCAAACGCATGTGTTTCCCTGACAAGGAATTTATTCAAATGACAGAAACCTGCGCTGTTGTGCAACTACAAGCACTTCTTGATCACACAGCTACACGTATTTTAAAGCTACAGAATTCGGTTTTGTCAACTTTATCTGATGAAGAGTTACAAAACCTGGCACTTATTTCCAAATGGGGGTTTGATGGGAGCTCTGGCCACTCCTCATACAAACAAGCATATCAAAGTTCGGAAGCTAGTGATTCCGCTGTGTTCATTACTTCACTTGTGCCTCTCCGCCTACACTGCAATTCAAAAATAATTTGGCAGAATCCAAGGCCATCATCAACCAGATTTTGTAGGCCAATCAAAATGGAGTTTGTGAAAGAATCAACTGAAGTTTCGGTTGCAGAGAAGCTACGGGTTGATAATGAAATAGAAAATCTGAGGGCTACTTCTTTCAGAACTGATGAAAAACATGTTTCAGTGAAACATGAGATGATTTTTTCTATGGTGGACGGGAAGGTATGCAATGCCATAACTGAGACAACCTATACCCAGAAGTGCTATATATGTGGTGCCACATCTAAGGAATTCAACAAAATTGATGATATAGTATCCAGGCCGGTCAAAACCGAAAACCTCCAGTTTGGTTTGTCTTGTCTACACGGCTGGATACGATTTTTTGAGGGCCTCCTGCATTTGTCTTATAAGCTACCTATTCAGAAGTGGCAAGCACGAAAACAAGATAAAGCTTTGGTGGAAGAACGAAAAAAGGTTGTACAGAAAAGTTTTAAAGGAAAATGTGGCCTCATTGTCGATGTTCCTAAGCCAGGGTTTGGGAACTCAAATGATGGGAATACCACTAGGCGATTTTTCGCACAACCCGAAGTTTCTGCCGAAATCACAGGGGTGGATGTCAACCTAATACAACGACTTCATGTAGTATTAGCTACCGTTCCAAGTGGCCATGAAATAGACGTTGAAAAGTTTCGGAGTTACGCTTTAGACACGGCACGCTACTACGCGACAAAATATCCGTGGTACCCAATGTCACCTACGATGCACAAGTTTTTGATTCACGGACCTGAAATCATTGCATCTGCTCTTCTACCTATAGGCCAATTGACTGAGGAAGCACAAGAGGCTCGTAACAAAGATTTTAAAAGGTGAAAATGATGTATATCACTTAATAATCGTCTATATTTGTCACAGTGGACTCGACACTTTGAAGGGAAAAATTTGACTTCTCAAGGACTGCAATCAGTTTGATACATTGCACAATACGTTTTTGACTACTAGGCAAACTATATATTTATGGTAACCACGAGAATATATGTTCGCGAAGATTGTTTTGTTCTGGTAAGGAATTCGGGGAATTATGGATATTCATATACTTTTTTTTATTAATAAGCCACATTGTTCATCCTCTGGGAACATAAATTCATAGACTAGAAAACAATTTTGAGAATCAAGTAAACTTATGAATTAGAGGATTTATTCAAAACTTTATACTGATGACCCCAAAGTGCAGCTGCTTTTTGTTTTTCCTTGATTTTGCTTACCATGTTGAGATCGAAAGCTTCAACGGTGTCGATGAATACATAATTTTATTCGAATATCTTAACAACATTCATTTCCAAAGGTACCGAGAGCATCACTCCAGGAAATGCAGTAGAGAAAAAACGAATGAAGACATTTTTAAATGGTTCCTTCTGAGTTCTGATCCAATGTTATTGAGTAAAAGACAGTTGCCCAAGAAAAAACTAAAGTTTCTCCCTAGAGACGTGTTAAGCCTGATCAAAACTCCGGATATACTTGATAAAGACAACGTAACTTTCCCATTATCTTCCTCTGAGAGTGGAGAAGGAAACTGATCTGAGTAAAAAAAGTGTGGCAAAAGTAAAAACCATTACGATTTCAGTTTTTTATATTATTGTATATATTGTGAATGTATATATCTTTCGATTTAACACATTTGGTGTGTTAATATCATTCAATAATTATATTAATAATGATTCAATGTTGGAAATAATAATAATAATGATCATAATAGGAACAACAAAATGGGCCGTTTAGTTCTTGTTTAATATTAAGTTATGGATGAAGTTTTGATTTTTGGCATCTGCCATCCTGAATTTCGGAATTCTGACAACGGATTCGTGATCAGCGATCCCGAAAACCCCTGGGTACCGAGTTTGAAGGGAATCCGATGATTTTTACAATTTTCGTCCGCTATATTGGGTCCGTTATTTCGAATTTTGAATTTCAGACCGTGGATTCGTAATCAGCGACCACAGAAACCCCTGAGTACCGAGTTTGAAGAAAATGCGATGATTTTCTTAATTTTTGTCCACCATATTGGATCCGCCATTCTGAATTTCAAAATTTTGACAACGGATTCGTAATTGGTGACCCCAAAAACTCCTGGATGCCGAGTTTGAAGAAAATCCGGTGATCTTCCAATTTTCGTCCACCATATCGGATCTGCCATTTTGAATTTCGAAATGGGAACAACGGATCCGTAATCAGCGACCCCAAAAACCGTTGGGTACCCAATTTGAGGAGAATCCGATGATTTTTAAAATTTTCGTCCGCCATATTGGATTCGCCATTTTGAGTTTTGGGACTCAAACAGCAGATTCGTAATCAGCGACCCCAAAAACCCCTGATCACCAAGTTTGAAGAAAATCCGATGGTTTCTTTCAATTTTCGTCCGCCATATTGGATCCGCCATTTTGAATTTCGAAATTCTGATAACGGATTCATAATCAGTGACCCCATGAACTTCCCGAGTACGAAGTCGCAAGCGAATTTGAGAGCCCCTTATATTTTTGTCCAGCTTTTTGGCATTTGGCCCCACTGTGCGACGTTCTCGAGAGGCACCCTCACTTAGAGACGAACATATCGTTCTTCACAGGGAAACTTAAGCATCCGAGGATTTCCACAACCGTTCAAACGTCATTCACACTCGATTACAAGCTAGTGCTTACTATGTAAACTAAGGATATCCCTATCGCACGAGCACTTCACGAAGCACGAACAGCACGTAGTAATCGAAAGAACTATGAGAACCGTGCCCTCGAGAGAATAACACGTTTTCAAAGAAGAGATCAAAGAATCCCCGAGAAGCTTCTCAGAAGGAGCTAGCTAGCATCGGGCTAATGGATTCGAAAGATTGAGCGCAACGGCTTTGAAGAATTATACACGTAACAAAAGTGAGGGACTAATCACCGATTGAATGCATGAGATATTGCTATCGTGTTGAGTGCTGCGCGAAGACTAATTTTCAGAACGATAATTCACAAAGCCAGACCCCCTCTGCCAACTGCCAAAAGTCAGGTGACCGTCCGAGCATTGAACCCGGATACAAAGCCGAATCTGAGTACATATCACCTGACAATTACACATACATATCATATATCTAACACAAACGTCTCCAAACAGAAGTTTTACATTCATACATATCTAAATGCGAAGCTTCTCCTCTCCAAAATCCCGAACAATCCGGTTTGAAAAGATGACTCTCGCTCTCATGAATGTTTCATAGTCACAACCGATTTCAATTGTTTCAGGGGTTAGACACCTGTGATTAATATTCGGTTGAAATCACTCCGAGTTCCTTCTAGAACCCCGATTTTTACTCAGTGAAGATGTCAAATTCTGTTTTCACTTAGCAGCATTTGCGGGAGGTGCTAGTTTTCTGTTTCAAGTAGAAAAAAAGTGCAGCTGAAGCCCATTGAATGCTTGTGGATGTTTATGGTGACAATGCTCCAACTGATAAATCATGCAGGGAATGGTTCCGACGTTTCAAGAATGGTGATTTCAGTGTCGAAGACAAGCCTCGCTCAGAACAACCACAAAAATTCGAAAAGGAGGAATTGGAGGCTTTACTCGACGAAGATCCGAGTCGAACGCAACAGGTGCTTGCGGAATCATTAGGAGTTACGCAACAAGCAGTGTCCGTACGATAACAATCCATGGGCATGATTCAAAAGTAAGGCGACTGGGTGCCTTATGACCTGAAGCCTAGAGACATTGAACGGCGATTTTTCACTTCCGAGCAGCTGATTCATAGACAACGAAGGAAGGGGTTCTTACATCGGATTGTGACAGGAGATGAGAAATGGATATTCTACGATAACCCCAAGAAAAGGAAATACTATGCTATGCCCGGTCAATCGTTGCCATCGACTTCAACATCGACACCAAAGAGGAATATTCATGGTTCAAAGATCATGCTGTGTATCTGGTGAGACCAAAAGGGTGTTATATACTATGAGTTGCTGAAACCTGGTGATTCTATTACAGGTGATCGGTATAGGCTACAATTGATTCGTTTGAGTCGTGCGTTACGAGAGAAACGAGAAAGAACATGAGAGAAAACAAGGAAAGACATGACAAAGTTATTCTTTTACAGGATAACGCTCGGCCCCATGTCGCAAAAGTAGTAAAAAGTTATCTGGAAACGTTGAAGTGGGATATTCTACCGCACCCGCCGTACTCACCGAACATTGCTCCTTCTAATTACTGGTTAATCCGACAGATGCAGCACGATTTGGCAGGCCACCGGTTCACTTCGTTCGAAGAAATCGAAAATTGGCTCCTAACTTGGATCGCCTCGAAAGACGAGACGTATTTTCGTAACGGGATTTGAAAATTACCCGAAAGATGGGAAAAAGTGATAGCTAGCGATGGACAATACAGTGATTAATCTGATGATTCATGTTCTTTTGAAATAAACGCATCTTCAACTGTAAAAAAACGGACCGAATTAATTTGTACTCCCGATAATTTGATGCGGAAATTCAAAATGATCGTTGAGGAAATGAAGATTAATAATACTCTAAGCGTATCGTTTACGCATCATCCAAGTATCAGATTGAACATTTTGCGACGTAACATTCACGTATCATTGAGGTAACACGAACTTGCTAGGGAGGTGATTTTATTTTTCATTCCATTGAATTTCAGATGGCAGGGGATGAAATATATGAAGGGAAGCAGTTCCCAGATTATAAATGTATGAAAAAAGCTTTACGAAAATATTGTAAAGCGAAAAATCAAAATTTCAGGAAGAGGAGGAGCAGGACGATTCAAAATTCCAACATCAAACGTACATTGAAAAAAGGGGTTGGTGTATTATGAAACCCACTATGAATGTGTATTCGGTGGGAAGTGTATTCCACAAGGTCAAGGGCTTCGCAAAACGAAGTGAGTGAACAAATCATACTGTATGTATCATTCATATCAATGGTATTCCGTTGGAAGAAGATATAAATAGAATGTTGGAATATGATTTATATGTCTTCAGCAATCCGAAATAAAGATATGTGGTATTGAACGAATGTTATAATTCCAGAACTAATGAGGGTTGAATGTCCCGCATTTATTTCCTTAAGAGCCTCTGCTGACGGACAACACTGAGAAGTCAAAAGCATATGTGAGCGCCATGAGAATCATGATTTTTCATCGGTAAGAAAAACTGTAATATTGAAAATAATTTCTTTTCAGATCTGAAATACTTGGAGAACCTGTGTTGAACGTTTTGGTTCTTATTCGAGTCTAAATACTTATGTTGCGGAAGTTTGAATCGTTTATTGAAACGAATCAAGTATTGAATAACAGAATACTCAGCTATCAAACACCCAAAATCTTATGCATATTCTTCACACGATGTTTTCAGGCCCAAGGAGTTAATTTGAGAGGATGAATAATGATGATTTATAAGATTTTGTGACTTCGAATTTTCGTTTCGTTTCTATAAACGATTCAAACTTCAACGATATAAATAATTCGAAATAGATATGAACATAGAAAATATGCGGAATATTCGACATTTTAACTGTTTCAGACTGTATCTCGGTACATGCCGCAGAGAAGAAAATTGAAAAAAAGTACGAAAGAAAACGTCTAAGAGATGTTGTCCATGGGATGCAGCAAAAGGAAACTTGTACAGAAAATTACGCAAGAAGAGGGTATATATTCCACTCTGAAGGATTCAACGAATGTCCAAAGTGGGTCCAAACGTGTTTCAAGCAATGATCTTGCCTCCGTGAAAACGCTTTTGATGGAAAAATATGGTAAGTTCAATCATGATGTGCACTTTGCACCAAATTGGAATTCGCATGATTTTCAGCATATATTAGCAGATAACATATCTGTTTTATTTTCGTAGTTGAAACTCTCCCCTTAAGAAGAAACAATCGTTTTGTCGGACCTCTCATTCTATCTTCAAGATATGTCCATTTCTAATGCATGTGCTCATATGATAACACTCGAACCCTCTTGAAAGAAAGCGTACGGAAGTCATGATTGATCTCATGAAAATCAATATTTTTAAAGGGATACTAGCGCCGGGACTTGAGCCAAATCTTTCGTGTAAGATTTCTCCACAATACTTGAATATTTCCAAAATATCGTTCTATACAGCATTTCTTGAATGTATATAGAAATGCTGTATAGAGCGATATTTTGAAAATATGAAAGTATTTTCGAGAAATCTCACACGAAAAATTTGGCTAATGTCCCGCCGCTAGTATCTCCTGAGAAGATAAGAAATATGTAATATCAAAAATTAAGGTAGCTCCCGCATTTGGTGCCGTACGAAGTTGAGGCACTGTAGGGTGTTTCATATTCCAAGTGAATTTATTTTATAAATACAACATCTGAAACTGTTTTTCAACAATAACATACATAAAGAAATGCTTAAATGATGATTATATTGAGAATAATATATAATTCAGATGCTCGTAAAATGCCCTTTCATGACCTAAATTATAAAAAACATGAGTTACTCATGATTTTTAATGTTTTTTGGTCAATAACATATGTTTTTCTTTCACCCATCCGAACCTCTTTGAAAAAATCTGAAAGTTCTGAGGTTTTTTGGTAACATTTTGTTTTTTTTAATCTCGAAAATCGTTTCTAAGACTGTCTATCCAGTAAGGTGATGAGTTAAAAGTCACATTTTTAATCTTTCATTTCTCGATAATATTGTCATAAACGTACCTAATTTTTAACAGTATTCAATTTTTGCGTACTTCAACTGTATTATGCTAAATGTTCATCAAGTTATTATTGTTTATTCAAATTCGCTGGAGCCACCTTAACTGAACATAATGAACATCTCCGACATGTATTGCAAATCATGTTTTCAGGGGCTAATGTTCAGATATATACAGAGGACGATGAATTCAAAGCTTTGTATTTCTCAACTCCTGATATGTGGGCTTCTGTGAATGCTTGGCCAGAAGTGATTTTCAATGATGGAACATATAATTTATTCCAGTTTGGTTTTACGCTCATGGTTTATTTGGTCCAAAATTCACTGGACACTAGTGAGATTGGAGGAATTGCCATTTTATCGGCGAAGAAATTGACAGTGTTCGAATTTTTTACGCAAGCGTTCATGAATGAAAATGAGGAGGCTATTAAAAAAACATTCTGTTTGATGGGAGATAAAGATCTGAAACAGCGCGATCTTTTGAAGAAAATGTTCGGAGTACCTATGTATATATGTTTATTTCATACACTGCAAATTTTTTCTCGGCGAATATCTGTTGGAAAAATGAAATAACTCCTACTCAAAGAGACGAATATTTGAAACTTATCGAAGAGTTGGCTTATAGCTCATCCGAAAAAATTATATGGAGACTTATGATCTCTTATCACAGATTGCCCCACCGAGTGTCATGGAGTATTATGATAAAACTGGCACCCCATTCGAGAAGAGTGTATATGTTATGGTATGGTACATGGTAACCTACTAAATCGAACTTATAACAGATTAGAAGCTATCAACAGGGCTATAAAAACAGTTGTCAGGTCGAAAGACACTTTGACAGGATTCATTGACAATTTTTTTGTCTGGTACAAAACGCACGATTCGGAAATTGAAAAGGGAATAGCATATGTTTTTTTAAAAGAACCCATTTATTTTAATGCTACTGACCCACAACATAAAAAATATCAAGAACTGCTTACAAACTGGGCATATGAACATGTACGTTCCCAAATACTCGAAGCGTCATTTACAACAATAATCTCTTGTATCAATCTTGATACCAACACATTTCTGATGGAGTCTGAAAGAGGTGATATTGAGACAAATGACACTTTTTGTGAGTGCTCATTTTACACGTCAATCATGTTACCCTGCAGCCACATATTTGCGGTTCGAGCGAAACTAAATGTACCATTATTTCATGAAGAATTATGTTATGGAAGATGGACGGAGCAATATTCATGGAGAAAGACTCGTGTTTTTCAAAATGATGTTGGACAACAAATTTCAAATGATGCTGACAGTATGAACCACGCGACGATTCTCAATGTTCATGAGTCTCACCACGCTTTGAACACTGACAATGTTAATAATGAACAAGGCCTTCTATCGACATCTGCTGTATTATCGGAGGTGAGTGATACTGACGTGGCTCATTTATTTTTATAGAGTATTAGAAATGCGAGTGGGAGATTTCAGTACATGATACAATTAAATTAATCCTGTATTTGTTTGTAGGAACCATTATGTAGAGCAGTTCATTTGAATAATGATGGTTACACCAATCCTGATTTCACCAACAAGCAGGTTAGTACCGAAGAAAGAACGAAGTACTTCAATAACAATGGAGGAGTTCCTACCCCGTTGACATCAAAAGAAAACGATGAAGAATTTCCAGATGATACAGATATGTCAGCCCCATTTGTACGAGAGAGCGGCATAGAGATATCCGGTCTATTGTCAGAGGTAAGTACAAGATCTCTTATTCTACAGAAGATTGATTGGTCAAGTACAAATTTGCACGGTCAATTTTCCTCAAAATATCAACTGATAATTTTGAGACGAGTGGTTGGAAATAGCCGACTTTACGCTATACGAACATCCAACGAATTCTAAAATATCTGTCATGTACGGCATTTTATTTAAATATTGTTGAATCCATCAATCCTGATCCCACAATGAATCAGAATAGCGACGGAAAAATCTCCAATGATCCCAACAACAATGAGGAAGCTTTTACTCAGGTAACAACAAAAGAATCTTATGGAAAATTTTTCAATAATATAGAAATTTCATTCACAGCTTTGAATATTTTACGGAAATAACCATGAATAGTCTTTCTTATAGCATTTTCTCCGCGTGGACTCTGACAAATTCTGAAAAATTCTGAAATTTCGATGAAAAATCTAGTGTATTTGGAATATTCTGTATAGACTTTTCTCAAAGAAATGAAATTGCACTCTGGAAAAATTCTGACGAAACTCTCACAAATTCCCAACATTTTCCTGATTATTGAAAAAAAAAATTGAAAAATTCTCAAACACCTTCTCACATATGATATTTGAATACCGCGTATGAACATATTTATAGAATTCCACACTTTTCCAACAGTCACAAATTTATCAGAGTTTCGTCAAAATTTTTTCAGAACGCAAATTCATTTCTATTCGCCTGAAGAGAAAAAATGCAAAAACTTATAAACTGTCAGAAAAGTCTGAAAAAGGCTGTACAGAATGTTGCAGATTTATTAGATCGTTCATCAAAATTTCAGAATTTCTCAGTTTGTCAGTTTTTGCTGGAAGAATGCGATGTTCTCCACAGATTATTCATGGTTTTTCCAGCGAAATATTCCCGTAGGAGTGAATAAAAACCCTCTCAGTCATAAAAAGAGTCAAAGGGTATCTAAAAGTATTGAAAATCTCAATACGCAAATCATATCGTATGATCCCTGTAAACCATCATCATACGAGTTCCAAAATATGCTATATTTATCCGTAGGAATCATCATATACGGCTTCTGTTGTGAATACTGTGGAATACACCAATTCTGATTTCCCAACAAATCAAAATCTCAACAAACAGGTGTCGAATGACGTCAATAATAATGATGAGGAATCCCTCAATATGACAGATACTCTATTCACACCTGGGAATCAGTACGATTTATCAGAAGAAACACTTTCAGAAGGATTCGGTATCGAATACAAGAACGATATAATAGACTCAATTTTCACTACAGAATTATTACTTGACTTGGATGCAACCACCATGCCTAATAACGTCTCAACCTCTTCTTCTCAAGTTGACAATTGTTCACTGCAATTCCTTTCCATTCCTGAACTTTGCAACAGTCAAATTAATCTCTCAGATGCCGCAAGTATATCGGTAGAGAATATCGATCTGTCTTTTGTTGAAAGTTCTTCTAATTGTGATGCCATTGGTGAAATAGCAACTTCTTCGAAAGTATACGATATATCTTCCGAATCTTTCGATGATTTAGAACGTATTTCAATGCCACCAATTATAAAAGAACGTGGTCGACCAACAAGGAGTAATAATCTAACTGCTAGAAGACATCAAACTACTTTTGCGGAGGAAACCGGAAAAGAAAAATGCTTCCTAATTTTAACGTGGATCATGGAAAATCCAATCTATCCAGCCAAAAAATTTGCAAAGCGATAAATGGTGCATATTCAATCCAAGTCGATGATGTAGAATCAAAAATTGAATTCATTCAAGATTCGGTAACAGATAAGTTGGTAAAAATCGATATTATTAAAGACATTTTGACTGATGAGGCATATAGTAAAGTTCATAATCTTGCTACTGAGAAAAAAAGAAACCTGGGTGGGTATGTCCAAGGTGCAATAAAGAGGCCCTTGAAAAGTGCGTGGCGTGTGATTCTTGTTGACCATGGTACCATTACCCCTGCGGTGACCTCCTACGAGCACCGAACAAGAATAAAAAGTGGTTTCGTCCAAATTGTAATTGATCAATGTTAATTTACACTATAAAAAGACTATCTCCCACCCACTTCTAAGTATTTGGAGTTGATCTCACTCGAGCCGTGTTCAACTGTGATATATATAGTCAATTCGTACGGAAGGCATTGAATATGTAAGTGATATCATCATATAAAATAATATAATATATGTTGAGATAATACTTGAATATTAGTGAGAATATTAGATTTTATTTAATTTCACAATTGTAAAACTTGAAAATTCCTCTTACTCATTTACTAATATAAATCGATGTAATGTGATGTTACATTTAAGAAATCCGAACTATGAAGATGATGAGACCATTAGAATATCAACAAAAATATGTGATATTGATAAGCCAATTGTGATCTCTCAATGGTTCTCCACAAGATTTAATCTTTTAATCTAATATAATACATGACTGATGTATATGTATCCCTGAAAATAATGAGAATAAGTATTATTTGCACTGTAAAAAAGATTTCTTGAAAATTATCCATATTAAAATTGGAAGATGAGAGTTTCTTGTAAAAGTTGTACTTTCAGTGTAGAGGAAATTGATTTTTATTGGTAAAAACTGTACGTTCAGTATGGGGTATTACAGAAGTTTGTAAACTGTTCACACTTGGTGTTGGCACATTTATTACCAACAGTAAGTGTGGACAGTTTACAATTTTCTGTAATGCCCCTACACTAAAAGTAGGACTCTTACAAGAAATTGTGATCTTCCAATTTTGATATGGATAATTTTCAAGAAATCTTTTTTATATTGTACAATTTGATATTTTACTTTTATTTCACATTCTAAGACTGGAACTGTTTGTGAGACTGCAAAATTTGTGATTATTCATAGAATAATGTAATGTGTAAGATAATAGTTTTATGACGCGAACTAATGCCACTATGCACTACTATATTATTTTATTACAAATATATGTTACAGATTCATATTAAAAATTCTAAAACATGCATAAAATAACTCTCAATGTACAAGCCCAAATGAAGAAGATTGATTTCAAAAGCGTTATTGATATATATGTATTATGAAGCTTACTGCAGAAAATCGGCTTCTTTGAATCTGTTCAAATTCAACTCTGAAACATATGTTTATGCAATTAATTTTGATGTTGGATTTTGGAAAGGTTTTTGGATACTCTTTGAATTTTGGTTTTTTGAATGATTACACAGCTATCTCTCCGAGGAAGCAAAATAGAGTAAAGAGTGGAATCTTCATAAACACTGTGAAAATATGGCGACTGATGCAAGATAATTGCTCAGCATTATTCGGATAAATTAGTATTGGAATAGTAATTCATTTAATCCATGTTGTGAAATTATCTTGAATTATCTGTACTTGAAGATTTGTAATTTTTAAGAGTTTGTCTCTCAACCCTCGTGATTATTGAAATGTGCGATGGATTCCTTTCACTTGAAGCACTATATTTCATTATAAGATTATGAAATGTGATTGAATATCCTTGAATTCTATTACATCTACGTGAGTTCTATTAAATTTCGTTGACTTCCAATGAGTTCTAAGGTGCTTGGAAATCATCGGACATTCCAACAAACTTTGACAAATCTTCATCCCTAAGGAGTATATTTTCTGTGCAAAAGTACGTGAATTTTGTGAGATTTTATGAGGTTTTTAAATGAGCACTTGAGCGTGAATTCATCAAATTCAATCATATCGGTATGAAAATTCATGATCGAAGAAGTGGGTTTTATCATACTTCATAAGCCAACGTGAAATATCTCCTAAACACTCACGAAATAAAAACCCAATAAACATTCTTCTCAAAATCTTTCGGAACACTCTGAAAGATATTTTAAAGATGTATTGAAGATGTCTTCTGCAACATTATAAAACATCTTTTACATGTCTTTCTCCAAAATATCTAAATTTATTACATAAGATATCTTTCATATCTCTTGAAAATATCTTTCAGTGTTTCAAAAGAGGGCTCCAAAAATGTTTACTACAAATTTTTTATACGCTTTTGATGAATTCTTGTCTAGGAATTTATCGGAATATATCAGCATTCGTCAGAATTTTACAATAGGATTCTGAATACATCCTGGTTAAGAAAGTCTACTGAATTTCATTGATTCATGAGATTTCATAACAAGCTTACAAGGGTGAATGACCATTTGAGCCCATCAAAACCTATTCACAGTCGTTATTTCACTTGAATGAATGAGTGAAAATTTGCATTTATTGTTAAAAACACTTTTTATGAATTGAAAGGACTCAATGGACATCTTTTGCCGGGGTATTCAGTCAGCAATGTAAGGATCCTTTCTAAGTTCTTTTATAATTCTCAAATTCCCATAGGATCAGAAAACAGTTCTATTCGATAGATATTTTGGAGTTTTTCAAGAATTTAAAAATTTTAAAAAGATTCAGAAAAGATTCTTTTTCAAATATTTTTTCCTGATTCCTTCATTGCTATTTGAGCATTAATCAAATTTATCACACATCAGTGCTGCCAACCGTAAAAGCATATGAAAATATATTGATATAAATATATATTTCCGCTTCGCGTTCTTTTAGTCTCGCCTTTGAGGTTACACTAAAGTTAAGCGTGACGCCCTTTCAAAAAAATATATTAGAATGACGTGATATTTCGCGTCATTCTAATAAATCTGTTATAATTACGCGAACCCTCGCGTCCTTTTAAATAATTCATCAAAAGTACGCTTCGCGTCCTTCTAGACAAAGCCTTTTTGCTTCCAACCGTGGCGAGCGCCCAGGTACTTTTTTTGGGTCCTCCGTCATTACTTCCCCCTTCTTACAAAGTTGTTCAATTCCGTTTTGACAATCTGATTACAATGCTTCTTACATACAATACCATCATTCAATTTCACAGTGTATGTTACCGGGGAAATTTTCTGAATTATAGTAGCTTCTGTTCTGTCTTTTGCATCTCGGTTGTAGTTTTCCACAAATACCTCCTCACCATCTACAAATGTGCATGATCTGCTAGCAATTTTCGAGGCTTTCTGTTCATACTGACATCGCTCTACTTGGTTACTACTGTAACGATTGGTTTCATCATATCAGAACGAGTTCGTATTCCCCATTCATACATGCAGGAGATCTACCTGTAGTGCAATGTTCAGTTGATCTATAATCTTTGAAAGTCTCAACAGAATTTGCCGCAGCCCCGTTAATAGCGAAGTGATACGGTGCCGAGGAAGAATGCTTTATTCCGTCCCTCTTCAGAAACTCACGAAAGTCTGTACTCTCAACCTGAGGACCATTATCGCTGACAATGTGATATGGCAAACCTAAACGACTGAAGAGAGTTTTGAACTCCGAAATCTGTTTACTAGATCTGGTATCAGTTTTCATATTGACTATCTCTGGCCACTTTGAGTACGCATTTATTACTGCTAAGAACATCTAACCGCAAACAGGGCCCGAAAATTCTTTGTGGATTCTAGACCATGGCTTACTAGGCCATTGCCACGGTGTCAGTGGAACTTTCGGAGGATCTGGTCGAGATTCCAAACAAATATTAAACGCACTTGTAATGCATTCGGCCACCAAAAATAATTTTTCGCCAATTTCTTCATTTCTATTGTACCCATATGCGGAGTATGCACCTCTGATGAGAGGTTAGCACGTAGTTTTCCAGGAATAATTACTCTGTATCCCCATAGCAGGCATTATTTTTCAATTGTTCACTCATTACGCTCATGAGAAAAGAATCTTTTCATCATTCGATAGCCTCCCGCCATTTTTAGGCCATGCGTTTCTACTAAATTCTATCATTTTCCTCAATTCTTCGTCTCTCGATGTCTCTCGTGCTACTACCTTGAAATCTATTGATGCTATACCTTCCTTAATGTAATTGATATTTGAAAATTCTGCATCGAATACAGGTGTGTTATCAGCTATTGGTAATCTAGAAAGGGCGTCGCAATTACCGTTTGCCTTCGATTTTTCTATTCCCATCGTGTATTTGAATCTGGAAAGGAAGTATGCCCATCTTTGCAATCATTTTTTTATCATTATTGACATGTTCTTTCCCAGACCCAAAAATAAACTTCAGAGGCTCATGATCAGTTTTCAATATGAGGTGATTTCCGTATACGTACTGGTGAGACCTTTTGAATCCAAATCTTATTGCTCCTGCCTCTTTATCCAAAAATGAACGTTGAAGTTCATTCTCAGGTATGATTTTTGACGCGAAGGCAATTGCTCACCCCACGTTATTTTCCAATTGTTGATTTTGAACATCGGTGTCAGCATATGTACTCTTGTGTATGTCAACAAAGTGAGTTCACATCGACAGTTTCTTGTTTGATTTTAATCAAAGAGGTCGTATTTTGCAAGTTCAACAAAGCAACTTAGTATTCGATACAATTCGATTACCATTTTCATATAACAATTCATATCGATGATTGTTGTCATACACGGTATCGTTTGATTATTATTATTATATCAAAGTTCATATCGATCATTGTTGTCAAATAGTGCGATATAATTCGATTATCAGTTCGTAAAGAATCTATTTCGAGTGTCATTTCAAACATAATTCGGTTATCAATTCTTAGAAAATCTGATTTTGATTATTATGTTTCTCAAGAAATATAGTGCGATATTGAGTTTGTTTAGATTGAATACTTCTCTCTTTTCATCATTTTGAGTGACATTATGGTTATACGTGTTTGTTAAGCGATGTGATTTTTTTTCATAACTAGCATTGAAGCAATTTAAATCGAATATTTGCTGCAATCGAAATATTCTGTTAGATCGTCAATATTCATGGTTTCTGATTGACGCATTCCGTTGTGGGTTAGTTCTAGTATGGCAAACCAATGAAAAAGAAAATTGATTTAGAAGCCTTAAAAAACAAAAGAATGGTCATCAAGGGGGGGTGTACGCGTATAGCAACATATTTGGATAAAAATTCTCCTATTAACCAGCAGATAATTTGTAATATTAAGGAGAGAAAAGAGCGTTTAGAGAAGTATTGGTATGAATATGAGCAAATTCAGGATCAAATTGAAATTCTTGATCCAATAGATGCGGATCGAGCGGGTTTCGAAGATGCATTCTTTGAATTGTCGGCTAAAATTCGTGAGATATTAGATGTCAGTATTGGGCCTCCCACGGCGGGGGCATTGAGAGAGAATGAGGCAGGGCGCGTGGAAAATTCTCATGTCAGACTGCCCAAGTTGAATTTGCCAGAGTTCTTGGGGAATTATCAGGACTGGACATCGTTCTATCAAATGTTCCAGACGACAATTATGGGTGATAATAGAATCACGGACATCGAGAAATTTCAATATTTGAAGTCGTCGCTGTCGGGTGAAGCTGCGGAAACAATCGAATCTTTGGAGTTATCAAATGAAAACTTCCTGGTAGCCTGGAATCTGTTAGAGACACGCTACAATAAGGTTCGTGTCATCGTGCAATCGCACATCCAAGCAATATTAGATATTCCTGTCATCAAAAAAGAGAATTTCCGCGATTTGAGAGTTTTAGTCAATTCGGTATTAAAGCATGTGAATTCCTTGAAGGCGTTGAAGGTTCCCGTTGGAACTTGGGATGCGTTGTTAGTTCAGATATTGGGTAACAAGCTAGATGTTAAAACATTTCGTAATTGGGAAGAAACTTTGCGAGGTGACGGTTTGCCGAAATTCGATGACATGACTCGGTTTTTGTTGCAGACCCGCCAGACATTGGAAGCGGTATCAAAGCAAAGTGTTGCAGATAGTCAGGTACCCACGAAAAACCTTAAGAAAATTAATCTCAATTGTGTCGCAACGGTCGACAACCAATGTAGAATCTGCGGAGGATCTCATCCTATATACTTTTGCGAAGCGTTTTCTAGGTTGTCAGTGGATCGTAGGATTGCGCGAATAAAAGAATTAAAATTATGCACGAACTGTTTGAAGTCCAAGTCACACCAATCCAGGCATTGTTTATCAGGGGGTTGTAAGATTTGTGAGCTCAAACATAATACTCTTTGACATCGGGAAAATTCAAATCAAGAGCAATCAGAACAAACTCCATCCGATCGTGGGTCCCAGTCCAGGCCATCGGGTTCGTCGGGCTCATCATCGGTCACGTGCAATCATAGTGGTTCAGAGGAGAGCTATTCGATGTTGTCCACTGCCTTTGTATACGTATATGACGCGTCAGGCTCTAAACAGGAGCTCGAGTTTTATTGGACAGTGGGTCCCAGTCAAATTTTATGACGTATGACATGTTAGCCAAACTAGAATTGAAAAGTATTCCGAGCAACGTTTCGGTCATTGGTATTAACCATCAAGCGTCCACAGCGAATAATATGGTTACCATCAGAATTCAATCAGCACACAATAATTTTAGTACCACGATCGACTGTCTTCTGACCGAGCAGATTACTAAGTCAATTCCTTCGGTATTCATTCGGAGGCGTGACCTCAATATTCCTCCCAATTTGAAGCTCGCCGATCCTAAATTCCATGTGCCCTCTTCTATTGATGTGTTGTTGGGAGTGGACGTGTTTTGGCAAATCCTTTGCGTAGGACAAGTCAAACCGCCTTCAGGGGGCCCTACCATCCAAAAAACGCATTTTGGTTGGATTTTGGCGGGATCCATTAATCTCCCGCAACACGACAATAAATCGACACACAACTTTCTGCTTACCGATGAGGTCCGCAGTTTGGAGAATTCAGTTACTAAATTTTGGCTGTTAGAAGAGGTAAAATTGAACCAAACCGTGCTGTCTCCAACGGAACGCGAATGCGAACGGCAATTTTTGGAAACCGTGAATAGAAACAATCAAGGGCGCTATGTCGTAAAGTTGCCAATAAAGGCCGGGGTTTTGGAACAGTTGGGAGATAATAAACACAATGCGTTGCGTAGGTATATCGGATTAGAGAAACGCTTAGCCAGGGATTTCGACTTACGGGGTAGATATCGAGATGTTATGCATGAATATTTAAACCTTGGACACATGAAATTAGTCGGTGATGATAGCGTTGAACCCGATACCTCGTTTTACATGCCACATCATGGTGTAATGAAGGGAAGTGGCTCATCTGCCAAGATCAGGGTAGTTTTCGATGCCTCCTGCAAATCAGACACCGGAGTGTCATTGAACGATGCCTTATTAGTCGGACCGGTGATGCAAGAAGATCTATTTTCGTTAATGACAAGGTTTCGTAAACATAAGTACGTATTCACAGCGGACATCGTAAAGATGTATCGCCAGATTGATCTGCATCCGACTCAGACGGGATGGCATCGAGTACTATGGCGTTTCGATAAAATGAACAACTACAAACGTATGAGTTGCAAACTCTTACTTACGGCGCGGCTCCTGCTTCCTATTTGGCAACTCGGTGCCTGTCACATTTGGCAGAAAGCGAAGCCGAACGATTTCCATTGGGAGCGGAGGCAGTTAAATGTGATTTTTACATGGACGATATTTTAACAGGCGCGGATACGTTGAAAGAAGCGCAGTTAAAACGGGACGAGGTTATATCTGTTCTTGGAAGCGCAAAATTTAATTTGGACAAATGGCATTCTAATCATCCCAGCTTGCTGCCCAATGTGACATGCATGGGTTCGAGTTGTGACGAGATCAGGTTAGCCAAGGGGGAAGATGCTCGAATTCTGGGTTTGATCTGGAATCCCGGGCAGGATGAGTTGAGGTTTTCTATACCTACTGAAATCTCTAAATTTGAGGCCATAACTAAACGTTCAATGCTGTCAGAGATCGCGTCGCTGTTCGATCCATTGCGGTTTCTCGGGCCTGTGATCATCGTAGCAAAATTGCTCATACAGGAATTGTGGCAGCTGGCCATCAATTGGGATGCGTCCGTCCCTTTACATATACATACCCGCTGGTCGAATTTTAGGTTACAGTTACCGGACTTGAACGAACTTAGAATACCACGACATATCTTCTCTCAACACGACATAGTAGAGTTAGAGATTCACGCATTTGCTGATGCCAGTCAAGTGGCATACGGAGCGGTATGTTACATTCGAAGCAAGAGTCGTCAAGGCTCGATATCAGTTTCTTTACTTACCTCAAAATCGCGAGTCGCACCGATGAAGGCAACATCCTTGCCTCGGTTGGAGCTTTGTGCAGCGTTATTGGCTAGCCAGTTGGCTCGGAAGGTGATTGACGCTTTTAAATTATCCAATACCAAGGTTGTTTTGTGGTCCGATTCTTCCATCACCCTCACCTGGATCAAATCCAATTCTCGTACGTGGGCTGTATTCGTCGCGAACCGCGTATCGGAGATCCAGCAGTTAACGGGTGCGGAGGATTGGCATCATGTCAGTTCAAAAGAAAACCCGGCTGACCTAGTGTCGAGGGGAACTACACCGCGACAATTAATGCAATCCACATTGTGGTGGAACGGACCAGATTGGCTGTCGCTGGAGAAAGACCAATGGCCTCATTCGGAGGTAATCTTGCCCATTAACGGGGTTCCTGAGCGCGGAAAGGTGGTTCGTGCCGTAATTTCGGAAGAATCAGATTTTATTGATGATTCCATTGTGAAGTACTCGTCGTTAAATAAGGTAATCAGGATTTTTGCTTGGTGTAAAAGATTCATTAAGAACTGCAGAGTTGAATCAAGGGGAACTTCGGCTTCTTTGGAAATAGAAGAAGTTAATAAGTCGGCGAACCATATCTGTAAATTAGTTCAATGTCGGTGGTTTGGAGGAGAGATCGCTCAACTTAAGTCATCCGGAAGTGTGAAACCCGATAGTAGATTATTAACGTTGAGTCCGTTTTTAGACGATGATGGCTTGATGCGTGTCGGTGGACGATTGAGAAGTTCTGAGGCGATCGATTATGAAGCGCGCCATCCTATCCCCTTGCCTAAATCCCATCACCTCGCGGTACTAATTATAAAAGAGAGCATGAAACCAATATGCATTCAGGTGTACAGGCTACCGTTTATGCGGTTAGATTGAGATATTGGCCGCTATCGTTAAGGAGTACCGCACGACAAGTCATAAGATCTTGTGTAGTTTGCTTCAAGGCAAAACCTCGTTCGTCAGAGGTTTACATGAGTGACTTACCGGCGCCTAGAATCACCCCATCGCGACCTTTTACACACACAGGGGTAGACTTTGGAGGTCCCATTTATATACGCGACGGCAGGCGCAGAGGTGCCAAACTGATCAAATCATGGATTGCGGTGTTCGTGTGTTTTGCGACAAAAGCCGTCCACATTGAACTTGTGGCGGACTTATCCACTGAATGTTCCCTGGGGGCATTGAAGAGATTTATTGCGCACCGTGGAAAACCTCTCAAGTTATATTCGGATAACGGTACAAATTTTGTTGGCGCGGCCAACAAGATGAAGGAATTCCATGAGTGGTTAACGAATATGATCAAGTTAAGCAGAGTGTGGATCGGTTCATGCTGGAATCAAGTATTGAGTGGTGCTTCATACCTCCTCATGCCCCCCATTTTGGAGGTCTCTGGGAGGCAGCTATAAAATCAACAAAATATCATCTGGTTAGAGTAGTTGCCGATGCTTCTCTAAATTACGATGAAATGTGCACGGTTCTTAGTGAGATAAAAGCGGTGTTAAATTCAAGGCCGATTACGGCTCTTTCGGAAGATCCAAATGATTTGCGTCCGCTGACACCCGCTCACTTTTTGATTGAGAGACTCTTAGGGGGCTGCCCCAGTCGGATATCATGGATATTAAAATTAATCGATTGTCACGCTGGCAATAGGTAGAGCGGATACGACAACATTTTTGGGAGAGGTGGAGCGTCGAATATTTAAATTTGTTACAGGCTCGCACCAAGTGGAAATTCAGTGAGGGTGACCAATTGCTCACAGGTGAGGTTGTACTGATAAGTCAACCAGGTCTGGCGCCTTTGCAACGGGCTCTTGGGAGAATCGAATCGGTTAACTATAGCGCTGATGGGTTGATCAGATCAGCTAACGTAAAACCGCTAAAGGCGTGATCACACGCCCAATAACCAAGTTATCCGTTCTGCCTGTTGAATCTTAAGCTATGCTGATTTTGTATGTATCTTGTAACTGGGAATCGAATATTGGAAATGAAATCCCACTGCGTGTATAACTATGTGTTTTTTTAGAATTAAGAGGGCGAAATTTTCATTTCATTATGGTATAAGAAAAATACATCGCATTGTAATTTAGACTATAATTATGATTCATGTTCATGTGATAGGGAATAAGTTACATTAAAAAAAAAAAATGTTATATGCCAGTAGATGTATGGTATGATTTTCATTTGAATGTTCTTGATTGTATAGTTTAATCTTAGAAGAAAATGTAATTTCAAAAAAAAGGAGATTGTAATTCAATATTGTAATTGCCCTGTTCATTTTTGTAAAACTAACGTTTTGCAAGGCGGGCGGTGTAAAATAAAGCTCGTCTAAGGAGTCGTTTATTCGAACGTTCGGATGAACTCGGAACAACTCGGGTTTTTTCGGTAATGCGATCATAGCTGGACCTAACGGCTTCCCTCCGCCATGATCGCTTCACTTTTCTTCTGGACGCCTCACAGTCAACGCGAATAAATTTTATCTAAGAAAGTAGAGTGTGTCTTTTTTATTAAAACAGCACACCAAACCGCTCCTTGTAGAGGTGAAGAATTAAAACAGCAAGAATAGCACAAAGGAAACAGGCTTTTCACCAGAAGAAACAGTTATTTTGCTAAAAAAATATAAGCTTGGCAGTAAGGAAGAAATTCTTGAAAAGTTACGTTTGGAGCACAGCATTATATGGTTGCGAAACTTGGACAATGGGGAAAACTGATCAACGAAGACTTGAAGCTTTTGAGATGTGGTGCTATAGGAGGATGCTCAGAATAAAATGGATAGACAAAGTCAAAAATGAAGTACTCGAGCAGATGAATGAAGGAAGGAATCTTTTGAAACACATCGTGAAAAGAAGAAGCAATCTTATGAGACACACATTACGGCATGAGAGTTTATTGAAAACAATATTGGAAGGGAGAATGAATGGTAAAACTGGTAAAGGTACAAGACCTAGAACAAGTTATATGAAGCAAATCGTACAAGACAAGGGATGTAGTAGATATGTAGAAATTAAACGTTTGGGGGATAATAGACAGGGGTGGAGGGTTTCATCAAACCAGTCGTAAGACTGATTACTTCATGATGATGATGCTCTATCAGATAGAAATTTTTTGTAGTGATTAAGTAAACCCAGAAATGCTGTCAATTCCTTATTATTCTCAGGAATCGGTGCTCCTTTCACAGTCTCAGTTTTTATTAGTGCCGATCTAAAACCTGATTCGTCGATCGAGAATCCTAAAATTCTAATTTGTTCTTTGGAAGAATCGCATTTTGATATATTTACTCTCAGGCCAGCTTTTTCCGATTTCCGAAAAATTCCATGCAATATTCCGAAATGTTCGTTCTGATTTCCATCTGTTCAGTAAATATTATCAATATGAATCTCAGTATGGGGTACCCCTTCTAAGATTCCCTCTAATATCTCTTGATACCCAGCTTGACTCGATGCTACTCCTCCAGGGAGTTTCGTATACCTGAATAACCCATCCCCTGTGATTATTGTTGGAGCTTCTCTTGAATTTCCATGTACTCCAAAATGCATGAATGCATGAGTCGAATCAATTCGTGCAGTGTTTCAAGAATCTTCTCTTTAACTGGAATCGGATATCTTTTAATAATTAATCGTGGATTTACGGTGAGTTTGAAATTCCCGCATATTCTAACCTCTTCGTTTTTCTTTAGAACTGGAATGACAGGGGTTGCCCACCTACTGATCGAAACTGCCTCCAAATTCCCTGCTATAACTAATCCTTTGACCCCGTTTGAACCCTTTGACGCCAGCGCAAAAGAGGCATGGTAAGGTTTTGGTTGGATAGGTTTTACATTATCTTTGAAGGCCAAGTGAATTTTACGTACTTCACAACAACCCTGGCCCTCCAAAAATAGTCTAGGGAACTGTTTCAACAAAGTTTCTCCCAAGTTGATTTGCACAGGATACACGGAGAGAAATGGATTATGCAAATCGCATTATAAAAATGTGGATACTAACTGTTAATATCTGTATTCTTAGAGGTATTAACTATTTCTTTAGTCCTAAAATACAAGATTCTTACAGTCAAAAAATGTTTATTATAAAAGTAATATACTTACCGTTGGAATCTGTATTTTAATCGTAAGAATCTCCGTTATTCACAGTAATGAAATGCAGATTTTAAAAATAGTATTATATTGACCAACAAAATATATAGTTATCATTAGAATCCATATTTTATCCATGAGAATCTCGGTTACTTGCAGTGATCAAATGGATATTCCATCAATAGTATCATAAGGACCAACAAAATATATAGTTACGATGAATAACCATCTTTCATTAATCATTATAATCCCTTTCCAACGAAAATCAAGTGCGAACCATAAGTTTCTTGAAATTTACATCGTTTGAAAATCTGATGTACTTCAAGTACAGCTACAATTCTTATGTACTCAAGCGAGCGTCGGTAGCTGAGCGGTCAAGGTGACCGACTGTGACGTTATGAGCCCGAGTTCACATCCGGCGATACAATTTTTTTTTCTTTCATAATATTGTTTCCTTACTGTAAGCATCCGGAGATAGTAGTTGTAATAATCCTATATTATAATAGGAACTAACTTTCTTTCTTGCCTTAAATGAAATAGTATATTACTGGGTAAAAAATACATTTACTACCTCGAAGTAAATATCTTTATAATAAATGTATACTTGTGGTTAGAATCTAGATCCTTGTCCTCATGCTTAGTATAAAATATTCTTGTCTTTATAATATTTCTTATACCCCTAAGAATCCATTTCTCTCCGTGTATATTTGGGTTGAATCACTTATGAAATTTAGCTTCAATGGCCAGTTATTTAATTCCTTCAACCGTTCCCGATCGATTAATGTTGGTCCTTCACCTTTCATAACACAGCAGTTTGATGGCTTTTTCATACCCTGAAATTCAACTAGAACATTTTTCCTAATACCTAGTGGTGACAATTGTACTTTACCATAATTTGTTGGATATAATTCGGATGGAGATAGTTTAACTTGTGGGAAAAGTTCGTTTTACTTAAATTCTTGAATCACAGTGATATAAGACCCAATATCTATTTCCATTTCAACGGTTTTCACATCAATTTCTCCGTATATAAACATCAGCTCAGCTTGAATTTCGCTGTAATTGATTGCTATTTTGTTCTCTACATTGCTGGCATTTATTGGATGAAAATCATACGATTGCTCTTCTTCATTCCAGTTCACAAAATTCTCCTGCTCCTGCATATGATGTATTTTATGTCGATTATCGTGATTGTGATTCGTATTACGTCTAGTTTTATTCATATGAAAGGTACCTTTCCTCAAGTTTTTGCTGAAGCATACATTTTCGAGATGTCCTTCCTTCTCACAAAAGTTACAAGTTTTGTTATCATGCCTACAATTTTGAGCTTTATGATCATTCTGTTTGCCGCAACAGTAACAAATTCAATCTCTTGCATTCACGTTAACATCATCACAAACTTTGGGATTTGCTCGATATTTACTGTTGAACATATCTTCACCTTCCTAATCTCGTGGATTGACACGATGATTATAGAAAGTTTGTTGACTATTACGTTTGTATGGCCTAAGATAATTCACTCCCCTCTCGTTCGATGCCCTGATAACAAAATCCGAAAGGAAACTATAGGAAACGATTGATTTCGCAAAATATTGTATCGTTTTTTATCATGCCTATCGTAGTTGATTTTGGGACTGATAGGAATGCTATCGTTTTTAATGCGAATCTATCATACTTGGGTTTAATCGTTAGAAAACGATACGAAGTTTTTCGTTTCATATCGTATTTTATGATCATACCCGTGACTTATATGACATTAACGATATGAAATTTATATTATCTAATGTGATGTTCACAAAGCCGTTTTCTATATGTAATGTAAAATCTACGATAGACATTCAATCGTTGTCGATCACAAACTTAAGCAATCGTGTTGGAGGTGGAATGAACGATGGGAAGTCTATCGTAGTTTATGTGATATTTCACATACCTATTTTTCATCACAAGTAATGTGAAGCTTACGATAGGCATTCAATCGTTGTCCATCACAAACTTGAGCAGTCATGATGCATGTGGAATGAATGATAGATAGTCTATCGTAGTTTATGTGATATTTCACATACCTATTTTCTATCACAAGTAATGTGAAACTCACGATAGGCATTCAATCGTTGTCAATCACAAACTTGAGCAGTCATGATGCATGTGGAATGAATGATAGATAGTCTATCGTAGTTTATGTGATATTTCACATACCTATTTTTCATCACAAGTAATGTGAAGCTTACGATAGACGTTCAATCGTTGCCAATCACAAATTTATGCAATCGTGATGCATGTGGAATGAACGATAGACAGTCTATCGTAGTTTATGTGATATTTCACATACCTATTTTTCATCACAAGTAATGTGAAACTTACGATAGGCATTCAATCGTTGTCAATCACAAACTTGAGCAGTCATGATGCATGTGGAATGAATGAGAGATAGTCTATCGTAGTTTATGTGATATTTCACATACCTGTTTTCTATCACAAGTGATGTGAAACTTACGATAGGCATTCAATCGTTGCCAATCATAAATTGATGCAATCGTGATGCATGTGGAATGAACGATAGATAGTCTATCGTAGTCTATGTGACATTTCACATACCTGTTTTCTATCACAAGTGATGTGAAACTTACGATAGGCATTCAATCGTTGCCAATCACAAATTTATGCAATCGTGATGCATGTGGAATGAACGATAGATAGTCTATCGTAGTCTATGTGATATTTCACATATCTGTTCGCTATCACAAGTGATGTGAAACTCACGATAGGCATTCAATCGTTGTCAATCACAAACTTGAGCAGTCATGATGCATGTGGAATGAATGAGAGATAGTCTATCGTAGTTTATGTGATATTTCACATACCTGTTTTCTATCACAAGTGATGTGAAACTTACGATAGGCATTCAATCGTTGCCAATCACAAATTTATGCAATCGTGATGCATGTGGAATGAACGATAGATAGTCTATCGTAGTCTATGTGATATTTCACATATCTGTTCGCTATCACAAGTAATGTGAAACTTACGATAGGCATTCAATCGTTGTCAATCACAAACTTGAGCAGTCATGATGCATGTGGAATGAATGAGAGATAGTCTATCGTAGTTTATGTGATATTTCACATACCTGTTTTCTATCACAAGTGATGTGAAACTTACGATAGGCATTCAATCGTTGCCAATCACAAATTTATGCAATCGTGATGCATGTGGAATGAACGATAGATAGTCTATCGTAGTCTATGTGATATTTCACATACCTGTTTTCTATCACAAGTGATGTGAAACTTACGATAGGCATTCAATCGTTGCCAATCACAAATTTATGCAATCGTGATGCATGTGGAATGAACGATAGATAGTCTATCGTAGTCTATGTGATATTTCACATATCTGTTCGCTATCACAAGTGATGTGAAACTCACGATAGGCATTCAATCGTTGCCAATCACAAATTCATGCAATCGTGATGCATGTGGGATGAACGATAGACAGTTCATCTTAGTTTATGTCATATTTCACATACCTGTTTTCTATCACAAATCGTGTGAATTACTATGAACTGTTGGCACGATAGATACTTATAAGGGACAGATTGTCAAAATTACTAAGAAATAACTTCATTGAACTATGCATGTAGTTATAAATAATTATATATGAACAAATTATTAGGTCCATTTGCAAGAATCAGAATCAATTGAATATTTATATTGTTGCATGTGAGGTATGGTAGTGAACGAAATTCCCTATGCTTGTAATTTGAGAGATGATCTGTCTAACGGTAAGAATCTTAAACTCCATTTATAACTACATTTATCATTCAATGAAGTTATGTACAAATATTTTTTGGGATCAAATCACAGTCAAGTATCCATCATACCAATTGTCAGAAAGAATGTACTGTCACTACCACCTTTGTAAACCTCTGATGATGTTTCAAGTGATCAAGTGGAATGAAGTGATGTCATTCCTTCGATCCACAATCTGTATGAAGTGAAATGACCAGCCACTTGGTTGACATAAATTCTTTGCGAATAAGAAGTAGGTATCCACAACACTTGAGTCGATAAAGAAATTGACTTACATATTGGGAGCGCAGTGAGTTTTCTTTACTCTGACTACCATGAACCATTGGCACGACAGATACTTATAAGAGATATTGATTGTCAGAAATTACTTGAAAATAACTTCCTCGAACTATAAATGTATTTATAAATAATGATATGAACAAATTATTCAGTAAAGTTGTAAGAATGAAAATCAATTGAATATTTCTCATGTCGCATGAAATTTATGGTAATGAAGGGAATTCCCTGTGCTTGTAATTTGACGGATGATTTTTTATTGCTAAACCCCTTAGGCTCCATTTGTAACCACATATATGTATTGTTAAATAAAGTGATATAGAAATACTCTTTAGGAGCAAATCGCAGTTAAGTATCCATCATGCCAGTAGTTCATTCTGATCAGAGTAAGAAAACTCACTACGCTTCCGAAATATGTGTATAATATCTTTAACGATTCAAGTCATACTTATTCGTAGACAATTTATTCCAACAAACTTATAGTTCATTTTATATTATGCACATTGTTTGAGTGAGGAAGTCATTTCACGTCACTTATCCAAAAACTCTCCACTTCACTTTAAGTGATTAGGGTAACTTAATCAGAAGTTCATATACAGGGTGATTCAAAATTCCCGCACTCTTTTTTGGGAGTAGATTCCTGATGAAATTCTAAAACGATTTGTCCTTTTGCACAATGCTCTCCGACGCATAATTTCCGAGATATAATTAATTAAAGTTGACTTATTATTAGTTGGATCCATCGGTCATTCAGGAGCGTCATAACAGAACAAGAGAGGAAGGTGCTTGCAGAGGGCGCTCATACGATCAGCTGATCGGTATAATCGATACGATTTACCAGCATACAAATTGGTAAATTTTCTATGTAGAACGATTGAATTCGTCGACACTGTGGAAAAATTGATTATTGTCATGAATTCTTATCACGATATGCTGTAGGTGAAAGTTGTAATTCCAGTAATGATTTTTATTACGCAGACAAATGTAAAATAGTGTTATTTCGTAGGGATAGGGATTCAAGTGGGAGAAAAAAGTATAACTACTCGTTTTCAATTAGAATTTTCATGTAAAAGAAAACATGAGAATTTTCATTCATCCGATACCCAATTTGAACGGTTTGATTAGTAAGTTTAACACAAGAGATTGGATTCCGAATCCTGTATTCTACGAGTTAAATTTTCAAATTTTCCATTGCGGCATAGAGATATCCGGTCTATTGTCAGAGGTAAGTACAAGATCTCTTATTCTACAGAAGATTGATTGGTCAAGTACAAATTTGCACGGTCAATTTTCCTCAAAATATCAACTGATAATTTTGAGACGAGTGGTTGGAAATAGCCGACTTTACGCTATACGAACATCCAACGAATTCTAAAATATCTGTCATGTACGGCATTTTATTTAAATATTGTTGAATCCATCAATCCTGATCCCACAATGAATCAGAATAGCGACGGAAAAATCTCCAATGATCCCAACAACAATGAGGAAGCTTTTACTCAGGTAACAACAAAAGAATCTTATGGAAAATTTTTCAATAATATAGAAATTTCATTCACAGCTTTGAATATTTTACGGAAATAACCATGAATAGTCTTTCTTATAGCATTTTCTCCGCGTGGACTCTGACAAATTCTGAAAAATTCTGAAATTTCGATGAAAAATCTAGTGTATTTGGAATATTCTGTATAGACTTTTCTCAAAGAAATGAAATTGCACTCTGGAAAAATTCTGACGAAACTCTCACAAATTCCCAACATTTTCCTGATTATTGAAAAAAAAAATTGAAAAATTCTCAAACACCTTCTCACATATGATATTTGAATACCGCGTATGAACATATTTATAGAATTCCACACTTTTCCAACAGTCACAAATTTATCAGAGTTTCGTCAAAATTTTTTCAGAACGCAAATTCATTTCTATTCGCCTGAAGAGAAAAAATGCAAAAACTTATAAACTGTCAGAAAAGTCTGAAAAGGCTGTACAGAATGTTGCAGATTTATTAGATCGTTCATCAAAATTTCAGAATTTCTCAGTTTGTCAGTTTTGCTGGAAGAATGCGATGTTCTCCACAGATTATTCATGGTTTTTCCAGCGAAATATTCCCGTAGGAGTGAATAAAAACCCTCTCAGTCATAAAAAGAGTCAAAGGGTATCTAAAAGTATTGAAAATCTCAATACGCAAATCATATCGTATGATCCCTGTAAACCATCATCATACGAGTTCCAAAATATGCTATATTTATCCGTAGGAATCATCATATACGGCTTCTGTTGTGAATACTGTGGAATACACCAATTCTGATTTCCCAACAAATCAAAATCTCAACAAACAGGTGTCGAATGACGTCAATAATAATGATGAGGAATCCTCAATATGACAGATACTCTATTCACACCTGGGAATCAGTACGATTTATCAGAAGAAACACTTTCAGAAGGATTCGGTATCGAATACAAGAACGATATAATAGACTCAATTTTCACTACAGAATTATTACTTGACTTGGATGCAACCACCATGCCTAATAACGTCTCAACCTCTTCTTCTCAAGTTGACAATTGTTCACTGCAATTCCTTTCCATTCCTGAACTTTGCAACAGTCAAATTAATCTCTCAGATGCCGCAAGTATATCGGTAGAGAATATCGATCTGTCTTTTGTTGAAAGTTCTTCTAATTGTGATGCCATTGGTGAAATAGCAACTTCTTCGAAAGTATACGATATATCTTCCGAATCTTTCGATGATTTAGAACGTATTTCAATGCCACCAATTATAAAAGAACGTGGTCGACCAACAAGGAGTAATAATCTAACTGCTAGAAGACATCAAACTACTTTTGCGGAGGAAACCGGAAAAGAAAAATGCTTCCTAATTTTAACGTGGATCATGGAAAAATCCAATCTATCCAGCCAAAAAATTTGCAAAGCGATAAATGGTGCATATTCAATCCAAGTCGATGATGTAGAATCAAAAATTGAATTCATTCAAGATTCGGTAACAGATAAGTTGGTAAAAATCGATATTATTAAAGACATTTTGACTGATGAGGCATATAGTAAAGTTCATAATCTTGCTACTGAGAAAAAAAGAAACCTGGGTGGGTATGTCCAAGGTGCAATAAAGAGGCCCTTGAAAAGTGCGTGGCGTGTGATTCTTGTTGACCATGGTACCATTACCCCTGCGGTGACCTCCTACGAGCACCGAACAAGAATAAAAAGTGGTTTCGTCCAAATTGTAATTGATCAATGTTAATTTACACTATAAAAAGACTATCTCCCACCCACTTCTAAGTATTTGGAGTTGATCTCACTCGAGCCGTGTTCAACTGTGATATATATAGTCAATTCGTACGGAAGGCATTGAATATGTAAGTGATATCATCATATAAAATAATATAATATATGTTGAGATAATACTTGAATATTAGTGAGAATATTAGATTTTATTTAATTTCACAATTGTAAAACTTGAAAATTCCTCTTACTCATTTACTAATATAAATCGATGTAATGTGATGTTACATTTAAGAAATCCGAACTATGAAGATGATGAGACCATTAGAATATCAACAAAAATATGTGATATTGATAAGCCAATTGTGATCTCTCAATGGTTCTCCACAAGATTTAATCTTTTAATCTAATATAATACATGACTGATGTATATGTATCCCTGAAAATAATGAGAATAAGTATTATTTGCACTGTAAAAAAGATTTCTTGAAAATTATCCATATTAAAATTGGAAGATGAGAGTTTCTTGTAAAAGTTGTACTTTCAGTGTAGAGGAAATTGATTTTTATTGGTAAAAACTGTACGTTCAGTATGGGGTATTACAGAAGTTTGTAAACTGTTCACACTTGGTGTTGGCACATTTATTACCAACAGTAAGTGTGGACAGTTTACAATTTTCTGTAATGCCCCTACACTAAAAGTAGGACTCTTACAAGAAATTGTGATCTTCCAATTTTGATATGGATAATTTTCAAGAAATCTTTTTTATATTGTACAATTTGATATTTTACTTTTATTTCACATTCTAAGACTGGAACTGTTTGTGAGACTGCAAAATTTGTGATTATTCATAGAATAATGTAATGTGTAAGATAATAGTTTTATGACGCGAACTAATGCCACTATGCACTACTATATTATTTTATTACAAATATATGTTACAGATTCATATTAAAAATTCTAAAACATGCATAAAATAACTCTCAATGTACAAGCCCAAATGAAGAAGATTGATTTCAAAAGCGTTATTGATATATATGTATTATGAAGCTTACTGCAGAAAATCGGCTTCTTTGAATCTGTTCAAATTCAACTCTGAAACATATGTTTATGCAATTAATTTTGATGTTGGATTTTGGAAAGGTTTTTGGATACTCTTTGAATTTTGGTTTTTTGAATGATTACACAGCTATCTCTCCGAGGAAGCAAAATAGAGTAAAGAGTGGAATCTTCATAAACACTGTGAAAATATGGCGACTGATGCAAGATAATTGCTCAGCATTATTCGGATAAATTAGTATTGGAATAGTAATTCATTTAATCCATGTTGTGAAATTATCTTGAATTATCTGTACTTGAAGATTTGTAATTTTTAAGAGTTTGTCTCTCAACCCTCGTGATTATTGAAATGTGCGATGGATTCCTTTCACTTGAAGCACTATATTTCATTATAAGATTATGAAATGTGATTGAATATCCTTGAATTCTATTACATCTACGTGAGTTCTATTAAATTTCGTTGACTTCCAATGAGTTCTAAGGTGCTTGGAAATCATCGGACATTCCAACAAACTTTGACAAATCTTCATCCCTAAGGAGTATATTTTCTGTGCAAAAAGTACGTGAATTTTGTGAGATTTTATGAGGTTTTTAAATGAGCACTTGAGCGTGAATTCATCAAATTCAATCATATCGGTATGAAAATTCATGATCGAAGAAGTGGGTTTTATCATACTTCATAAGCCAACGTGAAATATCTCCTAAACACTCACGAAATAAAAACCCAATAAACATTCTTCTCAAAATCTTTCGGAACACTCTGAAAGATATTTTAAAGATGTATTGAAGATGTCTTCTGCAACATTATAAAACATCTTTTACATGTCTTTCTCCAAAATATCTAAATTTATTACATAAGATATCTTTCATATCTCTTGAAAATATCTTTCAGTGTTTCAAAAGAGGGCTCCAAAAATGTTTACTACAAATTTTTTATACGCTTTTGATGAATTCTTGTCTAGGAATTTATCGGAATATATCAGCATTCGTCAGAATTTTACAATAGGATTCTGAATACATCCTGGTTAAGAAAGTCTACTGAATTTCATTGATTCATGAGATTTCATAACAAGCTTACAAGGGTGAATGACCATTTGAGCCCATCAAAACCTATTCACAGTCGTTATTTCACTTGAATGAATGAGTGAAAATTTGCATTTATTGTTAAAAACACTTTTTATGAATTGAAAGGACTCAATGGACATCTTTTGCCGGGGTATTCAGTCAGCAATGTAAGGATCCTTTCTAAGTTCTTTTATAATTCTCAAATTCCCATAGGATCAGAAAACAGTTCTATTCGATAGATATTTTGGAGTTTTTCAAGAATTTAAAAATTTTAAAAAGATTCAGAAAAGATTCTTTTTCAAATATTTTTTCCTGATTCCTTCATTGCTATTTGAGCATTAATCAAATTTATCACACATCAGTGCTGCCAACCGTAAAAGCATATGAAAATATATTGATATAAATATATATTTCCGCTTCGCGTTCTTTTAGTCTCGCCTTTGAGGTTACACTAAAGTTAAGCGTGACGCCCTTTCAAAAAAATATATTAGAATGACGTGATATTTCGCGTCATTCTAATAAATCTGTTATAATTACGCGAACCCTCGCGTCCTTTTAAATAATTCATCAAAAGTACGCTTCGCGTCCTTCTAGACAAAGCCTTTTTGCTTCCAACCGTGGCGAGCGCCCAGGTACTTTTTTTGGGTCCTCCGTCATTACTTCCCCCTTCTTACAAAGTTGTTCAATTCCGTTTTGACAATCTGATTACAATGCTTCTTACATACAATACCATCATTCAATTTCACAGTGTATGTTACCGGGGAAATTTTCTGAATTATAGTAGCTTCTGTTCTGTCTTTTGCATCTCGGTTGTAGTTTTCCACAAATACCTCCTCACCATCTACAAATGTGCATGATCTGCTAGCAATTTTCGAGGCTTTCTGTTCATACTGACATCGCTCTACTTGGTTACTACTGTAACGATTGGTTTCATCATATCAGAACGAGTTCGTATTCCCCATTCATACATGCAGGAGATCTACCTGTAGTGCAATGTTCAGTTGATCTATAATCTTTGAAAGTCTCAACAGAATTTGCCGCAGCCCCGTTAATAGCGAAGTGATACGGTGCCGAGGAAGAATGCTTTATTCCGTCCCTCTTCAGAAACTCACGAAAGTCTGTACTCTCAACCTGAGGACCATTATCGCTGACAATGTGATATGGCAAACCTAAACGACTGAAGAGAGTTTTGAACTCCGAAATCTGTTTACTAGATCTGGTATCAGTTTTCATATTGACTATCTCTGGCCACTTTGAGTACGCATTTATTACTGCTAAGAACATCTAACCGCAAACAGGGCCCGAAAATTCTTTGTGGATTCTAGACCATGGCTTACTAGGCCATTGCCACGGTGTCAGTGGAACTTTCGGAGGATCTGGTCGAGATTCCAAACAAATATTAAACGCACTTGTAATGCATTCGGCCACCAAAAATAATTTTTCGCCAATTTCTTCATTTCTATTGTACCCATATGCGGAGTATGCACCTCTGATGAGAGGTTAGCACGTAGTTTTCCAGGAATAATTACTCTGTATCCCCATAGCAGGCATTATTTTTCAATTGTTCACTCATTACGCTCATGAGAAAAGAATCTTTTCATCATTCGATAGCCTCCCGCCATTTTTAGGCCATGCGTTTCTACTAAATTCTATCATTTTCCTCAATTCTTCGTCTCTCGATGTCTCTCGTGCTACTACCTTGAAATCTATTGATGCTATACCTTCCTTAATGTAATTGATATTTGAAAATTCTGCATCGAATACAGGTGTGTTATCAGCTATTGGTAATCTAGAAAGGGCGTCGCAATTACCGTTTGCCTTCGATTTTTCTATTCCCATCGTGTATTTGAATCTGGAAAGGAAGTATGCCCATCTTTGCAATCATTTTTTTATCATTATTGACATGTTCTTTCCCAGACCCAAAATAAACTTCAGAGGCTCATGATCAGTTTTCAATATGAGGTGATTTCCGTATACGTACTGGTGAGACCTTTTGAATCCAAATCTTATTGCTCCTGCCTCTTTATCCAAAAATGAACGTTGAAGTTCATTCTCAGGTATGATTTTTGACGCGAAGGCAATTGCTCACCCCACGTTATTTTCCAATTGTTGATTTTGAACATCGGTGTCAGCATATGTACTCTTGTGTATGTCAACAAAGTGAGTTCACATCGACAGTTTCTTGTTTGATTTTAATCAAAGAGGTCGTATTTTGCAAGTTCAACAAAGCAACTTAGTATTCGATACAATTCGATTACCATTTTCATATAACAATTCATATCGATGATTGTTGTCATACACGGTATCGTTTGATTATTATTATTATATCAAAGTTCATATCGATCATTGTTGTCAAATAGTGCGATATAATTCGATTATCAGTTCGTAAAGAATCTATTTCGAGTGTCATTTCAAACATAATTCGGTTATCAATTCTTAGAAAATCTGATTTTGATTATTATGTTTCTCAAGAAATATAGTGCGATATTGAGTTTGTTTAGATTGAATACTTCTCTCTTTTCATCATTTTGAGTGACATTATGGTTATACGTGTTTGTTAAGCGATGTGATTTTTTTTCATAACTAGCATTGAAGCAATTTAAATCGAATATTTGCTGCAATCGAAATATTCTGTTAGATCGTCAATATTCATGGTTTCTGATTGACGCATTCCGTTGTGGGTTAGTTCTAGTATGGCAAACCAATGAAAAAGAAAATTGATTTAGAAGCCTTAAAAAACAAAAGAATGGTCATCAAGGGGGGGTGTACGCGTATAGCAACATATTTGGATAAAAATTCTCCTATTAACCAGCAGATAATTTGTAATATTAAGGAGAGAAAAGAGCGTTTAGAGAAGTATTGGTATGAATATGAGCAAATTCAGGATCAAATTGAAATTCTTGATCCAATAGATGCGGATCGAGCGGGTTTCGAAGATGCATTCTTTGAATTGTCGGCTAAAATTCGTGAGATATTAGATGTCAGTATTGGGCCTCCCACGGCGGGGGCATTGAGAGAGAATGAGGCAGGGCGCGTGGAAAATTCTCATGTCAGACTGCCCAAGTTGAATTTGCCAGAGTTCTTGGGGAATTATCAGGACTGGACATCGTTCTATCAAATGTTCCAGACGACAATTATGGGTGATAATAGAATCACGGACATCGAGAAATTTCAATATTTGAAGTCGTCGCTGTCGGGTGAAGCTGCGGAAACAATCGAATCTTTGGAGTTATCAAATGAAAACTTCCTGGTAGCCTGGAATCTGTTAGAGACACGCTACAATAAGGTTCGTGTCATCGTGCAATCGCACATCCAAGCAATATTAGATATTCCTGTCATCAAAAAAGAGAATTTCCGCGATTTGAGAGTTTTAGTCAATTCGGTATTAAAGCATGTGAATTCCTTGAAGGCGTTGAAGGTTCCCGTTGGAACTTGGGATGCGTTGTTAGTTCAGATATTGGGTAACAAGCTAGATGTTAAAACATTTCGTAATTGGGAAGAAACTTTGCGAGGTGACGGTTTGCCGAAATTCGATGACATGACTCGGTTTTTGTTGCAGACCCGCCAGACATTGGAAGCGGTATCAAAGCAAAGTGTTGCAGATAGTCAGGTACCCACGAAAAACCTTAAGAAAATTAATCTCAATTGTGTCGCAACGGTCGACAACCAATGTAGAATCTGCGGAGGATCTCATCCTATATACTTTTGCGAAGCGTTTTCTAGGTTGTCAGTGGATCGTAGGATTGCGCGAATAAAAGAATTAAAATTATGCACGAACTGTTTGAAGTCCAAGTCACACCAATCCAGGCATTGTTTATCAGGGGGTTGTAAGATTTGTGAGCTCAAACATAATACTCTTTTACATCGGGAAAATTCAAATCAAGAGCAATCAGAACAAACTCCATCCGATCGTGGGTCCCAGTCCAGGCCATCGGGTTCGTCGGGCTCATCATCGGTCACGTGCAATCATAGTGGTTCAGAGGAGAGCTATTCGATGTTGTCCACTGCCTTTGTATACGTATATGACGCGTCAGGCTCTAAACAGGGAGCTCGAGTTTTATTGGACAGTGGGTCCCAGTCAAATTTTATGACGTATGACATGTTAGCCAAACTAGAATTGAAAAGTATTCCGAGCAACGTTTCGGTCATTGGTATTAACCATCAAGCGTCCACAGCGAATAATATGGTTACCATCAGAATTCAATCAGCACACAATAATTTTAGTACCACGATCGACTGTCTTCTGACCGAGCAGATTACTAAGTCAATTCCTTCGGTATTCATTCGGAGGCGTGACCTCAATATTCCTCCCAATTTGAAGCTCGCCGATCCTAAATTCCATGTGCCCTCTTCTATTGATGTGTTGTTGGGAGTGGACGTGTTTTGGCAAATCCTTTGCGTAGGACAAGTCAAACCGCCTTCAGGGGGCCCTACCATCCAAAAAACGCATTTTGGTTGGATTTTGGCGGGATCCATTAATCTCCCGCAACACGACAATAAATCGACACACAACTTTCTGCTTACCGATGAGGTCCGCAGTTTGGAGAATTCAGTTACTAAATTTTGGCTGTTAGAAGAGGTAAAATTGAACCAAACCGTGCTGTCTCCAACGGAACGCGAATGCGAACGGCAATTTTTGGAAACCGTGAATAGAAACAATCAAGGGCGCTATGTCGTAAAGTTGCCAATAAAGGCCGGGGTTTTGGAACAGTTGGGAGATAATAAACACAATGCGTTGCGTAGGTATATCGGATTAGAGAAACGCTTAGCCAGGGATTTCGACTTACGGGGTAGATATCGAGATGTTATGCATGAATATTTAAACCTTGGACACATGAAATTAGTCGGTGATGATAGCGTTGAACCCGATACCTCGTTTTACATGCCACATCATGGTGTAATGAAGGGAAGTGGCTCATCTGCCAAGATCAGGGTAGTTTTCGATGCCTCCTGCAAATCAGACACCGGAGTGTCATTGAACGATGCCTTATTAGTCGGACCGGTGATGCAAGAAGATCTATTTTCGTTAATGACAAGGTTTCGTAAACATAAGTACGTATTCACAGCGGACATCGTAAAGATGTATCGCCAGATTGATCTGCATCCGACTCAGACGGGATGGCATCGAGTACTATGGCGTTTCGATAAAAATGAACAAATACAAACGTATGAGTTGCAAACTCTTACTTACGGCGCGGCTCCTGCTTCCTATTTGGCAACTCGGTGCCTGTCACATTTGGCAGAAAGCGAAGCCGAACGATTTCCATTGGGAGCGGAGGCAGTTAAATGTGATTTTTACATGGACGATATTTTAACAGGCGCGGATACGTTGAAAGAAGCGCAGTTAAAACGGGACGAGGTTATATCTGTTCTTGGAAGCGCAAAATTTAATTTGGACAAATGGCATTCTAATCATCCCAGCTTGCTGCCCAATGTGACATGCATGGGTTCGAGTTGTGACGAGATCAGGTTAGCCAAGGGGGAAGATGCTCGAATTCTGGGTTTGATCTGGAATCCCGGGCAGGATGAGTTGAGGTTTTCTATACCTACTGAAATCTCTAAATTTGAGGCCATAACTAAACGTTCAATGCTGTCAGAGATCGCGTCGCTGTTCGATCCATTGCGGTTTCTCGGGCCTGTGATCATCGTAGCAAAATTGCTCATACAGGAATTGTGGCAGCTGGCCATCAATTGGGATGCGTCCGTCCCTTTACATATACATACCCGCTGGTCGAATTTTAGGTTACAGTTACCGGACTTGAACGAACTTAGAATACCACGACATATCTTCTCTCAACACGACATAGTAGAGTTAGAGATTCACGCATTTGCTGATGCCAGTCAAGTGGCATACGGAGCGGTATGTTACATTCGAAGCAAGAGTCGTCAAGGCTCGATATCAGTTTCTTTACTTACCTCAAAATCGCGAGTCGCACCGATGAAGGCAACATCCTTGCCTCGGTTGGAGCTTTGTGCAGCGTTATTGGCTAGCCAGTTGGCTCGGAAGGTGATTGACGCTTTTAAATTATCCAATACCAAGGTTGTTTTGTGGTCCGATTCTTCCATCACCCTCACCTGGATCAAATCCAATTCTCGTACGTGGGCTGTATTCGTCGCGAACCGCGTATCGGAGATCCAGCAGTTAACGGGTGCGGAGGATTGGCATCATGTCAGTTCAAAAGAAAACCCGGCTGACCTAGTGTCGAGGAACTACACCGCGACAATTAATGCAATCCACATTGTGGTGGAACGGACCAGATTGGCTGTCGCTGGAGAAAGACCAATGGCCTCATTCGGAGGTAATCTTGCCCATTAACGGGGTTCCTGAGCGCGGAAAGGTGGTTCGTGCCGTAATTTCGGAAGAATCAGATTTTATTGATGATTCCATTGTGAAGTACTCGTCGTTAAATAAGGTAATCAGGATTTTTGCTTGGTGTAAAAGATTCATTAAGAACTGCAGAGTTGAATCAAGGGGAACTTCGGCTTCTTTGGAAATAGAAGAAGTTAATAAGTCGGCGAACCATATCTGTAAATTAGTTCAATGTCGGTGGTTTGGAGGAGAGATCGCTCAACTTAAGTCATCCGGAAGTGTGAAACCCGATAGTAGATTATTAACGTTGAGTCCGTTTTTAGACGATGATGGCTTGATGCGTGTCGGTGGACGATTGAGAAGTTCTGAGGCGATCGATTATGAAGCGCGCCATCCTATCCCCTTGCCTAAATCCCATCACCTCGCGGTACTAATTATAAAAAGAGAGCATGAAACCAATATGCATTCAGGTGTACAGGCTACCGTTTATGCGGTTAGATTGAGATATTGGCCGCTATCGTTAAGGAGTACCGCACGACAAGTCATAAGATCTTGTGTAGTTTGCTTCAAGGCAAAACCTCGTTCGTCAGAGGTTTACATGAGTGACTTACCGGCGCCTAGAATCACCCCATCGCGACCTTTTACACACACAGGGGTAGACTTTGGAGGTCCCATTTATATACGCGACGGCAGGCGCAGAGGTGCCAAACTGATCAAATCATGGATTGCGGTGTTCGTGTGTTTTGCGACAAAAGCCGTCCACATTGAACTTGTGGCGGACTTATCCACTGAATGTTCCCTGGGGGCATTGAAGAGATTTATTGCGCACCGTGGAAAACCTCTCAAGTTATATTCGGATAACGGTACAAATTTTGTTGGCGCGGCCAACAAGATGAAGGAATTCCATGAGTGGTTAACGAATATGATCAAGTTAAGCAGAGTGTGGATCGGTTCATGCTGGAATCAAGTATTGAGTGGTGCTTCATACCTCCTCATGCCCCCCATTTTGGAGGTCTCTGGGAGGCAGCTATAAAATCAACAAAATATCATCTGGTTAGAGTAGTTGCCGATGCTTCTCTAAATTACGATGAAATGTGCACGGTTCTTAGTGAGATAAAAGCGGTGTTAAATTCAAGGCCGATTACGGCTCTTTCGGAAGATCCAAATGATTTGCGTCCGCTGACACCCGCTCACTTTTTGATTGGAGAGACTCTTAGGGGGCTGCCCCAGTCGGATATCATGGATATTAAAATTAATCGATTGTCACGCTGGCAATAGGTAGAGCGGATACGACAACATTTTTGGGAGAGGTGGAGCGTCGAATATTTAAATTTGTTACAGGCTCGCACCAAGTGGAAATTCAGTGAGGGTGACCAATTGCTCACAGGTGAGGTTGTACTGATAAGTCAACCAGGTCTGGCGCCTTTGCAACGGGCTCTTGGGAGAATCGAATCGGTTAACTATAGCGCTGATGGGTTGATCAGATCAGCTAACGTAAAAACCGCTAAAGGCGTGATCACACGCCCAATAACCAAGTTATCCGTTCTGCCTGTTGAATCTTAAGCTATGCTGATTTTGTATGTATCTTGTAACTGGGAATCGAATATTGGAAATGAAATCCCACTGCGTGTATAACTATGTGTTTTTTTAGAATTAAGAGGGCGAAATTTTCATTTCATTATGGTATAAGAAAAATACATCGCATTGTAATTTAGACTATAATTATGATTCATGTTCATGTGATAGGGAATAAGTTACATTAAAAAAAAAAAATGTTATATGCCAGTAGATGTATGGTATGATTTTCATTTGAATGTTCTTGATTGTATAGTTTAATCTTAGAAGAAAATGTAATTTCAAAAAAAAGGAGATTGTAATTCAATATTGTAATTGCCCTGTTCATTTTTGTAAAACTAACGTTTTGCAAGGCGGGCGGTGTAAAATAAAGCTCGTCTAAGGAGTCGTTTATTCGAACGTTCGGATGAACTCGGAACAACTCGGGTTTTTTCGGTAATGCGATCATAGCTGGACCTAACGGCTTCCCTCCGCCATGATCGCTTCACTTTTCTTCTGGACGCCTCACAGTCAACGCGAATAAATTTTATCTAAGAAAGTAGAGTGTGTCTTTTTTATTAAAACAGCACACCAAACCGCTCCTTGTAGAGGTGAAGAATTAAAACAGCAAGAATAGCACAAAGGAAACAGGCTTTTCACCAGAAGAAACAGTTATTTTGCTAAAAAAATATAAGCTTGGCAGTAAGGAAGAAATTCTTGAAAAGTTACGTTTGGAGCACAGCATTATATGGTTGCGAAACTTGGACAATGGGGAAAACTGATCAACGAAGACTTGAAGCTTTTGAGATGTGGTGCTATAGGAGGATGCTCAGAATAAAATGGATAGACAAAGTCAAAAATGAAGTACTCGAGCAGATGAATGAAGGAAGGAATCTTTTGAAACACATCGTGAAAAGAAGAAGCAATCTTATGAGACACACATTACGGCATGAGAGTTTATTGAAAACAATATTGGAAGGGAGAATGAATGGTAAAACTGGTAAAGGTACAAGACCTAGAACAAGTTATATGAAGCAAATCGTACAAGACAAGGGATGTAGTAGATATGTAGAAATTAAACGTTTGGGGGATAATAGACAGGGGTGGAGGGTTTCATCAAACCAGTCGTAAGACTGATTACTTCATGATGATGATGCTCTATCAGATAGAAATTTTTTGTAGTGATTAAGTAAACCCAGAAATGCTGTCAATTCCTTATTATTCTCAGGAATCGGTGCTCCTTTCACAGTCTCAGTTTTTATTAGTGCCGATCTAAAACCTGATTCGTCGATCGAGAATCCTAAAATTCTAATTTGTTCTTTGGAAGAATCGCATTTTGATATATTTACTCTCAGGCCAGCTTTTTCCGATTTCCGAAAAATTCCATGCAATATTCCGAAATGTTCGTTCTGATTTCCATCTGTTCAGTAAATATTATCAATATGAATCTCAGTATGGGGTACCCCTTCTAAGATTCCCTCTAATATCTCTTGATACCCAGCTTGACTCGATGCTACTCCTCCAGGGAGTTTCGTATACCTGAATAACCCATCCCCTGTGATTATTGTTGGAGCTTCTCTTGAATTTCCATGTACTCCAAAATGCATGAATGCATGAGTCGAATCAATTCGTGCAGTGTTTCAAGAATCTTCTCTTTAACTGGAATCGGATATCTTTTAATAATTAATCGTGGATTTACGGTGAGTTTGAAATTCCCGCATATTCTAACCTCTTCGTTTTTCTTTAGAACTGGAATGACAGGGGTTGCCCACCTACTGATCGAAACTGCCTCCAAATTCCCTGCTATAACTAATCCTTTGACCCCGTTTGAACCCTTTGACGCCAGCGCAAAAGAGGCATGGTAAGGTTTTGGTTGGATAGGTTTTACATTATCTTTGAAGGCCAAGTGAATTTTACGTACTTCACAACAACCCTGGCCCTCCAAAAATAGTCTAGGGAACTGTTTCAACAAAGTTTCTCCCAAGTTGATTTGCACAGGATACACGGAGAGAAATGGATTATGCAAATCGCATTATAAAAATGTGGATACTAACTGTTAATATCTGTATTCTTAGAGGTATTAACTATTTCTTTAGTCCTAAAATACAAGATTCTTACAGTCAAAAAATGTTTATTATAAAAGTAATATACTTACCGTTGGAATCTGTATTTTAATCGTAAGAATCTCCGTTATTCACAGTAATGAAATGCAGATTTTAAAAATAGTATTATATTGACCAACAAAATATATAGTTATCATTAGAATCCATATTTTATCCATGAGAATCTCGGTTACTTGCAGTGATCAAATGGATATTCCATCAATAGTATCATAAGGACCAACAAAATATATAGTTACGATGAATAACCATCTTTCATTAATCATTATAATCCCTTTCCAACGAAAATCAAGTGCGAACCATAAGTTTCTTGAAATTTACATCGTTTGAAAATCTGATGTACTTCAAGTACAGCTACAATTCTTATGTACTCAAGCGAGCGTCGGTAGCTGAGCGGTCAAGGTGACCGACTGTGACGTTATGAGCCCGAGTTCACATCCGGCGATACAATTTTTTTTTCTTTCATAATATTGTTTCCTTACTGTAAGCATCCGGAGATAGTAGTTGTAATAATCCTATATTATAATAGGAACTAACTTTCTTTCTTGCCTTAAATGAAATAGTATATTACTGGGTAAAAAATACATTTACTACCTCGAAGTAAATATCTTTATAATAAATGTATACTTGTGGTTAGAATCTAGATCCTTGTCCTCATGCTTAGTATAAAATATTCTTGTCTTTATAATATTTCTTATACCCCTAAGAATCCATTTCTCTCCGTGTATATTTGGGTTGAATCACTTATGAAATTTAGCTTCAATGGCCAGTTATTTAATTCCTTCAACCGTTCCCGATCGATTAATGTTGGTCCTTCACCTTTCATAACACAGCAGTTTGATGGCTTTTTCATACCCTGAAATTCAACTAGAACATTTTTCCTAATACCTAGTGGTGACAATTGTACTTTACCATAATTTGTTGGATATAATTCGGATGGAGATAGTTTAACTTGTGGGAAAAGTTCGTTTTACTTAAATTCTTGAATCACAGTGATATAAGACCCAATATCTATTTCCATTTCAACGGTTTTCACATCAATTTCTCCGTATATAAACATCAGCTCAGCTTGAATTTCGCTGTAATTGATTGCTATTTTGTTCTCTACATTGCTGGCATTTATTGGATGAAAATCATACGATTGCTCTTCTTCATTCCAGTTCACAAAATTCTCCTGCTCCTGCATATGATGTATTTTATGTCGATTATCGTGATTGTGATTCGTATTACGTCTAGTTTTATTCATATGAAAGGTACCTTTCCTCAAGTTTTTGCTGAAGCATACATTTTCGAGATGTCCTTCCTTCTCACAAAAGTTACAAGTTTTGTTATCATGCCTACAATTTTGAGCTTTATGATCATTCTGTTTGCCGCAACAGTAACAAATTCAATCTCTTGCATTCACGTTAACATCATCACAAACTTTGGGATTTGCTCGATATTTACTGTTGAACATATCTTCACCTTCCTAATCTCGTGGATTGACACGATGATTATAGAAAGTTTGTTGACTATTACGTTTGTATGGCCTAAGATAATTCACTCCCCTCTCGTTCGATGCCCTGATAACAAAATCCGAAAGGAAACTATAGGAAACGATTGATTTCGCAAAATATTGTATCGTTTTTTATCATGCCTATCGTAGTTGATTTTGGGACTGATAGGAATGCTATCGTTTTTAATGCGAATCTATCATACTTGGGTTTAATCGTTAGAAAACGATACGAAGTTTTTCGTTTCATATCGTATTTTATGATCATACCCGTGACTTATATGACATTAACGATATGAAATTTATATTATCTAATGTGATGTTCACAAAGCCGTTTTCTATATGTAATGTAAAATCTACGATAGACATTCAATCGTTGTCGATCACAAACTTAAGCAATCGTGTTGGAGGTGGAATGAACGATGGGAAGTCTATCGTAGTTTATGTGATATTTCACATACCTATTTTTCATCACAAGTAATGTGAAGCTTACGATAGGCATTCAATCGTTGTCCATCACAAACTTGAGCAGTCATGATGCATGTGGAATGAATGATAGATAGTCTATCGTAGTTTATGTGATATTTCACATACCTATTTTCTATCACAAGTAATGTGAAACTCACGATAGGCATTCAATCGTTGTCAATCACAAACTTGAGCAGTCATGATGCATGTGGAATGAATGATAGATAGTCTATCGTAGTTTATGTGATATTTCACATACCTATTTTTCATCACAAGTAATGTGAAGCTTACGATAGACGTTCAATCGTTGCCAATCACAAATTTATGCAATCGTGATGCATGTGGAATGAACGATAGACAGTCTATCGTAGTTTATGTGATATTTCACATACCTATTTTTCATCACAAGTAATGTGAAACTTACGATAGGCATTCAATCGTTGTCAATCACAAACTTGAGCAGTCATGATGCATGTGGAATGAATGAGAGATAGTCTATCGTAGTTTATGTGATATTTCACATACCTGTTTTCTATCACAAGTGATGTGAAACTTACGATAGGCATTCAATCGTTGCCAATCATAAATTGATGCAATCGTGATGCATGTGGAATGAACGATAGATAGTCTATCGTAGTCTATGTGACATTTCACATACCTGTTTTCTATCACAAGTGATGTGAAACTTACGATAGGCATTCAATCGTTGCCAATCACAAATTTATGCAATCGTGATGCATGTGGAATGAACGATAGATAGTCTATCGTAGTCTATGTGATATTTCACATATCTGTTCGCTATCACAAGTGATGTGAAACTCACGATAGGCATTCAATCGTTGTCAATCACAAACTTGAGCAGTCATGATGCATGTGGAATGAATGAGAGATAGTCTATCGTAGTTTATGTGATATTTCACATACCTGTTTTCTATCACAAGTGATGTGAAACTTACGATAGGCATTCAATCGTTGCCAATCACAAATTTATGCAATCGTGATGCATGTGGAATGAACGATAGATAGTCTATCGTAGTCTATGTGATATTTCACATATCTGTTCGCTATCACAAGTAATGTGAAACTTACGATAGGCATTCAATCGTTGTCAATCACAAACTTGAGCAGTCATGATGCATGTGGAATGAATGAGAGATAGTCTATCGTAGTTTATGTGATATTTCACATACCTGTTTTCTATCACAAGTGATGTGAAACTTACGATAGGCATTCAATCGTTGCCAATCACAAATTTATGCAATCGTGATGCATGTGGAATGAACGATAGATAGTCTATCGTAGTCTATGTGATATTTCACATACCTGTTTTCTATCACAAGTGATGTGAAACTTACGATAGGCATTCAATCGTTGCCAATCACAAATTTATGCAATCGTGATGCATGTGGAATGAACGATAGATAGTCTATCGTAGTCTATGTGATATTTCACATATCTGTTCGCTATCACAAGTGATGTGAAACTCACGATAGGCATTCAATCGTTGCCAATCACAAATTCATGCAATCGTGATGCATGTGGGATGAACGATAGACAGTTCATCTTAGTTTATGTCATATTTCACATACCTGTTTTCTATCACAAATCGTGTGAATTACTATGAACTGTTGGCACGATAGATACTTATAAGGGACAGATTGTCAAAAATTACTAAGAAATAACTTCATTGAACTATGCATGTAGTTATAAATAATTATATATGAACAAATTATTAGGTCCATTTGCAAGAATCAGAATCAATTGAATATTTATATTGTTGCATGTGAGGTATGGTAGTGAACGAAATTCCCTATGCTTGTAATTTGAGAGATGATCTGTCTAACGGTAAGAATCTTAAACTCCATTTATAACTACATTTATCATTCAATGAAGTTATGTACAAATATTTTTTGGGATCAAATCACAGTCAAGTATCCATCATACCAATTGTCAGAAAGAATGTACTGTCACTACCACCTTTGTAAACCTCTGATGATGTTTCAAGTGATCAAGTGGAATGAAGTGATGTCATTCCTTCGATCCACAATCTGTATGAAGTGAAATGACCAGCCACTTGGTTGACATAAATTCTTTGCGAATAAGAAGTAGGTATCCACAACACTTGAGTCGATAAAGAAATTGACTTACATATTGGGAGCGCAGTGAGTTTTCTTTACTCTGACTACCATGAACCATTGGCACGACAGATACTTATAAGAGATATTGATTGTCAGAAATTACTTGAAAATAACTTCCTCGAACTATAAATGTATTTATAAATAATGATATGAACAAATTATTCAGTAAAGTTGTAAGAATGAAAATCAATTGAATATTTCTCATGTCGCATGAAATTTATGGTAATGAAGGGAATTCCCTGTGCTTGTAATTTGACGGATGATTTTTTATTGCTAAACCCCTTAGGCTCCATTTGTAACCACATATATGTATTGTTAAATAAAGTGATATAGAAATACTCTTTAGGAGCAAATCGCAGTTAAGTATCCATCATGCCAGTAGTTCATTCTGATCAGAGTAAGAAAACTCACTACGCTTCCGAAATATGTGTATAATATCTTTAACGATTCAAGTCATACTTATTCGTAGACAATTTATTCCAACAAACTTATAGTTCATTTTATATTATGCACATTGTTTGAGTGAGGAAGTCATTTCACGTCACTTATCCAAAAACTCTCCACTTCACTTTAAGTGATTAGGGTAACTTAATCAGAAGTTCATATACAGGGTGATTCAAAATTCCCGCACTCTTTTTTGGGAGTAGATTCCTGATGAAATTCTAAAACGATTTGTCCTTTTGCACAATGCTCTCCGACGCATAATTTCCGAGATATAATTAATTAAAGTTGACTTATTATTAGTTGGATCCATCGGTCATTCAGGAGCGTCATAACAGAACAAGAGAGGAAGGTGCTTGCAGAGGGCGCTCATACGATCAGCTGATCGGTATAATCGATACGATTTACCAGCATACAAATTGGTAAATTTTCTATGTAGAACGATTGAATTCGTCGACACTGTGGAAAAATTGATTATTGTCATGAATTCTTATCACGATATGCTGTAGGTGAAAGTTGTAATTCCAGTAATGATTTTTATTACGCAGACAAATGTAAAATAGTGTTATTTCGTAGGGATAGGGATTCAAGTGGGAGAAAAAAGTATAACTACTCGTTTTCAATTAGAATTTTCATGTAAAAAAGAAAACATGAGAATTTTCATTCATCCGATACCCAATTTGAACGGTTTGATTAGTAAGTTTAACACAAGAGATTGGATTCCGAATCCTGTATTCTGATTGGTCGAGAATCAATGTATGTTAGATCAATCCTCGGCCGTTTCAAATGATTCTTCTGAAGAATGTGTTTTCGACTTATCCTAACCACAACATTGAACAATGATGAATTTATTCGAATTAACCCTTTTCACATCATTCGATGATTATAAAGGGTTCATCGAACGTTAATAACTTACTTGAGATCACTCAAGATCATTCATGTTCAAATCAAAATCTAATTCAAATGTGTGCAAGTTCGAGCGCGTTTCTACGTTTAGAAAATGTATTCGTCCTAAAAAGGACGGATTTGGTTAATCTTCAAAGACAATTCTTTTTCCATTTGAAATAACAATATGCCCTTTGAAGTCATATGTGCTTTAAATGAAACTGTTTCGAGCTGTCACCTGATTGGTTGATTCGTATCACGAATGGTTGATTCAAGCTAAACAAACCGTATGTGACTACAATGTCAATCAAGTGCAATGATTGGGTCGTATACGATGTCACACCTTGTATTTTCGTTAAAATTGATGGATTCTGCAAGTTGAAGTAAGTTATTAACGTTCGATAAACCCTTTATAATCATCGAATGATGTAAAAAGGGTGAATTCGAATAAATTCATCATTGTTCAATGTTGTGGTTGGGATAAGTTGAAAACACATTCTTCAGAAGAATCATTTGAAACGGCCGAGGATTGATCTAACATACATTGGTTCTCGACCAATCAGAATACAGGATTCGGAATCCAATCTCTTGTGTCAAACTTACTAATCAAACCGTTCAAATTGGGTATCGGATGAATGAAAATTCTCATGTTTTCTTTTTTACATGAAAATTCTAATTGAAAACGAGTAGTTATACTTTTTTCTCCCACTTGAATCCCTATCCCTACGAAATAACACTATTTTACATTTGTCTGCGTAATAAAAATCATTACTGGAATTACAACTTTCATCTACAGCATATCGTGATAAGAATTCATGACAATAATCAATTTTTCCACAGTATCGACGAATTCAATCGTTCTACATAGAAAATTCACCAATTTGTATACTTATACATCGTATCGATTATACCGATCAGCTGATCGTATGAGCGCCCTCTGCAAGCACCTTCCTCTCTTGTTCTGTTATGACGCTCCTGAATCACCGATGGATCCACCTCATAATTAGTTAACTTTAATTGATTATATCTCGGAAATTATGCGTCGGAGAGCATTGTGCAAAAGGACAAATCGTTTTAGAATTTCATCAGGAATCTACTCCCGAAAAAGAGTGCGGGAATTTTGAATCACCCTGTATACACGGAGAGAAATGGATTCTTAGGGGTATAAGAAATATTATAAAGACAAGAATATTTTATACTAAGCATGAGGACAAGGATCTAGATTCCAACCACAAGTATACATTTATTATAAAGATATTTACTTCGAGGTAGGAAATGTATTTTTTACCCAGTAATATACTATTCCATTTAAGGCAAGAAAGAAGGTTAGTTCCTATTATAATATAGGATTCTTACAACTACTATCTCCGGATGCTTACAGTAAGGAAACAATATTATGAAAAAAAAAAAAAAATTGTATCGCCGGATGTGAACTCGGGCTCATAACGTCACAGTCGGTCACTTTGACCGCTCAGCTACCGACGCTCGCTTGAGTACATAAGAATTGTAGCTGTACTTGAAGTACATCAGATTTTCAAACGATGTAAATTTCAAGAAACTTATGGTTCGCACTTGATTTTCGTTGGAAAGGGAGATTATAATGATTAATGAAAGATGGTTATTCATCGTAACTATATATTCTGTTGGTCCTTATGATACTATTGATGGAATATCCATTTGATCACTGCAAGTAACCGAGATTCTCATGGATAAAATATGGATTCTAATGATAACTATATATTTTGTTGGTCAATATAATACTATTCTTAAAATCTGCATTTCATTACTGTAAATAACAGAGATTCTTACGATTAAAATACAGATTCCAACGGTAAGTATATTACTTTTATAATAAACATATTTTGACTGTAAGAATCTTGTATTTTAGGACTGAAGAAATAGTTGATACCTTTAAGAATACAGATATTAACAGTTAGTATCCACATTTTTATAATACGATTTGTATAATCCATTTCTCTCCGTGTATAAGTGAGCAAAATGATAATGAATGCCAATGATACACGAACTTCACTTTGAAGCATTACAAAACCCGTGACTGCTCTCTTCTTTGATTAATCTAAATGAAATAGATCTATGTGACTCTTACATACCATAAACATGATTTCACAACAGTTTCCTCCTGGATTTGATTTTGATGAAAAACAGGGACACTTGAAGAATCCCAGCAAACACAACTGCTGGCGTTTCAAAGGGCCAGTGATGGCTGTTCAATGGCATTGCCGAACCACCAGCGGCTCATTGAAACGCCAGTAATCATTGTTTGTAGGGATCATGATGATACATCCATAACTTGTAATATTTTCTAGTTCACTTCTTACACATAACATAATGTGAATAATTTTTCAGTGGAAAGCGCAAAATAATCAATTCAAACTGAAATATAATCTTATCACAAAAATCACATTAATTTATCACTCTCATGAAGAATTTCATGTTTTATTAGATACAAAACAAAAACAAATTCCAAAAGTAGGGTCATGTCTTTATGTTATGTTTATTGAAATCACTTCTCTAAGCACTGTCAATTTTATCACTTATATTTTACGGGAATGAATTTTGACAATTTTTCAGCGCGATGATTCTGATATGTAAAAGTACGAAGAATGTATAGTTTAAATGTAGCGGGTCAACTTTCATGGTACAACCGCCAGGGGACTGGTGGAACTGTTTACTAGCAAATGTCTTTATCAAATAAGCTCTGAATTTCAAAGTGCGGAATAGCTACGTTGGCAAGGTGTTAGGTTTCGGTAGGTTAGGTAGGTAGGTAGAGTAGGTTCGGTTCCCCGTTAGGTTAAAAACTTTTCACCATCGCCAACAAAGTTATTCCAGACAATAATGATTAATGTGTGTCATATTGCCTTTTTACCAACACATAGTTCCACGAAAAGTTATGACAAGAATTTCATCCGAAATTTTACATAGGAAACGATAGCGATACATCAGGAAATTCTACGAAAAAATACGACCGAAAATTTATCCAAAATCTCACATACGAAACGATAGTAAATCACGATAAAAACCACGAAAAGATATGATTGAAATAGTATCCGAAATATTACATAAGAAACGATAGCCATACATCTCGGAGATGAAGAAAGGAATTGATAAGAGTCCGTATATTAAATTGAAGAGAAAAAACGATAGTACTGAGATGAAAAAATCACGAAAAGATGACATAGAATCTCTATTGGGAAAACAGGATAAAATCTCATACAACCAGGGCCGGCTCGTCCATATAGGCAGTATAGGCGGTCGCCTAGGGCGGCAAGATTCAGAGGGCGGCAAAATTTGGAAAAACAACAAAATCCTAGAAATCATGAGTAAGAACCATACTGAACATACACATACACATGACACACAAAATACTTATTAGAAACATTCTCTATCTTCCTAAGAATTCATGGTGGTTCAATTACTGAATAAGAATTACAATTTTCCTCGAAAAAAGAAATTTTCCTCTAAAAAAAAAGTGTTTTGCAAAAGTCTTTATGCATAAATTTCAGTACACATTTTACAAGAAATAAGTTATTTTTTAATTCAGTTTCAGAATGGCATCAGAAAGATGACCTGGTGAATAATGATAATTAGGTGATGTATGCAAGACATCAAATGTCGATTGAGTGAGAACCTAGTTATCATCCGACAATAGCATTCAACATTGTCTCGCAGCAGTATTGGAAGCAGTATCCTAAACAGCACCGAAAACCAACGTATCAATGGTTTCACAGATTTTCGTTTTCAAAAGTCCGTTTTCCAAACGTTTCGAGAACATTGGTTTATCATGTTGGAATACACGTTTCGATGACGTTTCTTACGTATGCTATGGTACGTTCTCAGAGGGTTGTCGAAACATCATATGAGAACCAAGTATTTTATTCTCAACCTGCACAAATGTGTATTCATGTAGGTATTTATGGTGAATCGTAAGCAGAAATTCATACCCTGCAAAAAATTTCCCGTAGAAAACGATCAAATTTTCCCTATGGATTTCAATGCGGTTCCTGAAACTGGAATTCCGATGCTGTATCGTGAATTATTTACGATAGAATTCTGTCGATTCTTATCGTATTCTATAGGATTTAAGAAAAATTCACGTGGTTCTAAAGTGAACTTCCCATAGACAAAGTATTAATTATTTGGAGAATTCCAACCTTTTTTTTGCGAATAATTCTTTTTTCTACTACAGGAATTTCACGATAGAACCAGGTACATTTCTCAAATCCTGTAGGATGCGATGAGAATCAATAGAATTCTATTGTAAACGCACGATACAGCATGGGGATTCCAATTTTAGGGACCGTATTGAAACTCGTAAGAAAAATTTTATCGTCTTCTATGGGACATTTTTAGCAGAGTAGGACTTCGTGTTTTACTTATGAATATCCTGTTGAGAAATCCATGAAGTTGCATAATAAGAACATTTTTTTATGAACTGCAGTAAGATACCATTCAATTTTGAATCGCTTCATTGGAAATTTGTAATATGTGTTTTGTTTTTCCTCCATGCAAGATTCACAGGTTAACAAAAGACTATCGTATTGTCGGTGCATTCATCTTTTGTTTTATTGTGTGTCGAAGTAATATTGCATGGAGAACCAACGTCTACTCAGGGTTGATCAGCAATTTTTCATTTGAACGAGTTTTCAAGTAAGGCAAGTTTTGATTATAATGAATTTTGAAGTATATTATGTGCGTGAGAATTAGAATATAATGAAGCGTACCACCAAAAAAAGTCGAAAGTTTTCAAAACGTGTCAGTGGTGTGGATTTAAGTTTCAGAGAGTACGTGTTTTAAAATTTGTGGAAACCTGCATTGTTTATGTTACTTAAGACGTTCGGCAAATATCATTTGTGTGTGCTGAGATATTTCTTCAGAATGTTTCTGAAACATTCCATGAAAATATAGTACTTTATTCCTAATCTATACAAAATTTAATTCTTCTATTGTTCTATAGTTAACCAAATATCCTAATTTTCGTGTTCAATTGCGAATTTACGATGCGAATATACCATTCACTGTAATTGACAGGTTTTTTTACAGGGTAGTGGGCGGTGTCTTGGGATTCCGCCTAGGGCGGCAAAATACCTAGGGCCGGCCCTGCATACAACTACGATTCAAAGTCCATATTCAAAACGATAGAAAACTTTCCTATCGTTTTCTATCGGGTTTTGTCATCACTGTCATCAGGGTGTACTTGCACTCTGCTCCTCTGTGTTTGCCGCATTTCTGAGTGCTGTCTCTCTCGTAGTAGCTATAAGCACCGATTAATCTATTGTAACTGTTCTTCGCTAAACAGCGCTACTCTTGTATCATGATTATAAACATTACATACGATTTGATCACGTGGCGCTATGTTTAATCAGAAGAATTGCAATATACCGCCAACTCTCTCAGATGAACAATATATTCAGCGATAGATCCCGTTGTTGCTTGTTTCGTTTGCTGAAACTTGCATCTTTCCATGGTCTCATTCCGTTTGGGATTGAGATGGTCCTTGACCAATTTCACAATTTGATGCAACGTCCCATCTTTAGGTTTCACTGGAGCACATAATTCACGAATAAGTTTACAGGTTTCCAATCCAATCTTCGTTAAAAAAACAGAAACCTTCTCTTCTTCTTAGACGTCATTCGCTTCCAAACGCAACTCTATCCATTCCACATACGTATCCCAATCACTTCTTTAGGCACTCAACGGTATACATAGTATACCAGCACAGAGTGTCTATTGAACCCGCTATCGTGCGCTCTGGCCGTATCTTCTAAAATATTCGAGTAATCCAATTAGAAGTTGGATAGTTCTCCATTTCATGCAATACTGATTGATGATCCGTGGGGGTGTCTGTATGTCTGTCTGTCTGTACTCGGGATGACTCTGGACCAAGTGAACCAAATTGGATGAAATTTATAGAGGACCTCCTTTAAACCCTTCTCCAGGGACCATTTTTTTTATTGCAATCGGACAAGTCCTTCTATTTTTTTTTAATTTTTTTCTGAAAAATAGGTGATCTCGGAGAAAATTTTCTTCGCTGTACACACATATATATACCACATTTTCTCCGCAGTCTTTGAATATTCGTTATGTTGGCTCGGATCGATGGATTATTATGAAACATGGGTCCTAGGGGTTTTCGAGGGTGCTGAATCCGAATCTGAAGTCAAACCCCGAATTCAAGGCAGCGGACCCAAGAAGGCGGACGTGAATTTAGTCAATTTTGCATTTCCCAGATAGCAATTTAGCCTTGTTGCAATGTTGTCAGGCAAGTTTGTGACAAGGTTGACATAAGCCTCCTAGTTGACACACGACAATGGTGCAAGCCTACAAAACCCTCGCAGCAGAGTTGCAGCAGCCTTACACTGACAATGTTGTTCATAACAAGTCAAAAACAATCGAATGACAAGTCTGGTAAGCTTGTGATAAGCTTACATGTTATCTGGGTTGTGGACAGATTTATATGAAACATGGGTCCTAGGGGTTTTGGAGGATGAAGAATCCAAATCTGACGTCAGAAAACGAATTCAAGATGGCAAACCCAATATGGCACACGTGAATGTAGTGATTCTGGCTCTAGTGAACAAAATTATATTGTGTCATGTAACACGGGTTCGAGGGATTTTCCAGAGTGCTGAATCAAATTCTGGGCTCCAATGTTGAAAGAAAATGATAATTTCGATCTCCCCGTGTAAGCTTCACTGCATCCGAAGACTCTTCAAGAGCTGGTTGACGTTATGACAACTGCGCACTAGTGAGAATCCAAAAGTAAAGGAAGTAGCTATTGGAACAAATGAAGCCAGAAAATATTTGGATTCATTTCTAAATTACGCCTGAATAACCCTTCGTCACGCTTATTACGCTTCAATCACTTCTAGCTTACGCTGTCGTCGCGCTTCCAGGCTTTATTCCTACCAGGACAGTTGAAATTCTACAGTTCTCCAGGTCAATGTTTCTGAATCATTTGGGGATGGTATAAAGGATGGTAGGCAATAAGTTACAGGCTTTCTGAACATTAAATTTACAAAGTTTCTCAATTGAGGGAAAAACTGACGAGTGCCTGCCCATATATCCCCGGATATCTGAATTGTTCAAAATGCGAGTGAAGCGAGCATATGTGGGTCACGATCCATTCAAAATGAGCGAAGCGAATTTTGAAGGGGGTCGGACTGCTGAGCGAAGCGAAACAGTCACGGGGTGGATCCCTCTGGTTTGAGTTTGAATTCGAAATTTTCTTCATAATCATTCATAGTTTTAATTCTTGTTGCACGGTTGTCCTCATTCGCAATACTTGTACGTTCTTCTTTCGATATTTCACTTTCTTCCTCACTCTCACTCGGTCCCTGGAATTCTCATTCACCTGCGTTTTCAAATTTCTTGTTTTCACTCTCACTGTCTGTACTATCAACTACTCTCCCTCATTCAATAAGTACTTTTCTTAACACCTCTACAGGTATTTGATTGTATACAACATCCGATGAATAGTCTCTCACACGTTCTACCAAATCACGTTTACACGACGAATACACCCATGAATGTCCCATTTCAGTATCCATACACGTAAGTTACAACTGGTACAGTCTGAATTTTCTGCTCCTTGCTTCATCCTCGTCGCCAATTGTAATATATTGGAAGGTATATCACAATTACTTCCCACACAGTGTTGAAATGAAGAATGAACTCTAATACTATAAACCATCTCGTTGTTCAATATTAATATGTTTTGTGAAGTTGAACCATATTGACATTACGATGAATTAGGATAATGATTGTGATTATCATCAAATATAGTAAATTGAAATCGAAGAAAACGAAGGCAAAATAAAATTTCTCATCCGTGAAAATAGTTGCACCTTCAAGTGATTTTAGTGACTGTGTCAGTAAAGTCCATCACACCGAAAAAATTATATTTTAGAAATGAGAAACTCCTCTATGATAAGCGCTAAGAATATCTTTCTCTTAACATAAGTGAGAGATATTCTGATATTCACATCTTTATCTGAATATTAGAAGAACTTTCCCTTATGTGAAGAGGAAGATATTCTTGGCACTTATAATAGAGAAGTTTCTCAGTTTTAGAATATGACTTTTTTAGTGCGTCACCAATTAATTAGGTAATAATGTTGTTCGAGATTCGTATTAAATTCGATGAAGTTCAATTGATAAAAATTGTGAAACCAATATCAATTGAATAATGATGAGAAACGATAACTATTTCCGTCCAATCATGTATGAGGTTTCCCTCTCGAAACTCTTACTTCATCCCTGGAAATAAAATCTATGACCGGAGCAATTTATTCGATTCATACAAATTTCTATAACTCGGCATACCGTTCTCGTTTCGCGTGAGGTTTCTTATCTAACTTCCTTTAAATCCCTGTTCAAGGACAACATTCTTCTTCGATGAGATCATCGATCTATTCATTTGCTTTTCGTTCGATGATGTCATCGGAGGGCTCCCGGTAACTACTGTGTAATCGACAATTCAGTTCGCTGCAAATCACCGGCGACTCAACATTATAGCTAACTTGTCGTTCACGGCAAATCTCCTCTGAGTTTTCGAACCAGGGGATAGTAGAAATTGATTCTGAGAATTTGTTCGTTCAACGGTAGAATCATTAGTTTATTGACTATTACATTGTGATTCGAATTGTAGCGACATGTGCATGACTCTTATTGTGATTTTCATCGGAATTTGTGTTGATTAAAAGTTATGTGAAGGAAAGACAATCACGTGTTCGTTTATTCATTTTCTTCCGTTAACCGATTGTCCGATCCCTACGATCCGGCGTGGATCCACGGCTTCAGTATCTCCGTATTTTGCGTGATTGTTTTTGTGATCCGTGGGAAAAGTAGTGGCAAATGATGGAAAATACTTTGAATAAAACGTAATGTACTTTTCCTTTACAATAAATTCCTAATTTTTTATAAAAAACCGCGGAAACTTATTTGTACACCCAATACATATATATAATATGTATGTATATTTATATACATGTATATATATGTAGAATCTAAGTATTAACACAGAATATATTAAATTATATTCATATATGAGTACTTGATATATCATGAAGAATAGGAAGAAAGGTGACGTGACTGTAAACTTAACAAAGCGATAAATCACTCCTTCATCCAATCTGTGGAAAACGTAAATTAATAAAATCTTCTTCACTCATTTGTTGAAAACTCAAAGTGAAATATGACGTGACTGTAATTCGCCCATAATGATCATCCCAATGACAAATATTTTAAAAATATGTAGGTTATTATTTTAAATCATTATGTTTATGATATTCAATTATTATAAAATACTTTATGTTATTTTAGATTATGCTTTGATAAATCACTCCCATACCCAATCCTCGGCAAACATAAATTGATGGAATTTTTTCAACTTATTCGACGAAAATCGAAAAGAAACATGACGTGACTGTAATTTGCCCATGATGATTATCCCGGTGAACAATATTTCAAATTTATTTATTATTACTCATTACAACATATTATTCATGATATCAAATTATTGAAAAACAATTTATGGTCCTTGAGATTATTTTTCGATGTATCACACTTTTCAATTTTCGAAACCATGATAAATCTCTGATCCAAATTATATGAGCCCATCTCTCTTCCTGATAAATTTCAGTAGGACCTGATTATTCCTGATAGGCGTCTTAACTATTTCGTGATCAATGTATTCCAAAACATTGCGATAACCTTTAGGAAATGTGGTATCCCACACATAGTAGATGGCTAATAAACAAGCAACGCTTTTTTCCACGGTTGGTTCTGCTATTTTGACTTTGATATCTTCATCAGCAACAATATAGGCTACTGCAACGCCTCCTTCTTCAGTATAAATTACGATTCTGGGAGATTCATCTTCCTCTGAAAGAAGGCATTCTGTAGAAGAGCGTGCCTGAAATCAATATAAGTCCAGAGTATATGAAAGAAATAAAAGTACAAAATTTTTTTTTTCTACATGTGGAGACTTGAACTCACTTCTTTTATAGTGAACAAACATTTCGTTTCTTTTTTCAGTTTTTTTGTCAATTCATTAAAAAGTTTTGTCAAAACTATGGTTTTAGAAATTTCATCGTCCTTCTGGATGTCATATAGTTTTACTAGCTTTTCAAACATTGATTTCACGTTGTTGAGTATGATTTCGGACGTCAAGCCTTTTATATTTGCGAATTCGAATAAAGCCTGGAATTAATAAACGACCAAATTTTTATAACTTTTGGTTTTATGAATGGATCAATTGATTGTAAATGAGGATCTGTTACAGACTTGGAGAAAAAATATGAAGCTTTTCACTTTTCACTTCCAACTTGCCATTATTCTTCACAATTCCAATGATCCTATCATCAAATTGATGAAATGAAATGTTTCGAATTTCAATATGTTTTCAAATCCTATAATTGATATTCGGGTTTATAATATATTTTTCAGAGAAAACAAATATCGAATTCAATAAAGCTGGATGGAATTTTATAACGAATTTGCTAATTGATTGATTCAAAAATATAAATTGATCATGGTTCAGAATAACTTTTCAAAATGTCATACCAAGTCAGCATTTTTCAGAAATGGGTATTTTTGAACCACCTCTCGATTGGACTTGACTTCTTCTTGTATCCATGATCTTCGTTCAGATAAAGTGAGTTCCAAAAGACGCCTCATATGAGATGTATTCCTTCTGTAGAATACTTCTTTTCTAATTCTTTTGGAGCTTTTTTCACGTCAATTTTAGGAGAATCTGATCTGAAATAGTTGATGGAACGATCTCAAAATTTGATTGAAATTCAAATTTAAAATTTCGGGTTTGAATTCAATATTGTTCATAAAAATACTTACGAATTCTCAGAAGGGTCACCTGCTTCGAAAGCTCACACGATCTGCCCTTTGAAGTTCCTTTTTATTGCTTGCTTTTTCAAATTTACTCTATGATTTCTAACCCAGGTACTTAATTGAGTTCTAACGATACCCTATCGTACAATTTTTGCGAAAAAATTTATTGAAGTGTTCTCTGGAAAATATTAATTTGATACAATACTGTACTCACACAACCTTCATAACCTCCTTTTAATTGAGGATACGCTAACACGATGCTCATAGCCAAATTATGATAATCTTGTTTCGTAGGTTTTCCTTCAGTTTCTTGCCAGAAATACGTTCCCCAATAATACATGAAATGTTTTTGGCCGTGCAAAATTCCAATTTCATCTAGTCTCTGTTTCAAATCGAATGTCAAAGGAGGTAGTAAAGCTGGAGATGGAATGGTACCTGATCCCGTCTTCTTAGTAGATATTGCACGCGATTTGACCTGGCTTGACATTCCTATTTCATTTGAATCTTTTTTTTCCGCCAATTGAGATGACTTGGTGACATTCAAATCCATTACATTCCCTGACTGGGAGGCCTTTGATTAATTATCATCAATAATCATACTGAGAGACAAACGAATGGTATTTTTGATCGAATATGAGTAATTATAAAAAAACAAACAAATGTATTTCAATAAGGATATGAAAAAACTGAAAACTTCACTTACTTTTTGATCATTTTCTTTATTCACATCAATTAAGTGATTTGTTGATGATCGTGTTGGAGGTTCGGTATACAAAACATCAATCTCCATTGACATAACCTCTCCTTCTTTAATATCTGATATATTACCAGAAACTGAAGGGACAAGCGGTATGAAGAGAACGTTGAGATCATCTTTGTCCTCAATTTCTTCATCGTCTTCTACATCATACCACAACTCTCGATCTGCGTCCTTCCTTTGAACGACGATTTCTTTGTTTTGAATAGCGATTTTCAAAATATTATCGCGAGTACAAATATCACGAATTTTATGTTGCACAATCTTCACATCTGGTATATTGGCTTCCGATTTGAATTTGATACACTTACAACGCTGTTGCAATGTGCAGTATACTTTCTTTTCCGTCATTTCTTTATTTGTCGGGCTTGAATTATAAATCGTCAAAATCCTAAAGAAGGAGCAAAGTGGCCTCGTACCCCGGTATGCCACGCGACGCCACAGTTTCACTCGAACTGAAGCAGATCGTGTTAGATTGATCACGTGACCAAACACCTCACATATTGAATAATGGCGGATCCAATCAAAATCGCCGGAAGTGCATCAATGCTATTTATGAAGTGCACATACTGTTGTATTCGCGTTAAATGGATATAAAAATTGCAGAAAATACAATTGCAATACGTTTAAATGAATATATTCTCGAAGCTTGCTTGGAATACTAATGAATACTCGAAAGGCCCCGTAAACGTTGTGACAATTTTCAATAAAAATCTCGAAGTTGTTCAGACTCGTTTATACGCATGCTAGAAGGGAAACATAAGGTAGGAATCTGATACTACCAATGGATTGGTGGAATTTCTACTAGATCCAGTGAATTGACTGAAATTCTGTTTTTTTCTTATAACTATTCTATTGCATTGATTAAATAACTCATTTTCTTGTAAGGCTGGCCTCCCGTGGAATGGAATTTCGATTGATTTATAAATATGTATAGATTTCTTATGGAGATCTCCAACAGGAAAGTAAAATACCATTACCTCACATTCATTCCTCCAGAATGAATCCTTCTCCGTGGAAGATCACCCTGATTCTATTAGTTTGTGCATCATATGACAATTTTGATTGTTGAAGAACGATATATTGCATATATTACAAAGATACAAAGGATAAAAAATATAACTAAAAACGCGTATAAACGTACAATGGAGTGTTCAATGTGTTCCTTCAAATGTAATTCAAATTGTGAATTAATAAAACATATCATACGTTGTCACCAACATGATCCAAAGTTCAAAGTCAAGTGTATGTTAACTGAATGTGGTGCAACATTTCAAAAGTGAAAATCATTTCGACAACATTTATTCCGAACGCATCCGAATATTTTCTCAGAATCCAATGAAAGGAATGAGGAAGCTGATATACAATTAGAACCGTCTGAATCATCGGATGATATACAAAGTGATCCAGGTATTGACGAATACATGAAGTGATTTGTATTCGCACCCAAATAACTATGACTAATTTGAACTATTATTCAATTTGAACACTTTGTTCATTCAGTTTCCAGTAATTTTTGAAAATTCATTCAAGTCACCGATGGAAAATCTTCAATGGCATGCGGCAAAGTTTTTAGTCAGTATTCGAGAGGATTGTAAACTCTCGCAGATTTCTGTTGAACATATGATTCAAGGAATCACATCTTTACTCGAAGGTTACTCATCAATTGTGATGGTCAGCAATTATTTGAAATGATTCGCCATGCAAAATTCATATGGGAGATGTTCAGTGATCCAATGTGCATCAATGATTGCACATCAATTGTTAATATTCATGCACTAGCCATCCGAATAGTACAAACATTGCTAAATTTCTCATGCATCACATTTTTCCCATCAGATTGGGCGATCATGGACTCGTTCGTTTTGTTTTCTGGGTATACATATGTAAATTTTTTTTTCTTCCAATTTTCAGAACGAATTTGAACAAACGAAGGACTCTGAAACACAAATGATCCATTCCAAAGATATTCAAAGCATCTTTCTTGAAAAATTTCCTGTTTCGGAACTTTTTTCGGAATTGAATTCGAAAAAAAAAAATGGACATTCCCTCATCACACAAATGCACATGATTCCAGCTGGACAAAAAATTATATCTAGAAATTTGAAGTGGAAAAAGAAAAAAAATCCAGTTATTGACAAAACGGAATTATGTGAAGTTACTCATTCTGCATATATCATTCCATTTATAGAGAACTTGAAAAAGCTTCTAATGAATGATGAAATTAGATCCAATATTGACTATCCCTTGAAACATGAAAATGGCGTCTATGGGACTGTATAAGATGGATGTTACTATCGAGAAAATGTTTTTTTTAGCAACCACAAGAATGCTTTGGCAGTAATTCTATATTATGATCTGAGAATTGCTAATCCTTTGGGTTCCAGTAACAAAACTCAAAAACTATCCATGTTTTATTGGACCCTTGCAAACATCAGACCTGAATTAAGATCATCCCAGAATGGAATTCAGTTACTGGCTATTGTGAAAACAGTTTATTTTAGAGAGCCAAATGCGTTAAAAATAATATTGGGACCTTTCATTACCGATATGATCAAATCACAAAACGAAGGGATAAATATTGATATCAATGGATCAACGATCAATTACAAAGGATCTTTATTATTTTTTGCAAGTGATACCCCTGCATCAGCATTCATAGGTGGCTTTAAAGAATCAGTGACTGCTCATCGCCCTTGTCGTTCATGTATGATTACAAAAGAAGAAATGAGACAACATTCTAGAGAAGGTAGCGTTGTTTCCAGAGATCACACTCAACATCAAGATCATTTGGATGCAATTAATGAACCGAACGTTACTGCAGAAATGAGAAATTTCTGGCGACTGTTTTACGGAGTAAATAAACAGAGTCCATTAATGGAAATTTCACATTTCGATGTTACAGTATCTTTACCACATGACTGTAAGCACATTTTGATTGGAGGAGTCACAGAATTTACTTGTCGATTATTTTTACATTATTGTAATATAGAACGGAAACTTCTCACTATTGATGATTTGAATCAGCAACTATTATTTTGCGATTTCGGCGATTTTAGTAGAGACAAGCCCGCTGCTATTCAGTTAAATGATTTGAATAAGGCATTGCGACAAAATGCGTCACAAATATTTGTATTAGCTCATACCTTACCATTTCTGATTGAAGAATGGATTCATGATGATGAAGATACAGATTTTAAGGAGCGACTTGATTTTTACATTCTGATATTACGAATTATGAATGTCTTGCATATGAACAACGAGACGAATCCATTGATTTATCAACTCAAATGATTGAGATATTCATTTTACGTTTCACGCGGTTATATCCTACCAATTTCATTCCCGAAATTCATTTTCTGATACATATCCCAAAGTACATTAACCTTTAGAGGACGGGGAATTTTCAGTACAAATCGACCTCTTTAAAATCGTGTATTTGATGCATTAATCAAATATATAACTCACGACCAACCTCCGACCAAACAGGTGGTCCCTTTTGGGACCAGTCCCGTCCGGAAGAGAAAGGTCGATGCAAAAAAATGTGTGAAATGATTTTTGGGTGTTTTTCATCATAATTCTTTGCGCTGAGAACGAAAAAAATAGTGGGAAAAATCCAGGATGCGTCCTTGACCTTGAAAAAGGTCGATCCAAGGTCGATCCAAGGTCGAATTTGTTTTTTCTCCATATATTGAACTCGAACTGTGCATACCTACGTTTTTCGATGTGCTGAGTAAGAGAAAAATGGTGAAGAAAATGAAGGATGCGTCCTTGACCTTGAAAAAAGTTGATCCAAGGTCAATCCAAGGTCGAATCTGTTTTTTCTCCATATATTGAACTCAAACTGTGCATATCTACGTTTTTTGATGTTCTGAATACGGAAAAAATGGTGAAAAAAATCAAAGATGCGTCCTTGACCTTGAAAGAGGTCGATCCAAGGTCAATTCAAGGTCGAATTTTTTCCCCCTATATATTGAACACAAACTGTGCATATCTACGTTTTTTGATGTTCTGAGTACGAAAAAAATGGTGGAAAAAATCAAAGATGCGTCCTTGACCGTGAAAAAGATCGGTTTAAGGTCGAATTTTTTTTTCTCCATATATTCAACTCGAACTGTGTAGATCGACGTTTTTTGATGTGCTGAGTACGAGAATAATGATGAAAGAAATCCTGGATGCAGCCTTGACTTTGAAGAAGGTCGATTTGAGGTCGAATTTTTTTCTCTTCATATATTCAACTCAAATTGTGTACATCGACGTTCATTGATTTGTCGAGTACGAGAATAATGATGAAAAAGATCCTAGATGCAGCTTTGACCTTGTAAAAGGTCAATTCAAGGTCGAGACCCTTTTTTTCTCATATTGAACTCACATTTTGTGTACGTAGTTTTTTTGAAATGCTGAGTACGAGAAAAATTAGGAAAAAAATTCTGAAAGCGTCCTTGACCTTGAAAAAGGTTATTCCAAGATCCAATTTATTTATTCATTTCATATTTTGAACTCTTACCTCTTACATCTATGTTTTTTGATGTGCTGAGTGAGGAAAAAATTGTGAAAAGTCCTGGAAGTATTATTGATTCTACATGAAAACACTTCAAGGTGGAATATTGTTTCCCTGAGTGCTTCATTACCATGAGTCCCCTTGCCTCTCACGTCGGGGTGCTCCATTACCGCGAGTCCCCTTGCCTCTCACGTCGGGGTGCTTTATTACCGTGAGTCCCCTTGCCTCTCACGCCGGGGTGCTTCATTACCGTGAGTCCCCTTGCCTCTCACGTCAGGGTGCTTCATTACCGTGAGTCCCCTTGCCTCTCACATCGGGGTGCTCCATCACCGTGAGTCCCTTTGCCCCTCATGTGATCTTGAATCAATCATTCTCATGGCAATGTCACTTTAGTGTGGTACTCTTCAAAGCATGGCGTTCTGCGTAGAGGTATATCGCGAATGGAGCATATGTAGTTCGTTCGAGATGTTTTTTTACGCAAACTACACAATTGGCACCTTCGTTTTGTAGTTCATTGGAGGAAGTGGCGACCAAGTAATCGAGTGGCACAGAGTTCGTTACGGGGAATGTTTTCAGGAGACTCCAGTTTCATTAATCCTCTAGCTACTTGTAAACAAAATGAAGGAAAAGATGTTTGTTCTTGATTTTTCAGTCTGTATGAAGCATGAGCATTACACAGGCATAAATCAATAAGGTGAAAAAAAAACTTCCCATACCACTTCATTGTTTTTCGCACTGTTTCCGTTATCGAGAGTTGTCTATCAATATTATCAATGCCACCCATATCCTTATTGTATTCATGAATACACGTTGCCTTCATAATGTCTTCTTTTGTTTTATAATTTTTTTTCCCAGTTGCACGGAATTCTGATTCGTGTACACTTGTGAGCATGCGAACACTTCATTTGTCTCCCCATTTCATTGCCATCCAAGCATAATTAGGAGCGACTTGTATTTCACCTCGCTGTAATTTGTTTTCCAGCTTTGGCATTCCCTTTCTATTTGCTTTGACTGTTCCACAAATTCCCGTATCACGATCATGCAGAAATTCAGCCGAACTAGGGGATGTGTACCAATTGTCTATATATATAACATGACCCTCATAAAAATAAAGTTGTAAAAAGTGAGCGACAATATCACCGGTAACACCTAAACCGAACTTTTGATACTCAGTATCTTGTCCGGTGTAAACAATAAAGCCTAGAATGAATCCAGTATCGCAGTCTACCAACTCAAACAACTTGATGCCGAAACGATTCCTTCTCAACGGAATATATTGTTCGAATCGAAGCCTACCTTTCCACAATAACAGACTTTCGTCTATACTCTATACACAGGTTTTTGCCTGGTATGAGAGCTGCCGAAGATTTACTTTGTAGGTGGTCCATCACTGGTTTTATTCTCCGTAAAGGATGATTGACAAATTCTGAATCATCTTCATTATCTTGGAAGTGTAATTGTCGCAGAATTTGCAAATATCTATCACGATGCATTCTTTCTCGAAAAATCGGAGTATGGAGCGAAGGATCCGTAGACCAATGATCTTTCAAATCACCTCTCCGAACATGGCCCATGAGAATTGAGAGACCAAGAAACATTTCAAATTCATCTTTGGTCAAAGGGCACCAGTCTTTCATATGGGAAGATGAACTTTGAGGATTCTGGGCATGGTAACGATTTGTCTCGTGTACAATCCTTTGAACCAGGGAAGAATCGGAAAAATAATTGGAAAAATCTATTGGCAAATTTCCCGTTATAAGAGCGTTAGGATTCATTCTGGAGTTCCCTTCGAAATCTCTGATTGATGGGTGAAAATTCGCATCATGAAAAATTTGAGTTCGGTCATAGGTGGGGTCTTCCAAATTAATGGCTTTAAATTCTTCATTCCCAGGATCTTGTTCTTCTGGTTCGGATTGACCGCTACTCCAAGCCTCTCTGTCAGTCATTTTATAAAACAGCAGCTACTGAATGAATAGGATCTGCACCTGAGAAGGAAGACCGTCAAATGTTCTAATAGGAACTGTTGGTGGAATAACCGCAGCCAAATGAGGATCCGTTCAAAATATCTTGGAAAAGCCTGCGTGAGGTACTATCACCGGACCTGTGGTGAGGAACCGCGAAATATCCTAAAGAAGAATGTTGATCAAATAACCACCGCCGAATGAGAACGCTCTTGAACTATCCTGAGAAGGATCGTCCAAGTTATGATCACCGTACCTGAGATGAATGAACGCGAAATTTGTATGTTTATATGGATATATTTGTATTTATATATGTATATGTACCCAAGATGTCAAACGAACACAGAGTGGGTAATTTACTTCAAACACTGATTTTCTTAGGAATCCCTTCTTTGCCATTAGGCACACCCGGTTCAAGGATGAATCCGCAGGGTACCCAAAGTATAATGTAGAAACAAAAACACGAGTTCCAGCGCCGCCTACGACTTGGTTGGGAACTAAAGCTCACACACACAACGATACCACATATACGTTTACACTCACACTAAAGGCGCTATTAGTATGTAGTAGGTAACGCTCCTCAGCTGCATAACCTACTATTACCTTCCATGCTCTACGGGGTCTGTCACATTGGATTCCTAAGAAGTTCAGTGTGTGAAGTAAATTACCCATCCCGTGTTCGTTTGACATCTTGAGTACGTATGCATATGTCCCAGAACACATGTCCGACCTTTTGAGAGCATATCCCGCAACCAAAATGCAATTTTTTTCCGTTTGAAAAAAAACTTTCGAAGGCTCCGTTCTTGAAATATGAGCATTTTCAGATTTTTTTGAAAATCCGAATAACTCAGAAGCATCGTATGTTACATACTTCAGTCTAATACCATTCGCCAAGTTGGAAAACGGCGTATCTCTAGAGAAAAAATTGAACTATTACATCTCTATTTGTTCCGGAGCTACAGCGATTTGAAGTTGCTGAATTCTGATTGGCTGGAAGCTCAAAAATTTCAAATCACTGTAGCTCCGGAACGAATAGGGATATAATAGTTTTTTTTTTTTCCTAGAGATCCGCCGTTTTCCAACCCAGCGAATTGTATCAGACTGGAGTATGTAATATACGATGCTTCTGACTTATTTGGATTTTTAAAAAAATCTAAGAATGCTGATATCTCAAGAACGAAGCCTCCAAAAATTTCTTTCCAAACGGGAAAAAATTGCATTTTGGTTGCAGAATATGCTCTCAAAAGGTCAGACATGTGTTCTGGGACACCCTGTATATATATATATATATATATAAATATATCCACATACATATATACAAATTTCGCGTTCATTCATCTAAGGTACGGTGATCATATCTTGGACGGTCCTTTTCAGAATAGTCAAAATATGAAAGAAATAAGTTAATTGGATCGTGGAATTACCTCTTCCAAAGTGAGAGACGCATTCAGAATTTTTTCTCACCATTTTTCTCGTACTCAGCACATCGGAAAACGTAGATATACACAGTTTGAGTGCAAAAAATAGAGGAAAGGAAATCCCAACCTCGAATCGACCTTTTTCAAGGTCAAAGACGGATCCAGAATTTTTTTTCACTATTCTTTCCGTACTCAGCACATCAAAGGACGGAGATATACACAGTTTGAGTTCAATATATGGAGAGCAAAAAATTTGACCTCGAATCAACCTTTGTCAAGGTCCAGGACGCATTCAGGATTTTTTTCACCATTTTTTTCGTACTCAGCACATAAAAAAACGTAGATATACACAGTTTGAGTTCAATATATGGAGAACAAAAAATTCGACCTCGAATCGACCTTTTTCAAGGTCAAGGACGCATCCTGGATTCTTTCCATCATTTTTTCCGTTCTCAGCACAAAAATTCACCCTTGAAAAACACTCAAAATCCTCTTCCCCCGGGTGGTCCCTTTTGGGACCAGTCCCGTCCTCTAAAGGTTAAATTGTTTGGACCTGCAAGACAGCAATGGTGTTTTCGATTCGAAGCTGCTCACGCGTATTTTGAATCACTTGTTCCAGTTGTGCGCAATTTTCAAAATATGCCAAGCACAATGACTTATCGACACCAAGTGCGAATTTGTTCTCAATTGTTTACTCACCCAGGTTCCGCATCGAAAATATTTTTGGATGCAGGTGATGAAATAAAACCTGGACCAATTGTCCCCTCAAAGAATTTACCATATGTAGAGTTATTTCATGAATTCGTTGAAAATCCAGAAAAGCAAGAATTTAAAATTATGCGATCTTCAAAAGTCATCATTCATAGCAGAATCTACGAGAGCAATAAAATTATCTTGCTCCACTGTGATGAAGATTCTTTGCCTGTATTTGCTAGAATTGATGACATATGCATTCTTCATAAAAATATATTATTTGTTGTAAGATTATTTGAAACAGTTTCTTACGAATGTGAACTGAATGCTTATCTACTCATGAACTCTTTGAATACTGAGCAACAAATTGTGAATGTGAAAGATTTGATCCATCCGCATGCACTGATTCGTTTAAAAACCAAAACTATGATATATGTTTCTTTAATAAATCATACACATTGTGAATTTATCGGATGAATTGATGTAGAGATTTCTATTCTCTTCGTCACATTCTTTAATATAAAATCTCATTGTTATATAATATTGTATATCTTCAAACTATATATAATATAATGATTATAAAATTTATCCAGAATCAACCAAGAATGTGTTATTTCCAAAATTATATATCCGTAACATTTATTCAAATCACTTCGAAAAATATCATAATAATTTATTGATTATCGAACGAATAAATTCTTTCTGAAATTATCATTCAAAATCCTGGAAATTCTATCGAAATCTGTATTTTGATTGAATACCGGTTGTATTGTAATATATTAAAAACTTCGAAAACGGGACAGATCATATATATCCACAGGCCCGGATTACCCAATACGCCATGGCGAAGGGCGCCAGGTCTTTGGGGGGGGGGGGGGGGGCACCATGAGCTTGGGAAAAGAAATTTTTCCAATAAAGTGTATTTTTTGTGATTTTGAATTCTCTGAGTAGCCGGTGGAGTTCTTGTTGGCGTAGGGGCGCCTGATATCGTAATCCGGGCCTGTATATCCATCTGGTATGATATATCTTGTTGGAGAATCCAATTGAACCATCTGGGAAAATTCTCTGACCTGGGATTCTGTTGTAATTTGTTAGCTCGATACAGTGATTCGATTGAAATAAAAAAACTTTCACATCTGTTTTATCTAAAAAATATGTCATATAATAATACCGATTCCGCTGTGTTTTTATAAAGTTTCATTCCAATTATGGGAATATTTAGGAATCCATATATATATACTGGGTGATTCAAAATTGCCGTACACTTTTCTGAGAGTAGATTCTTGATGAAATTCTGAAACGATTTTGATCCGAAATATTCAGATCTGATCCGAAGATATGAGCATTTTTTAATTTTTTGGAAAATCCAAATACCTCGGAAGTACCATATTTCTGACTTTTGAATCCAACACCATTCACTAAGTCAGATCACGGGGTCTCCTTGGGGAAAAACGAATCTGATTTAGCTTCCTTCGTTGTGGAGCTATAGCGATTTAACCTTTAGAGGACGGGACTGGTCCCAGAAGGGACCACCCGGGGGAAGAGGATTTTGGGTGTTTTTCAAGGGTGAATTGTTGTGCGGAGAACGAAAAAAATAATGAAGAAAATCCAGGATGCGTCCTTGACCTTGAAAAAAGTCAATTCAAGGTCAAATTTTTTTGTCTCCATATATTGAACTCAAACTGTGTATAAGCACGTTTTTTGATGTGCTGAGTACGAAAGAAGAAGTGAAAAAAATCCTGGATGCGTCCTTGACCTTGAAAAAGGTCAATTCAAGGTCGAATTTTTTTTTCTCCGTATATTGAACTCAAATTGTGTATATCTACGTTTTTTGATACGCTGAGTGCGAAAAAAATAATGAAGAAAATCCAGGATGCGTCCTTGACCTTGAAAAAAGTCAATTCAAGGTCAAATTTTTTTGTCTCCATATATTGAACTCAAACTGTGTATAAGCACGTTTTTTGATGTGCTGAGTACGAAAGAAGAAGTGAAAAAAATCCAGGATGCGTCCTTGACCTAGAGAAAGGTCGATTCAAGGTCGAATTTTTTTTTCTCCATATATTGAACTCAAACTGTGTATATCTACGTTTTTTTATGTGCTGAGTACGAAAAAAATGGTGAAAAAAATCCTGAATGCGTCCTGGACCTTGACAAAGGTTGATTCGAGGTCAAATTTTTTGCTCTCCATATATTGAACTCAAACTGTGTATATCTCCGTCCTTTGATGTGCTGAGTACGGAAAGAATAGTGAAAAAAAATTCTGGATCCGTCTTTGACCTTGAAAAAGGTCGATTCGAGGTTGGGATTTCCTTTCCTCTATTTTTTGCACTCAAACTGTGTATATCTACGTTTTCCGATGTGCTGAGTACGAGAAAAATGGTGAGAAAAAATTCTGAATGCGTCTCTCACTTTGGAAGAGGTAATTCCACGATCCAATTAACTTATTTCTTTCATATTTTGACTATTCTGAAAAGGACCGTCCAAGATATGATCACCGTACCTTAGATGAATGAACGCGAAATTTGTATATATGTATGTGGATATATTTATATATATATATACAGGGTGTTCCAGAACACATGTCTGACCTTTTGAGAGCATATTCTGCAACCAAAATGCAATTTTTCCTTGGGTACCCTGCGGATTCATCCTTGAACCGGGTGTGCCTAATGGCAAAGAAGGGATTCCTGAGAAAATCAGTGTTTGAAGTAAATTACCCACTCTGTGTCCGTTTGACATCTTGGGTACATATACATATATAAATATAAATATATCCATATAAACATACAAATTTCGCGTTCATTCATCTCAGGTACGGTGATCATAACTTGGACGGTCCTTCTCAGGATCGTTCAAGGGCGTTCTCATTCTTCTTTAGGATATTTCGCGGTTCCTCACCACAGGTCCGGCGATAGTACCTCACGCAGGCTTTTCCAAGATATTTTGAACGGATCCTCATTTGGCTGCGGTTATTTCACCAACAGTTCCTATTAGAACATTTGACGGTCTTCCTTCTCAGGTGCAGATCCTATTCATTCAGTAGCTGCTGTTTTATAAAATGACTGACAGAGAGGCTTGGAGTAGCGGTGAATCCGAACCAGAAGAACGAGATCCTGGGAATGAAGAATTTAAAGCCATTAATTTGGAAGACCCCACCTATGACCGAACTCAAATTTTTCATGATGCGAATTTTCACCCATCAATCAGAGATTTCGAAGGGAACTCCAGAATGAATCCTCACGCTCTTATAACGGGAAATTTGCCAATAGATTTTTCCAATTATTTTTCCGATTCTTCCCTGGTTCAGAGGATTGTACACGAGACAAATCGTTACCATGCCCAGAATCCTCAAAGTTCATATTCCCATATGAAAGACTGGTGCCCTTTGACCAAAGATGAATTTGAAATGTTTCTTGGTCTCTCAATTCTCATGGGCCATGTTCGGAGAGGTGATTTGAAAGATTATTGGTCTACGGATCCTTCGCTTCATACTCCGATTTTTCGAGAAAGAATGCATCGTGATAGATATTTGCAAATTCTGCGACAATTACACTTCCAAGATAATGAAGATGATTCAGAATTTGTCAATCATCCTTTACGGAGAATAAAACCAGTGATGGACCACCTACAAAGTAAATCTTCGGCAGCTCTCATACCAGGCAAAAACCTGTGTATAGAGTAAAGACGAAAGTCTGTTATTGTGGGAAGGTAGGCTTCGATTCAAACAATATATTCCGTTGAAAAGGAATCGTTTCGGCATCAAGTTGTTTGAGTTGGTAGACTGCGATACTGGATTCATTCTAGGCTTTATTGTTTACACCGGACAAGATACTGAGTATCAAAAGTTCGGTTTAGGTGTTACCGGTGATATTGTCGCTCACTTTTTACAACCTTATTTTTATGAGGGTCATGTTATACAGGGTGGGGCATTTAAAGTGTCGCGGGCGTTTTTTCCAAAAATAAAGTGAGATACGAGAAAATTTTTCGGACAAAAGTTGTAGGGTACCGAGGGGGACATCCGATGGTGGCCTTGGCTTTGACCTCAAATCTTATCTTCAAGGGCATTCTGAGATCAACTCTTGTTTTTTTGAATAGCATCTCATATTTTTCACTGCAGATTTGGATTCTAGGTCAAAAACCAAGAAACTTTTGTCTGACCCATTTTCCTGAAATCCGCAAAAATGGCGCTCTAATCGATATTGTTCCATTTTGAATCTGACATTCGAATAACTCGAAAACGAAGGGTCTTGCAGAAGAATGTTTCGTACAAAAGTTGTCAATACACAACACATTTCAATCGTCTACATTACCACCATTCAGAGCTCACGCGATGTAAACAAACGACGGGGTTCAGTGAAAATTCACGATTTTGAAAGTCAGTTTGTCAGTTACATTTGATTATTACTTGGTTTATGACAAATTGAAAATCATGGATATCCGATACACGGTTTCTGAAAAGATCGATATGATCTACATTTACGGTGAAGTGCATAAGAACCCCAGACAAGCATATGACTTGTATGCAGAACGATTTCCTGAAAGAACAACGCCATCCATTAGGTATTTTCAACGCATTACAAAATTATTCTCAGAAACGGGAAGTGTTACAAGGGAAAAACGACATCGAATGAGAACTGTTAGCGGAGAAGATATGGAAGTTAATGTACTAGCTGCAGTAGCCAATAATCCACACGTGAGCTCTCGTGAAATTGAACTCCATTCGGGAATTTCTCGAAGAAGTGTTCTTCGAATACTGAAACGTCACAAATTCCATCCGTATCACATTTGTTTGCATCAAGACCTTCACGGTGATGATTTCGAAAATCGTGTACAGTTTTGTCGATGGGGTCTAGCGCAAATGCACAATAACAACTTCATCAACATATTATTTTCTGATGAGTCAACGTTCACCAATCATGGTCAAGTGAATCGACATAATATGCATTACTGGGCGACAGAAAATCCAAGATGGTTACGTCAAGTAGAGCATCAAAGACAATGGGCTGTGAATGTTTGGTGTGGTATTTTTCGATCTCGAGTAATTGGACCGTACTTCATTGCAGATACGCTAAATGGAGAGAAGTACAGACATTTCTTAGATCAGGTACTTCCAACATTACTTGAAGACATACCTATTCAGGAACGATTGAATATATGGTATCAACACGATGGTTGTCCATCCCATTATGCAGTCACAGCTCGAGAAATATTGGACAGAGATTATCCTGGACGATGGATAGGACGTCGTGGACCAGTTCATTGGCCTGCCCGTTCTCCGGATCTTACTTCTCCAGATTTTTTTTTATGGGGATACATAAAAGATACAGTTTATCAACAAGCACCGACTACACCTGAGAATATGCGTCAACGAATCATCAATGCATGCGCGAGCATCAATGAAGATATTTTAGCACGAGTTCAGCAATCTTTTGTAAAACGTTTTGAAATGTGTATTGAAGTCGAAGGCCATCATTTTGAGCATCTACTGCATTAAAATTATCCAAGTGATGTAGACGATTGAAATGTGTTGTGTTTTGTCTGTTATACCCCATCACCTCCGTTTCAGTTCAAGGGGTCCCCCTTGGAATCAGACAACTTTTGTCCGAAACATTCTCCTCCAAGACCCTTCGTTTTCCAGTTATTCTAATGTCAGATTCAGTATGGAACAATATCGATTAGAGCGCCATCTTTGCGGATTTCAGGAAAATGGTTCAGACAAAAGTTTCTTGGTTTTTGATCTAGAATCCAAATCTGCAGTAAAAAATATGAGATGCTATTTAAAAAACAAGAGTTGACCTCAGAATGCCCTTGAAGATGAGATTTGAGGTCAAAGCCAAGGCCACCATCGGATGTCCCCCTCGATACCCTACAATTTTTGTCCGAAAAATTTTCTCGTATCTCATTTTATTTTTGGAAAAAACGCCCGCGACACTTTAAATGCCCCACCCTGTATATATATATATTCGGTCTGTGTTAAGAAATTCAAATATGTTCCCTCCTGAAATGTGTTGATAATTGGAAAATGTTTGATTTCTACACGTTTTAAGTGTATCTTTCTTGGGGTTCCAGATTCTAATGCGTCAAGAAACGTTTTATCTGATGAAAACAAATTACTTGCTTCGAAATAAAACACTGAAGCGTTTCATTGGAGATAGGAATGCATATATGCTGTTTTATTCCAACACGTTTGATTCAAGAACACATTGAGATGCTTTACTTTGGAACAGTTCATAACACACTTAGATTTGCAGTGCATGTGACATTGCCTCCGTATACGTGATGACGCGCTGAGTGAGAGAGCCTCTTCACACGAACACGCGATGAAACAGTGTTTGTGTTCCACCGGCTGCATGGTGGGGGCCGCCAGCTCCCGCTTTCTGAGATCACTGCCTTAACTCATTAACGCCCAGATGATCAGAATTTTCACTAACTTTTCAACGTGTTCATTTATCATGTTATCGGGCCGAGAAAAAAAACTCATATCACTATTTCTACGTGAAATTTTATGCTCTTTCAGAATCTGGGCTTGAAATTCCGAACAGACACTCAGCAAAAAAATGAAGCCGATTTAAACGTGAAAAACGTGGAAATTGTCGAAAAAAAATTTTGTCTGCATTCATTTCAACAATGATACCGCGAAGATATCAACTTCAAACTATGATCAGAGGTGATCATGGATCTCAAACATTGAAAAAGAAATTTTTTCCAGAAAAATTCATCGACACGTTTTTTCAAAATGGCGGCGAGAATGAAAAAATTCTATAAAAATCTGAATCTGTGGTTTCCCCGAAAACTATGAACTTTAGAAAAAAATTTCTTAGAACAAAAAGGTCATAAAATCAGTCAAAGAACACTCTCAAATCATTACAGAATTTTTGGAGACAATTTTTGAATTTTGGAAAATTCAAAAAAATCCAATTTTTCAGAAATGCCTGAAAAATGTTTGAAAAACTTTCAGAATGTTTTTTGACTACTCCCTTGCTGATTCCGCGCAAATACATTGTTTTTTCACTCCTCTCATAGAAATGACGTCATCATCTTTGAGAAGAAGTGAGACCGAGAATACCGAATCGGCAACGCTGCACCTTGCTCTCACTCCTTGCGGCCGTCCTTGAAACAGCAGCTAAATTCTCCCACTCCCTGTGGCCGTCCTTGAAACGACCGCTAGAAGCCCCTACTCCTGGCCCCACTTTGCTTTGCTGTGCTTTGCTGTGCTTTCACTCTTTGTCGACTTATTGTCGGCGTATGTTTTTTACAATTTGTACATATGAATTATAAGTAAATATGAATTAACATCGAAATATTGGTGTTCACTCCTTCAATACATTCGTTATGTCACGAAAACGATCAAAATCTTCTGCTTCATCGCATGCAGAGTATGAATCAGATTATTCGGATAGTGATCCCGAAGAGAACATATTGATTCCGAATCCAGACAATTCAGGCTCCGATGATTCTCATCCCGATTGTGATCCCATATCTGATTCAGATTCTGAACATGAATTGACAATACCAAATATCACTTACAAAAAAGCTTGTGCTTCTTATTCTGAAAAGTTGGATAAACTTGAAGAAAATCACGAATTCATTTGGATCGATGGCGAGAAGTCATATCTAAATATTTGTGAAGAGACAGTATTATCATCTGAAGCTGCAAAAAAGAATATACAGGCGTGTGAGCCTTTTCAATTGTTTGAGACCTTTTTTTCCGCCGAAATGGAACAATATATAATTGATGCGTCTAAAGAGAATAATTATGATTCAAGATTAGAAGATCTTGACACTTTTATCGGTATAGTTATCTTCAGTTAATTCAATAAAAGAAAGTCTCAGAGAGATTATTGGGCAACTGATCCATTTTTATCTAGTGAAATTGTTTCTTCTGCAATGAATCGCAATAAGTTTGAGGAAATCAAGTCTGAAATAAAATATTCAAAAGCTAAGGACGAAGATCCAAACGATAGAGGGTGGCGGGTTCATTCGATGTTGAGACTTTTTCAAAACAACCTCCTAAAGTTCGGAATATGGAAAACTATATCTATTGATGAAATGATGGCCAAGTCTTATGCAAAAACTGTATTGAAACAATTTATTCGAGGAAAACCGATAAGGTTTGGTTTGAAATTTTGGGGTTCATGCACTTCAGATGGCTATCTACTGAATTTAGATTTATATTGCGGCAAAAATGCCCAAATCGGAAACAAATTAGCAAAATGTGCTCTAGGTACTCGTGTAGTATTGCATTTATTAGACCCCTTTTTTCGGCTAATAAATTTCAATAAAATCCCTGCATTCCATTTGTACTTTGATTATTTTTTCACAAATATGGATTTGATTTTACACTTGCAAAAATTAGGTTTGAAATGCACTGGCACTATTAGAGAAAATCGAGTCAAAGAAAAGAATATACTCGGAAAAAAAGCTCGACGAGGTACTTATATTGTAAAACATGATCACACAGTGGTATAAATTTCATCACTATCATGGATTCGAAGCCCGTTTCAATAGCTTCAACTGCTGCAGGTGTCAGTCCACTATTAACTTCGAGAAGATATAGTTCAGAGGCTCGATCCAATCGATATACCTTTTCCGCAAGCTCTTCATTTGTACAACAAATTTATGGGTGGTGTTGACGTGCATGATGGACACTGCAATAATGTACTCCCATGTTTTCGTTCCAAGAAATGGAAATGGGTCGTTTTTGTGAGATGTATACAGGCATCCATTATAAATGTCCTCGTAATTTTCAATGCTACTCGTGATGGGAAGAAGAAAGTTGGGATAAAAGAGCTAAGTATTTCAATAGCTAAACATTATATTCAAAAAGCTCAAACAAGTCAAACATTCCATACACGATGTAATAGGGACAAATTGAAAAATTGTTTGAATGGGAAATGTCCAATAAGAACGAGGATTTATTGTGAAAAATGCGAACTTTATGTGTGCAATAATTGTTGGGCGAAGAAGCATTGACGAAAAAAATGTTGGAGTGAGAGGCAGGGGGATTCACGAAAAAAAGCACCCCGAAATGTGAGAGGCAAGGAAACTCACGAGAAAAAAGCACTCCGATACGTGAGAGGCAAGGGGACTCACGAGAAAAAAGCACCCCGATACGTGAGAGGCAAGGGGACTCACGAGAAAAAAGCACCCCGATACGTGAGAGGCAAGGGGACTCACGAGAGAAAAGTACCCCAAAGGAGACAAAGTTCTACCACGTCCACGCCGTTGTCTTTGGGTAATGCTAAGAGTAGAAAAAAACAATGTATTTGCGCAGAATCAGCAAGGGAGTAGTCAAGAAACATTCTGAAATTTTTTCAAACATTTTCCAGGTATTTCTGAAAAATTGGATTTTTTTGAATTTTCCAAAATTCAAAAATTGTCTCCAAAAATTCTGTAATAATTTGAGAGTGTTCTTTGACTGATTTTATGACATTTTTGTCTCAAGAAATTCTTTTCTAAAGTTCATAGTTTTCGGGGAAACCACAGATTAAGGATTTTATAGAATTTTTTCATTCTCGCCGGCATTTTGAGAAAACACGTCGATGAATTTTTCTGGGAAGAACTTTTTTTCAATGTTTGAGATCCATGATCACCTCTGATCATAGTTTGAAGTTAATATCTTCGCGGTATCATTGTTGAAATAAATGCAGAAAAAATTTTTTTTCGACAATTTTCACGTTTCTCACGTTCAAATCGGCCATATTTTTTTTCTGATTGTCTGATTGAAATTTTGAGCCCAGATTCTAGAAGAGCATAAAATTTCACGTAGAAATAGTGATATGAGTTTTTTTTCTCGGCCCGATAACATGATAAATAAACACGTTGAAAAGTTAGCGAAAATTCTGATCATCTGGGCGTTAATGGGTTAAGATTGAATTCAGTTCTTGTTGGAGTTTTGGAATCGACCCACCCCTCTCCCTGAGCTTTTCCATTTTCTCTTGTTCCTCAATAGTTGTATCAACTCTTTTCTGCCACGGTTTAATATTTCCAGAGTCCACGGTTTGTTATGAATATCTGTGCTGGCATAGCGCGGAGGGACTCGACATATCTGCGCCCTTGTGGATGGGAGTTTTGATTCCTTCTCCACATTTCGTAATTGAAATTTCATATGTACGTAGCCTAAATTTTCAGTCACGTGATTTGCAATTGTCTTCGTTACGTGTATTTAAATCCCAAAATGACTAAATTCACGTCTGTCATATTGGATCCTCCATCTTGAATCCGTTTTTTGACATCAGATTTGGATTCCCCACCCTCGAAAATCCCTAACACCCATGGTTCATGAAAATTCATGTATGCAACCCAGAATAACAAACGTGTAACCATATCGCGGAGAAAACGAGTTATACATGAGAGTGGGTCGGAAATTTTTTTTCGGATTGAAACGTAATAGTGCGGCAAAGTTACCTTGAGGTGTCAGTATCAATCACCATGAACTCCAGCTCGATTGGACAATATCTTCTGTCTCAAACCTGAGCTTGAATTTTTGATTTTTTAGTCGAAAATATCTAAATGTGAAGTAAATCCCAGCTCATTTTATCTTCATTTAGGAATGCCAAGATGATTATTATTTCCTTTGAATCACTAAAATATACTTCTTTGTGTAATCAATCAATTAAAACAATGATTTTTGACTGAACATTCATTTGATTATTATTGATGTAATAACGAAAATTCAAGGAACCATGAACACTTCAAAGCGAATAATGGATATGATTCTTGCCAATCAGTCCTGACGCCTAAGTATCCAAAAAGGTAATTGAAGTTATTCATTGCTCATTCTCTGGCTGTACAACACACTCAGAGTGAGTTCACAGTAGAGTTGAGGGTAGAAGATACATCTGGCACCGTACAATATAACATTGTCCCTAAACTGAATTGTAAGGCGAAAATTTTTGGGAAATGATTGATTGGACGAGTGTTTCCATAACATCACCACCAGGAATCAGAAACATTACCGACGAAGAACTTGTAATGGAACTGTCTAATAAAGAATCCTCACTCAAGTAGCACAAGAACTTTTCAAACATTCTGCGATCGTTCTGTGATCATGCATGGATTGTGCAAGTGGAACTGTTTTGGATAAATCCGAAAGAGACTAAGAAGTGCTAGACACTCTAAGAATGTGCATGGAATATGCTTATCCAAAACAGTCTCATTCGAAGATTCTGAGAATGATCATACAACGTTCCCAAAACTTCCAAGCACTTTTCAGTATTCCCAACCTGTTATACTACTTGGGCACCTAGCTGGGGGTCAAGTCAGTTTCTCTGTCACACTGTTGCAGTGGAACGAATGGTGAAGCTAGTGACGGAAACTTAGACTAGAGCGTATGGTCAAGATTACAGAGCTCAACAGATCAGAGCGACTCTCAAGTCAAGAGCCGTTTTACCGAAGTTGAGTATGGGAGCGGTATGAGCTGTGAAGAATCTGAGTAATATCTGAAGCCCCAATTGGTTGATCAATAAAAATCGAATGGTCCTTTGGAGAAGGGTTTGGAGAGGCCCTCTATAAATTTCATCCAATTTGGTCCACTCGGTCCAGAGATATTCCAAATACAGGTGGACCGACAGACAGTCATACATACGAACAACCCTACGGATCATCAATCAGTATTGAATGGAATGAGAAACTATCCGACCCCCAATTGAGTGACTCAAATATTTTAGAGGGTACGATAGCGGGTGCAATAGGCACTCCGTGCTTGGTATACTACATATACCGATGAGTACCTGAAAAATGGGAAAAAATTTGGTGCAGTCACTCGGCAGTGAGAATACGGACTATTTCACATTTTGAAGGTTTTTCTCCGACAAATTAGATGAGATTCAGGGGACTGAGAAAAATTCCAGTGCAAGAGCGTTCAGTCCTCCATATAAACAAATTTTCTTCAGAATTTTCCATGCGCACTGTTTTGCGGGGAAAAGCAATGATAGAAGAAACATTTCCCTGCCCCTAAGGGCACCCCCTTGGGGGCGGATTCGGGAGAGTTGAAACTGGATGGATTCGTATATCGTTGCATTCTGACTTGAGGAATCACTTGCGGAGTTGAGTATCGTAGGCCCCAAGTTTCATAGGCCCTAAAAATCAAACGCCCGAGTTTCAGAAGCCCAAAAAGGACTATATGCCCTATTGTCCGTAAGTCCGAAGTTGCATAACGCCGAATAAAAACTTATTAATTTCGGTATGGGTCAATTATTAGATACTTTTATACAATTTAAAAGTGGAATATGCTTCTGTTAATGGTTTATTGATGTTGTAAATCATGTAAAAATAGTTAACCCATTAATGCCTATGGCAGAACTGCTGGGCCTACGGGGAAAGTAAATATTAGAAATAGGATATCTGGGTGCAGGATGAACATCCACGGAGAAAAAAAATTTTTACAATTTGTTTGAACAATTATTGTTTGAACAATTTGTTGAAAATATCAATTCAAGTGGATGAAAACCCCGAGATCGTGTTCTACGGAAAATTTCATATAAGAATAGGTGGTTCGGAAAGTTTTCAACCATCGCATTGGTTTGTAAATAACAATTATAAACAATTTCGAATACTCCATACCCGTTCGTGCCCACGGTGGAACTGCTGGGCCTACGGGAAAAGTGACTATTGGGAATAGGATATCTGGGTGGAGGATGAACATCCAAGGAGAAAAAAAATTTTTACAATTTGTTTAAACAATTATTGTTTGAACAATTTGTTGAAAATATCAATTCAAGTGGATGAAAACCCCGGGATCGTGTTCTACGGAAAATTTCATATAAGAATAGGTGGTTTGGAAAGTTTTCAACTATCGCTTTGGTTTGTAAATAACAATTATAAACAATTTCGAATACTCCATACCCGTTCGTGCCCACGGTGGAACTGCTGGGCCTACGGGAAAAGTGACTATTGGGAATAGGATATCTGGGTGGAGGATGAACATCCGCTGAAAAAAAATGTTCACAATTTGTTTAAACAATTATTGTTTAAACAATTTGTAAAAATTTTTTTTCTCCGTGGATGTTCATCCTTCACCCAGATATCCTATTCCCAATAGTCACTTTTCCCGTAGGTCCAGCAGTTCCACCGTGGGCACGAACGGGTATGGAGTATTCGAAATTGTTTATAATTGTTATTTACAAACCAAAGCGATAGTTGAAAACTTTCCAAACCACCTATTCTTATATGAAATTTTCCGTAGAACACGATCCCGGGGTTTTCATCCACTTGAATTGATATTTTCAACAAATTGTTCAAACAATAATTGTTTAAACAAATTGTAAAAATTTTTTTTCTCCTTGGATGTTCATCCTCCACCCAGATATCCTTTTTCCAATAGTTTCTTCCCCCGTAGGCCAAGCAGTTTCGCCATGGGCATTAATGGGTTAATAATTGATTCATACTAAAATGCATAATTTTTCATTCAAGGTTATGCAACTTCGGGATTACGAACATCCGAGCGTATAGCCTTTCAGGCTTCTAAAATTAGGGCTCACGATACTCTACCCACTTGCGATGGTGGCATTGAACTAGGGCTCCGCACGAGACTCTCGTCTCAAATTGAAAAATGATCTATATTTAATGTTCTGAAAATTTTGGACGGAATCAAGCTTCTACCTGAGGTGTAACAAAATCACATGGAATTCCGATTTCATTGCAGAGGATAACAAAGATATTATCTCAGTCTCGAAACTAGTCTTGGTATCGGTCTCGGTGCAGGTCTCGTTGCATATTTCGACATACAGGTTGTCCCAGGATTCGCGGACCGGATTTTACAGGTATATTCTGCAGCCAAAATGCAATCATTTCCCGTTTGAATAAAATTTTTCGTGATGCTCAGTTTTGGAGATATGAGTATTTTTAGATTTTCGTTCAAATCTAAAGCATCCAAAGGCACTGTATGCTACATACTTGGGCTCAATACCATTCGCTAAGTTGGAAAACGGCGGATCTGTGGGAAAAAAATCAAACTATTTTATCCTTGATAGTTCCGGAGCTATAGCAATTTGAAATTTTTCAGCCAATCAGAATTCAGCAACTCCAAATCGCTATAGCTCCGGAACTATCAATGATAAAAGAGTTTAATTTTTTCCCACAAATCCACCGTTTTCCAACTTAGCGAATGGTGTTAAGCTCAAGTATGTAGCACACAGTGTTTTTGAATGATTTGGATTTGGAAAAAAATCTAAAAATGCTCAATTCTCCAAAACTAAGCGTCGAACAAATTTTTTTCAAAATGGAAATTGTTGCATTTTGGCTGCAGAATATACCTGTTAAATCCGGTCCGCGAATTCTGGGACACCCTGTATATCTCAATATGATCAAGGTTCCACCCCATTCCGTGAATTCCATTTGTACTCTCTGTTTATCTTGATCATCTTGATATTCCAAGAGATTGTAATGATTATTGGTAACTATTTTATCTTCCTTTGACGCGAGTCTCGTGCGAAGGCGTAAATTGAACATTTTCGGAAGAGGGAATTTTGCCTATCTTAGCGGGGAGTACTTTTCATTGGATCAAGTTATGAAATTGCATTAAATTATACAAAATTGTGTGGTCCATGTGATGATTATTGCCTTATAATACCTTTGGAATTGCTGAGATACTCACTAGTAATGTCAGAAAAGATCGATTAATTCAAGGATCGATCCTTTGTGACATCATCAACACCCATCTGCTACAGTTATTTGGAGAGCATTCATCAAGTTTCAGTTAGTGAATATGGATATTTTTCATCCAAAATTTGTCATCATAAATTTCATGAAAGATAGATCGAAACTGTATAAAGCATTGATGCCGTCATATATCACCGATCACTACAAGGAGAAAACGATCTGCTAAACTGCAAAATGATCTGCGAACATACTTTACAGCAGTCAAGCATTAAAGCATTAGCTTTCGCCCAAATCAGAATAATGACATGAAAATGCTTCTAAAAGTACTATACTTCCTTGAACTTTCCTGGAGAAATATAGTACTTTTGCAGATATTTTCACGTAAATGAGTTGATATGGATAAAAGTGATTCTCGAATACTAAAGTATGGTACTTTTTGGCAGATCTTTTCGGTTTCGGTAAAAATTTTATAGAATTCGATAGAAACAAAAGATTTGTTCCATCCAAAAGATACGATTCGTTGATATTTGCAGATCTCTATTCGAGAGTGTGTAAAATACACTATCGAATGTTTGATCCAAATTTTAGGTTTTTGTGGGACATGAAATTATTCTAGTATTTTTTATTCAGTATGTAACTATTCAACATTAAATTGTTTTCAATCTGTCAAATCCATTAATTACGAGATTCCTCAAAAGCAATCTATTGTTGATGATATGATAATTAATTCTGAAATCACATGATCATTTCCATGAAGAATGATCGCTTCATCACAAAGATAAAAACCAAAGAGGATCTTCGTTTCCGAACAATCAAAAATTCATATTGTGGAAAGATAAAACAGAACTCGTGTTGGATACGGCCCTGCTCACTCAAATGTGATACGACGAATAAAATTTGTGGAGGCTCGTCTCGCAAACAAGTTCCGTTGAAGGGAACGGTAAGATTAGTTTCACGTTATCGAGTGAGAAAAATCGACGACAGCATATTGGATAAGATTTCTGTATATCATTCTCAATAGAAAATAGATTTGTATCAACTTATACAGAATACATATTCAGTGTTTATTTGGGTTTTCGGTTTTCTTTTTCATTATTTAAAATTGACATGTTGCCCAGAAGACGTGTTGTGGATCTTCTGCAGATCATTTCGTTGCAATCGTAAGTAAAATGTTTTGTGATATATGATTATGAGTTTCGTTGAAATCCCGTTCATGGAGAAGAATTTCTGATTGAATCTAAGAATATTCAAGCGTCTATATTTTTTCATTTCTCCATAAACATGCCTCATTATTATATTTCAGTAAAAAATTAATTTCAGAACAATAATTAATTCCTAATCAGATTTTTTGGTATTTAAGTTGTCATTCGATTCGATAAACGATTCAAACTTCAACGAAATTCATTATGAAATATTTCTGATAACTGTGAGTGATATCAAAGCAAGTATTCGAATAATATTACGATTTGCTGCTTAAAACTTTCCACAACAAACTATAGTTTACTGAAGAAGAAATGATGATTTCTTTCAAAGTATGAATAGATTTCAATGGCCGTTTCGAATCGGTAATTCAATATGAAACCCGTAGTTTTCAATAGTTGTGGTTTTTGATAATCATATAACTTTTCAATTGCGGTAGCTGTCAATAGTTTCAAATAATATGAATGATCTTCAATATTTCCCTATAGTAAATTTTTACACTATTACAAACTATTGATCAGATATGCGTTTCTCCGCATCAAAAACTAGACTTCCCTGCTAAAAATTTCCCATAGAAAACGATAGAAATCGATAGTATTTCAGCCACTTTTCTATCGTTTCGTATAGGGTGTATCGCGACATCAGATTGAGCCGATAAAGAAATTTGTCCCAATAGGGTTCTATAGTGATAAACCAATACAACGCGAATGGGTCTTTATCGGATTTTTATGGGTTTTATCGTTCCTTTCCGGTTATGCACTATAAATTGTTCTCACCTCCTTCAGTTGTATGTCCCTAGTGGAAATGAATCATATATGACCCATATATGACCCATATATGATTCCCACAAAACATATATGACCATATATATATGCCCCACATATGTCCCATATATGCCCCATATATGTCCCATATATGCCCCATATATGTGGCCGAAGCTTCATCAGTGATACATATAAAGCATATATGGTACTGCGCGCAACATATATGTTTGCAGGAAACGTTCAAAAACATATATGTTTGCAGGAAACGGTCAAAAACATATATGATTCATATTTGGTATAATTATTTGCTATGTATGGATCATTTCATATCGGATTTTCCAAGAGTTCATAAATATTTTTGAAATGGTTATCCCGAATTCTCTGTTGAAAAATGTGAGATACGTATCATTTGTTTCTTTTTTTCTTATTCTATTATGATTTCAGGTTTACAACATATGTCGAAGTTCTTGGTCTCTAAAACCCACTTTTTTCAAATGCCTGTATCTTGGAAAGCTTTCAATACAAAAAATTATTATCAAGGCATGGAACTTAGGATTTTGCCTCAATTTTTCACAAAGTCAAGAGAAAATTTCTTTCCAGGGACGTATTTTGCCGTAATTCGACGATGGAAGTGAAAAGAGTATTTCATTCAAATTCGAATACGTTTGATTTTCAAATCCCACAAGCAAAACTAATTTCTGGAACATAACGATAATTTTCGTTTCGTTTTTGAAAATGTTACTCCACGGCATTCGAGAGATCTGGACAAAACAAGGGTGACCTGAGAACTCCGCGTGCTCGATTATTCAAGATTTGTAACGCAGCATAGATACGAGACATTTCATGAACGGATTGATGTGTAATTTCAAGTTATTGAGTTATCTTTTTTGTCTTGTTTTATTTATACTTCTTGGATGTCGTAGAAAATTACCATTTTCAGAACTGAACCAAAAGTATTGCTATGCACCATAGATCGATCGTGTTTGTTAAATAAAAAAATTGACCCGTTGAGGTCCCACTTCAAAGTACTTACGTAAAGGTTACACAGGGTCTTTCGGACCCAAACCAAAGCAACAGATGTCATTCACGCAGTCTTTCAAATATTGTTGCAGATTTCTCGGCAAAATTCACATCTCGGTGTCTTTGACAATAACAGAACGCAGCACAAATTAAAATTCACGACAAGCACTGTGAGCTACCCTGACGAAAATTTTTTTCATGATTTCTCATAATTTCTCATTGTCCCAATTCATGGAGAAAATATGAGGAAGAACAATAGAATCCCTCATATTTTCTCCATGAATTGGGACAATGAGAAATTATGAGAAATTATGACAAAAATTTTCGCCAGGGTACGGAACCACAGACTCCCCCTAGAGCCTTTTGGACTCCTGGTGATCTCAAAGGGCTGAAAATGTCCAAATCCGAATAAACTACCATTTTTACTTCCACCGTAGGAATTCCACTAGACACAAATTGGAAAAAAAAATTTTACTCGAATTTTTGAAAAGTTCAGAAAAAATCCCAACTTTTATGCCTTATTAGTAATTTTGTGTGTTGAGACCTTTTCGAGATACACGCATTCAAAAAGAACTGGAGTTGTCAAAACTTAAAGCTCTGACACATTGTAAACGGGTGAACACAATACACTAAAAAAGAGCAAAAACACAAATTTGACAAATATCTCATATTTTTCAACGAAGAATTCAAAAATACCTATTCTCAAAATATTGAGGAACTCATTGTGAATCTGACCTGCAATAACTCATATATGTTTTATATGTGATCCACAATTGTTGATCTACCAATTCGGAGTTCATATATGAGCCATATATGGTTTTCAAGGATAAGCGGGAGTTCATATGCGTGAAAGAAGTCGCTCCTTTCAAGCGACCGGTGGTGGCTCCAGTGAAAGGGGGATGGAGTCCGGTCCCAACGAACTGCGTTCAATTCTCGTGGGAGAGACTTTTTTTATACCCCTCAATAAATGGAAATAAATCATATATAGGTTATATATGGGTCATATATGTTTGGATTACTCATAACATATATGATCCATATATCGTTTATATATGGGGCATATATGGGTCATATATGGTGCATTTCCACTAGGGATGGTTCAATCGGAAGTTTCCCATACATTTGGTACCATTTTCAAAAAAATTATAAAATTTTGTGAACTATATTTTCCTACGTGTGTTTTGGTGAACTCAGTAACATATGAATGATCTTTGGTCTTCTTATCATCCATAGACCAATATGATCTGAAAATGTATTCGGAAAGCCATACTCGAATTTTTCATTTCCGAATTCCGTGTTCCAATACACTGGTCACAAATCATGTACCATGAATTCGAATTCATCCATAAATTCATCACCGTGTGGGACTTTGACCACAATTTCATTCTTTCCAGAGCGGGATAGTTTTAAGTGATAGAATAGTTTTATTTGAAATTATCTTCTATATTCTACCATGAGGTAAGTCAGGTTAATATGCCACAGTTGATTTTCCAACTCGATATCTTCTCAATTTCAAGTATTGTATAAGGATAAATCTGAAAATACGATTATCAATGTTTTTTCGATATAGCATTATGGCTTTTTGCTCCACGTAGATCAGCGGTGAAATCGAAATCGCTGAATCCTTCCAAAGTGGCGTTTTATTTATTCATCTTTAGCCGATATGGAGTTGAAATAAGAACGAAGGATGAATGAATAGGTAGAACCAATTCTTCTAAAATACAACATCAGTGTATAATATACACACATATTGTGGAATTAATAAACCCTAACGACAAATTTACTTCTGATGAGTTATAGCATGCAATTACATTCCGACATTGTGTTTTTAATGTACGTGAATTACACAAATCTAAAAGAAAATGCAAGCAAATAACCTTTTTCATAGGAATACGAGCATATTAAAATGCACAAATGAGCTTATTCTCAAAAACATCTGTGTATTAAGCATAGAATTATCGAGGAGTGGCATATTGCCCGAGGTGACGCCAACTTACTGTTAATGGAAACGTTGCAGAAGTTGGAATCGTTTATTGAAATGAATTGATAATCGGATAATGGAATACTCAGCTGTGATAACAGCTTTGGGTCTTTATGAAGACCAGGAATCTTGCAGTACATTCTTTGAGTCATGTTTTCACTTTCAAATATTTAATTCGAAAAAATAAACACTGAAGAGCTGTCGGATTTTGTGGGTTTGGATTTTTGTTTCGTTTTTATAAACAATTCGGATCGAATTTGAAGTACATATGAATGGAGGATGCGATCTGTAGCATTCCACGACTGCTGGTCAATGTAAAAAAATCAGACCAACAAGTCCGAATCCCATATAGCACACAATGTCTCAGCAATATTCCCAGAATATTACAAATGTCTCATTTGAAATCTTCTGTTTGAAATATTTCTACGATATTACATGAATATTGTGTGTACAATATTTCGTATAACATATTCTGACAATCTTCCAATTGGAACATATATTTGATATATTTTGCGATGTTCTTAGAATGTACAATGTGAAATGTGTAAACTTCGTCGCAAATGAAATATTGTGAGAATATTCTAATAGCAATATCCTTTATTTAACCCGTTAATACTCATTGCGAAACCGCTTGGCCTACGAGAAAAGTAACTATTGAAAATAGGGTTTCTAGATGGAGGATGAACATCCGCATGAAAAAAAATTTTTCACAGTGTGTTTGAACAATTATTGTTCAAACAATTCGTTGGAAATATCAATTAATGTGAACGAAAACCCCCGGAATCGTATTCAAAAAAAATTTCATGCAAGAAATGATTGACCGGAAAATTTTTAGCCATCGCAATTGCAAATAAAAATTATAAACAATTTTGAATTCTTTATACACATTATTCCAAAATCATCCAAGAAGAATCTATACTTGGAAAATGCCAGGAGATACAGCAAGATATCAAATCGATTACATATTAGTAAAACAAAGATTTAGAAACCAAGTGAAAAGCGGTAAAACTTATCCAGGCGCGGATATAGATAGTGATCACAATATGTTGCTGATGAAATGTTCTCTTGAATTCAAAGCTCTGAAAAAGAAAAGGAAAATGCAAAAAAGATGGAATTTGAAGAATCTCAAACAAGGAAAAACACGGGAGGCATTCAAAGTGATGTTGGACGAAAAATTGGAGGATCGACAAGAGAAAGACTTGGAAATAGAGAGTAGATGGACAAATATGAACGGGACCATAGAGCAATGTGCAGATGAAATTTTGAAGAACGATGAGATAGAGCCTAAGACACCATGGATAACAGAAGAAATTCTCGATTTAATCAATGAAAGGAGGAAATACAAGAATAAGAATAGTGAACAAGACCAGCAGACGTACAAGGCACTGAGGAATAAAATAATCAGAGAATCAAGGGAAGCAAAAGAACAATGGTTGGAGTGAAAATGTCAAGATATAGAAGTAAGATTACATTCAGAGAAAATTGATGAAGCATATGGGATGGTTGAGGGATATTTTGGACAAACGAAATCTAGGAGCAGTAAGATTAAAAATTCTCTAGGGAGACAATTGATAAGAACGGGGGGAAAAATAGAACAATGGATTAATCATTTGGAAGATCTGTATAAAGGGAGCGATAATATAGGACTTTTGGAGAGGGAGGAAAATATCGATGAAGAAGAATTGGGAGATTCAATTTTGAGATCAGAATTCGATAGGGCTTTGAAAGAATTGAAAAATAATGAACCGCCAAGAAGAGATGGCATAAGTGCGGACCTTATCTAAGCCTCTAGTCAGAGAACTCGTGACGCACTGTTCGATTTGGTCAGAGATATGTACGAAATAGGCGAAGTACCGAAAGATTTCCAGAAGAATACAATTGTCGCCATTCCAAAAAAAACAAGGAGCAGACGAATGCAAGAACTACAGAACGATGAGTTTAACTTCACATGCCTCGAAAATACCGAAAAAAAATCATATACAGGAGAATAGAGGAGAAAATAGAGAGTACATTGGCAGAAGATCAGTTCGGTTTCACGAAAAATAGGGGAACGCGGGAAGCAATATTAGCACTGAGAACAGTAGTAGAGAAAAGTCTAGAGTTAAAAAAGTCTGTGTATATAGGTTTTGTAGATATACAAAAAGCATTTTTTGATGTTGATTGGGAGAAGATGTTTACGATTTTGAAGAAGGTAGGAATCAATTTCAGGGATAGGAGAATAATACATGAATTATATAAGAATCAAACCGCAATAATAGAAATAGAAGGTCAGAAAGGAGAAGCACAAATTAGAAGAGGGGTGAGACAAGGATGCTCACTATCGCCACTGATTTTCAATTTATATATAGAAGAAGCAATCAACGAAGTAGAGGAGCAAGTGCCATCGAAATTACAGATTCAAGGTGAAAATGTAAGCATGTTGAGATTTGCGGATGACATAGCTATATTAGGTACGAGTGGTGCTGAGTTAGAAAATACTTTCAAAACTATGAAAAAAATATTACCAGACAAATATTGTATGAATATAAATAACGACAAAACAAAATTCATGATTTGTACAACAGCGAAAACATCAAGAAGAACGAAAATCAAAATAGATGCAGAGACCATTCAGCAAGTCAAGGAATTTAAATATCTAGGAAGCATAATTACAGAAAACGGTAAAAGCGAAAGAGATATAAGAGCAAGAATAGCACAAGGGAAACAGGCTTTCCACCAAAAGGAACAGTTACTATGTTCGAAGAATATTAGCTCAGCAGTGAGGAAGAAATTCTTAAAGAGTTACGTTTGGAGCACGGCATTGTATGGTTGCGAAATTTGGACAATTGGAAAAACGGACCAACGAAGACTTGAAGCTTTTGAAATGTGATGTTATAGAAAGATGGTTAGAATAAAGTGGATAGAGAAAGTAAGAAATGAAGAAGTACTTGAGAAGGTAAATGAAAAAAGAAGTCTCTTGAGACAGGTCGTGAAAAGAAGAAGTAATCTGATGGGACACACATTAAGGCATGATAACCTATTGAAAACAATATTGGAAGGAAAAATGAATGGTAAAACTCGAAGAGGTAGACCTAGATTAAGTTACATGAAGCAAATTATACAAGATCAGGGCTGTCGTAGATATGCAGAAGTTAAGCGGTTAGCAGATAATAGACAAGGTTGGAGGATTTCATCAAACCAGTCATAAGACTGATTACTTCATGATGATGATGATGATGGTCAGTCATGATAACTATGTTACTGTTTTCCTTCACAGAACACGACAGTTGTGAGTACTTGATTTCTTGTTTTGGTAACCAAATTTTTCTCACAGGAGTAGTTTTGTAAAATTGACTGGAATATTTTTCTCCGCGTGACACTCCGGTACACGATGAATCAGGATTTTTACGTATTGATTATTCATGAAAAAAAATGAAAGGATAATTGGAGAATCATTTTTTCTTGCATATTCTATAATTTGAATAAAAACGTTATCAAAATTTCATATACGTACATGATCTTAGTTTAAAGGAAAAATCGATTATTTAGCGCCCTCCGTTATCACCCGTATAGTTATAATACATCTTCGAATCGATACCGTAACTATTGGGAAACAAAAGAAATAAGCCTGTCAGTAAATTGCGATTCTATGGTTATGTGTTTTTTCGGATGGGAGCCAAATCAACGAAGAACCAAATCAACGAAACCGTTAGTTGGAAAGAATGAGACATCATACATTATACATCTCTTCCTTTTCAACCAATGGTTTCGTTGATTTGTCCTTTCGTTGATTCGGCCCCCATCCGTTTTTTCATCGTCGGGTTATATCTTTACAATAACTAAAAAATACAGAGGCAGAAAACAGGATCGATCCACTGCTCGATGTACGGATATATTAAATTCCCTAGATCAAAAGAATATACCACGGTTGAGGTATCTCAAATTAGGAATTTTGAGCAACCGTTCGTCAAAAATAAAATTTATCACGTGAAATGTGAGAATGGTTACGAGGAAGGAGTGGTAATTTTCGTAGAAGGTGAGATATTGAAAATGTATGAATACAGTTTTTTATCAGTTTTTTTATTGGATGTTCTTTCGCGATTTTCAAAAATATACAGAATTTGAGCCTCTGGAGTGGAACCGCGTGTTGTATCGGTTACGAGCAACCGTTCATCTACCGATCTGCCTTATCCATCGATACTCCACCTAAATTCTACGTCGAAGCAACGAACCCCATCGATGACTGTTTTTTTTGGGACATAACATTATTCAATGTAAATTTTGCTCTAATTTCATTCACGTAAGTAGTGATGCAAATATAACAACAACCAACGAAAAATCCACATGTGATTTCTTTTCGTGTCTAAACGCAAAAACGGTTTTTTGTATTCCTTCCCATTTTGACTCCATTAGATGATACCGTCGACCCTCGAAGATACAACCAGAACCATTATTCAGAAAAAGACACAATCAAAACTATCCTGACAAATTATTCAGAAATGAAGCAAAAAAATCAAAATATCGCTCCATACAGACTTTTCTCAATCAGTAAAGATGGTCTACATATAGCGATATTTTGATGGTATTGCTTCTTTTTGAATAATTTTTCAGAAAAGATTCAGCTCGGTGTGCATCATCAGGGATCACCGATATCCCCATAAATAACCCAAAAGCTTTTTGGTATGTTCGAAGATGAACATCAGGAGACGTATACAGCTGAACATTTGAAAAAGCTATATGTTCGCAAAATTCCTTATTGAAATCCCTATCCAATCAGATCATACCGGAATTCTCAATGTTCTGTCAGTATAATTCCAGTATGATCAAAGTATAGTCGAATTTGCTAGGGATCCTTCATTCAATTAAGTTGTTCTTTGAGAGCATGCAATTGAAATCCAATATATACTGTCTAATTAATGCATCTGGAATAGGAATTTTATATCTGAAATCCGACTGCATTGGTATCCCTGGCGAAAGGGAAACGTGTCAAGCGTGTAGCAAGAGTATATATGAAGTTGAGGGAACGTGCATGTAGCGTAAACTGTAACATTTTGAGCGTAGAATTATTCCAGATTATGCTTCCTACACGCTGTCATTTTTAACAGGGATCAGCCACACAAAGGGAAAATACTTGTTGAATTTAGAGTAGATCGAGGCAAATCGGATCACAGGGCGAACCGGATCATACTGAATTTATTGACTGTTTTGGATAATTTCTATTCACAATTTCACTGTCTCTGTGCGTCAGTTGAACTTATGCATAGAAACAGCGAAATTGAGAATATAAATGATCCAAAACAGCCAATGAACTTAGTATGATCCAATTCGCCTCGGTCTACCCTACATTTTATTGAGTAAATATATGGAATGATTTAAGTTATAGTTTAAACTAGCACAATTCCAGTTGATTTTACAATAGCGAATGTGAAACAAACCACAGCTGATGTCAAGTATACTTCAACAGCAGAGATCGGCAGTAATGATATTCTCATTAACGATTTCGAGATATATTACTCATTATATTCAGAGTCAGAATTTTCATCTCCCGCAGTTTCCATTTTAAGTTACGGAAATGGAAAATATTAATTTCAATTGACACGGTGGAAAAAGAAAATTCTGATTTCAGCGATAATGATGATAAATCCCGGAATCATGACCGAAAAAAATCATTATTGCCGATCTTTGTTCAACAGTTGTATAATATTTGACATTCCCCGCTATGAAATCAACTAAAACAGTAGTATGACTAACTGTATTCCAAGTCGGCCATATATTCCTTTCCCACTTACCACGACAATTCAAGAAGAATTCCTAATGCATTCATTTTGAAGCCTCATGGCTCCAAATGAATTCATTATGAATTCCTTCTGAACTGTTGTGCTGTGTGGGTTAAGAAGAAGAAAATTTTACAACCTTTTTCTCCTGGGTGCATTATTCGATTGAATACCATGAGGAAAAACTTTTTGTTTCCAATATTGGTTGTATGTGGAACAATCCAATAAGTACAAATACAAAAATGGATCAGTTAGTATGGTATGTCCAAACGAATTCCATCGGGAACATTTTGTTTTGCGTTTCCACATAGGATCCAATTCAAAACTGTTACATCGAATGGCGTTTGGGAATTTCCAGTAGGTTCTAATGTGTTTCTTGAATTTACAAAAATTAAATCCCTAAGGGTCAAAAATTCGGTATTCCCAAATGAATTCCGTTGAAAACACACGTTCCCTGTATTTCCAATAAAATCCAATGAATGCCAATACAAACGTATGAAATAATCCACTCCTGTCATTCCAGATGAATTCCATTGGTAAAACTTGTTCATCTGGTCTTCCGTATAAGATCCAATCAATACCTATACGAAAATATATCAAACTATCCAGATTGGTATCTCCAAATGAATTCCACTCAGGAACATTTATCATTCATCATTCCACATGGAATCCAATTCGAACACGCTACATCAGATGACCTTTGGGGACAGACCAACAGAATCCGATACATTTTAAGACGCTCTCCATATTTCAGAAAGTTGACCTTCCATCGGTATCCATGTGGAGTTGCTGTGACAAATACACATCATTTTCCAATGATAAACCATGTTCTATTGGAAACCATTGGAACCGATTGGTTTTTTTCAACAGGACACTCAAGTGGCAATTACCAGTGACATGGATGTCTGCTTTGTACAATCTGATTAGAATACTCCCGAAAATCATGATGACGGATTCAATATGGCGGCCAAAATGTGAAAAAACTGTGGAAAGGCCAATTTTGACACATAAATCTTATGAACTCACGGTCGAAATCGCGAAAAAATGTGAAAAGTACTTCATCCAATCAAAAATTGTACCATAGGACTTAATTGGAACAAGAAATAGGGTTAATTTTTTCCACTCTCACCTCAACGTTCTGTGGGAAATACCTAAAAAACATTCCATGAGAATTCGAGCCCTCAATGTTAATATCAAGTGTTCGACCAAGGCATACAATGATTTCTCCTTTGAAATACACGTGGGCTTCGATTTTTTTCCTCCGATATTCTACAGCTTGGAGCTATTTTATGGTATTATCTTGGTCAATGATAGGATTCCTTCAAAATTGAATGCTCAACAAAACTATTTCGGCGTAATCGTCACTGGAACTGACAGGGTAGATTTTTTGTGAGCAATTCAGTTCCGTACAAAAAAGCTCCGTATCACCACATCGCCAACATGGATATTCCTTGAGATATTGGGCTTCCAACTTGAGGTAGTATGCAATCTTCATGGATTATTGGGCTAATTTGTATGAAGTGTTGATTTTTCATCTTCTGTTGTCACTCAAATGATACATTCTTGATTTGTTGAGTTCAAAATGATTGAACAGTTGGATAACTGAAAATTTCGAAACTGAAATCTGAAGAAAATTTTTAAAGAGGTTATTTGAAAACATTTTTCCATTGTTTCATGAATCTCTCATTTGATTTTTCCTTGATGGCACGAAGGCGCAAGGTCAGTTGAGCGCCTCCACGATCCCCGTCGTGGGTACTTATCAAGAGGGGGAATCACAGTAGCATACAAAAAAATAGGCATATTTTCGAGAATTAATTCTGGCTGAATAAAAGTATCAATCGAAAATCTGTAAAGTAGGTTTTATAGCAATACTAAAAAAGTACAAAAAGTAATCTTTTCAATGAAAAATAGTTACAAATGGCGGCTGCGCAGCATATGCCCCAAGACGCCTATTTTTGAAAGGGTGTCGATGGCCGAAGACTCCTTAATTCTTGGCCTGGAAGAAAAAACCAGAATTTTTTTGTTCCCATATAACAACAGCTAGCGAGGTACGTAGGATTTCCTCGATATATTGATTTTTCACAAAATGATGCATGTTTGAAAATAAAGTTGAATTTTTAACAAAAAAAAAACGCCATAAAATCGTCGATAAAAAAAAAACCAAGCCGTATAAAATAACGAACCCTACGTAGCTCCGTGGAGAAAGATATTTCGAAGCTACTGTCAAAATTTCAAGTCGATCGGTAAAGATTGGCTCGAGTTATGTCTTCGGCGAGCTCAAAAAAAGTGGTTCCGAAAAAAACGCATTCAAAGTCTTAAGTGCTGAGTTACTGTTAGAGGACTGAGTGTTCCGTTCGCATGTCGATGACATATCCCCCCCCCCCCTCCCGAGTGACTCCTATAGGGATTCCCCAAATTCTAGACTATTCGGAGGGCACTTCGTTCCCTATGGACTACCGTTATTCCTGGACCCATAGTCATAAATTACAGCGCGCGCCGGGATTACAAAAGGAGCTCGGAACATACCTGAGAGGCGTTGCCGTAGAATGGAAAATTTGGGCACTCGGACAGTTTCGCCGTATTCCATCATGTGGTATATTATTTTCGAGACCCTAAAGCATCTTGTTGTTGAAAATACTGAGTTCATGCGAAAATTTGCCCTCCCATCAAGTTTGTAACATAAGCGTTACGAGGATAAGAAGAGAGAAGAAGGGGGCGCCAACGAGGAACTAGAGATGGTAGCAGCGGCCAGACTCATAATGAGTCAAGGCGGCGAAGGGCCAGTTCCTCTTGTACACTCGTTTCGTAACCACTTTTCTCGTCCTTGAGTGATAACGTGCCCCAAGAGGCAATCATACACTTTCATACAGAGTATCGAGCGAGTAATTCACCTAGCGACGAGCCCCTCGGCGAAGACCTCCCTCGAAGGTGACCCCGAACTCACAATAGAAGGCAAAGCCGGCCAACCAGCGAGACGAGACGACTCACCCACACACCACACACACACTCATTCACACACGAATTTTAGGTGGTGAGCTACATCTATTGTATGTACTCCTCATTTGATACACGAATATATTCATATCTATAATTATTCCAACACCTCATTGTATTCTCTTCATTCCTCCCTACGCTCCCTCCTCTGAGAAATTCGCCTTAGTCTCCCCATTATAGTGGCGTCCAACCTAAAGAACCCACACATAGACACACAGAAACGCATACATACATACACACAAACGCACATACACATTCACACACACACATACATATACACGAGAACAAACAATAAGGAATCCATTCCCTCCTATTCAAACCCTCACATCCACACGAAACGACATATAATCACAAACAGAGAAAGAATCTAGATCTGATCCATAACAATAATGAAAAATTAATTAAGAACAGGGAAGACATAAATAGTGAGAAGAACCGAGTGAATTGGATCTGGAACGGAATGAAAGAGGAATATATATTCAAGATGAATTATATGTGTTACAGATAATAAACGAAAGTATTGAAACGTGTGTGTACGTGTATACATGCATGTGAGAAATCGTAGAAACACACGTACATTCACACGAATAAGTCTGGAATGTAAAGAAAGGCATACATATCGCACAGAACGATACTCTACGCGCAAGCAGAAGAACAACCTTGAGCGCGGAGTAGAGTATCGTTGACGCGATAAGACGCGATACGAAGACACAAGACATAAACAACATTCCTGAGACGATACAAAGGACAAAAAAGCACATATAAACGAATCGATTGAATGAATTGGAATCTAAGATCCCTTGATAAATCCAAATTGAAGACGAATAATTCAAAAGTAATAGCACGAAATATTAAATAGACATTAAATTGAACAGACCATTCGGCAGAATCGTAAATATAACCACACATATTACTGGACACACAAACCATACAAAAGACGAACGAAAAACACACATATACACATACACACGTACAATCATACATGTAACACATACACACAAACACCAAGAAAACTCAAACGGGAGAAATTACACGACAAAATATCGAGCTCAAATTAGACCAAAATCAAAACACAAAATGAATAGACGAGACAGAAACAACGAAACATACATACCCACAGATTACAGGCATACACGCGATAAAACCCAACACGAACAGAGAACAAGAAGAAGCTTGGATAACGAGACACAGCACAGACAAAGACATACCACACAAACAGAATATAATCAAACTTTTACAAAAGACAGTTTTCTAAGAAATAACCAAGAATTCATCGATGAGACAAACCATTCATTAGAACACTTCAATCACCCCAACGTACAACAAAGACGAAGACAAAGACACAATAGACAACGAGAACGACCAGAAAGAGACAGGAACAGTACGATGTTAACAGATTTTTTACATAGAGATTTTGACTATAATAATGAACTTAGTATAGCAGAATCGAACAACACACATAGAACACATAGAGGGAACACATAGAACCGGTAGTTATAAGAACAAACCAAATAGATGAAAATAGGAATTACACATTAGACGAAATAGATAGTTATGAAACAGACATAGAAACCTCACCAGGGAGAGGTAGGAATTCCACACGGAACAATGGACGCACAGTTAGACAGACACAGAATTGAAAAAACACAAGTGGAGAAGAGATAATACTGAATGACACATATGGGGAAAAATTTCTCAAGCGTACCAGCTCGAAAATTTTTACCCCCTCAATCTTTCTGGAATTTCACTGAAATCTAGTATTAGTTAGTGACTTTCAATTCTATGAAGGATTTTGCTCTGGTACCTCTGGTTATCAAACTACAGGGGTCAGAAATTCACAGATTTCGTTTAATCAGGTCTTTTGAAGATATAATTTCTTGAATTACATTTTTCCATAAAAGCATTTTCGATATTGTTTTTCGTAGCTTTTTTATGTTGTTCACAATGGCGTAATCTGTTTTCGCGAGAAAAGATTGTTCCCAACAAATTTAGCGAATTTAAAGTTATTTCTGAATTTTTTTTCAATTCCGAAAATTTCGAAAATTCTTTGAATCAGCTCATCTGGAAGCTGGATTCTCCAGCTGTGGAATCGTGTGGGAGAATTCATGGGGAAAAGATTTCATCTGGCATTCGTAACGGTTTGAAGCGTGCGTGTCGCATATTCCTATTAGTTACTGAACGTTCTGATGTGGTTCGTGGAACCGTTGACGTGGAATTGATGTGAAACAAACTGTTTTTCAATAGAATATGATTTTTTTATCATGCCAATGATTTCATACAATATTACCGTACCGTTATATTATCGAACTTCATCAATAACAGCTTTTGAAATTATGGAACATAATGATGAATAAATATACATGATATAATGGATATGGGATAATTATGCTCTCCAGAAAATACACTGGCTTCTTTCCTGCATGACCTACACACTTCTGCATCAGGGAGGATGTTGGGAAACTTTTGTTGTAGACTCGGAAAAATAGTTCTTGAGTCTATTCATTTGAATTTGTGATCGATTTTTCTCAATTCGATGAACAATTGAGATTCTGTAAACATCTTCGATGCATTAAACATATCGACGATGTTCATTTGTTCTCCCTTGTTTATACGCATGCTTCATACAACTTGATGTCACACAAAAAATCGCATCGCATAACACGATCTTGAATTGTAAGTAAAATTGTTTCAATTCTAAATATGATTCGCAATTCGTGATGGGAATCAATCTTTTCTTTCCAAACTGTTCGATTGTGTTTGTTTGTAGGCAATTCAATTGATACATGAAATACAGCATCATTGACAGAACATTTTTTGATTCTCAGAAATGTCTGCAACTCAAAGTTTCGTTGATCGTTGTTGTAACCCTCCGCACAAAATTCATCACAAATTCAAATCAAGAGATTTGAGAACTATTTCTCCGAATCTACGGAAGAAGTTTCCCAGTGTCCTCCCCGATGCAGAAGTGTGTGGGTTATGTAGGAAAGAAGGTGCTGCTTGTTCTGGAGAGAAGCCTCCAATTGATGCACAAGATGATTCGTTCGGTCATGTTGCACTCAAGGTATTGATATCATATTCTCAATTGCTATGAAGACGATTTGTACACCAGTAAGAATAAACAATACATTCATATGAATGACAATTGATTGCTACGATATGTTTCACATAATTCAGGATGACGATGATGATGGTATTGATGAACATGGTAATGACGATGATTACCAGCCATTAGAGAAGAAACCAAGGCATTGTGATATTGAGGCATATGAATCAGCTATGGAGGTTCTTGATCAAATCAATGCAGAAATATGGAACTCCCTCGAGTGCTCCGGAGAAAGTATTACTCCTTACGCTTGCGCCAGAATCCTGGGGTCGGAAGAGACTTGCTGACGAGTTTGAGACTTCTGAACGCCAAGCTAGGAAAGCTATCAACTGGTGAAGGAGAATGGTATTTCAACGTCACCATCTTCAAGAAAGGGTCATGCTTCAGCTCTTGAAATAAAAAAACCAGATCATAAGTTTCTATAATCATGACGAAAATAGTCGTGTAATGCCAGGTATGAAAGATTTTGGTTCAGTTACAAAAAGGAGACGGATGGCGAAAGCACGTACAGGAGAGATTCTGGGCAATCTCCCAGAATTATATTTTGCCTTCAACGATCAGAATCCTACTGTTCCGGTCAGTCCCTTTATATTCTTGCAGCTTAGACCTCGTGATTGCGTACTCGCTGGTGCTGGTGGAACGCATACTGTTTGCATTTGTGTCCATCACGAGAATGTCAATTTGATGCTTGATGCGATAGGTATTAGAAAATCAACATCCGGTACGAATAATCTAATCGCCACTCATCATGCTGCTCCCAAAATGTTTTTATGTAGGAATCCATGTGCCGGATGTCATCTCGATGAATGTTGATTATGTCCTGGCAAGGAGGGTTTCCAGAATTTTTCACAAACAGTTTTCGAAGACAATTGCATCGAAAAACTCGAATATCAAATTTGGCAACAGACTGATCGTAGCACTTGGCGTATCGAAGTTCCAGATGCAGAAGATTTTTTAGAAGAACTTCCTCGTTGCCTTTCGAAACTCGAATTTCATTCATCCGTTGCGGAACGACAGTCATCTTTCCTGAAAAATTCGAAGGATAATTTACAAGGAGGAGAATTTTTAGTTCCATGCGATTTCGTGGGGAATTATGCGTTTGTAGCCCAGAATGCTGCACAGGGTTTTCACTGGAACAACGACTAAACGACAATTCTCACCACTGTCATTTATTACAACACGGAAACGAACTCAATCATCGGAGCATTGCTATTTTATCGGATAATTTGAATCACGATACAATCGCTGTGTACGAATTCCAAAAAATTGAAATAGCGTGCCTGAAAGAGCATTCTCAACCGAAATAAATTTTCTATTTTACGGATGGAGCATCTCAGCACTTCAAGGATAGATATGATTTCAAAAATCTTTCGTATCATTACAGAGATTTTGGAATAGCAGCTGATCGGCATTTCCATGGCACCGCCCATGGGGAAGGGCCTTGTGACGGCATCGGTGGTAATCTGGAACCACTAGCAGCTCGAGCGAGTCTTCAAGCGAGGTCTAAGCAGCAAATTTTGAATCCCGATGCGCTCAAGAATGGGCGAAAAGAAATCTATCAGAAACTGTTGTTTTTTTTAGTTCGAGGACAAATCACGAAATCACTGCGAAAAAGCTCAAAACTCGCTTTGAAACTGCGAAAACAATCCCAGGAACGCTCAAATATCATTGTTTCATCCCAATTCCGAACATGACTTTGCATTAACGAGTATGTCCGTCATCATTGAATATAGATGTTTGCCCGAAGATGAAAATTGAAGAAAAAATTCATACGAATAAGAAATTGCGCTAAATATATCGCTTCGAGCAGAATCATTCCATATTCATCATATCATGTGTATTTATTCATGTTTATGTTTGATAATTCCAAAAGCTGTTATTGATAAAGTTCGATAATGGTACGGTAACATTGTATGAAATCATTGGCATGATGGAAAAATCCTATTTTATTGGAAAACAATTCGTTTCACTTGTATTCCGCGTCAACGGTATGACGAACCGTATCAGGAGATAATAGGGATATGCGACACGCGCACTTCAAACCGCTGCGAATGCCAGATAAAATTTTTCTCCCATAATTTCTCCTACACGATTTCGAAGTTGAAGAATCCAGCTTTCAGATCAGCTAACTTGAAAAATTCTCAAAATTGTCGAAATTGAAAAAAATGCAAAAATAACTTTAAACCCGCTAAATTCGTTGGAAAAATCCTTACTCACAAAAACAGATTACGCCATTGTAAAGGACAGAAAAAAAGCTACGAAAAACGATATCGAAAATGATTTCATAAGAGAACGTAATAATTTAAGAAATTATATCTTCAAAAGAGCTGATTAAACGAAATCTGTGAATTTTGGACCCCTGTAGTTTGATCACCAGAGGTACCAGAGCAAAATCCTTTATAGGAATAAAAGTCACTCACAAGTACTACATTTCAGTGAAATTTCAAAAAGATTGAGGAGGTAAAAATTTTTGAGCTGGTGTCCTCGAGAAATTTTGCCCCATATACGAGAGAACCATACAGCACAAGAAACAGGACACAAAGAAAACCACGACTACCAGTAACGAACTTGAACATAAAATTCAGCGGGAACGAAACAGAGGACCCAGAACAATTTCTATGGGAATTAGTCCAGTACAAAGATACACATACATTCACAGACAAAGAACCATTATCATTATTACCAGAAATTTCACACGAAACAGCAATTTTGTAATGTCATTGAGCAACTTACGCTGTTGAGCAAAATCTCATCAACTCGATAAGTACCCTTATCGGATTGAGGAAAAAAATTTTTACTGTTGATGAAGACTCAGACCCCACACCCGGCACCAATTTTGTTACGAAGTTGAATAGCAAGTGTTGTTCATATCACCTCGTCACGAATTATTTATTGTTCGAAACGGCCCGACCAGCTAGACCGAATCAAATGTGTGGGTCTGCTCACGTTCTAAGCTTACCGAGGAACTCCAGAATTCCAAGGCGGCACCCGTAGCTTTGTTCAATGGTTTTCTCTCAGTGATGGAAGGGAAGAAAAATGAACTAATAAATTGACCTTTGATTTTTAATGCGAGTGTTATCCGCATTGATATTTATTCCTCTTAAAAAGAGAAAGAAAAGCGAAAGAAAATATTACAATAAAACGAATCAAGTAGAATGAAAGGACAGATTCAATGACTCTTTAATTTCAAGATTGCTTACGGTGGCATCGAGATAGTTTCTGATGTGAGAAAGTATGAGTGTGTGTAGGTGTGTTCGAAATGTATGTCGAGTTGTGTATTTACCTGCTATTAGGCGGCTAATGCTGCACGAGCTGATTCCAGGTCAGCTTGCAGGATGTTGTTGGTTCTCAGAAATGTTTGATCCAATATGGAGTAAGGATGTTAGGAGGAATCCCTGGACCAAGAGCATGCACTGACTCTACTAATTCTAACTCGAAAAAGGATTTCGAGTGCTAAGAAATCATAAGATGAGAGCAACCAAACGAGACCTCGGTCGGAAGGGTAATCCGTCCAAATCTACGGAACGTTGAACTCGCGCGTAATTCACACTCGGTACTGAACGCGTAAAATAATCGAAGTTCAAATTAGTGAGCCGAGTTTTTGTGTAAAAGCTTGTGCGAGGCGTGAACTCCGTATTACTCCCGGAAGTATACTCTGCTTCTTCATCGATTTTCTCCTTATTTAAGGAGCGATGATTTTTATTTCATGAGAGTGGGGAATCATGCCATCGGTCTTTTGCTGATTCTGGCCAACGTGCCTCGGTTGCTATGCTTGTGCTGAATTTGATGGGTGTGAGAAGGATTGATTGACTGAGAGAAGGATAGAAGGAAAGGTGCACTGCACTTCGGACTCAGCTCGATGCAGTCTCAGCAATTTTGCAAATATTTGTCTTATGTTCCCGCGTTGTGAAATTCGTGTATGGATATCGAAGTATAAATTTGTCAGTATGGATTATATTGATTTGATTGATTTCTGGAAATGAACTAAATAACTTCGTCTCAGGTGTCAGATGAAAAGATACGAAAGTGGAAGAGAGATTTGTCTTGAACTTCACCCCATGTATGCGTGCTCTCATCTTCGCTTCGTATATATAGGGAAATGAATTTTGTATTCCTGAATGTAACGAGTTTATCTCAAACGCGCTCTGAATCAGAATGATTTCCAATTCCCTACAAGTTTCGATTGATTCATTCTTTGAGAGCGTGGTTGAAAGGAAGTCGTTCGCAATTGTTAATTCGTGAACCTTCGACCGGAATGTAATTTGCTGAGGTTGGATAATTTTGCGCAAGACAGTTGTCTTTGGAGTTCGGAGTGTTGAACTTATTTCGATATTTCTTGGATGCATTATTTGTATGCAGGAATCATATACCGTCATTAGGAACCTAATGGATGAACATCCATTAACACTAATATTCCATAATAGAAATGGATGGAATGTTGAGAAAAAAAAGATATTATAATCAATATGAACAATGTGTTACTCTTCTACTTCGAACATTCAAATCTTCTAAACATTGAGAGATTGGAAATCATACTTTCTCTTCAATAAAAGGTTGGAAGATCACATGACTTAGTTAATGAATGAGTAAACAAAAATGTTCCTGTCTAACAAAAAAAGTTTCTCAATTTCTTTTCTATTTCTCATTTTGATTTTCTGAGTGTATCTAAAAGTATTTGATGAATTTCAAAGAACGGATTAGAGAAGCTTATTTTGTTGTATAGGTATTTAGTACAGAAAAAAAATTGAGGGGTGAGAAGGTTGAGTTTTTGGTGGGTAAATCACACACAAAACGGACAAATTCACAACGATTTGGAAGAGACTTCAGGGAAACCTCCTTTCCCTATAACCACGTAGAAGTATTAGAAGACAGACTGAAAAGATGCACACAACAAAAAGACGAAACAATCACAAAGTTCCTCATACGGTTTGGAACCATACTAAACAAAGGACCCCGCACAAATCATAGGGGAAATGGATCTCGGTCAAAGTGGATGAAACTTCGTGGAATTGTAGTTCTGGACATGCCAAACGAAAAAATGACAAAAAATCAGACCCTTTCCGGACGCTTCTCCGAACACCGAAGCATGGAAGTTGGAAGAAATGGGTCATGCTAATGCCGATGGTGCTCACATGAGGTGGAGAATGAATCCTACAAACATCAATTATGGATGGAATGGAATTCCACAAGCCTCATGTGCACGTGTACATACACAAACACACAAACACACACGCACACCGCTATGTATTTATGCCGGACCTATCAATCAACTTTGGAAAACCCTAAAATCGATAATCCCATTTCTTCCAACTTCCATGCTTTGGTGTTCGGAAAAGAGTCCGGAAAGGGTATGGTTTTTTGTCATATTTTTGTTTGGCAGGTCCAGAACTACAAGGTCACGAAGTTTCATTCACTTTGACCGGGATGCATATCCCCTATGATCTGTGCGGGGTCCTTTGGCCACCATATCCACTTGAAGTACAGTCAAGTAAAGCATATAAAAATCTGCAATTACAATACAACCTATACATAAAGAGAGGAGAGTTCCAAACGTTTGAACAATTAGAAAGGGGAGGGAGAACACTAGAAGCAATAAAATAGGGGAAACAAGAATGGACAACAGACAACAATTACACAAACCAACGGTGAAACCAAAACATACATACACACAGCCACCACAACACCAATACACGAACAGAACAAAACACACAAACATACAACAAGACAGGAACAGATCAGGGAAGACCACCACTCCTACCGACACCCACATACACTCAAAGCGTACAATGTACAATGAATCAAAACACGAACACCCGGACACTCAACAATACCCAACAAAACACCAACACAAACACGGGAACAATCCCAGAAGGATGTTTCGAGTGCGGCCAACAAGGACATTGGACGATAAACTGTCCGAATAATCAAAAAAACTGAGGAGGGGGCAACGACGGGTGGGAGGAACTCCCTTGAAGAACACAACACAAACACCCGAATACATAATTACGATAGACAGGGAAGAACACGACCCAAGACCATACGTAGGAGTGCAGATGGGAAATAAAATAACAAGCACACTGATGGACACAGGATCCACACATACATACGCGAACATAGAAATCATGGGAATACTCGAAGAACAACGAATAAAAATACACAAGCCGGGAAAAGCGACAGTAATAACAGCGGACGGATCGGGGGCTGAGATAATAGGAACAATCAAACCATCAGTAATTATACAGGGAAAACCATACGAACTGACAATACGAATAGCACCAACTCTACAATACACACTCATATTAGGAATAGACAGTTTGGAAAAAATGGAAACAACAATTCCATTCAATGAGAACAAACAGGGTAAACACTCAGAACAAAAAGAAACAAAGAAGAACGAAACACGAAACACTGAGACAGAGAATATGGAAACGGAAATCACACAACAACACAGCATACGCAAAAAAAGAGTACTATTACCGACACCAACAATTAAAGCGAACACAAAATTATATCCAAACGCACCAATACTAGATAAAAAGCAAGTGGAGGAAATGCTACACGGAACGGATCTCTAGAAACAAGTTATAGAATTCGTCAGTAGTATGAAAGAATTGAAGGAATACGAAAAAGAACAAATCGATAAGATAGTACAAGAGGTCACACAAAACACAGAGGAGACACTACAACACACGGAACTGGTGAGGCACAAAATGGAACTAGAAAAGAACGAACCAAAAGAACAAAAACCGTACAACACATGCACATAGAGGTAGATGAAATGTTACAAGAAGATTTAATAGAGCCATCTAACAGCAACTGGTCAAGCCCAGTTGTCATGATCCAAAAACCGAACAAAACATATAGATTTTGCATCGACTTCAGATATTGAAACTCACTCACAAAAAAAGACGCGTACCCAATACCAATATCAAAAATTGATTTGAGCCAAGCATATTTCCAAATATTATTAGAAGAGAATGGCAGACAAATGACAGCATTCCGGTCCCAGGGAAAGGATTATACCAATGCAAAAGAATGCCATACGGAATGACGAACGCACCCGCGACATTCCAAAGACTAATGGACAAAGTAATAGGACCGGCCTCAGAACCCCACGCATTTTCATACTTAGACGACATAATGATAGTAACAAAAACCGTAGAAGGACACCTTTATTGGTTGAGAACAACCCTACAGAGGATTATGAATGCGAAATCACAATAAACAGGGAAAAATGTGAATTTGGATGCACACAGGTGGAATACGTAGGATACATATTGAACAAAAACGGATTACACATAGACACAGAAAAAATACAACCAATATTGAACTACACACCACCAAAAACAATCAGACAGATTCGCAGATCAATGGGTATGACATCATGGTACAGAGGATTCATACCAAACTTTGCCCAAAAAACGGAACCAATAAGCAGATCATTGAAAGGGAATTGCAAGGAAAAATGGGGGAAGGAACAGGATAAAGCATTACAAGAAATAAAAGCACATACTCACGACACCACCAGTATTGAAACAACCGGACTTCACAAAACCATTTTCCATACACACAGACACGAGCAACATAGGATTGGGAGCAATGATTACTTAAATACACGATAAAACTGAACACGTAATAGCGTACGCGAGCAGAACACTGAACGACGCGGAAAAAAATTACTCAGGAACAGAGAAAGAGTGCCTAGCAGTGAAATGGGCAATGGAAAAGTTCAGACCGTACATAGAAGGCGGAAAATTTACGGTAATAACAGATCGCGCTGCGCTGAAATTGTTACATGACCTGAAAAACCCAAAAGGTAGATTAGCTAGATGGGCCTTAGAATTGCAACACTATGATTACGGAATAATACATAGAAAAGGAAAAGAACACCACGTCCCAGACGCACTATCACGACAAAACAACACAGAAGTACAGCACACATAACACAAACAACAGACACATGGTACAATTACAAAAAACAAGTACAGAAACACCCGGACGGAAACAAAAATTGGACGATCAAAGACGGAAACCTATACTTTCACAGATCAAACCCACTACACTCAGACATACTGCCAGATGATAACCTATGTAAATCAGTAGTACCGTAACATTCACAAAGGAGAATCTTAATCGAAAATCACAATGACCCACAGGCAGGACATTTAGGGATCAAGAAAACATACGCAAGAATAGCAGGAAACTACTTTTGGCCAGGAATATACGGGGATGTAACGAGATATGTGACGGAATGTGAAAAATGCCAGACATCCAAGGTTGAGCAACAAAGACCAGCAGGGCTCATGGGGGAGAGAATCGTAGAGGAACCTTGGACAATAGTATCGATGGATATAATGGGACCCGAACCGACAACCAGAAACAGGAATCAATACATATTAGTTATGACGGACTTATACACTAAATGGACAGGAATAGCCCCCATGAGGGAAGCCAATGCAGAAACAGTGCAAAATAGTTGAAACACAACTAATATCCAGATGGGGGACCCCCCGGATAATAGTAACAGATAACGGTCAACCATTCGTGAATAAACTAATGAAAAAACTAACAGAAACACTAGGGATCAGACACATGACAACACCCCCATACCACTCACGAGCAAATCCAGTGGAAAGAAGCAATAGAATAAACGCAATGATAAGAACATTTTTAGACGGTAACCACAAAAACTGGGATGAACACTCAGAAGATTTACAGTTCGCAATCAACACGAGCAAACACAGCTCCACAAAATACACACCAGCATTCCTAAACCTAGGCAGGGAACTCACACCACTACAATCATCAAAACACGACGTAGAAAACACGCAAGAAATAGGAGAAACAGACATGAATCACTGGGAAGACAGACTGAAAAACCTACGAATAATTGAAGAAGGAGTGTAAAAACACTCGTCAGAAGCAAACGGAAGACAAACACACCATTATAATTCACGCAGAGGAAACACAGAATTCAAAATAGGAGATGGAGTATTAAAATTGAACCACACACTATCTTCGAAACAGAAAGGGACAACAAGTAAATGGAATAAAAAATATACAGGCCCATATACAATCATGAAAAATACTCGCCGCTAGTACACGAATCAATAAATAGACGGGGGAACTCTATCGGAAAAATACACATGAGAGATCTAAAAAGATCCCACGAATAACAAGATCAAAACCACCGAAAATAAATTGAAATAAATAACCCCAAACCCTCCACGTTACAAACGTAGAACATATTCTCGATATACGTAGACAAATTCAAACAAAAAGGACAAGACTGACTAGAATCAGTGAAGAACCTGACAATGAGACGGACGACAGAACAACAGGACAAAAGTGGAGAAATCAAAAAAGAGAAGTGAAACAAAGAAACAGAATACATGGATGTATGCGAGCGTACACACACGCAAAGAAACACATGGACATTTTTTAAAATTTTTTATCATCATTATCAATACTCTTTAGTGAGGAGGAAGACAAAATTTTTTCAAGTTAAACCGCCTCTCATAGCAGTAAGGATCAACTAAGATTAACAGACCTAGGATTAACGAACACAAACACACCCACACAAAATGTAAACATGTAAAAAAGACAACTAACAAATGTAGAAAAAGAACACCCACACCTACACGAAATGATTGTGAAGTGAAGATACACACACAGAAACAAATGTGGAAGAATGAGAAAACACGCACACATACACTACACAAATGGCAAACAGAACAAGAACAACCACAAACAAAAAATAGGGAATGAGAATAAAACACATAAGGCCAAAGAGAGGAGAGGCAAAAATTGAATTTTTTCAAACACACCATATTTTGTATATTTTTGGACTAACAAGCAAAGCAAAATAGGAGATACGTAGAATGAGCAAACATTATAAAGAAAACGTAGAATTGAGGACACGCGAACAGGGGGACAGGGAAACACACAACACCTAAGACATGGACAGAACAATCAAACAGGGGGCGTACAACTGGTGGAGGAACACTACGCTCACGCTTCGTCCCATCGTGGGAGGGGGGAGTGTAACATCAGCGTTACGAGAAGAGGAAGGGAGAAGAAGGGGGCGCCAACGAGGAGGTAGAGGTGGTAGCAGCGGCGAGACTCGTGAGGAGCCAAGGCGGCGAAGGGCCAGTTCCTCTTGTACACTCGTTACGTAACCACTTTTCTGGGCCTTGAGTAATAACGTGCCCCAAGAGGCAATCATACACTCTAATACAGAGCATCGAGCCAGTGGAATCAAGTGTAGACGTCCATCACCGGATACGATCAATTCACCCAGCGACGAGCCCCCCGGCGAAGACCTCCCTCGGAGGCGACCCCGGACTCACAATAGAAGGCAAGGCCGGCCAACCAGCGAGACGAGACGACTCACCCACACCCTCATTCACACACAAATATTAGGCGGTAAGCTACAACTATTTGGTATTCTTGTCATATGCGGTCTAGCGGAAAGTAGTGATCTACCGGGGTAGAACGCATACTACAACATATACGAATGTTGTATGCGGTCTACCTCAGCGGAGCGCACACTGCATCGCATATGCATGATGTATGCGGTCTATCTGAATAGAGCACATACAGGAACGCTAAAGGGGAGGGATAACGTTAATTCGGCGAGGAAAAGGCCCAATTTTCAGAATTTTTCTGAACGCTAAAAGTAATACAAATTCATTTGATTGATAGTGACATCATAATCGAAGATATGAAGAACATTTCCTGAATTTTTCAAACAAAAGTATTGATAATTCACTCGATGGTAGCAAATCTTTAGAGGCGGCTCGGTGAGGAGCCGGTATACAGTTTGAATCGAAATCTACTCGAACGGTCCTTTGAAATTTAGTATACTACTTCCTCACATAAATAATCAGGTAACCCTGAGAGCATTCTTTCCGATGTTTGAATTTTTTGTGACACTTAGAAGTGAAAACATCGATGTTCGCTTCAGAAAATGGGCCTATTTGTTATTGTAAAATTGATAATTATCAGAAATCTAAGCATTTCTCAGAATAATTCTGAAAATTTCTGGAAATATTCTGAGCATGTCTGAAAAACTCTTAGAATTGGGATTTTCACGAAGGCTGTATGTCACTCACCATCATGATCAGTTGGTAGCGTTGGAAGAAAATGAAGAAAAGCGGGAGCGCTGTGGGTATAATACAAATTTTTGCATCGGATGCACTTGACTGACCAATTGACGGATGATTACGCAGACTATTTAGGATCAACTCAACGAAAAATGAGCAGATACAATAATATTCTGATTATAGGAATTGTTGTAAAATAACTACAGGTCAACCTGACATGACTGGAGATACAATTCATTCTAAATTGTTCTCAGAAAACTGTACGATATATTCCAACGATGAAAATTTCACCGTACTTATTTTATTTTTTTTTTTTTTTATTTTGCTGGATGACCGAAATTGACATATATGCACGGTGTGATTGAGAATATAAATTTATTATGCACGTTTATATAATCATAATTCGGCACACAAGATTTACATCAATCAACGTAAAATGAGTTTTAACTCAGAGTTTTCGTAATACAGAATAATCGGTTTTAATCGCGCACAACGCGTCGAGATAAAAGGCCAAAAGTACAAGTGATGTACATCGAAGAAGCTACCTGCCACACACACAAGCTTCACACGTGAAAATCGTATTGCTCTATTCAAAGAGAGAGGCAATAACGTTGTCCTGTTATGATTTCAAAAAAACAATCGATGAAGTCAGGTAAACTGACAGAGGGATTCCTTCTACCGAGTGGCTTAAAAGTAAGGTTCAAATATGAATAACATAGTAGTATTGAATATAATCGGTTAGAAGAATACAAATATCTGAATTCTTTAAACAAAATACTTTCCTCCAAAGTTCTATCTCTCCAGATTTCTATTCAAGCTGGATTACATTTCTATCCTTACAAACTTTGATTTTCATGTTTCAGTATCTTCGTTTCCAAATGATTCAATCTTCGAATATCATGAATATTAAATATCTTTATTTTCATATATTTTGATGTTCACAGATCATTATTCTTAAATATGTGTCACAGAGGAAAATGATCTTGACCAACCGCCCATTTTTCTCCTCATTTCGTTGTATATTGATTGATGAGGATTTGTGAGAGTGGGAATATGTGAGAATGAACATTTATCAACAGTGATATGTAAGAAAGAATTATCTGAAAATCAAGATGATTGAGAATACAGATCTTTAATGGAAAATGCTTAATTGAGAATGGAGTATTTGAGAGGAAGGATATTTTGGAGTATCATATATGTTATGGATGATATTATAATTACGGATATTGTTTTCGAATGACTGGAGATCGACCTGATTGATGTAGCTGGAGATAGAATTGATTCTAAAACCATCATCATCATGAAGTAATCAGTCTTATGACTGGGTTGATGGAATTCTCAAACCCTGCCTATTATCCACTGACCGTTCAATTTCTGCATATCTACGAAAACCCTCATCTTGTATAATTTGCTTCATATAACTTGATCTAGGTCTACCTTTTCGAGTTTTACCGTTCATTTTTCCTCCCAATATTGTTTCCAATAAGCTATCATGCCATGTGTGTCCTATCAGATTACTCCTTCTTTTCACGGCCTGTCTCGAAGGACTTCTTCTTTTATCCACCTTCTTAAGTACTTCTCCATTTTCCACTCTCTCCATCCACTTCACTCTAAGCATCCCTTTATAACACCACATTTTAGGAGCTCCGAGTCTTCGTTGGTCCGTTTTCCCGATTGTTCAAGTTTCGCAACCATATGATGCTGCGCTCCAAATGTTACTCTTCAGTTTTCTTTCTTACTGCCTGTTCTCCTTGTGCTATTCTTGCGCCTATATCTCTCCCGCTTCCACCGTTTTCTGTAATTATGCTTCCTAGATATTCAAATTCTTCGACTTGCTGAATCGTCTTCGCATCTATTTTGATTTCCGTTCTTCTTGATGTTACCGCTGTTGTACAAATCATGAATTTCGTTTTGTCCTCATTTATATTCATACAATAGTTTTCTAGTGATATTGTTTTCATCGTGTTCAGAATATTTTCTAACTCAGCATCACTCGTAGCTAATATAGCGATGTCATCCGCAAATCTCAACATGCTTACATTTTCACCTTGAATCTGTAATTTCAATCGCACTCGCACTTCCACACCGGCGGAGAAACCTGGCAGATGCAGAATTCCGAATCGCAGTCGATACCTGAGCCTCGATGGCACAGCCCACTCACCGTAATAATGATTTTCGAGGATCCTTTTTCGACGTGAACTTCGCGGTCGCTCAGTCACACAAGGAATGACAGGCAACATGGCCACTTCCTTCTTATTCACCGACGGGTGAGTTCACAAAATCATATACGAAACCCCGTCGGTGACTTTCCGTTGGAGCGCACTCTCAAACTCGTTTTGCGCGCTCGGGGGGTGGTGGCTTCTTACTACTCCTTGAGTGAGTGTGCGCATGTGCGTTGTGGAGATCCTCCAGGTGCGGGTGTTTGTGTCCTTCTCCAACTTCTGGAGGGGTGGGAAGAAGCGGTACAGTGTGATAGGGTCGACCTCCGCCGTTGTTCCGCCGGTCCAGGGGCGGGGTGGCATCCTCGGATACGACTTATCCTGGTTCTCTCTCTCTCTCTCTGTGGTCCGGGGTTGGAGAAAGATGGAGTTACCCACGAGGAATTTCCGGTCTCCGGGAAGGTTGACGACCGAGGAACAGTTGGAGTGGCACTGGTGTTGTCTTCTGGCGTTGAACCAACCTTTGCTGGTACTTGTGGCGCAGGTGACGCTGCCTCCGGAGACGGGAAACCTCAACAAATCATAAAAGGCAGGGATTAGAGGAGGACAGGGATAGAAAAGGAGAGGAGATGTGTTCCCGATTCTCGTGTGAGCGAGCGACAGCTGTGTTCTTTCGGGTGAATTAAACTTGTTCTGAAAGTTTACGACTACCATCGCTGGGGACCATGCGCGGTGCCATCTCGCGACTCTTTTTGTGACCATTTATCACGTCACACGGTTTAATCCTTATATAATCCATATATTATTCCCCTATGCTTGGAATTAATTCCTACCTTTTTCGAAATCGTTAACATTCTCTCCCGATCAACATTATCGAATGCTTTTTGTGTATCCACAAAACCTATATACACAGAGTTTTCCAACAGATTTTTCTCTACTACAGTTCTGGATGGTAATATTGCTACCCGCGTTCCCGCATTTTTCCTGAAACCGAACTGATCTTCTGGTAATCTACTCTCTATTTCATTCTCTATTCTCCTGTACATAATTTATGTCAGTTTTTTCGAGGCATGTAAAGTTAAACCAATCGTTTTGTAGTTCTCGCATTTTTCGGCTCCTTGTTTTTTTGGAATAGCGACAATTTTATTCTTCTGGAAATCTTTCGGTACTTCACTTCTTCCCCACATATGTCCGACCAATTTAAACAGTCCGTCACGAGTTCTCTGACTGGAGGCTTTGATAAGGTCCGCAATTATTCCATCTGTTCCTGGCGCTTTATTATCTTTCAATTCTTCCGAAGCCCTGTCGAATTCTGATCTCAAAATTGAATCTCTCAATTCTTCTTCCTCGACATCTTCCTCCCTCTTTGAAAATCCTATATTATCGCTCCCTTCATACAGATCTCCCGGATGATTAATCCATTGTTCCATTTTTTCCTCCGTTCTTATCAATTGTCTCCTCAAAGAATTTCTAATCTCACTGCTCCTGGATTTCATTTGTCCAAAAAATATCTTAACAATCCTATATGCCTCATCTATTTCCCCTGAATGTAATCCTACTTCTATATTCTGACATTCTCCCTCTAACTTTCGTTCTTTTGCTTTCCTTGATTCTCTTATTATTTCATTCCTCGGTGCCTTGTATGTCTGCTGGTCTTGTCCACTATTCTTATTCTTGTATCTCCTCCTTTCGATAATCAAATCGAGAATTTTTCCCTTATCCATGGTTTCTTAGGTTCTATCCCATCGTTCTTCAAAATTTCATCTGCACATGGCTCTATGTTCCCCTCTCATATTTGTCCATCTACTCTCTATTTCCAAGTCTTTCTCTTGTCGATCCTCCAATTTTTCGTTGAACATCACTTTGAATGCCTCCCGTGTTCGTTCTTGTTTGAGATTCTCCAAATCCCATTTTTTTTGCATTTTCCTTCTCTCCTTCAGAGCTTTGAATCTCAGGGAACATTTCATCAGCAACATTCCCTGATCACTATCTATGTTCGCGCCTGGATACGTTTCACAGCTTTCCACTCCATTCCTAAATCTTTGTTTCACTAATATGTAATCAATTTGGTATCTCGCTGTATCTCCTGACATTTTCCAAGTATAGATTCTTCCTGGATGATTTTTGAATAATTCGTTGGTAATAACCATTTTATGGCTTCCACAGAATTCAATCAAACGTTTTCTTCTCTCATTTATTTTTCCCAACGCAAAATCTCCTATGATGTTGCCCTCTTTTTCTTGTCCTACTACCGCATTCCAGTCGCCTATGATCATCGAATTTCCTTCTCCCTTGACATATTCTACCACTTCTTCTATTTCATCATACGTTTTTTCGATATCTCCCTCTAAGTACGCGGATGTGGGCATGTATACTTGAACTATAACAGTGTCTACCGGTTTTGTTCTAACTCTGACCATCATCACGCGTTCGCTATATTGCAAATAATTTTCTATCCTATCCCCCATGCCCTTTCATGCATTATAATTCTCACACCCTATTGACTATCCTTCGATCCTGTATGAATGATCCTATAATCCTCCTCTCCAGAAATCCCCTTCTTGTGGCCATCTCATTCCGCTAATTCCCATTACATCGATACCCAACCTATTCATTTCTAATTTCAAATTTTCTAGTCTTCCTGTCCATCTCAGTGATCTCACATTCCATGCTCCGACTCGAAGAATGTTCTCTCAACCCTATCTTCTTTGGTTCTCTATCTCGTTCCATGAAGCTCTCTTCAGCAGCCTCCACCCGGAGATTCGAACGGGAAGCTATTTGACCTTCGGAATATTTTACTCGAGAGAACGCCATCATGTTGTTATTGGCGCTCATTTTCAATCAATCCCAATTTCAGAATTCTAGGTTTGGAAAAAGAGTTCATTCTCTCGGGAATATTCGAAGATGTCAAGGAAGGTAGTTTCCCCTTGCTTTTCGCCTGTTTTTGCCGATGTTTCAGGCGTTGGGATGATTTGGTCTCTCTCAGTTTGTATTCTCCCTCTCGGGTAGTTCATTCTGCCTGAAAAAGAGATCCAAATCTGAGACACTTATCCTCCCCCCACGTGAAGGAAGCAGGTACTAACAAGGATGGATAAAAAGGATATTAAGAACAGGTATCAAGATCATCCCCCTGGAAGACCTGCAATCGTCACACGGGGAGGGATTCTAAAATATTCTCTCTAAAAGTTTCAACCTTCCGAATGTTTAATCCAAGCTGAATTGTATTTCCATTCTTACGAACTTCGATCTTGAGTTTCAATCAAGTTTGTTTCCAAATAATTCTATTCTTTGATATCATCAACGTTGAATATTTTCATCTTCCCATATTTTCACTTCTGCAGGTCTGTATTCCCAAATATGTGTCGAAAATGGAAGAAAATTCCATTCAACAGCAATTTTTCTCCTTTTAATATGCACTAAAAAATGAAGACCTGTTATATTACATTCAACAATGAGGACCTGTTAGTGTACGAATATGTAGAAAAAGATATTTATGATCAGATATGATATTGAGAAAAAAGAATTTTCTGAAAATGAACAAAAATAAAAATACGAATATTTTATGAAAAACCAAGTACTTGAAAGTCAACCATTCCGGAATATCATATATTTTATAAATGACTTCGAAATCATAAAAATTGTTTTAGGATATCTATCAGTAGCCTGACTCATGTGAGTGAAGATACGCTTCATTCTAAAATGATTCCTGCGAAAGTTATATCTCTCCTGTTGTTACATTCAAGCTGAATGAATGATCAGAGACCGAGTGGGTTTTCATATCACAGAAATAATCTGAGGACATTTTCTCCATTACTGTGGTTCCTATCAAACTCGACATGGGAATTTAATTGTTAATCGTTTTCAATAGGAGGTAAATTCAGGAAAAGGAGTGAAATCCCAATAAAAAAACTCCAAAAAAGTAAAAAAATAACGCCAATCACATGAAAATGCGATCAATATCTACAAAAACAAATCTATAAACCTATTTTCAACAGAAATTTCATTACATTTCAAATTTTGATGCAATACAACAGGATATGGCCCCATGTGAAATAAAGATGTGAAATCAATATGCGCTGCCAAGTGCGTTTGGTTATCCAAATGGTATGTAAACGATTTTTTGTATATTGTAACTTCAATTTTTCTCGATTCTATTCGAAGTGATTTATGATCTTTGAAACACATTATTGTATTAAAAATGAATATAAAGTGGAGTAGGAGAAAAATTAGGTTCAATCATTTTGCACACCCACTAGAAAGAAATCTGACTCATTTTGAAACAAACGTGTTGGTTATTTTTGAACAGTTTTGAGATTCATGTCGATGCGGAACACTTGGCGTGGCTAGTGAAAAATTTTGAGCTCTTATCATTGAACACTTTCATCATAAAATCTTTATTGGCCACGCTAAGTGTTCCGCATCGACATAAATTTCAAAACTCTTCAGGAATGACCAACACGTTTGTTTCGAAATAAGTCAGAGTTCTTTCTAGTAGGTATGCCAAATGATTGAACCTAATTCTTCTTCTACTCCACTTGATATTCATTCTCAATACAATGATTTTTTTCGAAGATAATACATCACTTTGAATAGAATCGAGAAGACTTGAAGTTACAATATACAAAGAATCGTTTACATACCATTTGGATAACCAAATGTACTTGGCAGCGCATATTGATTGCATATCTTTGTTTCACATGGGGCATATCCTGTTGTATTGCATCGAAATTCTTCCGGGAAAAAATGTAAGACTCTGAGGGGGACATCCGATGGTGAACTTGACTTTGACCTCAGATCCCACTTTCAAGGTCATTTTGAGGTCAACTCATGTTTTTTAAATGGAATCCCCTATTTTTCACTACCGGTTCAGATTCTACGCTAAAAACCAAGGAACTTTTATGTCTAACATAATGCTCAACTTTTGAGTGTTTCTGATCTCCCGGAAATTGCCGTCGGCATCAGTGTTACCCAATGTGCACCACGAGGAGGTTGCGCGATCGGACTTTGCACATCATTGTGGCCCTGCAAAGGGCCGATTGTCTGAACTGGAGGTGTATCTTCGGGGACGCATTAGGCATTCAAAAGATGTTCAAAATGACCGCCGTTTTGCCTTTGACAAAACGCAATTCTTTGATGAAAGTTTTCTACAGTTGCTTGCAACGCAGCAGGTGTTATTGCTGTGCATGCTCTTCTTATTCGATCTTTCATGTCATCGCGTGTTGTTGGAGGTTCACGGAATACAACATTTTTTATGTAACCCCACAAGAAAAAATCAGGCGACGTCAGATCTGGCGACCTAGGTGGCCATCGCACAGGTCCTCCACGGCCAATCCACCTTCTGGGAAACTTCTCGTCCAGAAATTTTCGAACAATTCGCATGTAATGAGGAGGTGCTCCATCCTGTTGGAACCACATCTTTGATCTCACGTCAAAACTTACGTCTTCCATAAGAGCAGGGAGTTCAAAATGCAAAAAACGAAGATTTTCCTTAAAAAAAATACGGCCCTATGATCCTGGAATCTACAATTCCGCACCAAACGTTCACACTCCAACGGTGTTGATGATCCATTGTACGGACCCAGTAAGGATTCTGAGCACTCCAATAATGGCAATTGTGCCCATTGAGAATCCCAACATTGTGAAATATTGCCTCATTAGAGAACATAACGTGATGAGAGAAAGTAGGATCTTCTTCAATTCTCCGTTGGGCCTACATGCAGAAGTTCAATCTTGTTATGAAATCCTCAGCTGTTACGGATTGCACCAAAGTGATATGGTACGGGTGATAATCCAACGATTTCAAGATACGCTGAGCTATGGATCGAGGAATCCCGGTCATTTCCTCAATATCCCGGGAACTGATATGGGGATCAATATGAATTAAGGCCAGCACAGCCAGCGATCTCACATCAGGATCATTGTCATCCGCATAAACTTTCTTGTTCCTCTGTCGTTTGAGGAGACCTTGACGAGCACGTTGTTCAAGAAATCGGATCGTAATGCGATTTGGACACCTTCGATCCGGAAAACGACGTTGAAACGTTCTCACAGCTTCAACATGATTTCCCCGCGCTTCACCAAGACACAACAAAACGTCAACAATATCGTTTGGCGCGTAATCAGACATGATATTTAGAAATGTGTTTCCTCCAAATGATAACAGAGAACTGAGCAGTTTGGGAACAGTGATGCCAGCATTTGGTCGACCGAGTCGATTTTCCCCCTCCATCACGCTGTATCCAATCAAATTTCTTCTGTCGGAGGTTTGATTGTGTGTGTGGAATTTCTATACAGACAGATGTAAGGAGAGGGAAAATCGACTCGTTCGACCAAATGCTGGCATCACTGTTTGGGAATGCTAAATTTCTGAGGTATTCACACGTGAATCAAAACAATAACAATTCCCAAGAACAAAACCACAACAAAACACAACTGATGGCAATTTCCGAGAGATGAGAAACACTCAAGAGTTGAGCATTATGTTAGACAGAATACAATCCGAGGGTTTGAGAACTCTCATTTTCTCATCAATTAGAGCGCCATCTATGGGGATTTCGGAAAAACGTTTGAGACAAAAGTTCCTTGGTTTTTAGCGTAGAATCTAAACCGGTAGTGAAAAGTAGGGGATTCCATTCAAAAAACATGAGTTGACCTCAGAATGACCTTGAAAGTGGGATCTGAGGTCAAAGCCAAGTTCACCATCGGATGTCCCCCTCAGATTCTCACATTTCTTTCCCGGAACATGATCTTCTGAATCTATTCGTTTTCGAGATATTCTAAGTGACAGATTCAAATGGGACATCCTGTATATGTCCGTATCGCGACCTGTGCTAGTCTTCGTGAGAGGCCTTTGAGGGAATACCTGCGTACGGTACAGGGTCTTTTGGCCGAAAAAGTGTTTGACCGAATGGACATGATGAATGGACAATCGCTAGTCATTCTCTAGTGTTCTTCGGAAGCGACTAGTCATTGTCAAATCATGTCGATTTGGTCAAAGTACCTCCCACTCTTTGTACCTTCTGAGTAAACACCCAGATAAAACAATAGTTTGTGAACCGTTTCGGAAGAATTATTTATCCCAACTCTTGACGAATTCTCAGAGATTTCTTTGAATTCTAAAAGAATTATTCAACAACTCTGTGATAAATCCCTAGGGTGTGTCATGGAAGTGTTGAAAGAACACTTTTGGATTACTCAGAGGACTCTTTAATGGCCGCATGTTAGAACTCTCATGAAGCTCTGTCCCCGCTAGAGAAGAACTCCTTACGAATTTGATCCATATGTTTCTATGATTGTGAAGGAGTGTTCAGTTGGAATGATCAAGTGATGACCCGTACAGCACAACCACCGATCGCTGGACATTTCTCCATCGCTTCTTCGTTCTTCCACCTTCTATCCACGTCTCCCTTTCATGCACCTCGCCTCCACGGAGATGCGACGTAGTTCTCGGTGGTTGTACTGTTGGGGGATGATTGGTTCAAGTCAATAAAATAAAGAAATATGTAATTAGTGATATTGAATGGGAACAAAAAACTAATCATATAAATTTTGTTTTTCACTCGTATGCATCACAAACATTTTGACATCCATTCATACTAAAAAAAATTGCAATGCTTAGTGGATCGATTTTCCAGGTTATATTTTTACAAAGTATCTAAACTTCAATATGTTCCATTAATTCAATCATCGTTGGATACATGAGAACTTGATGAATGTAGAAGATGTGATGAACGACTCATTCAATGATTATCCACATATACCTAACATTCTTGAATGATTTTTATATCCAATAGGGGTGTGCGAGTAGTGATTTTTTCAATTCGAGTGATTGAAGTTTCGAATCGAGCCGAATACATGAAATTCACCGAGTACTCGGAAATTTTTCGATTGTCTGGTAGATTTTCGAGTACTCGAAAAGTAAATAATATATATGAATACGAATATAATCTTTATGTGATAGCGGATAATGATCCCTTATGTTCTTTGAGATTATTTCACCTTCTGCGGATGATGATTCATGATAATTCTAGGAAAATTGACGAATTACTCGATTTTCGAGTAGCTCCAGAACTTCGAGTGGTACAAAACACTCGAAAATTTCGAGTACTCGCACACATCTAACATTCAATAAATACATTAGTCCCGTAAGAGTTGTTAAGTCATTCATTCCAAGAGTTCGCAATGACTTTTTTCAACTAATGAAAAGACCTCTCCAAGAGTTCTATTGATGAGACATCAACGATTCCCTGGCCTAATTTGGAACAACACTTGTCATTTACTTCAGAGTTCTCGAAGAATGCTTTTTACAAATACCGAGGTCTTCAGGGACTCTTGGAGAATTCCTCGTGTTATCTGGGCATGATTGGTAAGAATCCTCTGTACTAAATTCATGAGAATACCTGGGAATTTCGGAGAATAATGTTGATTACTTTATTTATTGTGATACAAAGCCCACATTTTGGATTCCACAAATCTTAATTCCAAAAATGTTATGAACAAAATATTTTATGGAATTTGGGCTCTGTATTGCAATAGATGGAGCACTGGAGCGACATTTTTCGCGATTTACTACGTCCAGAATGAGAAGGTAAACTGCGATTGTGTGCCTTTGTCGTATTTGTGTCGATTCCTGCACTGAGGGAAGAAAAAAAGAGAATTATATAAGAGAACACGAAGCTCACATGTTTTGAGTGATTTTTGGCGTGGTACAAAAAAAATTGTAAATTTTATATTCCGAAGAAATTTTGAAGCTGATACTATAAACATTACATTTTCGAGGGACAACGCAGAAAATTGAATGCAGGCACGATGAATACTACATTCTCAGCAGGCAACACGAAGAATTCAACGTCAACCCTATAAAGTTTACATTTTTCGCGGACATTACTTCGCTCAATGTGAACAGCGGGGAAAATATACTATTCGTTTCGTCACAATGTAAAGTTTACATTTTCCTGTAAGGAACAATGCACTAAGGGTTTGGTGATCAATGCTTCCATAAATGATATAAATTGAAGTTACTTTTTCAATCCAGGGTGATTGAACCGTATTGCACAAGCATACCCTGGTGAAAATAAAGCGTGCATTTGGAGCGTCGCATAGGAGTGTTATTACCGTCACATGAGAGTGTATTAAGAGTCAATTGGCGCAGTTGAGCGTGGATCGAGCGTGAAGAAAAGCGTTCATGCACGCTTTACTCACGCTTATATTGAAGTAAGCGTGCATTGAACGTATATTGGCCAGAATCACGTTATTGGTACGCTGTTTGAACTTTATGTGCACGCCGTTTTTTCGCCAGGGTATTCCAAGGAAAAAATTAGAAGATTTTCCCTTTCATTAAATTTTGTGGAACGCTAAAAGTCTTGGAGCTGACTTCAATTACACTTACAGCGAGAATTTTGCTTTGTCTGAAAGATTTCTACCGGATGTTCGGAGAATGTTTTATGCAACAGTTTCCACTGTCTCTAAGATGTCTCCATTGGAGAAATCTGAAAGAGGTCTGTTTTAGCTCCAGCTAAATCAACATACATACGCTGGATGCTCGTTTTTATGGTATAGAAAACAATGATCGGATTTACATAGTTAGAAACTCGTTGAAGGAAAGAGGAATCTGCACAATCCCAAGGAACGATTTGGTTCGAAATGTTAGGAATGAAGAAAAATAAGAGTTGAGTTTGATAAGAAACGATATAATTGAAATTAAATAAGTGAATTGAACATTGATAAATTCCCATCGGATCATAAGAAACTAGCATCCACTGTGTGCGCTACGCGCACACAAGCATCGCTATTCGATGTATTGGGTCCGACATTAGGAATTCAGGTATGGAAATTTGACATCTGAAAAAATTATGGAGCCGGCAAACTTTACTTCTCATACATTTTTTAATGCTATGGCTTTTCATTTGGCCGGAAAACAGGAGAACTTCCAAGAATTTTTTCCGGAAAAATTACACAACATATCGAAATTTGGCAAGAAGTTCTATATCACATAACCATTGAGTGTATTTTTACATTTCCCGGAGCTGTAAGGAACCAAATGACGTTTCTTCAGTATTTTTCTTCGAACATCAAGCGGAGACATGCCGGGTCACAAAATCCCAATTTTTTATAACATGTTTCCTCCCCCTCTCCCATTATTCTGTATGGAACACGTTGAAACTGATGTGGGACGGATATGTCCTGTAATGGTTTACTGAGTATACGCCAAACCACTTCCACTGGTACACCATATCGAGTTTCAATAAAATCTCTAATTTCGTCATGATTGATGATGTTGTTGCCAGTGTTGGAAGAGTCATTGATTACAATGACTGCAACATCATGTCCTTTATACGGATATTTATATTGTGATGGGTATAAACTGAACCCATGCACAAAGGCGCATAAGATATTGAGCGCCTTCACGACTCCTGTCGTGGATATTTACTTACCACAGCGACACCTGAAATATATTGAAAGGGAACAAGTAATATGTCCACGATGATTATGAAGGGGTCAAGGGATAAGGGGAAGCTCAGGGAGAGGGGTGGGTTGATTTTAATTTAACTGAGTAAACAATCTCTACATATGATTAACCATGTGCCAGAGCATGTATGTATTTTACAATTCCACAAGATTATACAAAGCAAGCGACTTTTTGTCGCGCAAAGAAAAATACAAACAACTCGTTCGTTTATCAGGTTGATTTGGGGAACACAAGGACTAAGAAAAGAGTACGGAGGGCGCGGCCACGAGGGAACGTTCACTCACGGACTATGTCGTTTACATGAATCAAGGAAAAAAGGGAATATAGGGAAACCGCGACCATAAAATTTAACCGGGGGAGGGCAAATACGAGCGTAGGGGGTGATGACTCTATATGAAAACAAAGAGGGGAAAGAGGAACCAGAAGGAAGGGCTCGTGGAGGAGGCCACGCGAACGACACTGTTTTGCCACTTATAATTTTACACAAGAACACCGCACAGGCACTCCACACCGTCGGAATCCTTGGCTGGTGCGACACGAGTGATTTTCTATTAAATATCGGACCCCGATGGCGCATGACACTCACCGTATCGTCAAATTCTTTCTTCTTCAAAACGAAAGGCTTCTTTCGAACTCGCCGATCGCTCGGTTATACAAGAAGTGACAGGTGAGATGCCCACTTCCTTCTTCTTCCTCGACGGGTGAGTTCACAAAATCATATACAGACCCCGTCGGTGACTTTCCGTTGGAGCTTACTTCTGAAGTTCGTTTCACGGGTTTGGGCGGTGGTGGCCTCCAGCTACTCATTGGGTGAGTGTGCGCATGCACGTTGTGGAGGTCTTCTGGGTGCGGGTGTTTCTGTCCTTTTCCATCTTTTGGTGGGGCCGGAAGAAGGGGTACAGCGTGGTCGGGTTGGTCTCTGCCGTTGTTCCGCCAGTCCAGGGACGGGGTGGCATCCTCGCAGACGATTCATCTTACTCTCTCTCTCTCTCTCTCTCTAGTCCAGGGTTGGAGAGAGATGGTGTTGTCCGCGAGGGATTTCCAGTCTCCTGGGGGTTGTCGATTTTGGAACGGCCGAGATGGCGTTGATATCGCCTCCTGACGTTGAACCAATCCTACCAAGCATCCGTGGTATAGGTGGCGCTGCCTCCTTGGGGACGGGAAACCTGAACAAATAGTAAAAGGGCAGGGATTAGAGGAGGACGGGAATAGCGAGGCAGAGGAGATGTGTTCCCGATTCTCGTGTAAGCGAGCGACAGCTATGTTCTTTCGGGTGAACTAACTGGTTCTGGAAGTTTACGATCACGATCGATAGGGATCGTGCGCAGTGCCACCTCGCGACTCTTTTTGTGATAATTTACTACATCACAATATATGTATTTCACAAAGCGTATGTTAGAAACGATTTCAACATTAATATGACTATCAAATGAAACTGACAAATATGGACAATACGGTACAACATGTCGATCATCAACTAAATATTAACCAGGACGTTCAAAGGTTTCACCAGCATTCCTCCTCCGATAGAAAAGGATATCCATATGAATTCATGGCAATTCCTCCCCGAAATGACTCAGGACATCGACCATCAACTTCGCACCAAGAACGGCAAGGCCCATGTATCATGTTTCATAATTATCGTATGCAAAATAGGATTCTCTTGAGGATCAGGGATTTCTGCAGGAATATAACGATCAACTTGGGCGGGAATGGTGATTTCACTGCTTGGTTTGAGTGTCACAAGCAAATAAACATGTGGTAAAACACGTTTTTGGAATTCTATTACATAAATATACGCTCCGACTTCTCCGAAATAACTTTGTTGAACAATGAAATCTATCAGATAATCTTTTTCGATGTTGAAGACACGGATGCAAATGTCAGTTTCATCAGGAGCTTGTTGACCTTCTAACAAATTTTCTTGAATTCCTCACCATTGTGGATTACATGTCATAGTAATGAACAAATCTGTTTCCCCATGTTTTCTCACAATACTAATCGCGTCTTGATACAACTGCATCATATTTCGAGGCGACTCAATGGGAGTAGATGGTGAAATGACCATTTCACCGAGTCTTGCGTTAACGGTATTCGCACTGGATTCAAAACAATCTATTAAATCATGATAAGACTCCGCACGTATTTGTCTTTGATTTGCTTTCAGATATTCAACTCTGTCTCTCTCCATTCTCACATAAAAATTCACAAGCCATTGTTGATATAATCGACGTCCTATTGAAATACAATTAAATTCCAATTCACGTATACCTATACGATATCTAATGTATGCGCATCTAGTTATTCGTTTTTCTTTATTTATCAACTGCAAATACCGATGCCTACCTTGCGTGCCATAGGGATAAAATATTGGATATACCCAAGGTTCTATATTTGGATCCACACTACTCACGGTTTGTAATTCTTTTGTCCTTCTATTACGCACAACAACATATGACTCAGGTATTTCCCCACCGCTGTAGTAGAAAATACTGCGGTGACGTCATTACTCCTTTGAAAATTACAACGACGGGGATCCATCCTCGGCTTCAGTGTGAATAACAACTGTAATTGAGATTGGACATTATTTGCTCTATTTATCAGATTCTGGGATCTCAGTTCCTCATCCATCATCACATAACATTGAGCGGATACATTATTCTCGCGTAAAACATTATCAACAATAAAGAGGGTATCTGGATCAAGTGTTGAATTCTCATGCAATCGATGTTCCAATGCTTCATTGGCATCAATTATAAATGATTGACCATGAGTGGGTTTTTCATTCAAAGCTGGATGAATAGCGGTATTTATCTGGTAGTAAATTTGACCGTGGATTTCGGAACAATACCGAATTGAACTAAATTAGCGTTGAAAGATGCGAACGATAATGCGCTATTGTATTTACCGATACGGGCATGAAAAGTTTTTGAATCTGCATGAGTGCCATGAAAAAGAGCCCAGAGCTGATCCGAGGGATTTGGTAAAGAGTCTAAATAAACATTTCCATGCTTACAACAATCATGAAACGAATCATCTTCGTTGAATACTCTTCCTGCAGTGAAATGTTTAGCAGCACAATGTACACATGAAATATTCATAGCGCCAATATGTTTTTCAACATCACCCAAAGACATAACAACTTCATGAAGAGTTTGATATCTCCCTGGCTGATTACAGTATGCTGGACTTATTGTTAAGGTGTAGTTGAAGTTGATTGTAGTGGTGATGAATGTTCAGCTGGTATATGATTTTCGGGACATGTCTTTGTATTTTTCAAATCACAATGCTAAGTGCGTGGACGACGATCTCTTTCATTCCTTGTGTCTTGTTCCCACCTCAAACGTTTGGGTGCCTCTTCTCCCGAAGGAGTGCGATAGATTTTCTTCCCAGGCATGGTTGTGTCTGATTGGAAAACTTTCATCATCAACTTCAAAAGAACACACGAGTTATCTGAAATCAATTTATGAGACGAATTTGGTTGAACTCTGCAATATATTGAGGTAATTGAATGTGGTAAAACAGACTGATTATCTAAACAACAATTTTGCGTGAGACTAAATTACGGGAATTTCATTCATGAACTGAATAAATACGACATGGAATTCAACAATCAATAGTGAATGTCAATCGTTTGTTAATTGTTATCATCAAAGACTAATTTGCTCGTTGCTTATTGTTCACAACCTGAATATGGGGCGAAATTTCTCCAGCGTACCGGCTCAAAAATTTTGACCTCCTCAATCTTTCTGAAATTTCACTGGAATGTAGTACTAGTTAATGACTTTTGATCCTATAGAGGATTTTGCTCTGGTACCTCTGGTTATCAAACTAAAGGGGTTCAAAATTCACAGATTTCGTGTAATCAGCTCTTTTGAAGATCAAATTTCTCGAATTACATTTTATTATAAAATTATTTTCGATATTGTTTTTCGTAGCTTTTTTCTGTTCTCCACAATGGCGTAATCTGTTCCTGTGAGTTTCTGAATTAAGTTAGCTCATCTGGAAGCTGGATTCTTTAGCTTTGAAATCGTGTAGGATCAATTATGGGAAGGAAATTTTATCTGGCATTCGTATTATCTCCTGATACGGTTCGCCATACCGTTGACGCGGAATACAAGTGGAACGAACTGTTCTCCAATAAAATATGATTTTCTAATCATCCCAATGATTTCATACAATTCTACCGTACCATTATATTATCAAACTTCATCAATAACAGCTTTTGGAATTACGAAACATAATCATGAATAAATACTCATAAGATAATGAATATGGACCAATTCTGCTCAAAGCAATATATTTAGCGCGATTTATTATTCGCATTAATTTTTTTTTTGAATTTTCACCCTCGGGAAAACATCTACATTCAATGATGACGGAAATACTCGTTAATGCGAAGTCATGTTCGAAGTTGGGATTGAACAATGATATTTGAGCGTTCCTGGGATTGTTTTTGCAGTTTCGAAGAGAGTTTTGAGCAGTGATTTCATGATTTATCTTCGAACTAAAAAAAAACGATTTCTGATAGATTCCTCTCCGCTCATTCGTAAAGCGCATCAGGACTAAAAATTTGCTGCTTAGACCTCGCTTGAAGACTCGCTCAAGCTGCTAGTGGTTCCAGATTACCACCGATACCGTCACAACGCCCTTTTCCATGGGTGGTTGCATGGAAATGCCATTCAGCTGCTATCCCAAAATCTTTGTAATGATACGGAAAATTTTTGGAATTATATCTATCCTTGAAGTGCTGAGATGCTCCATCCGTAAGATAGAAAATTTATCTTGGTTGAGAATGCTCTTTCAGGCACGCTATTATAATTTTTCGGAATTCGTACACAGCGATTGTATCGTGGTTCAAATTATCCGATAAAATAGCAATGCTCCGATGACTGAGTTCGTTCCCTTGTTTGTAATGAATGACGGTGGTGAAAATTGTCGTTCGGTCGTTGTTCCCGTGGGAACCCTGCGCAGCATTCTGGGCCACAAACGCATAATCTTCCGCGAAATCACATGAAAGTGAAAATTCTCCTCCTTGTAAATTATCCTCCAAATTTCTCAGGAAAGATGACTGCTGTTTCGGCACGAATGAATGGAATTTGAGGTTCGGAAGGCAACGAGAAAGTTCTTCTGAAAAATCTTCTGCATCTGCAACTTCAGTACGCAAAGTGCTACGATCAGTCTGTTGCCAAATTTGATATTCGAGTCTTCCGATGCAATTGTCTTCGAAAACTGTTTGTAAAAAATTCTGGCAACCCTCTTTGCCAGGACAACATAAACATTCATCGAGATAACATTCGGCACATGGATTCTGACATAAAAACATTTTGAGAGCACCATGATAAGTGGTGATTGGATTATTCGTACCGGATGGTAAGTTTTGAATATCTATCGCATCGAGCATTATATTGACATTCTCGTGATGGACACAAACGCAAACAGTATGCGTTCCACTAGCACCAGCCAGTATGCAATGACCAGGTCTAAGCTGCGAGAATGTAGAGAGACTGACCGGAATAGTAGGATTCTGATCTTTGGAAGCGAAATATAATTCTGAAAGATTGCACAGAATCAATCTCTTTTGTACGTGCTCTCGTGATCCGTCTTCTTTTTCAACTGAAACAAAATCTCTCATGCCCGGCATTGTGCGACTATTTTCGTCATCATTATAGAAACTTATGATCTTGTTTTTTATTCCAAAAGCTAAAGCATGACCCTTCCTTGGAGATGGTGACGTTAAAATACCATTTTCTTTTACCAGTTCGATAGCTTCCCTAGCTTGGCGCTTAGAAGTCTCAAACTTGTCAGCAAGGCTCTCCCGACCCCAGGATTTTGGCGCAAGCGGGAGGAGTAATACTATTTCCGAAGCACTTGAGGAAGTTTTATATTCCTTCCTAATTTGATCAAAAACTTCCATAGCCGATTCATGTTCCTCAATATTAAAATCTCTTGGTTTCTTCTCTAATGGCTGGTAATCATCGTCATTACCATGTTCATCAATGCCATCATATCATCATCTTGAATTAGGTGAAACATCTCATAGTAATTAATTGTCATTCACATAAATGTATCGTTCATTTTCATTGATGTACAAATTGTCTTCTCCGCAATTGAAAATATGATATCAATACCTCGAGTGGGATATGACCGAACGAATCATCTTATGCATCAATTGGAGGCTTCTCTCCAGAACAAGCAGCACCTTCTTTCCTACATAACCCACACACTTTTGCATCGGGGAGGATACTGGGAAACTGTTTTCGTAGATTCGGAGAAATAGTTCTCAAATCTCTTGATTTGAATTTGTGATGAATTTTGTGCGGAGGGTTACAACAACGATCAACTAAACTTTGAGTCGCAGACATTTCTGAGAATCAAGAAATGTTGTGTCAATAATGCTGTATTTCATCTATTAATCGAATTGTCTACAAACAAACACAATCAAACAGTTGGAGAAGAAAAAATTGATTTTTATCACGAATTGCGAATCATATTTAGAATTGAAACAATTTCACTTAAAATTCAAGATTGTGTCATGCGATGCGATTTTTCGTGTGACATCAAGTTGTGTGAAGTATGCGTATAAACAAGGGAAAACAAATGAACATCGTCGATATGTTCGATGTATCGAAGATGTTTACAGAATTTCAATTGTTCATCGAATTGAGAAAAATCGATCACAAATTCAAATGAATAGATTTGAGAACTATTCTTCCGGGTCTACAACAAAAGTGCCCCAACATTCTTCCCGATGCGGAAGTGTGTGGTTCATGCGAGAAAGAAGCCTGTATATTTTCTAGAGAGCAGAATTATTCCATATTTATTATATTATGTATATTTATTCATTATTATGTTCCATAATTTCAAAAGCTGTTATCAATAAAGTTTGATAATATGGTATGGTCTTGATGATGACGGTACGGTAACATTGTATGAAATCATTGGCATGATTAAACAATCATATTTTATTGAGAAACAGTTTGTTTTACATTAATTCCACGTCAACGATATGACAAACCGTATCAGAACGTTCAGTAGCTAATAGGAATATGCGAAACGCGCGCTTCAAACCGTTGCGAATTCCAGATAATATCTTCTGCCCGTGATTTCTTCCACACGATTTGAAAGCTGAAGAATCCAGCTTTCAGATGAGCTAATTTGAAAAATTTTCAAAATTGTCGAAATTGAAAAAAAATGCAAAAATAACTTCAAACTTGCTAAATTTGTTGGAAAAAATTTTCCCTCACAAAAACAGATTACGCCATTGTAAAGAACAGAAAAAAGCTACGAAAAACAATATCGAAAATGATTTCATGAAGAAATGTAATTTAAGAGATTATATCTTCAAAAGAGCTGATTAAACAAAATCTGTGAATTTTGAACCCCTGTAGTTCGATAACCAGAGGTACCAGAGCAAAATCCTCCATAGGATTCAAAGTCACTAACTAGTACCACATTTCAGTGGAATTTCAGAAAGATTTAGGGGGTAAAAATTGTCGAGCTGGTACGCTTGAGAAATTCTGTCCCATATGCTATTTTGCTTCAGCTGAAAGCAAGAATCTATCAATTTGGTGAGAAAATGATGTAATTAGAAATCAGCACAAAATCATTACGGATGGACTCAATGGCTTTGCAAATGGGATCAGAATGGGAAGCAGAAATGGGATCGTCGTCTACGATATCGTACCCACTAAACATAATATGTCATCGCATAATAATCTCATATATATATATAACGCAAATTCAAGGTCACGTCGAATGTAACCTGCTGATTCTATGCAATGGATAGTCACCTTGTAATTTCATACTTCTGAAAAGTAGTCGCAATGTCATTATAACATGCAATTGTTATCGATCTTTTTATTTCGGAAAACATGCATCTTATACACTTCTTGACCTCAGATTCGAGATCAGAAAGTGTATTGTATCATATGTACATACCAAGTATCTCACGAAACACCTCCGGCCTTTCACCAGCGTATCCCTTAGAGAAAACTGGACAAAGTTCCGTTCACCATTTTTTCATCTGAGCCTCGGTTTCAGAGTCATGAACAAAATGAGTCGACCATTCAGCTGACAAGTACACCGGCTACACCAATAATCCATGAGTAGGCTCATGTAGCTTCTACTTAATTGGTTAAAGTCAACTCTGAAAGTGAGCCTCAGATCAAAAAATGATAAATGGGAAAGTTGTTCAGTTTTCTCTCAGGGATACGTCGGTAGAAGGCGTAAGGTGTTCCCTGCGATACTCTGTATGTATGTGTATGCCCTGGTGGAACTCCGGAAGTGAAGGAAGAGGGTATTGGACCAAGTGAAGCGTTAAAATGTTCCAATTCCGCTTGACGCTTTTTTACGCTCAAATAACTCTCAGGTTACGCTTTCGTCACGTTTTTGTTGCGCTTCATCGCCCCCCTGTCACCAGGGTGTGTTAGGACTCAAAACTGACGTTAAAAAACTGATCGGATTCAACAGTGTAACATACAACAGAGAGATGGAATCATGAGTTCGCCAAAATAAAATATGTTATATTGTAGTTACATTGTGGCAACTTCTGATGCGTGTGAAATTACAGGTTGCCAATTCATTGTGTGGAATGAACAAGTGCCATCGGGTATGATCCCATGTTACATTATGGTAGTGTGGGCGGTGATTCATATGTTCATGGAATCAAATTCAAATTTGCACACGAACTTCCATTATGTTAAGGACACTCCAACATCAAAACACGGGTAGTAATTTAACCTTGCTGCAATGCTTCCAGGCAAGCTTTTGACAAGGTGGACATGAGCCTCCTAGTTGACACACGACAAGGATGCAAGCTTACGATTCCCTTGAGCAGTCTTGTAGCAACCTCACACTGACAAGTTTTTCAATAACAAGCAAAAAACAATCGCATGACAAGTCTGATGAAGAATGATAGGCTTATGAAAACCTTTCATGTTATCTAGAAAGAAGCGATTCAAACATGGTGCCAACTTCTTTATTAAATTACATTTGTTCATTGGAATTTTTCAATGTATATTACTAATAAAGTCCACAACTAAGATTATACTCTCAATATAAGTTTTGATCTTTCGTCGATGAGTAAAAATCGACTCAAGGGAAGCAAGAGGGTTCGAAAAGTGTCGAGTGGATATAAATGATCCCTAATGATCCAACTCGAGCAAAATTTTTTTCGACAAATCATTCGAAAAGAAGGAATAAAATCGGAATATTGTATTCGAAAAATGGTATTCACGGAGCGATATTCTGATTTTGTTGCTTCATGTTCAAATAATTTGTGAAGATAGTTTGAGCTGGTCTTTTCCTAACCAATGAGACTGGTTGCGTCTCCAAGGGCCCCCAGTATTCACCTCAAATGCCAAAAATTCTTCGTTCCTCAACACCTATGACAAAAAACTCAAATTCATACTTGGTTTAGATTCTAATTTCGGGCACAAGCTTGATTATCGCCCAACCAACATAGTTTATTACTACATCACAACTACACTGTTAACAATTTCTGGACGAAACTTCAAATAAACGTAACGGAAGCAATCTTCAATCACGTAACTGAAAATCCGAGTTACATGTGTATGGAGCTTTAGTTACGAAAATATACATGAATATGGAATATAATATAGTGAAAATTTGAAAATACAATGACTCGTAAATAAATGTTCAATTCAAATATCAAGAATATTAGATTTCAGTTGCAATCGTGATTGAAAAAGTTATTAAATTTCCAACAATTCTTAACAGTGTACAATGTCATTTAAGATGAAAGCACACAGCGAAAAATTTTGTGTTCCAGAAGGTTCACTCAGAGTTTGTGTTGGAAAAACAAAATATAAAATTCCCAAATTAACCCTTTGGCCTACACGATATCTGCCAATTGCGCGAGCTATAGTAAACAAGAAAGTCGATTGCGCGCCGTGCCATTCAACTGTTCAGCCGTGTACCTGAACTGGCGAAAAATGTATACTTTTAATGGCATATATATTCCAGTGCAACGGAAGAAATTCGAGGGAAAAAGAGAAATAATAAACAATGTGTAGATACAAATGATAATTTTGAGACGTCTAGGGTGTAATCATAATCAATTGATCTGTTGACAAAATCAATTCATCATTACAAAGTATATAATGAATTAAAAACAATTTCTAATTAATACTTGTTCCATTAATATGTTAAATATATGAATATTCCATGATTCAATTCATATCATACGAATTGTTTATGACACACATTCTTTACCACGAGTCAGACTCGTGGTTATAGGCCGAAGGGTTAACAGATTTTCAGTGTAAGAAAATCAACATTTTTGTGTGGATTTGATAAATTTGTTGTGTCGGTATTATTCGACATAAATCCCGAGTGGACCTCCTAGAACATACACGTGTGTTGAAAATACCAAAAATTTTTCAGTGTGCAATATTACCTGTTTGTTACATACAATGAACTGGTCACGTGTAATTGGAGGGCCGGATCGAGTAATCGGTTGTGCGCGTGATCTCTCGTTTAGTGCACCTGAAAGTAGGCAACCACCGCTAATCACGTTTCAGGACTTTCAGATTAAAAACATACAAGAAATTCGCGATACTAAAAAAACTTCCAGTGGGAAAGTTGTTGCAGATGTATTCAACAACACTCTGACGAATTTTGAGACAATTCCGTATTGTAGGTTAGAAATTATTGCAGGTTGAGTGAAAAAAATGCCATGTGCATCGATTGAGATGTTACAATATGGGTGTTTTCAAAGGGGATAAAAATGATTATGTACATGAAGCTGTTCAAAAACAATTCTCAAATGCACTTCACCCAAATCGATTGAATATTTCACACTTTTTTTCAATAAATCATAATCACATACATGGAAAAATGTATGATAGTTATTTGAACGTTTTATCGGGAAGAACCAATAATTGAATATTGGCAAATTTGAGAACATGAACGTTTCGGTTCCTCTGACATGGCTGTTGAATGATGGTTTCAATCTAGAGATATCAATTTTGCTACAGTGGAATTCATAAACAACACATTTCCTCGTCTCTAGTTTAGATTCCGTTTCAATGAACGATTCAAAGTTTGAGAATACAACAAGTATGCCTTCCCACTGGAAAAAATAATAGGAACTCATACGTTTTATTGAAATCTGATAAAAGTGTCCAAATGCCACTATTGAACCTGATGAAATCTTATAAACATATATGGGGATTCTAGAGCGGTATTTGAAAGTCTATGAGATTTTTTCAACGGCGTCTGAATTGAAAGAATTTTTATTTCAATACATCGTATAAATCTGTCCGATATATTGAAAAAACAACAAACCGAATATTATAGAATAAAAAATGGAATAATAAACTTAAGAATAAATCATACGAATTTCAGAATTTTTCTTATCATTCACAAAGTTATCGTTTTATCGTTTTTGTTAGGATCACGAATTGTCGTGTTTTTGAGAAGATTTTCATAGAAAGCCTGACCTTTCACGCTCAAATATTGCTGCAAACTTTTTAGATCTCTCGATTTTGCGCTTGAAATCCCTACTTCAGGCGCCGGGGGATGCATTTCCTAAATCATTGAATGAAGTATTCACCTCGACAAAAATTTTCAATGGTTCTCCTTTGTACTGATGGTACATGTTAATTTTACCGTTTGGGAAATAATCAATTTTCACCGCAGATCCTATTTTGATCTTGCGAATTTCAGAATTATTTCGTAAAATCGATTCAAAATCTCTCACGTTGCATTGTGCAGCGTCAATCATTGTAAAGAGAGGATTTCTAGAATTTTCAATGATTTCAATATACTCTTCGGGTGTTTCAATGGTTTCTTGGATTTTTTTCTTCTGACCGTATCTACCAAAATTCCCATCACATTCACAATATGAGTGTCCACGGACAGGGTAGAGATGTTCAATGAAAACCTCAAAGTTTTGAGAGAACATTGACAAAAAAAAGACCATCTTATAATTTCTTTTTCGACCTCCCGCAGCATCAGAATATAAAAAGATTCTGTTATACCCCTTTTTTCGTAATCCAAGGCGCGAAGCATAATATAACAAATTACAAACTGTGTGTTTTTTCCTTTCCTGAGCATTCCTCCAATGAAATGGAACATAAGTCGATTCTGAATGAAACATATGTTTCATTCCATTGAAGGAATACTCAAGAAAGGAGCAAACACAGTTTGTAATTTTTTATATCATGCTTTGCGCCTTGAATTACAAAAAAGGGGTATAACAAAATCTTTTTATATTCTGATGCTGCAGGAGGTCAAAATAGAAATTATATGATGGTCCTTTTTTTGTCAATGTTCTCTCAAAACTTCGAGGTTTTTATTGGACATCTCTACCCTGTCCGTGGACACTCATATTGTGAATGTGATAGGAATTTTGGTAGATACGGTCAGAAGAAAAAAATGCAAGAAACCATTGAAACACCTGAAGAGTACATTGAATTTATTGAAAATTCTAGAAATCCTCCTTTTACAATGATTGACGCTGCACAATGCAACGTAAGAGATTTTGAATCGATTTTACGAAATAATTCTGAAATTCGCAAGATCAAAATAGGATCTGCGGTGAAAATTGATTATTCTCCAAACGGTCAAATTAACATGTATCATCAGTACGAAGGGGAACCGTTAGCAATTTCCGTCAAGGTAGATACTTCATTGAATGATTCAGGAAATGCAGCACCGGCGACTGAAGTAGGGATTCCAAGCGCAAAATTGAAAGATCTAAGAAGTTTGCAGCAATATTTGAGCGTGGAAGGTGAGGCTTTTCATGAAAATCTCTTCAGAAACACGACAATTCGTGATCCTAAAAAAAACGATAAAGAGCTTTTGTGAATGATAGGACACATTTTGAAATCCGTATGTTTTATTTTGGAGTTTATTATTTCATCTTCTATTCTATAATATCTGGTTTGTTGTTTTTTTAATGTATGGAAAAGGTTCATACGATGTATTGAAATGAAAATTCTTTCAATTCAAAGGCATACTGGTTGTATTCTTAAACTTTGAATCGTTCATTGAGACGGAATCTAAATTAAAGACGAGGAAATGTGTTGTTTATGTATTCCACTGTCGCAAAATTGATGTTTCTAGATTGAAACCATCATTCAACAGCCATGTCAGATGAACAGCAACGTTCATGTTCTCAAATTTGCCAATATTCAATCATTGGTTCTCCCCAATAAAACGTTTAAATAACTATCATACATTTTTCCATGTATGTGATTATGTTTTATTGACAAAAAGTGTGAAATATTTAATCGATGTGGGTGAAATGCATTTGAGAATTGTTTTTGAACAGCTTCATGTACATAATCATTTTTATCCCCTTTGAAAACACCTATATTGTAACATCTCAATCGATGCACATGGCATTTTTTTCACTCAACCTGCAATAATTTCTAACCTACAATACGGAATTATCTCAAAATTCGTCAGAGTGTTGTTGAATACATCTGCAACAACTTTCCCACTGGAAGTTTTTTTAGTATCGCGAATTTCTTGTATGTTTTCAATCTGAAAGTCCTGAAACGTGATTAGTGGTGGTTGCCTACTTTCAGGTGCACTAGACGAGAGGTCACGCGCACAACCGATTACTCGATCCGGCCCTTCAGTTTCACACTCCTCAAAAGTTGCTCAATGTCACCACAATATAGCATATTCAATTCCGATAACATCGTGTTTTCATCTACGTATTGTAAGTAATGTCAATCAACTCGAGACGATTCTCTAACACCAATTGAAATCGAACCCTCATGAAAAAAACCCGATATCGGGAATTCATCTTGCTGTTTCATTATCAGGTGAGTCCGATAAGAACATAATATATTCGAAGATCTCACGATAAAATTCCGATATTGTCACGATACATACGAGAAATATCTAACGTACACCCGATATGAATATCTATCGCGAAATCATCGGGTAGGTATTCGGTTTTATATCGGATAATGATCGTAGATATCGTAACAGTATCAGAACTTAATCGTGAAATCTTCGATGGTATTGTATTCTTATCTAACGTGTGTGATAATGAAACGACACAATAAATTCCCGACATCAGGTTTTTTCATCAGGAAACACACTTATGTACACATAAAGTATGCCCGTTACCTCGAAGTTGAGGTGAAAGAAGGTCTATGATACATGATTTCCAAAATAAAATCGTCATAACAATGGGGTGCAACAACCATGTAACCGACACAAAGGACGTCATGTTATCATGTCGTTGCGACTACTTTTCACCAGTGTGGAACAGGGATGGGGATTCTCGTACTCCGGGAGTACTTTATGTATTCAAAATATTGTTGTCTTGCAAGTGAAATATAGGGTTAAGCGAAAAATACTCCCGGATTACAAAAATGCCCATCCCTGGTGTGGAATCAAACGTTATCAGTCCATTCCATGTAACGAGCGGTAGACACGAGGGCATAAAAAAAAAGGAAAGAATAAACCCAAAGTAGCTCAAGCTGTGAAGTGAAAAAGAGAGAATGCTGCAAGAGAGAAAACAATGATCGAGACCAGTTAAACTATAAAATAAACTTCAATGGTTCCGAACTTTTAGTTCCGAATTAGACTGTGCGGCAGCCGCCTATCAAAAGGAAACCTCATATAACAGTCGAAAATTACTTACAACTATAACTTTTGACAATATAAACATGCAGGCACTGACAAACGTGCGAACTGCATGTAACACAAGTGAAAAACTCCACATACACTCTTGCGCTCAAATGTAGCGCTCACACTCATATAATTAGAGCTCACACTCACAATACAACTCAACCTGAAAGCAAAATATACTAAAACACAGCTTAAATTGATTCGCGAAGGTGAGAATAATTCAGAAAATGAATCTTAATTCTTAACAATGTACAAATCAAAACGCGATCCGAAGATTCAGCGGGAATCTGACTCACACATACGCACACATAAGTGAGCCACACGTAACCACTCCCGGAGCACAGATGAGTTTGGTTTTATTGACAAATTAGTATAAACAGTATCCCTGCGGGGAACAATGAACGTTAAATGATAGTCGCGAGATCTCAGTGGGACTCTCGCTACAACAAAGGATAAATTGATCGCTGAGTTACAGAGCACTCAATACACACCTGTGCTCTACGGAGGGGTCACGCGTGAACTGGTGAAATTTGAAATACTTCTCGCAATTGCGAAAAGTAACGATGTTACCCGACGATGAACCCGGATCTAAGCACACAGATATACAAAGTTGTACAAAATATGTACACACACATCCTCGCAAGTCAAACCACATCAAATCCTGAACAAGCGGGTCACATCGCATGTTATTTCCAAGCTATATGATGATTATGGTATGGTGACAAACTGTATTGAGTGGGCATCTATTTAACACTCAAATTGGCTACTATTGATTTATGAGTACAAACCATCATTGTAGTAAGTTATTTGATCCGTTCATTCAGTGAGTTTTTTGAATTTGAAAAAAACAACAATCCAAAGATCATGTCTTCTCAAAGCAAACATAACTTCATCGGTCGATAAATGACACAATCAACGCGAGTGATATCGCTTAAGAGGATACCAGGGTCCTAACCGAATGAATATTTTCTCGGTCGGAACTTTCCCAAGTGGGTTGACGAAAATGTCCAAAATTTTCAAGAAATAATCTTCGGTACTTCAGCTTTTGCCGCACAAAGCCTAAATTTCAAATGTATCCAGTCGGCACGCCGGTGTCTTTTTACGTAGCGAATACCACTACAAGTATCCTTATGGAAATAAATCTTCGCATTTCTCCGCATTCTTCTAATTGTCCAAAAAATGACAAAGATGAAGAGGAATGAAGAGATTTCTGTCAGATTTCGGACGCTCTCAGAGAAACATACAAAGCAATGCGGAGATAATCTTTTTTAGGGTACTGATCCGTGTTCCTGATAATCACAACTCTCCAATCAAATTATGAATCAGACGAAAAGAGATGATTCTTTCATGCTTTGGCACGTGTCAAATTTTTTTTTTATTTTATTTTTGTTTTTTTTATTGCAATACACGGGTTAGCACCCTTTGATATAAAAAGTAAATACAGAGTCAATACAAGACAGCGTCCACAGACGCATAAAATACAATTACAATATAGTCATGCATTAACCGACAGTTTAAACCGCTTCAAGGAAACACCAAACAATTCCATCGACCGATCGAAATTATTTGCTAATTCACAAATGCGAGAAATCGGATCATAATTTCCAAATCTTGATTTAAATTGTACAGGTCTGAATAAAAGCGCTCTCCTAACTGGTCTACCGGGGATGTTAAAATTAACTTTACTCAGCAATGACTCGCAATCAAGAAAACCATTAATCAATTTAAAAAGAAATAGGAGATCATTCATTTGTCTCCGCTCTTCGAGGGGAGTTAAATTCATTCTGTCAAGAATTCTGGAGTAATCATGGTCAGAATATCTCATAGGGCAGCCTATTCTAAAAGCAGCAAAGCGTAAAAACTTGTGTTGCACACTCTCAATCATTCTAATATCCTTCTTCAAGTACGGAGACCAGATAGGGGACGCATATTCAAGATGGGGTCTAATTAAAGAGGAATATAGTACTTTTAATGACCTAACATCTTTGAAATCACTGGAAAATCTTTTGACGAAGCCGAGATTTCTCATCGCAGTACCACAAGCTTTCACAGAATGCTCAGAAAAATCCAATTCATCATTTATAGTTACACCAAGATCAACATAAGATTTAACAGTATTCAATGTAATATTCGCAATCTTGTAGGAGAATATGAGAGGATTCCTTGACCGCGAGATTCTCATTACACAGCATTTTTCTAAGTTCAGATGCAGAGAATTACGGGTGCACCAAGAATCTAATCCCGATAATACTGACTGTAAGTGATGAACATCCGCAAGACATTTTATGTTCTTGAAGATTTTTAGATCATCAGCAAATAACAGGAAATCACAATCATTGAGAACCTGCCCAATGTCATTTATGAATAGCAAAAATAAAAGTGGACCAAGGTGGGATCCTGGGGCACTCCTGAAGAAGGTATAATCGGTTCAGAAAAACAGTTCCGAACTTTTACCATCTGCACCCGATCAGTTAAGTAACTCTGGAACCAAAGTTTCAGATTACCAGATATTCCAAAGCTACTCAACTTAGATAGAAGAACGCTGTGAGATACAGTATCAAACGCTTTACTGAAATCAGTGTAAATAACATCAACTTGTGAGTTATTCTCCAGCGCAATGGCGGTGTAATTACAGAAAGCAGCCAAATTCGTAGTAGTAGACCTCATTGACATGAAACCATGTTGTTCCGGGATGATAAGAGGAGACAACAAAGGAGTAATCTTGTCAACAACCACGCGCTCAAAAATCTTAGACATAACATTTAAAATACTTATAGGTCTATAATTCTTAGCATCCAGTTTATTACCATGCTTGAAAATAGGAGAGATCAGGCTCGTTTTCAATTCAGCAGGGAAACATCCGGAAGAAAGAGATTTATTAAAGATAAGCCAAAGCGGTCGAGAAAGAATAAATTTGCAAGACTTGAACAGCAACGGCGGAAGGCCATCAAATCCTGGGCCCTTGCTCGTATCCAACGAATCAAGAACAGAGTAGATCTCTCCTATGGTAATATCCAAATCAGAAAGCATGTTGAATGACATATCATGTTTAGAATGGTTAACATTAACCGAGTTATGTGAAGCAAAAACCGATGAAAAGTGATCAGCAAAAAGGTTAGCCATTCCAGCTGCAGAGTCAGCAACTACATTATTTAACATGATAGTACTAGGTAAGTCATCAAATGAACGCTTACTGTTAACAAAATTCCAAAAAGATTTAACATCCTTTTGAATATTAGTCTCAACTTGGCGAATGTAATTCGAATAACAAGCCCGAGCTCGTGATTTACATTGAGCACGCAAAAAAGAGAACGCTAAATAATCGCCGCGACTATAAGACGATTTGTAAATCATATGGGCAACTTTCTTTCTTCTAATTAATTTTTTGAGCTCAGGAGTAAACCAAAGAGGATAAATAGATCTTTTGATCAATGTTTTCGGAACGTACAACTCAATAGCCACAGAAAGTTGATCATACAAAAAACTAATAGCAGTATTTACATCCATGCATTTTAACTCCAAATCCCAATCAATTTGATTCAAATGCTGCCGAATAGAAAAAAAATCAGCCAATTTATAATTGTACCGGTACGTGTCGGTACAAGACAAAGATCTCAATGAAAGAGAATACAATCTAATTTTGATAGGGGGATGATAAGCATCACAATGTAGGAGGTAATCAACCGGACTAATAGTTTCAACATACTCATCGGTGGTAAAAATCAAGTCCAGCATACCATTGAAATCATTGTAAATATTGTTTTTTTGATATAAACCAAAATAGTTGAAATATTGAGTCAAAATCTCCACCGCAGACCTTTCATTCAGTGTCACACCGGGACGAAACGATGCCGTTAGAGAAAAGTCGTAATTGCGCCAAACCACATGCGGAAGATTGTAGTCACCGAAGAGGAAAATTGAAGAATCATAATCCTGACACAGTACCTCGGCCAGAGAAACACAATGTTCAAGGTAAAGAGATGATGATGAGGCAGGGGGGAAGTAACTTGCTCCAATAAAAACAGACTTCGAATTAAACTGCAACTTGACAAGAATATGTTCCACGCAAGTAGGCGGCAAATCAACCAATGCACTATTCAAATACTTTTTGATCGCAATCAGCACACCACCTCCTCGAGAAAAAACACTGGTGCGCCTGCTCCTGTCCAACCGATACAAGACATAATCATTAAAGGACAATTCTTCATCAGATATGTTATCCGTTAACCAGGTTTCAGAGAAGATGATGACATCATACGTAGAAGTAAGAGATGAAAGTGAAATTTGCAAATCTTGAAGTTTAGTACGAAGACCACAAACATTCTGATAGTATATCAAAGGGTGAGTTATAGGTTTTTTTTCTGGGGCACAGTACGCGTGTCAACAATTGTTGGCAATCCATTTATATACTTGATTGTTTTGTTGGTATCACCACCATCGATTAGGTTCTTCAATTCCGCACGTAACGTGGTTAAATAATTTCTCTCTTGAACAGTTCGATCTTGATAAATTTTAAACGGTCCATTGTGATTAGATTTACGTTTCAAGATATTGATAACATCCTGAGACGATGGAAAAGAAACACAAATAGGTCTGTGTTTGTTCGCAACCTTTTTACCGATTCTATGCAATCTAATATCATCATGAACGGAAGGATTAATATTTCGGAGTAGTGTTTTCACCTTCGCTGCATCATTTTGTTGTTGATTGTCCGGCGTCTCATCAATACCAACAATAATAATATTGCGAGATCGCTTCTGTCGCTCGTTGACTTCATGAATAATCGTTTCAAGATCACGAGAATCATGGTCTTGTTTTGAAACGTCGAGTTTGTTCTCAACTTCAGTCAATCTCGCAGTGAGGGAAAGAATAGTTTGACTAAGAGAAACTATTTTGTCCTCGTAAACCCGAGCCATTTCATCACGAAATTTCGAGAATTCTTCATGGATGAGCTCCTTTATATTTACCAGTAGAGACAAGTCTTCTGGCAAAGATGAATCAATTTGATGTGAAGAAGCATCTGAACAATCGATGAGTTTGTTCACACTCCACGGATGATTACATCTGTGCACACATCCTGGATGCGAATGAATATTACACGTATGACAGCTCACAGGATGAGAGACAGGCTTAGTACAACCTTTACAGATTTTCTTATCATGTTGTGACATTTTAAATATATGAAAAGATCAAAACGTAGAGCAGATGATAATCACTGGTACTAGTAACACACAACACACACACACGAGTAATGGTCTGTTTACTGTTTTCGTATCACACAACGAAGCGGCAATGTAAGTGACAGTATGTATGTTAGGCTACTGTATCCGTGAGACGAAACTTTTCGACAAATGATGATTTCAAATCAGTAAAAACGTGGTAGATAAGGCACAAACCGGAAAGTGAAATACTACACGAGATGCACAGTAAAAAACACTATACCGAGCGAACTGAATAGCAGTTAAATAGACACTATTAAAAGCAACGGATGAGAAAATTATCGGAGCAGCAAATGCACGTCAAACTCGCATGGCGTCTTGTTTATAATCTGATTTAATAAATTTGATTTTTTCTTCTTTTTCCTTACAAATCGAGCGTGACATTCAATATATATTGGATTCACACTCATGGTGATTAGGGGATGAATCACTCTGGAGGAAGAGGAAGAAACAAATTTTTGGAAACTCTTCAAAACAAATTCTTCACTCATGCGTGAGGATACCAAAAACACTCGGATTTTCCTCCATGTACACACGAGTGGAATGAAAGTTTCATGAACAGATGATAACGTGCCAAATGATACCATTTTGCGATATGGTTCATTTTGCCTTCCACATGGTGGTTCATTTTGCCCCAATAGGTTAGTTGTTGGTTAAGTAATTTTGATTTTCCCTCACATGAATAACTTCAATCGAGAAAAGCATCATCACTTACCTGATGCTGTCGAGAATAGGATAGGATATTAGAATCTTCCAATTGTAAATTTGCATCAAAGATATAATGTCCACAGTGAACGAGGAAATTCAGATCAAACCCAGAATTCACTGGAAGGTGACCTTTGTAACGATTTGCATGACATGGAATGTGACGGAGAGTCGTGTCACCAACTGCCCGTTGATGTACAACTGAGAAATTGGCAATTTCATGTTGAACTACCAGAGGACATCAGTGCCTTGGCATATTCAACAATTGGATCATCATGCCCCGCGGTTAATCTTACCCCGGCCTCCCCTATCAAACGTAGAAACGAACTGATACTCGCGGAAAACTGTTGAAACTGTTTGCGCCATTTTTGTGACGTGATTTCAATAATTTTGAACTGAAGGAGTGTTACAACGCTTCTCAGTAGTATTACGAACACAGGCGAGTAGGTTTTGCGGAAACAATTGTTGAATACACATCAGATTGCGGTAACTGTATATTTGAGAATGAGAATGAAATGCCTGGCAAATAAATCAGATTATCATTCAAAGAAGCATAGGTAACATTAGCAACTGTACTTGTTGAATGCACATCAGATCGATAAGTGGAGATGCGGTTGAACATGCTTGATGACATCACGTTCGTGAAAAGTAGATTCAGTCGAGTGTAATGAAAAATTCACATTGTTCGTGGTCAATAATATCATAATGAATATATTCCTGGATTGGCGTCATTTTCACAATCTTCGAGAGCAATGATCATGTACGTATCATGTTAGTTTCATCAAAATTAATCCCTGGTAGACCATGGATACATTGAAAAGACCGTCAAAAGATCATCTTATGGTGCACGCAAAAGACCGTGGAAAGATCTGGAGGAGGAGGTCAATATCGATGCGAAAAATGACCGTAGGAGGAAGAATAAAAAAGGACTGATGAAGTCGAAGGTTCAATCTAGCGATCACAACAAACGGGGTTGGAAAACTCCGTAATTGAAGGCAATACTTAACGAATTTAAGAACTTGAATTTATCGAAGAAATTCAATGCGGCAAGGCAGCGACGTGGCGTAGTGTGGGGCCCGAGTGGGGGCAGGACAGTGAGAGAATAAAGGAGACTTGAGCAGGCCTACGGCACAAACTATACACGGAACAGAAGGATCAGCGGAATATTTCCATTCACGGGTCATTATTGAATATATATCAGATGTTCATAACATGCATTTTCTTCATCACACGCAAGCAGAATCATGGAAAATCGGCTTTAACGCAGAAACCAGAGGGCTCCGCCCCCTGACTGCTTCAAAAACTGCATTTTGAATGGATCGTAACCCACACGTGCTCGCTGCACTTGCATTTGGAACAATTCAGATATCCGGGGATATTTGAAAAGACACTCATCGGTTTTTCACTCAATTGAGAAACTTTGTCAATGTAATATTCAGAAAGCCTGAAACTTATTGCCTACCATCCTTTATACCATCTCCAAATGATTCAGAAACATGTACCTAGAGAACTGCAGAATTTCAACTGTCCTGGTAAAAATAAAGCCTGGAAGCACGACGACAGCGTAAGCTAGAAGTGATTGAAGCGTAATAAGCGTAACGAAGGGTTATTCAGGCGTCATTTAGGAATGAATCGGAATATTCTCAGGCTTCATTCGTTTCAATAGCTACTTCCTTCACTTTTGGATTCTCACTAGTGCGTGGTTTTCATAACGTCAAACAGCTCTTGAAGAGTGTTTGGATGCAGTTAAGCTTACACGGGAAGATCGGAATTATCGTTTTCTTCCAACATTTGAGCCCAGATTTCGATTCAGCATCCTAGAAAATCCCTAGAACCCGTGCTACTTATAACAATATGATTTTGTTCATTAGAGCCAGAATCACTATATTCACGTGTGCCATATTGGATTTGCCATCTTGAATTCGTTTTTTTACGTCAGATTTGGACTCCTTACCCTCCGAAACCCCTAGGACCCATGTTTCATATAAGGGCGTTTCCACAAAAAGTGTCATTTTTTTGACCCTCCGCGTTCATAATTAATCCTATGCATAAAATTCAATCTGAGATGCGTGAAAATATCAATTCAGGCCCCCTCATATAGAAGCAATAACTTGAAATGATCGCAGGAGTCATCAAAAACGGATATAACTTATAGTGATTGAACAGATTACGAAAAACACGAGTTTTGATTTGTCCCTGGGTACAAATTGACTATTTTGCTTGCTCACAACATTTCTGCGTGTGATTGAATCGTTTTGTCAAAAATCAGCGGAACACTTTACACCTCAAGCTACTTGAAGCACATGAATATAACACTGTGCTATCAATCCATTGTCATAAAAAAAAATCGCGAACTTGTGTCCCGATTTTGAAATTACAAATGTCCACTCCGACACTCTTAGAAGTGGGGATCGCGCGCATCTACTTGGATTCAATTTCCTCAGATTTTCTATTAGTTTTAGGCATCAGAAAGACACTCGGTGAAGCAAAACGATGTGCTTCAGGAATTGTTGAAGTATTCGACTTCGAAAAATCGAAAATCATGATTGTGTAAAAAAAATGTCCACTCCAAAATATCATTTCATTGCAAGAGTTTTCAATGCACATCTCTCCAAGTCCCATGAAATTGAACAGTATGTAGGGGAAGAAGTACACCAAGTCTTGTTCCAATATTGCGTTGCGCGCAGAAGTTATTTCAGATTCGAAGCTAAAATGTCCACTCCAATCTTTCAGTAAAAATGTCCACTCCAACACTCGCAGAGGTATGGATCGCGCGCATCAACTTAGGATCAATTTCCTTAGATTTTCGATCAGATTTCGACTTGAGAAAAATACTCTGTGAAGGACAATGATGTGCTCTAGAAATTGTTGAAGTATTCGACTTTCAAACATCGACAGTTAGGGTTGTGCAAATAACACTCACTTGAAAAATATAACTTTTGGAAAAATGAGTTCTCCATCGGATCTTTGTACATAAATGACATTATACAGATGCCGATACGTGATTCCATTAGAGGAACCTCCCATAAAATCACCATACAAATTTTGCACTGATTATTTATATCAAAATTTTTAACAGAAAAGGCATTTTTATGAAATTTTTGATGTTTTATCCCTCTTTGATAAAAAAAATATCGATTGAACACATCGACCATCCACAGTTTAAAAAGAGTTGAAAATGAATTCATTATGAACTCTTTTTGACCTGTGATGCTATGTGTTCAACTCCTGGGTGTTATTATTATATACCAGGATCATGAGAATAATACTGTCATGCGTGAATAACCAATAACAAGTTGATAGTTATATTTTTATTGAAAATGGGATTTCCAAAGGAAAAATCACTATTCCTTGAAAAATTGTTGTTAAATATTTTTCTGACTGATGCAAATAATTCAAAAGTTCGAACAAAGCGTCCTGAACATGTCTGAATAGGAAACAAGGTCGAGTGTCTTGTGGTTTTTGAATGATGAAATATTGCATCAAATTAAAAAATTCAATAACTGCAATAATTTGTCAAAATCAAGCGCAAGCTTGAAGCTCATTCCCGCACTGGAGAATCAACTCCAATAAATGTATGTAACGTGAGAAAAAAGTTTGAATGGTGTTCCTGAACATTTTTTTATCATGTTTTTTGAACGAAATATGGCACTTTCCGTGGAATCACCCATAAATCTGTCCATAAATGCGAAGTTGACTGAATTAACGTCCGCCATCTTGAATCCGCTATCTTGAATTCAGGATTTGACTCCAGATTCGGATTCAACGACCTCGAAAACCCCTAGGACCCCTATTTCATCATAATTCATCGATTCAAGCCAAGATAACGAATATTCAAAGACGGCGGAGAAAATGAGATATACATTTATATATGTATACAGCGGAGGAAATTTTCTCCGAGATCACCTATTTTTTAAGAAAAAAAATTAAAAAAAAATAGAAGGACCTGTCCGATTGTAATAAAAAAAATGGTCCTTGGGGAAAGGTCTGAAGAAGGTCGTCTATAAATTTCATCCAATTTGGTCCACTTGGTCGAGACTCATCCCAGGTACAGACAGACAGACGGACAGACATACAGACAACCCCACGGATTATCAATCAGTATTGCATGAAATGAGAAACTATCCAACTTCCAATTGGATTAATCAAATATTCTAGAAGATACGGTCAGAGCGTGCGAAAGCGGGTGCAATAGGCACTCCGCAATAGGCAATAGGCCTGAAAAACCGTGGAAAGACCGTGAAAAGACCTTCGGGAATAATCAAAATTTGAAATCAATTTTTGAACCTAAGTTTTTATACCAACGGAATATTTCCATTCTCGGGTCATTGGGAATGTGTAGACTTTGAAAAACATCCATTCTTCTCGTCATACGCGTGGAGAATAGTGGAAAATCGACTTTAGTGCTGAGAAGGCCGTGATAGGACCGAGAAAAGACCTTCGGCAATGATCACACTTCAATATCATTTTTTCAACGTAATTGTTTATACCAGCGAAATATTTCCATTCACAGGTCATTATTCGATATAAATGATCTTGATCACATGCATTTTTCCCATCATACGCGTGCAGAATGATGGAAAATCAACAGTCTTCGACTTCCCTGCGGGAAGGTCTTTTCACGGTCTTTTCAGCATTACTGTTGATCTATCATCATTCTGCAAGCGTATGATGACGAGAATGGATGTTATTCACATTGGATATATTCGATAATGACCCGCGGATGGAAATATTCCGCTGATATATACAATTGAGCTGAAGGAATGATTCTGAAGTGTGATTATGTCTGAAGGTCTTTTCACGGTCTCTTCACGGTCCTTTCAGCATCAAAGTCGATTTTCCATCATTCTCTCCGCGTATGATGAGGGAAATGGATGTTATTTACATCATATATACATTCAATAACGACTCGTGAATGAAAATATTGGGCTGGTATAAAGAAATAAGTTGCAACAATGATATTAAAGTGTGATTATTCACGAAGTTCTTTTCACGGTCTTTTCAGTATTGAAGTCGATTCTCCATCATTATGCACGCGTATGACGAGGAAAGGGATGTTACTCACATCTTATGTATTCAATAATTACCCGTGAATGAAAATATTCCGCTGTTATAAACAATTGAGTTGAAAAAATGATTTCGAAGTTGTGAGTATTCCCTAAGATCTTTTCACGGTCTTTTCAGCATCTAAGTTGATTTCCCATCATTCTCCACGCGTATGATAAGAGGAATGGATGTTGTTGACATCTTATATATTCAATAATGACTCGCGAATGGGAATATTTCGCTGGTATCAATAAGTACGCTGAAAAAATCATCTTAAAGTGTGATTATTCCCGAAGGCCTTTCCACGGTCTTTCCAGCATTAAAGTCGATTTTCCATCATCTTGCACGCGTATGACGAGGAAAGGGATGTTACTCACATCTTATGTATTCAATAATTACCCGTGAATGAAAATATTCCGCTGTCATAAACAATTGAGTTGAAAGAATGAGTTCAAAGTGTGATGATTCACGGAGGTCTTTTTATGGTCTTTTCACGGTCTTTTGTGCATTAAAGTCGTTTTCCCATCATTCTGCAGCCATATGATGGGGAAAATGGATGTTATGCACATCTTATATATATTCAATAATGACCCATGAGTGGAAATATTTCACTGGTGTTGACAATTGACTTGAAGATATGATTTTAAAGTTTGATTATCCCTGAACGGCTTTTTACGGTCATTTCAGCATCTCTGTGGATTTTCCATCACTCTGCACGCGCATGATGGAAAAAATGTATGGTATTCACATAGCATACATCCAATAATAACACTTAAATGGAAATATCCAGCTGGTATGAACAATCAAGTTTAAGAAATGATTCTAAAGTCTGATCATTCCCGAAGGTCGTTTCACGGTCTTTTCATGGTCTTCCCAGCAAGTAGGTCGATTCTCCATCATTCTTCACGCATATGATGAGGAAAATGAATGTCATTTACATTGGATACATCCAATAATGACCCGTGAATGGAAATATTCCATGAACAATCAAGTAGAAAGAAATGTTTTAAAGTGTGATCATCCCCGAAGGTCTTTTCACGGTCTTCTCAGCATCAAAGCTGATTTTCCATCATTCTCCACGCGTATGATGGGAAGAAGGGATGTTCTTCACATCCTGTATATTCAATCATGACGCGTGGATGGAAATATTCCGCTGGTATGGACAATTCAGTTGCAAGAATAATTTCAAAGTGTGATTATCCCCGAAGGTCTTTTTATGATCTTCTCAGCATTGAAATCGATTTTCCATCATCCTCCACGCGTATGATGGAAGAAATGGATATTATCCACAATGAATATAGTCAATGATGACCCTTGGATGGGAATATTTTGCTGGTATGGACAATTGAGTTGAAAGAATAATTTTGAAGCGTGATTATCCCCGAAGGTCTTTTCACGGTCTTCTCAGCATCAAAGTCGATTTTCCATCATTCTTCACGCGTATGATGATCAAAATGCATGTCATTCACTCCGGATACATCCCATAATGACCTGTGAATGGAAATATTCCGCTGTTATAAACAATCAAGTTGAAAAAATGATTTTCAAGTGTGATCATTCCCAAAGGTCTTTTCATGGTCATTTCACGTTCTTGTCAGCCTTTATGTTGATTTCCCATCATCATGCACGTGTGTGATGAAACACATGGATGTTATGCACATCTTACATATCCAATGATACCCCGTGAATGGGAATATTCCGTTGGTATAAACAATTGAGTTGAACAATGATTTTCGAGTGTGATTATTCCTAAAGGTCTTTCTACCGTGTTTTTACGGTCTTTTCAGCATTTATACCGATTTTCCATCATTCTGCACGCGTGTGATGGAAAACATGGATGTTCTTCACATCTTATATATTCAATAATTCCCCCGTGAATGAAAATATTCCGCTGGTATGAACAATTAGGTTGAAAAAATGATTTCCAAGTGTAATTATGCCCGAAGGTCTTTTCACGGTCTTTTCTGGTTTTTTAAGCATTACTGTCGATTTTCCATCATTCTGCACGCGTCTGATGAGGAAAATGGATGTTGTTCACATCTCATATCTCCAATTATGACCCGCGAATGGAGATATTTCGCTGGTATCAATATGTAGGCTGAAAAACTGATCTTGAAGTGTGCTTATTCCCGACGGTCTTTCCACAGTCTTCTCAGCATTACTGTCACATTTCCATCATTCTGCACGCATATTATCAGAAAAATGGATGTTGTTCACATCTCATATATTCAATTATGACACGTCAATGGAAATATCCCGCTGGTTCAAACAATTTAGTTGAACAAATGATTTCAAAGTGTGATTATTCCCGAGGGTTTTCTCACGGTCCTTTCACGGTCTTTCCACCGTCTTTCTAGCATTAAAGTCGATTTGCCATCATTCTCCACGCGTATGGTGAAAAAATGGATGTCATTTACATCTTATGCATTCAATAATGACCCGTGAATGGGAATATTCCGCTGATTCTAAGAATCAAGTTGTCAAAACGACTCTAAAGTGTGATCTCTTCCGAGAGTTTTTACAATCGTCATTATTCACTGTGAAAAAATTTTGACTGAAAATTAAGAAAAAAGTGGCTGTAATTTTTTACAGTCACTAAGTCTGAATATTCAGAAACATTTCTGTTCTGAATTTTAAGATACTCATTTCTGGATTTTCAAACGCATGTTTCTGAGTCATCAAACATATTCACATTAAATGCAAGATTCATGTTTCTCAATTTTTAGACATCTTGTTCTGAGTTATGAGAAAAATTTTTCTGAATTGTCGAAAATATTTGTTTGAATTGTAAGAAATAGTCTTCTGAATTCGAAGATATTTTCTCTCAATCATAAGAAACATTTTTCTGAATTGTTGAAATTATTCGTGTGAATTGTAAGAAATAGTCTTCTGAATTTCAAGATATTTTCTCTCAATCGTAAGAAACATTTTTCTGAATTGTCGAAAATATTTGTTTGAATCGTAAGAAATAGTCTTCTGAATTCAAAGATATTTTCTCTCAATTGTAAGAAACATTTTTCTGAACTGTAAGGAATATTTTCCTCAATTTTGAGAGATGCGCATTGAATTCTGAGAGGATGCGATAGTTACCATGTGCGAGCACGTTTTTTCTACCAAATTACTGGAAACTGATTTCATGAAAAAAATCCGAAATTTCAGGGATGGTTCTTCGAGATTTTATCTATGTCACTAAAGAGCCAGAATTTTCAATTCCGGAGATTCTTTGGTAAACGTATAATATGCGGTCTACGGTAGTGGGTAGTAGACCGCATACCATATCATTACCGACTTTTTTTCCAAGAAGAGTGATGTAGATGAGGTCTCGAAAACCCAAGTGGAATGTATCTGGAAATTATACACTTCCCAGATGAAAAAAATTGAAGACATTTATCTGGAACATTTATAACGTTTGTTTTGATAACATTATATAGGATTTTATGCATCTCTATAACTTCATCTTGTATGATGAAGGTATGGAAACCCACAAAACCTATCTATTTGATTATTACCAAAACAGTGTATTGAAGAATTACGGTAAGCAGCATTACAATTTTTTTAATACATAGAACATATATCTCCAAAAAATGAAACGTAAATTTGGGCAAAAGAGAAATCAAATTAGCACGTATAAAATTATAAGAATGTATAAAGAATAATTGAAGAATGTGGTTTGAAAAACTATTTTAATTCCATTTAATTTTCCTTCAACTATTTGTGATAAGAGAGATAGAATTGTGTCTCATGGGACCAAGTCTAATGCAAGTATGCAAGAATCAAGCGATGAGTATGTGAAACATGTACTAAATGCTTCAATGAAAAGTTCCACAAAGAATAACATTGAGTGATTCAACATGGAACAACTTATATAATTTCTACCAGATCCAACTGATGCCATTAATTTCTGTATTATGTTATAGTTTAGTGAAAATCAATGTTTTTGAGATTGATATTCTGATTTATTAAAAACCAACCCTGGTTAAAAGGTCCAATAGAAACCGATAAAAACCGATTCAAAATTAATCGGAATGAATGGGGTCAATCGGAGAGGCTCAACTACCGATTCAAGATGAATAGGAATTAATTGGAACGTGGTATATATAGGATTGAATCGAGGATTTATCGATAGAAAATCATTTGTTTTATTGGAATTAATATGACTTCCAGTGATCAATCGGTTTCTATGAGAGATATCTGATTGAGAGTTTGAAAATTTCTCCATTTCATGAGGCAAATGGTTTTCATCGAAAATTTCCATGCCCTAAAGCTATTGGAACCGATCGTAAATGTTACGTAATGGGAAATTTAATCGGTTGTTATGAAGAATGTCCAATTCGATTAGAGTTCGTACAGATTTGATCGATCTGTAGGTTTTATTGAATTCTATTGAAAAATATGTCACTGATATCAATTAGAATTTTAGTGATCAATAAAGCACCTATTTAATCAAATAATAAACATTTTATTGTCATCAATTGAAATTTTTATTATTGATGAAATACCAATTGGATCCCATTGAAAAACGTTTTACTGGGATCAATTGGAATTTTCATGATTGATAAAACTCCAAATGAATCAAATTGAAAAATATTGTATTGGTATCAACCGGAATTTTTACTATTGATAAAATACCAATTGGATCCCATTGAAAAATATTTGACTGGTATCAAATAAAATTTTCATGATTAATAGAGTACCGATTCAATCCAATTAAAAAATATTTTATTGGTATTAATCGGAATTTTTTATTAACCATGAAATACCCATTGAATCCAATTGGAAAATATTTTCTCGGTATCATTTGGAATTTTTGTGATTAATGAAATACCCATTGAATTCCATTGAAAAATATTTCACTGATATCAATTAAAATTTCAATAATCAATAAAATCTCAATTTAATCAAATGAAAAATATTTTCTTGGTGTCAATAGGAATTCTTATTATTGATAAAATACCTATTGGATGCCATTGAAAAATATTTGACTGGTATCAATGAGAATCTTTATAATTAATAACATACCGATTCAATCCAATTGAAAAATATTGTATTGGCGTCAATCGGAATTTTCATTGATCATAAAATACCAAGTGAATCCAATTACACAATATTTCATTGATATCAATCGGAATTCTTATCATTGATAAAATACCTATTGGATCCCATTGGAAAATATTTGACTCGTATCAATTAGAATTTTCATAATTGATAAAATACCGATTGAATCCAATTGAAAAATATTGTATTGATATCAATCGGAATTTTTCATCCATCATAAAATACCGATTGAATCCAATTGAGAAATATTGTATTGATATCAATCGGAATTTTTCATCCATCATAAAATACCGATTGAATCCAATTGGAAAATATTTTCTTGGGCTTCATTGGGATTTTTATTATTATTGAACTCCTGTGCTCTCATTAAGACAAATACAATCCCTCATATGTCCAATGGACTATTACCAATTGAATCTGTATTACTATAGGACACCGATCCCTGACATAAGACAGTCATTTAGGGTAAACACCCGTTGGTCCGAAAGCCCATTAGTCCGAAGCACCGTTGGTCCGAATTATAAAATTCCGAATGAAAGTAATTCCGAAAATGTTCTGGTGAAATTTTATCTCATTCGCACATGACTAGTAACGTTTAGTTATATTTCGGATTATTCTCATTCGGAATTTTATAATTCGGACGAACGGCGCTTCGGACTAACGGGCTTTCGGACCAACGGGTGTTTACCTCATTTAGTTCACATTGATAGGAAGCGAACCACGGCATCGAGCGAGCGGGTGTTCCAGATCGATCTTCTAGGTTGGTTAAGCAACGACAACTGCGGTACAAGGTGGATGAGTGATCACCATGTTAATAACACATAAATGATCGTTTGAACTTATTTCAGCAATAATTTGTCATACGTAATGATTGGATAAATGATATATGTGTTTGTTCAATTGATATAAAATGCGCGTATATAATGTATATGAACCGTTCGTTGGTTGGGTTAACAACCAATAAAATTCAATAAGGAAATTGCGAGGCAGGAATCAATTCATTCCGATAAGTTTTTTTTATCGGATTTGATCGGATTTTTTCACCAGGGAAAATGCCGATTAAATCCAGTTAAAAATTATTTTATTGGTATCAATGGGAAATTTCCGATGCAGAAACTCAATCCATTCCGATGAAATGTTTTTTTATCGGATTCAATCGGATTGTTTAACCAGGGAAAAAATAAATCATTTTCAAGAGATTGATTTTCACTGAATTATAACAAAATACAGAAATTAAGCCATCAGTTTAAGTTGGTAAAAATTATATAGGCAGGGTTGTATATTGCATCATGTAAGGTTACGCTTCGTGAAATGTTTTATCGATACCTTCAGTACCAGTCTTACATACTTATCGCTTGATTCTTTCATCAATTGAACTTTTTGTTTTAGAAGACAAAACCATCTCTTTCATCACAAATAGTTGAAAAAAAGTACATGAAAAGGATAACATATTATAGTTTCATAACACTTGGAAACAATATTTTCTGGTATTCAAGGAATCAAAAAGCAATCTCAATAATATTGATTCTCACTAAAGCATAAGAAAATACAGTAATTACTGCCATTAGTTTTATTTGGTAAAAATTATATAGGCAGAGTTGTATATTGCATCATGTAGGGTTACGCTTTGTGAAATGTTTCATCGATACCCTCAGTACAAGTCTTACATACTTATCGCTGGACTCTTACACCAATTAAATATACATCGTAGAAGACATAACCATCTCTCTCATCACAAATAGGTGAAAAAAAGTACATGAAAAGAATATCGTTTCTATAGTTTTATGTACTTTTATTCAACTATTTGTGATGAGAGAGATAGTTTTGTCTTCTACAATGTACATTTAATTGGTGTAAGAGTCCAGCGATAAGTATGTAAGACTCGTACTGAGGGTATCGATGAAACATTTCACAAAGCGTAACCCTACATGATGCAATATACAACTCTGCCTATATAATTTTTACCAAATAAAACTGATGGCAGTAATGACTGTATTTTCTTATGCTTTAGTGAGAATCAATATTATTGAGATTGATTTTTGATTTCTTGAATATCAGAAAATATTGTTTCAAAGTGTTATGAAACTATAATATGTTATTCTTTTCATATATTTTTTTTCAACTATTTTTGATGAGAGAGATAGTTTTGTCTTCTACAATGTACATTTAATTGGTGTAAGAGTCCAGCGATAAGTATGTAAGACTTGTACTGAGGGTATCGATGAAACATTTCACAAAGCGTAACCCTACATGATGCAATATACAACTCTGCCTATATAATTTTTACCAAATAAAACTAATGGCAGTAATTACTGTATGTTCTTATGCTTCAGTGAGAATCAATATTATTGAGATTGATTTTTGATTCCTTGAATACCAGAAAATATTGTTTAAAAGTGTTATGAAACTATAATATGTTATTCTTTTCATATATTTTTTTTCAACTATTTTTGATGAGAGAGATAGTTTTGTCTCCTACAATGTACATTTAATTGGTGTAAGAGTCCAGCGATAAGTATGTAAGACTGGTACTGAGGGTATCGATGAAACATTTCACAAAGCGTAACCCTACATGATGCAATATACAACCCTGTCTATATAATTCTTACCAAATCAAACTGATGGAATTAATTTCTGTATTTTGTTATAATTCAGTGAAAATCGATCTCTTGAAAATGATTTATTTCTTGGTTTTTGATACATCAGAATATCAATCTCACTGATTTTCACTAAACTATAACATAATACAGAAATTAATGGCATCAATTGGATCTGGTAGAAATTATATAAGTTGTTCCATGTTAAATCACTCAATGTTATACTTTGTGAAACTTTTCATTGGAGCACTTATTACATGTTTGTATGTTTCACATACTCATCGCTTGTTCCTTGCCCTAATCAGACTCGGTCCCATAGGACACAGTTCTATCTCTTTTATTACAACTAGTTGAGGACAAAGTAAATGGGAATAATGTAGTTTTTTAAACTACATTCTCTGAGTTTCAAACTGATCGCAGTACTTACTACATGTTTATGTGGTTCGGTGAATATAAATCTACTCGAAAATAATTTTATGATCCACGAAAAATCAGAACATCTGATTCAGAAATTGGATGTTTTTTTCATCATTTTCAATTCAAAAATCTCAATGTATCATCCTTCCTTTAATCATTTATTCATACCACCGTTATGAGATTTTCCGATTGTCATATTCAGAGACGATTTTTGTTCCAATGGCAAAGAGGTTAACTTCACATTTTTAACATTTTTTTTACCGAATCCCACAATACATTTCATGTCACATTATAAATTAATTTGGCTCAAATTACATTGCACAACATGTAATTACTGTTGGCGCAGTAAGTATTTGTTCATAAAAATAAATGATATTGAATTTGATTTTGCAACTCACCTTTACTTACCGTTCATTGACCGTCATACAAAATAATGCAAGCCAATTCACTGCGCACCGATTCTGTGCATGTTTTCAGTGTAAGTTTCTTGAATTATTCAGATTCCTAATTTTCAAAGTATTGATGATGAACATGAAGAAACTTTCTCTAATTTTTTAGAAACTTGGTATCTAAATATAATATTCTAGATATCAAATCTGAATTTTCAGAAGACCTTATCTAAATTTGCCTTTTAGAAACTCGAGTCTGAAAATTCAGACACTCCAGTATCTAAATTTTCAAAAAATTTTTTACAGTGTTGCCTTTATCTACGAAATTCCGTCATCCCGTTTCTTGTGATCGCCAGTTTGGACCTCCGACTTCATGAATCCCTTTTTATGTCCCCTTCTACGTGCATTGTTCGCATCGATAATAACCTTTCTCTCAAGATCTTTCCACGGTTTCTTGCGTGCACAATAAGATCATTACCTTGGGCCACCAGGGTGGCTCCGATACGCTACCGCGTCATTTAATGTGTGTTACATTCAATACACGAGTTTGGAAGCAATGCACACACATATTTTTGTATCAAATCCGCCACACTTCCATTGAAATTCAGACACAAATATTATCATGAAATGGTTTCCATACAAAATTGGTTGAGAATCTGTTAAAATCACAGTCAAAAGGAATATTTAATTTGTTTGCAACCTAATTCCGGCAATGACTTAAATTCAGTAGTCGTAATAATTTGAGCCTACATACAAACTCGAAATGAACTCAGTTCATTTGAATTATAATCAAGCGGAAAGTTTCTTGGAATAATTCATCGTAAATAGAATGTTACGATACTCATTTCAGAGCATATCGAATGAATAATCTATATCACTGCAATTTCACGGGGAAAATTATCCACTGGCCTGAAGGATACCGAGAGCGTCAATCTTCATCTTTGTTTGTTTCGTCCATTTGCAATGGGTTATGTTCATACATTACGTGGAGGCCGATGTTAATACGATTAAAAAAATAATCCTAAAATACACAAAATTCTTATGATCCGACGATATTGGACAACGGAAGTATGATGAATATTTCCAAATTGGAGGTTATTTCTTTTATAATTTTCTTATAATGACCAAGAATCAGTGAAAGATCAAAACTTATCAGAGTGCAATCTTCAGTTTTGGTCACATACTTTCTCATTGTAATATGGAACCTGATTGCAAATGAGAGGAGCGTTGACTACAGCGTGAAAGATTTCGATTCAATTGTGTCCGCGAAATATGTGAAAATTTACATTCGGGTGATGAGAGAATATTCCAAATTTGACGTAGTACACTGAGAATAATGATTACTAATACCAAGAGAATATATTCTTGAATATTTTTGAGCATATGTATTCTTGAATGCAGCTAATATGGCGTGGAGCCAAGAGACATTTTCTTGAATCAAGAAAATATTACTTCAATTCAAGAAATCTATGCTTGGTTTCAGAAAAATTTGGGCATTCTTGTTATATGCAGTCTACCTGAATTTTGAAATTTCCCACAAGGTGGGGGTTTAGTTTGAGGATGACGGGGAAGGGGTGATTGGAAAGGGGGACGTATCCTTATCAAACTAAACCAAACAAAACCTCTCTAAGCCAAACTGCTACCTTGTGGAAAATTTTGATATTTAGGTAGACCGCATATAAGGAGAATCCCGAAATTTTCTTGAATAAGAGAGAATATTTTTGGAGAAATGAATTTCATGGAACAAGAAAATATATTGTTCATAATAATAATTATTTCTCTCTGTGTACCTGGAACATAACTAACCTCACGATGGTTTCAGAATATTATGCAACAAATTTGATAAATTTTTTGTATCAAAACATCATAACTCGTGGAAATTGTATCATGAATACGAGATCCGGACACACATTCCACGTACGATCCCAAATATACCTTTGATGATTCCATCTTGACAATTTTCATTCTTTACGGATTTTATGAGAAAAATTTGAGCACAATTGAAGGGCCGGATCGAGTAATTGGTTGTGCGCGTGACCTCTCGTCTAGTGCACCTGAAAGTAGGCAACCACCACTAATCACGTTTCAGGACTTTCAGATTGAAAACATACAAGAAATTCGTGATACTAAGAAAACTTCCAGTGGGAAAGTTGTTGCAGATGTATTCAACAACACTCTGACGAATTTTGAGACAATTCCGTATTGTAGGTTAGAAATTATTGCAGGTTGAGTGAAAAAAATGCCATGTGCATCGATTGAGATGTTACAATATGGGTGTTTTCAAAGGGGATAAAAATGATTATGTACATGAAGCTGTTCAAAAACAATTCTCAAATGCATTTCACCCACATCGATTAAATATTTCACACTTTTTTTCAATAAATCATAATCACATACATGGAAAAATGTATGATAGTTATTTGAACGTTTTATTGGAAAGAACCAATAATTGAATATCGGCAAATTTGAGAACATGAACGTTTCTGTTCCTCTGACATGGCTGTTGAATGATGGTTTCAATCTAGAAATATCAATTTTGCGACAGTGGAATTCATAAACAACACATTTCCTCGTCTTTAGTTTAGATTCCGTTTCAATGAACGATTCAAAGTTTGAGAATAAAACAAGTATGCCTTCCCACTGGAAAAAATAATAGGAACTCGTACGTTTCATTGAAATCTGATCAATGTGTCCAAATGCCACCATTGGACCTGATGAAATCTCATAAACATATATGGGGATTCTAGAGCGGTATTTGAAAGTCTATGAGATTTTTTCAACGGCGTCTGAATTGGAAGAATTTTGATTTCAATACATCGTATAAATCTTTCCCATTGTGATGGATATTCCTTGAAACCATGCACAAAGGCGCTTGGATCATTGAGCGCCTCCACGACTCCCGTCGTGGATATTTATATATCACAGCGGGACCTGAAAAATATTGAGGACGAACAAGTCACTTGTTCACGGCAATTTTGAGGGGTCAAGGGAAAAGGAATAAGCTCAGGGAGAGGGGGTGGGTTGATTCTAATTCATCAAAATAACCAAACTCCAAATGGGGTTAACCACGTGCCAGAGCACGTATATATATTTTTACAATCTGTCAAAATTATACACAACCAGCGACTTCGTCGCGCTCAAAAAAGAATACAAACAACTCTCTTGGTCATCAATTTACTTTGGGGGACACAGGGATCAAGAAGAGAGTACGGAGGGCGCGGCCGCGAGGGAACATCTATACACGGACTATGCCGTTTACATTAGGTTCGTTCGTTCTACGTGCTCTGAGTTGCTCCAACTTGTACCAAACCAATCATTTCGTTGCTTAAACAGGAAGTAGCGAATCCAAAATACTTGGAGCGATTTGGGGTAACTTGGGACATCGGTAAAGGAACTTAGCTATTAATCAAAATAAAGGGAACTAGAGGGCAACCGCGACCATACAATTTAATCGAGGGAGGACAGACACGGGCGAAGGGGGTGGCTCGATGTCGAAATACGAAGGGCCAGGAAGGAAAGATGTGAGAAAAGAGGGGCACGTGGAGGAAGCCACGTGAACGACACTGTTATTACCACACAAAATCCCGCGAAGGGAACACCGCACGGGCACTGGACACCAGTTGATTTCCTCGACAGGACGAGGAAGAAAATTCTAACCGAAATCGGACCTCGATGGCACGACACACTCACCGTATCAAGAATTCGACAGCGCGCGAAGATCCTGGAACGTCGCCGTGGCTCAGTTACACAAGAAGTGACAGGCAACATGGCCACTTCCTCTTCTTCACCGACGGGTGAGTTCACAAAATCATATACGAAACCCCGTCGGTGACTTTCCGTTGGGGCGCACTCTCGAGCTCGACTTGCGCGCTCGGGTGGTAATGGCTTCTTACTATTCGTTGGGTGAGTGTGCGCATGTGCGCTTTGGGAATCGTCTGGGTGCGGGTGTTCATGTCCTTTTCTCTCCTTTGGTGGGGCCGGGAGAAGGGGTACAGCGTGGTCGGGTTGGTCTCTGCCGTTGTTCCGCCGATCCAGGAACGAGGTGGCATCCTCGCAGACGATTCATCTTACCCTCTCTGTCTCTTTCTCTCTCTAGTCCAGGGTTGGAGAGAGATGGTGTTGTCCGCGAGGGATTTCCAGTTTCCTGGGGGTTGTCGATTTTGGAACGGCCGAGATGGCGTTGATATCGCCTCCTGACGTTGAACCAATCCTACCAAGCATCCGTGGTATAGGTGGCGCTGCCTCCTTGGGGACGAGAAACCTCAACAAATAGAAGAAGGACAGGGATTAGAGGAGGACAGGAATAGCGAGGGAGAGGAGATGTGTTCCCGATTCTCGTGTAAGCGAGCGACAGCTGTGTTCTTACGAGTGAACTAACTCGTTATGCATGTTTACGATTACGATCGATAGGGATCGTGCGCGGTGCCACCCCGCGACTCTCTTTGTGATGATTTGTCACATCACACCATATATTAAAGAAACAACATACCGACTATCATAGAATGAAAAATGGAATAATAAACTCAAGAATAAATCATACGAATTTCAGAATTTTTCTTATCATTCACAAAGTTATCGTTTTATCGTTTTTGTTAGGATCACGAATTGTCGTGTTTTTGAGAAGATTTTCATAGAAAGCCTGACCTTTCACGCTCAAATATTGCTGCAAACTTTTTAGATCTCTCGATTTTGCGCTTGAAATCCCTACTTCAGGCGCCGGGGGATGCATTTCCTAAATCATTGAATAAAGTATTCACCTCGACAAAAATTTTCAATGGTTCTCCTTTGTACTGATGGTACATGTTAATTTTACCGTTTGGGAAATAATCAATTTTCACCGCAGATCCTATTTTGATCTTGCGAATTCCAGAATTATTTCGTAAAATCGATTCAAAATCTCTCACGTTGCATTGTGCAGCGTCAATCATTGTAAAAAGAGGATTTCTAGAATTTTCAATGATTTCAATATACTCTTCGGGTGTTTTAATGGTTTCTTGGATTTTTTTCTTCTGACCGTATCTACCAAAATTCCCATCACATTCACAATATGAGTGTCCACGGACAGGGTAGAGATGTTCAATGAAAACCTCAAAGTTTTGAGAGAACATTGACAAAAAAAAGACCATCTTATAATTCCTTTTTTGACCTCCTGCAGCATCAGAATATAGAAAGATTCTGTTATACCCCTTTTTTCGTAATCCAAGGCGCGAAGCATAATATAACAAATTACAAACTGTGTGTTTTTTCCTTTCCTGAGCATTCCTCCAATGAAATGGAACATAAGTCGATTCTGAATGAAGAATATGTTTCATTCCATTGAAGGAATACTCAAGAAAGGAGCAAACACAGTTTGTAATTTTTTATATCATGCTTTGCGCCTTGAATTACAAAGAAGGGGTATAACAAAATCTTTTTATATTCTGATGCTGCAGGAGGTCAAAATAGAAATTATATGATGGTCCTTTTTTTGTCAATGTTCTCTCAAAACTTCGAGGTTTTTATTGGACATCTCTACCCTGTCCGTGGACACTCATATTGTGAATGTGATAGGGATTTTGGTAGATACGGTCAGAAGAAAAAAATGCAAGAAACCATTGAAACACCTGAAGAGTACATTGAATTCATTGAAAATTCTAGAAATCCTCCTTTTACAATGATTGACGCTGCACAATGCAACGTAAGAGATTTTGAATCGATTTTACGAAATAATTCTGAAATTCGCAAGATCAAAATAGGATCTGCGGTGAAAATTGATTATTCTCCAAACGGTCAAATTAACATGTATCATCAGTACGAAGGGGAACCGTTAACAATTTCCGTCAAGGTAGATACTTCATTGAATGATTCAGGAAATGCAGCACCGGCGACTGAAGTAGGGATTCCAAGCGCAAAATTGAAAGATCTAAGAAGTTTGCAGCAATATTTGAGCGTGGAAGGTGAGGCTTTTCATGAAAATCTCTTCAGAAACACGACAATTCGTGATCCTAAAAAAAACGATAAAGAGCTTTTGTGAATGATAGGACACATTTTGAAATCCGTATGTTTTATTTTGGAGTTTATTATTTCATCTTCTATTCTATAATATCTGGTTTGTTGTTTTTTTAATGTATGGAAAAGGTTCATACGATGTATTGAAATGAAAATTCTTTCAATTCAAAGGCATACTGGTTGTATTCTTAAACTTTGAATCGTTCATTGAGACGGAATCTAAATTAAAGACGAGGAAATGTGTTGTTTATGTATTCCACTGTCGCAAAATTGATGTTTCTAGATTGAAACCATCATTCAACAGCCATGTCAGATGAACAGCAACGTTCATGTTCTCAAATTTGCCAATATTCAATCATTGGTTCTCCCCAATAAAACGTTTAAATAACTATCATACATTTTTCCATGTATGTGATTATGTTTTATTGACAAAAAGTGTGAAATATTTAATCGATGTGGGTGAAATGCATTTGAGAATTGTTTTTGAACAGCTTCATGTACATAATCATTTTTATCCCCTTTGAAAACACCTATATTGTAACATCTCAATCGATGCACATGGCATTTTTTTCACTCAACCTGCAATAATTTCTAACCTACAATACGGAATTATCTCAAAATTCGTCAGAGTGTTGTTGAATACATCTGCAACAACTTTCCCACTTGAAGTTTTCTTAGTATCGCGAATTTCTTGTATGTTTTCAATCTGAAAGTCCTGAAACGTGATTAGTGGTGGTTGCCTACTTTCAGGTGCACTAGACGAGAGGTCACGCGCACAACCGATTACTCGATTCGGCCCTTCAATTTCGTATGCTTCGTATTATGTTTGGAACTCCTCCCTCAGATAACGTGCTCTCACAAGGCGACGCATCAAGATGAGGTTTCGTGTGAAACCTGCTATTACACTCAGAAAGCAACGCATCTGGATCAGTTTCTGCATGTACATTACACGCGAATGTAGGGGGGAGCTTCAAAATGCTATCTAGGTTATGTGTTTACATATCATTCGAATTATGTGAAAAGCAGATATCGCTAAACTTTATAGATTCCAGTTTGATAATCCACTGAACTCCAGCTGAATAGTGGACTGCCCAATGAGGACGAATTAGTCGAGATGATCTCAACATGACGTCAAAATCCAGTCACCTCAAAATGACTGAGAAACGGCCTTCCAAATCGATTAAAATTTGACCAATTCTTGATGCCATTTTGATGTCAATTTGACACCAAATGGATGTCAAATTGATGTCGTATCGACTTCAAATTGACGTCAAATTGATATCAAGGTAACGTCAAGATGACATCAAAATGAGATTGGATTAATTCGGTTAAAAAATCTATTGAATCTTCAATAATGTTCTCATCAATGGTATTCAAATCACAGCTGATGAGTACGAGATTTTGCGCGAATTTTCTTCGTAGAATACTTCGAAAATACCAATTTCAAGTCTGAGATGATGCAATAAATGTCTGGAATTGAGCATTGAATATGAATTTTCACCCAGTAGTAGTTTTTAAAGACCTCTCAATACAAGACAAATTTTTTCCATTATAACTCCCAATTGTCAATGATTTTCAGGCTTATCTTACAATATTCCAGAAGCACTTCAGCATGTAAATTCTTAGTTAGTATCTTATTGCAGGGATGTATTCTATCATCTCATATTTGAAATTTACACATATCAAGAACAAGTTTACGCAAACTTAATAGGGTTCGACTGTTGCTTGAAAAACCTTAGAGCTAATTCGAGAATTTTCAATTGGATTCGGTCAAATTCAATGAACTCTTTCAATAAAGACCCTGGAGCCTCTGGGAGTAGCTGATCAAGATCAGATGATCAGCTACTTCGGAAGGCTTCCCTGTTGATCTGATTACATCTACTTGGAACCTGAAGAACTTTCACCTATGCCAAATTCCATTCGATTTGATTTCAGTGGATCTTGGAACTATTCTCAACTAAAGTGTCCAAATTGATTTGGGGAATCGCTCTCTACTTCTGTTCTCTTCGACCGCAAACAGTCATACAGATATATGAATATATGAATTTGAACAGATATATGATAAAATCAGGGATCCCGATGGAATTATAGTACGCGGCGTTGATTCGTGAATGCTATTAGATTGACCAACCATATTTTCAATTCTATGAGAATTTACCAATGAATGAAGCGTACTTTAATTTGATTGGGAACTCTGTACAAAATCCTTCAACATTAAGAAAGAAGATGATGGATAATGCAAACCATAATATTTTAAGCATGGAATTTATCAGGAAAAATAGACTTTCAGTTGGACATAAAAATATAGATTCCTTCAGAGGATGAACATAAGAAAATAAACCTTATTCTTTTGACCGTTGGAATTTATGTATTATACAAAGAGATCTCTGCAACTGAAAATATGCACTCAACTAGTATATTAATACAACTCAAGACTCAAGAACAACTAAATAACAACTAGAATACTTAATAATAGTAATACTCAAGACTGAATAATGGAGATATTTGAAGGAGTTTAATATAAAAATCAAAAATGTGTGTAACATAAAAATTTCTCTAAGAGATAAAATATCAATGTATATTCAAATTATATAGAATATAACACAATAGCAATAATTGGAGTATTTATAGGAACCCCATCACACATAAAATAAATTTGAGCGCACAAAATTCATACAGGATCAAAGAACGGTCAAGCAGGTGTAGGAATTGTAATGCATAAAAGAGTAGGAAATAGAATAGAAAATTATTTGCAACATAATGAACGTGTGATGATGGTTAGAATCAAAACAAAACCGGTAGACACAGTCATAGTCCAAGTATACATGCCCACATCTGCATATTCGGAGGAAGATATTGAAAAAACGTACGAAGAAATAGGAGAAGTGATAGAATATGTGAAGGGAGAAGAGAATTTGATAGTGATGGGGGATTGGAATGCGGTAGTAGGACAAGGAAAAGAGGACAACATTATAGGAGATTTCGCGTTAGGGAGGAGGAACGATAGAGGACAACGTTTAGTCGAATTTTGTGGAAATCATAAGATGGTTATCACAAACACTTTATTCGAAAATCATCCAAGGAGAATCTACACTTGGAAAATGCCAGGAGATACAGCAAGATACCAAATTGATTACATATTAGTGAAACAAAGATTTAGAAACCAAGTGAAAAACTGTAAAACTTATCCCGGTGCAGATATAGATAGTGATCATAATATGTTGATGATGAAATGTTCTCTGAAATTCAAATCTCTGAAGAAGAAAAGGAAAATGCAGAAAAGATGGAATTTGAAGAACATCAAGCAAAAACAAACACATGAGGCATTCGAGAAAATGTTGGATGAAAAATTGGGAAATCAAAAAGAGAAAGACTTGGGAATAGAGAGGAGATGGACAAAGATGGAGGGGAATATAAGAGAATGTGCGGATAAGATTTTGAAGAATGATGGAGTAGAAGTCAAAAACCCATGGATAACGGGAGAAATTTTAGAATTGATAAATGAAAGAAGAAAATACAAGAATAATGATAGCCAAGAAGGCCAGCAACGATACAAATCATTGAGAAATAAAATAATAAGAGAATCAAGGAAAGCAAAAGAACAGTGGTTAGAAGAGAAATGTCAGGAAATAGAAATAAGATTGCATTTAGGAAAAATAGATGAAGCATATAGGATTATCAAAAGATTTTTCGGACAAATCAAATCTAGGAGCAATAAGATTAGAAACTCTCTAGGACGACAATTGATAAAAACGGAAGAGAAAATAGAACAGTGGATCGATCATTTGGAAGACTTGTATAGAGGAAACGATGATATAGCACTATTAGAGAAGGAGGAGGATGTAGATGAGGAAGAATTGGGAGATTCGATATTGAGATCAGAATTCGACAAGGCTTTGAAAGAATTGAAAAATAATACAGCGCCAGGCATGGATGGCATAAGTGCGGACCTTATAAAAGCCTCCAGTGAAGGAACTCGCGACGCACTGTTTGAATTGATTAGAGATATGTACGAAAAAGGAGAAGTACCGGAAGATTTCCAAAAGAATAAAATTGTCGCTATCCCGAAAAAACAAGGGGCAGACAAATGCGAGAACTACAGAACGATCAGTTTAACTTCACATGCTTCGAAAATACTGACCAAAATTATATACAGGAGGATGGAAAATAAAATAGAGAGTAGATTGGCAGAGGATCAGTTTGGTTTTAGAAAAAATAGGGGAACGCGAGAAGCAATCTTAGCACTCAGGGCAGTAATAGAGAAAAGGATAGCGCTGAAGAAATCTGTGTACATAGGTTTTGTAGATATACAAAAGGCTTTCGATAATGTGGACTGGGAGAAGATGTTTGCGATCCTGAAGAAGGTGGGAATAAATTATGAAGATAGAAGAATAATATACGAATTATATAAAAATCAAAGTGCAATAATAGACATAGAGGGTCAGGAAGGGGAAGCACAAATAAGAAGAGGGGTGAGACAAGGATGCTCATTATCGCCACTGATGTTCAATTTATATATAGAAGAAGCAATGAACGAAGTGAAGGAGGAAATTCAATCGAAATTACAGATTCAGGGAGAAAATATAAGTATGTTGAGATTCGCGGATGACATAGCTATATTGGCCACGAGTAGTACTGAGTTAGAAAATATTCTCAACACCATGAGAACAATATTATTGGAAAACTATTGTATGAATATAAATGAAGACAAAACAAAATTCATGATGTGTACAGCAGCGAAAACAGCTAGAAGAACGAGAATCAAAATAGATACCGAGACAATTGAACAGGTGAAAGAATTCAAATATCTAGGAAGCATAATTACAGAGAACGGCAAAAGCGAAAGAGATATAAGAGCAAGAATAGCACAAGGGAAACAGGCTTCTTATCAAAAGAGACAGTTATTATGCTCAAAAAATATAAGCTTGGAAGTAAGGAAGAAATTCTTGAAAAGTTACGTTTGGAGCACAGCATTATATGGTTGCGAAACTTGGACAATGGGGAAAACTGATCAACGAAGACTTGAAGCTTTTGAAATGTGGTGTTATAGGAGGATGCTCAGAATAAAATGGATAGACAAAGTCAAAAATGAAGAAGTACTCGGGCAGATAAATGAAGGAAGAAATCTTTTGAAACACATCGTGAAAAGGAGAAGCAATCTTATAGGACACACATTACGGCATGAGAGTTTATTGAAAACAGTATTGGAAGGGAAAATGAATGGTAAAACTGGTAAAGATAGACCTAGGGCAAGTTATATGAAGCAAATCGTACAAGACAAGGGATGTAGTAGATATGTAGAAATTAAACGTTTGGCGGATAATAGACAGGGGTGGAGGAGGGTTTCATCAAACCAGTCGTAAGACTGATCACTTCATGATGATGTAACAGCATCTTCTTTGTCAAAGAAAAAGTATAAATTGTATGAAAGTGAAACTTGCACCCGATTGATGTCATTCACAATGAAATGATTTTATTATGTATTCAAATAGCCGAATAGTTTAGTTGGAAACGATTGATTCAGTTTCTAATACGAAAAATATTAAAATCCATTTCAACCAAAAGTTACATCCATCGGCGACTAGCGCGTGCCTTTTGGTTTTCACCCTTATTGAATCGTACGAAATTCACAAAACATCGAAGATGTTCCTTCGAAAACAGAAAAAAAATATCGCCTCATTCAGAAATGATACGAGAATAAATTAGATAAATCACTTCATTTTCCACATTCAAATTCTTAATGCGTACCTAAATTTTCCAATCATTCAAATTTTAGCGTTCTAAATAAAAATTTTCAATGAAAATAAAGACTCGTTGAACTATAACTCAAGCGAATGTACTCAACGTTTTGCAACAAGAGTGGAATTATATAAAAACTTGAGAGTTGCTCTGGTCAAAAACACAGGGTGTGTAAAGCCTACATGGCTACCAAATCACTCTTTCCATGTTTTATATCTTTTTTCGAATAAATCCTCAGAAAAAGATGAATAACTTGAAATGATTGAATTGGTGGCCATGCATTTTTCAGGCACGCTGTGTTTTTTTTTACCAGAGTGTCGCAATGGCATTGCATATTCCCCAAAAAAATATTATATTTCATGTGTCAAAGTGATATTCTTCTCCAAATCGTAAACCGCATGCCTCACTCGCAATCAGAGTGTTCAAAAATCTTTGTTATGTGGCATCTCTGCCATCGCCTGCACATAGGCAAACATAACTTTTCCTCTCCTATCTCCGAATCTCTCCTCTCGCTCTCCTATGGTCACATAGTAAGGAAAGGGAGGAGGAGGAGGAGATATAGCAAGCGGAAGAGGCGACGTGCCCTTTCCATGATTCGGTGTACAGTCCTTCAACCTGTAAGTAAGTGAGCCGACGCGATCTCTCTACCACGCCGCGCGTTATCATATCGGCATTATATCATACCGTTAATCGACGATTATCACGAATCGCACCGATTCATTTTTGTACACGCGAGTAATCACGTACAACATTGATCACGTCTCGCGTCATATTATTTTGTAGTAAACTCTCAGTGTATACTGTCTGACGAATGATCAGACAGTATCTGTGTTTCCTCTTATAATTAAAGTTTGGTATATTTGACACCATGTGTACTTCAATCCGAAAGGAACATGAATCCTCACACTCATTTACTCTCGTTTATACATTTTTAACTCTCATGTGGGTATCTAGCGGACCGCGTGCCCACAGTTATAACTGAATATGGATTTCACGCCCTGCATAAGATTACAAGTCTTAAGAACAACAATTATTCTTTCCATTTCAAATCTTATGTGGGCTAAACAAAAATGGATGTCATGTTAGAATAATGTGAAAAGTAATGTTCATGAAATTGCATAACCCAATAACATTTTAAAAATTCTAAAATCTAAGGAGTACAAAAAGATTTTCATTGAAGACAGAAATATTCTTAAATCAACTATGTAAATGAGACGAAGCATTGCAACGATCATGGCATTGTTTTGAATGTTTTGCTATACTTAGAATTACAAATATAATATGAAAAGATCTCTTTTTGAAACAAAAATATCTTCATCTTCTTTTTAAATATAACAAAAAAAGCATTGCAGTATTGATTATATAGTATGAAAAAAAAATGTTCACAATTAAAATCAAGTATGTGAGTTTTTTTAAGTAATCAAAGCATCAGCTTATCTATGGTTGCTCGGTATGTGCACTATGCAATAGCCACTGTTGAAAAGAGCATCTACTCAGTTATTGAATGGACTTATTGATATTTCAAAGAGAATCATACGTTTAAAACTGCAAAATGCTATATCAAACTGAAGATTCAAATTAGCGAACAGTTTTGGAAACGATTTGAATAGGCTTTGCTTGAGGATCATAATACTCCAATCGAACAGAACCTCCTTTTGTGTTGGATTTTGGTGTTTTGGATATAGCATGGTGTCGCGGAAAATCTAATTATTGAAATTTAGCGCACAAGAGCAAAGGTTGATGCCTTTCGTTGCATTGCTGTAGTCAATCATCTCCTCACAGTTTTTTCGGCATTCGTCAGCTCAGAGTTTTGGAATATTTTACTCATGAGACCTAGAATGGAAAAATCAACATATAATAATTTCCTTCAGAATTAAAAACGAATTCCGCACCAAATTTCTCCATAATACATTGAATAAAAGTTAACAAATAACCATAGACTCTCCGACTGGGAAAAATAAGTACATAAAAAGACATCTAATCATCCTCTATAAACATGTATCAGTCAAATTACATGCAGTACGATGTACTGAAGTACATATTATTCACCATAAAATTTTGTAATGTAACTGGGCATGGTTGGAACAACCATTTGGATGTCTGTGATAAATCGTTGGCATGATTCTCATTTTTTCTGGCTAGAATAGCATGAGATTATAGGGATTTTATTTTTACAAATTTGAAATCTCGATTTGTTGAATAACTGATGAGGAAGATGGTGTAAATTCTGTCTACGTTCGTATTATGTTTGAAAATGTGTAACGACCTCCCGAATAGCTAATAACAAAATTGAAATCATACGATCTTGGAATAATTACACTTGATAAGAACCCCGCTAGTGGAAATGAATCATATATGACTCATATATGACCCATATATGACCATATATTCCCCATATATGACCATATATGACCATATATGCCCCATATATGACCATATACGCCCCATATATGGCCCACATATGACCCACATATGACCCACATATGACCCATATATGCCCCATATATGTGGCCGAAGCTTCATCAGTGATACATATGAAGCATATATGGTACCGCGCGCAACATATATGTTTGCAGGAAACGGTCAAAAACATATATGATTCATATTTGGTATAATTATTTGCTATGAATGCATCATTTCATATCGGATTTTCCAAGAGTTCATGAATATTTTTGATATGGTTATCCCGAATTCTCTGTTGAAAAATGTGGGATACGTATCATTTGTTTCCTTTTTTCTTATTCTATTATGATTCCAGGTTTACAACATATGTCGAAGTTCTTGGTTTCTAAAACCCACTTTCCTTCAGATGCCAGTATCTTGGGAAGCTTTCAATACAAAAAAATTACTACCAAGGCATGGAACTTAGGATTTTGCCTCAACTTCTCACAAAGTCAAGAGAAAATTTCTTTCCAAGGACGTATTTTGCCGTAATTCGACGATAGGAGTGGAAACAGTATTTCATTCAAATTCGAATACGTTTGATTTCCAAAGTCCACAAGCAGAACTAATTTCTGGAACATAACGATAATTTTCGTTTCGTTTTCGAGAATGTTACTCCACGGCATTCGAGAGATCTAGAAAAAACAAGGGCGGCCTGAGAACTCAGCGTGCTCGATTATTCAAGATTTGTAATGCAGCATAGATACGAGACATTTCATGAACGGATTGATGTGTAATTTCAAGTTATTGAGTTATCTTTTTTGTCTTGTTTTATTTATATTTTTTGAATGTCGGAGGAAATTACCATTTTCAGAACTGAACCAAAAGTATTGCTATGCACCATAGATCGATCGTGTTTGTTAAATAAAAAAATTAACCCGTTGAGGTCACACTTCAAAGTACTTACGTAAAGGTTACACAGAGTCTTTCGGACCCCAAACCAAAGCAACAGATGTCATTCACGCAGTCTTTCGAATATTGTTGCAGATTTCTCGATAAAATTCACATCTCGGTGTCTTTGACAATAACAGAAGGCAGCACAAATTAAAATTCACGACAAGCACTGTAAGCTACCCTGACGAAAATTTTTGTCATAATTTCTCATTGTCCCAATTCATGGAGAAAATATGAGAAAGAACAATAGAATTCCTCATATTTTCCCCATGAATTGGGACAATGAGAAATTATGAGGAATTATGATAAAAATTTTTGTCAGGGTACGGAACCACAGACTCCCCCTAGAGCCTTTTGGACTCCTGGTGATCTCAAAGGGCTGAAAATGTCCAAATTCGAATAAACTACCATTTTTATTCCCACCGTAGGAATTCCACTGGACACAAATTGGAAAAAACAATTTCACTCGAATTTTTGAAAAGTTCAGAAAAGATCCCAACTTTTATGCCTTATTAGTAATTTTGTGTGTTAAGACCTTTTCGAGATACACGCATTCAAAAAGAACTGGAGTTGTCAAAACTTAAAGCTCTGACACATTGTAAACCGGTGAACACAATAAACTAAAAAAGAGCAAAAAAAACAAATTCGACAAATATCTCATATTTTTCAACGAAGAATTCAAAAATAATTATTCTAAAAATATTGAGGAACTCATTGTGAATCTGACCTGCAATAACTCATATATGTTTTATATGTGATCCACAATTGTTGATCTACCAATTCGGAGTTCATATATGAGCCATATATGGTTCTCAAGAATAAGCGGGAGTTCATATACGTGAAAGAAGTCGCTTCTTTCAAGCGACCGGCGGTGGCTCCAGTGAAAGGGGGATGGAGTCCGGTCCCAACGAACTGCGTTCAATTCTCGTGGGAGAGACTTTTTTCATATTCCTCAATAAATGGAAATAAATCATATATGGGTCATATATGGGTCATATATGGGTCATACATGGGTCATATATGGGTCATTCATGGGTCATATATGGGTCATTCATGGGTCATATATGGGGCATATATGGGGCGTATATGGTGCATTCCCACCAGGGCCAGGATTGGGTTCCTACAAATCCATCTGTTGGAAAGTTTTCCTTGCCACCTTTCCAAGTGATAACCCTAGCAAGACTATTGTGAATCATTTTTGCCACGATTTTTCGTATGCATTTGCATTCATCATCCATAGTACTCACGCAATTATGAAAATAATCCACCTAGAACACATCACAATGTTCTAATGTAATTTCAGGTTGGAAGTATACTCCTATCGATTTGAATTAGACAATAATGAAAAATTGGATTCACAATCCTGGACAGCAAAAGTTCCAATAACTAGATCTCATTTAATCATTTCAGAGTAACCAAATGAATTCCTAAAACGTCAGCCTATTGAAATTGGCTTTTGCCATACTGATATATCATTTCAAACGTATGACAGTATAACAAAATTCAACTTGAATTATCCAAAGACTCTATTTCGTCGAAGTACCAGAACTTCATTTGGCATTTTCGAAAGAATTCGATTACATTCAGTTCCAAGAAATTTTGCTATCTGAGAATAAGTCAAATTACTGACACAGCAACAGCTGCTATGTAACTGTAATTAACAGAATAACAATGATGCTCAACTTTGCAGCGTGTCCTTATGTATGCGGTAACACAACTCGATTCAAATAATTGAGAAACCTGATTCAATATTTTCAGAAAGCTATTGGTATTTGTTCAACATACTATGAAAATTTTGCAATTCAAGCAATCTGTTAAGGAATAATTCCGATAAATTCGAGGATTTTAAAACAGTATTCAATGAAAAAATAGATTTATGAAAAAAAATCCTTTCCAGGCAGCAAAGTGCTATAAGAATTTGCAACAACTTCCCAACCACACAGAGCAACTGTTGTTGGCACTGATATATATAAATGGATTAAGTATTGGTTCCTAGAAAGCGAGGACTTTTGAAGCCTCACCAGCGCTGTCTGTCGTAGGTACTGTGTATTATATTACAAAGAAAACTATATCTATATATACTGTCTTGGGATAGTACCTCTGTACCTTCCATAGAGGCGCTAGTTGAGAACACGTAAAATGAACAAAGATAAAGATAGATCTCAATTCGCCTCACAAATCTATCAGAAAATAAGGGGGATGCGTAATCCATATATTTATATCAGTGGTTGTTGGGAAGTTGCTGGGAAGGTGCGTCGCCAAATGCGCAACAACAGATTTTCTTGAGCTCTTCGAGAATATACATCTTTATTTTGGCCCAATGAAAGCGTTGGTTTGTGTGCCTTCTTGTTCTTGTTTTCAGATGAGCACATGGGGGATGTTTGTGCAGTGGCTGGATTCGTATGATCATTCGATGAAACTGATGTTTGGTCAAGAGAGATATCATATTCATCTTCGCTGCACTGGGGAGAGTTCAAAATCATGTGTGACTGGACTGATTTCGTAGAACTTCTCTGAAAGATCGAAGGCCTTGATTTCAGAGGACTTTCCTGGAGCTGATTTTTTTTCCACTGCCTGGTTTGTGAATAATGCCGATTTTCCTTTGATCATCAGAAATTGTAATCGCTGAATTCGCTTTCTTGGTTTGATTATGTTCAACTTCTGAATAATCTGCAGTTTTTTCATTATGTTCACTATTTTTTTTATTTGCCGTTTTGCAATTCTCTAAAAGTTTACTGATCCGATCCTGCACAGACGGTGGGGATGAAATTCCTGCACTCTCGGATTGCCTATTTCCTTCTTCTGAATCGGAAGAAATTGTGTTTTTCTGTTCTTTTGTACCATCTTTTGTAGACGGGATATCATCTTCGCTATCTTCAATTCTGAACCTTGTAGGTTTAAATTTTTTCCGTGGCTGTTTCATTTTAGTGTCACTTCGCAGAGCATCGGTATCTACATTAGATTCATTTTCAAGTCTTTTAGCTGCTTTGCGGGCCTTAGCATACGAATCTGAAAACGGAAACAAATTGAAAACTTTCTACGATGAAAAACGTATAAAAATATTAGTTTGCACTACCATCCTCACCAGCTTTATACAAGACTTGGCATTGTTCTTGAGTCCACTCTGGTTCTGCTTTACGGAGAGATTTGACATATCTTGTGAATTTATAAGGGTCTTTCATTGGAGGTATGATACATGACTCGTCATCTGAAGCTATCAAATCAGATGCAATTACTTCAATTGTATCATCTTCATTTGAAAACTGTACTACAGCACACTGAAACAAAAAGTAATTGAATTGAGTCACAATAGAAATTTCTTGCATACACTTCATATCTTACACACCAATCAGAAATGCATTTCTCTCCCATTGTGAATGAAAGGAATGCACACAAATTGTTGAGTTCCATAAGGTAAAAGAATAGATTTGTGTGAAATGTCTCCAATTCGCCACACCTGTCTTTTGAAATGTAACTTCGTCACTTTGAGAATGCCTAGAAGGGATGATTTCAAAGGATATTCATAAAAATCTGATGAATCCGTAAATTTTTTCCCAATGAAAAAAATTTGTCCCGATGAATTCCTAATGATATTCTCCAAAATAGCAACATCTCCTGGAGTGGTTTTGAAACACCTCTCTGCTTCATCAACAGTATAAGTTACACCTGTTGCTGACATCAAATGAAACTGCTCTCCGTCTAAGCCTTCTCGCGGTCCTTTGTTGAGAGGCCTACCGAGAATTATTCTTTCATCACTTTGCTCTTGTGAAGATTCAGTTAGATAAGTTTTTGTTCCTTCATAAAGTCTCGCCAATTGCTGGAGAGGTTTGTTAGTGGAACGAAGAGTACGCTTAATCAAACCTAAGTAGTTTTCAAATGCAAACGCACCAAAAGAATCTAAAGGACCATGTTGACGACATTCGTCTGCCATATGACTCAAACTATGAACATTGTACACCAAAAAACATGTTCCAAACAATCTCCGTGTATGAAGAATAAACGTTTCGATTAGGTACTCAGCAACATCGATGAGGCGATGCACCAAAACGGGACTAGCCATAATAAAGGCAGCAACATGCAGTAGAAGGAAATTTTTGTGAACGTCTGGATGAGTATCTTTTCTAAAAATAATTATCCCATCATACAAGCATAGTCTCCTGAATTCTGTTGCTTTGAAAAAACGGAAATCATTGATTTTCCTCGGCCTCTGATTAATTTCTCGTGACATATGATTTCTCAATGAATCAATAAGGGACGAAATATTCTGAATTTGGTTATCATTCAACTTGAATGGTTCTCTATGATAAATAAGGAATTTCATCCATCTTTTGACAACACCATGCCACATGAGATGCATTGAGTCTAACCTGAATTGAGTAACCATCCCTGTACCGCATCGTTCAAGAGGAGATGTACCTGTATGGTGCAAATCGTTCGAACGATTCTTGAATGATTCATCCGTACGGAATGTGCAGTCTAAATCAGGGTACCCAAGCTACAATGTAGAAACTAAAACACAGGTTCCAGCGCCGCCTACCGCAACTCTGCGAACCAAAGGTCACATACACAAATGCACCATGTATACTTATACACCAGTTTACCCACACAAGTTCACATACACAAGTACACCATATATAAGTACACATGGTGTACTTGTGTTTGTGACTTTTGGTTCGCAGAGTTGCGGTAGGCGGCATTGGAACTCGTGTTTTGGTTTCTACATTACAGCTTGGGTACCCTGGTCCAAATCTTGGAATGTGACTCAACGTTCTTCATACACCCCTTTTACTTCACATTTTTCGCATGCATATATCCCATTATGACCTATACAACATTTGAGGGTCTGGATGCAATAACCGGGCGAGCGCTCGAACTCGTTTCGGGTGTGACACGGGAGACCAGCAGAACGAGAAAAAAAAAAATTCGTCAAAATGAAGAATAAAAAATATAGCCTGTTAGAACTCATTAAGACACACGTTTTGCCCATAGAAAAATCTCTTCTATCATCAATAGTTTGTGAGATAAAAATTGAAAATTGAAAATTTTTCATTTCCTCAAAACCAATATAATTCAAATTATATACTACGATTACTCGGCGAGAAGTCATGGGAATGACTGGAAATTTAGTATACGCCTTTATTATTGATCCCCAAAGACAACTAGTGAGAAAGTTGTCAAAATATTCCATCATCCAATGAATATTTAATAATAAACAAATGCTTTCGAGAACACGCGCTTGCTAGGTTCCACGGAAAGAAGTGTCGAGGGAATTTTCGATTTGAGAAGACTCAAAGCGACAAAATTGTTCATCGATGTTTCGAAGGAGTTCTCCTGAAATTTTCAGATCAATCGAGTGAAAAATCTGGGAGTTATCGAACAATGTTTACGGTGCCGCGGCTCGCTTACCGTCACGGCAATGCTATGAGAGCCTGGATGCAATAACCGGGCATGCGCTCGAACTGAGGTGAAAGTATTGTCCAAGCTGTAGGAAAAATACTGGGAGATGGGTCTTGGAAAATCAGTTCAAGTCTCCTGTTATGATTTTTTCCTATGATCGATAGTTTTTGAAAAAACAAAAATAAAAATTACCTATTGTTTTAGAACGAAAATCAATGTTTTTCAACATTGAACTCGTTCTGACTCTGTGATTTTTCAACGTATTAGGATGGATCTTACGTATTCTGATTCGTGAGACTTCTCCGAAGTCGACAATGTCGAAAAGATTTGTAAAAATTAATAACAAATTCATAAATTTTTAATTCGAAGTGAAAGCGACGTTTTGCATGATTTGCATTAAAAAAACGTGCGATGCTTCGCATCAAACGTTATAAACAATTAAATTGTTCATAACGTTTTTATGGGAAAACTGTTCACTTGGGAGAAAAATCGTCTGGAAAAAAAGAGTTTCTCATCTTGTGAAAGATAAGTTTTGTACACAACATGTTTGTTACGTGCAAAAAAAATGTTGGCTTACAGGAGAAATTGTTTCTTATTTTCTAACAAATAAATTTTGTGCAAACCAGTATCAGGATCATTTATTCAAATAATGATTATTATTCTTCTATGATTATTCTTCTCATGTTATGTTTTTCAATGTTTGCTTGATATAGATATTATATTGATATATAAATTTTCACATTCCTAATAAAATCTTATACAATAGAATTTATAAAACAGACTTTATGAACAGATTCAATGAAATGTTTTGTAATCGAATACATAATATGTATTAATTCCTTCTGTAAGCCAACATTTTTTTCTGCACGTGACAAACATGTTGTGTACAAAACTTACCTTCCACAAGATGAGAAACTCTTTTTGTCCAGACGATTTTCCTCCAAAGTGAACAGTTTGCCCATCAAAACGTTATGAACGATTTAATTGTTTATAACGTTTGATGCAAAGCATCGCACGTTTTTTCAATGCGAATCATGCAAAACGTCGTTTTCACTTCGAATTAAAAATTTATGAATTTGTTAATCATTTTTACAAACCTTTTCGACATTGTCGACTTCGGAGAAGTCTTACGAATCAGAATACGTGAGATTCATCCTAATACGTTGAAAAATGACAAAGTCAGAACGAGTTCAATGTTGGGAAACATTGATTTTTGTTCTAAAACAATAAGTAGTTTCTATTTTTTTCTCAAAAACTATCGATCATAGGAAAAAATCATAACAGGAGACTTGAACTGATTTTCCAAGACCCATCTCCCAGTATTTTTCCCACAGCTTGGACAATACTTTCACCTCAGTTCGAGCGCATGCCCGGTTATTGCATCCAGGCTCTCATAGCATTGCCGTGACGGTAAGCGAGCCGCGGCACCGTAAACATTGTTCGATAACTCCCAGATTTTTCACTCGATTGATCTGAAAATTTCAGGAAAACTCCTTCGAAACATCGATGAACAATTTTGTCGCTTTGAGTCTTCTCAAATCGAAAATTCCCTCGACACTTCTTTCCGTGGAACCTAGCAAGCGCGTGTTCTCGAAAGCATTTGTTTATTATTAAATATTCATTGGATGATGGAATATTTTGACAACTTTCTCACTAGTTGTCTTTGGGGATCAATAATAAAGGCGTATACTAAATTTCCAGTCATTCCCATGACTTCTCGCCGAGTAATCGTAGTATATAATTTGAATTATATTGGTTTTGAGGAAATGAAAAATTTTCAATTTTCAATTTTTATCTCACAAACTATTGATGATAGAAGAGATTTTTCTATGGGGGAAACGTGTGTCTTAATGAGTTCTAACAGGCTATATTTTTTATTTTTCATTGTGACGAATTTTTTTTTTCTCGTTCTGCTGGTCCCCCGTGTCACACCTGAAACGAGTTCGAGCGCTCGCCCGGTTATTGCATCCAGACCCTCATTTAACGAAGGATCTTGCAGGTGCGTCAAGTATGTAATCACAGATTTCAATAGGATATTTTACACCACTGTAGTCGTATCCCGTACTTTCTAACAAGCCAGCTTCATCTACAAACTTTTCTAAGAATTCATCCTCATTCGCAGGTTTGGTGGCATCACCAAACCACACGGCAATAATAAAAGGCTGTGCTTTTATTCCAGTCATTCTTTTGAATCTGCCGAGTATTGGCCAGAAATGTTTCTGCGATGAATGGAAAATTTGTAATCCATCTATACTGACATCGATTTCGATAGTAGTGATTTTTTCTAAATCAGTCTTAGAGTCTAGCAGCAATATTTGATCGTATCCCGACATATCACATTCCCCCATTACTCATTTGAGTAGTGATAATCTTTCTGGGTGTTTCAACAACGTTTCATATGATTTCGGCAACGACGGATACAATGGATTCAAAATGCTGAGCATTTCATCAACTTTGACTTTCGAAATTCCTCTCACACCCCACCTCTCCAAAGATTTCAATAAGTATGCATTTTTCTTCTCTTCTGTATCAAATGTTTTGAAGGCTCCGTCTTCCATATCATTTCGGAACAAGTTGTCAGGTATTAATTGACCATCATCATGATCATGATCACATATTTCAAGCTCTTCAGATGTTCCATTTATGTCATCCCCACTAAATTCTTCTTCTTGAACTATTGATGCCATTTCATCATCTGATGAACTATAAGCAATACCTAGATCATCGCCGCTTTCACTCACTGAATCCATGGCATCGTCTAATTCCACTTCGAAATTCTGAGATATAGCAGTAGCAGCCTCAGTTCTTACACGATTCATGGCAGCTTCTACTTTGCGTGTTACATCCATCCGTATTTTACGTTTTACATTTTTGACCTGAACACAATTACGTAGTATAAAATACTGGGTATCATCATTGACGACATGTACTGCTGTGAAATATAAGCTACTCTCACACGAACCGAAATTGTAATGAATTCTGATGAATTGCGGTGAGTTACTACCGACAGACCATCCAAATATCCGGATTATGTTTCGTTCCTTAGAAATCCCAGTTAATAAAAAAAACACCCCCAAGATAGATGGGGGGAATAGATTCAATTTTTCATATTAACTTCGATTCAACTTTCAACATAATTATTGGAAATTAAAATTATTTAATGCTTTTCTTCATTCCAAAGACCAACAACCGCCAATTAATCAATTAAATATATTATTTCAATTCTATCTGGCTTCCCACAGATCATAAGCATGGTCCAAATGAACTCCCGTTACATCGGTTCTCGTTTACGTCAGTCGAATTCTCAAGAATTCTTTATGAACCCTCTCTGAATACCAGGAGAATAAAGAATTCTTTCTGAACGGTGATAACGGGGACTCTTACAGAATTCCAAGATTAATTCACAAAGAATTTCTCATGAGTTTATTGGGACCAAGGTGCTGTGTGAGTTAAAGCCTTTCACTTGACAACCGTAATGATGATGTAACACACTGTTAGAAAAATCTGTCTTAGATTTCACAAGAATATTATGAAGTTTTTCACATAAACATTTTATTAAATTTCATACGAAATTTTGTATGAAATGTCATATTTTCATATCAAATTTGATAATTAATTATTGATTCAATAATTCATTCTTGAATTCAATATGGAAATATGACATTTCATACCAAATTTCGTATGAAATTTGATAAAATGTTCATGTGAAAAACTCCATAATGGTCTTGTGAAATTTAAGACAGATTTTTCTAACAGTGCAGGATAAAAAATCATTTTTCAATCAAAAAATCTGACTGAGATATGTAAAAATCAATTTTGTTTCCAACTTAAAATCAACAAAGAAGGGTTAATGAGAAATAGTTGGATGCCCGAAAATTTTCAACTTATAATGAACAAGAATCAATAGGAATGATTTATATAAATCATGATGATTTTTTTTTATTTGCTTTGAATTGTTATGCAAATGCGATCAGGTTACGTATTTTGATCTCGAGGGATATTTATTTATTCAAACCGATTAAAAGGAAATCATAGATCATTCCAATCATCTTAAGCAGCAGAAATGTAGAAATTAATACTGAGATTTGTGTGTAGAGTAATGTTTGTTCATAAAATGTTATAAAATTTGTATAAAATATCAAGTATTTCTTCATGATGCTGAAAATATGATCCTTTCTAGAATAAGATTATGAAGCAAAACTACTACTTGAAAAAAAATCAAATCAGAAAGTCGTGAACTATATTGATCATTCATGGTAATTCACAAAGATAAATAAATTATCAAATCCTAATGTGGAATGCTTGACACAATTCAACAATCCCTAATCTCAAATATTATATTATGAATCTCGATTTCAATTCTCGTCGTCATTACTTCAATGAATTGTTGAATACTTACTGGTCTTCTATTTTCGTCCCCCATGCAGGATAACAATACAGAATGAGTATTTATGCCCAACACATACGGATGCAATAATCGAGAATCTCAACGGTCTCAACCCAAACAAAGCCAACAACAAGAGCTAGAAAAACAATTCACAATCAATTCAATTTCATTTGATTATGAAACAGCCACAAATCAATCAACATTATTTCTTGAGGTAATGAAATTAAAAAAATTTAACGGAAAATTCAAATACTTACATATGCTCTTGAGAGATTGTTTATTCCATCAAGCACAGGAATGAAAAATTACGACACAGGATTGCACACACAGTTCGCAGTGTGTTCTCTCCGTCTAATGTTTTGTACAATGCGACGCAATGTCTCGATAGGTTGAAACTCTAACACAATTTGGCCAACGCTGACATACCAACCGGTAAGGTAGCAAGTATCCAAAATGGCAGTTACCCGAATAGCGATGATAAAGAATCAGCGCAAGTTCATATACATAAAGAAAGTACCTGTATCTATACACTGGGCAGTAGCTTCAGAGGTATAACGTTAGCGTTCAGTGCCGACGACCCGCGTTCAATTCTCATGAAGGTAAATTTATTTCCTTCAATTTATCCGTATACATTGTTTTTCAATCTCATGTCTTAAAGCATTTATCATGGGAGAATTGTTTGTTCCTCTTTTTCAATATTGAACGTTAAGGAACAAATAGCTCAATTTCTGAATGATTTATTTTCTGGACATTTAAATATAATATCTCATTGATTTATTCTCCTTTTGACGTATCTGAAAGCTTGAATGTTCCTCCGACGTCTGTTATCAGGAAACATATGTACTGCAAATAAATACATCTAAATTGTAAAAGAAACAATTCTCTCATGATAAATGGTAAGACATAGGACCAAAGAAATACTGTGTTAGGATTGTGCATTTTTTAAGTTGAAACATTTCTCGAGGGCCATTGGAAAAATAAAAGTTTCATATCTTCAAATTTCGTCTGATCAACTGCAAATCTCTTGAAATGAAAAGAACATTCGGATTCGCGTATAGATATTCTCGGAATTATACTAAATCAAAATGACTTTAAAATGGAGCCATGGTGATGTCAAAATATAATCATGTAATTTGACTTGAGTACACGGAAAAAAGAAAACAGCAATGGTTACTGTGAATCAGAAAAATACATTGAAACTCAAATTTATTCCATGCAGTACTGCGTTTCTCAGTCCTCATTACTGTCCAGTCACCACTGACGAATTTCATTATAATACTCATCACTGCGATCGCGCTAATCCTCATTATCCAAGCGTATTTTCATTTGTTTTTCAACCGATCGCTGTCATTCACAGTAACCAGTGGTGTTTTCTTTTTTCCGTGTATTCTGTGACAGAAACCCGTCAAAATGACATCATTTTGAGATCATTTTGACCAATCTGTTCTCATTGGGTGGTTTCAAGCGATTTTTCTGTACACTGAATTTCATCCGAAAAAGCTTATTCTGTTTGCATTGTGGATTCAGCTAAAATTTCAACTCGAAATAAGTCTTCCTCCTTACTGTGATCTGTGGTGAATTTGATACACGAAAGTATTTTTTAATTGCTCCCAAATTTTGTGTGCGAAATTCACAAATTTTTCCCACAGTGTGATAGTGAAAGTGTATACGGGAAAGATAATTTCATCAGGGATGATCCAAAATTGAGCCGAATAAGAATATAATAAGCTCTCAAAGAACTGCGCGATTCATTCGGATTTGTGTTACTCGACCACAAAGGAGGATCCATTGGAATTTTTTTCACTATATCGTCGGTGACAAAACGGAACGTTACGAGGCACTTTATAAATTCTACGTTTTTCCCCAATCTTCATGATTGCTGAAGTTGAGGGGGTATTCTAGTCTAGAAATTTTGAGAAATTGAAAATTTTTGTTTCCACATTTTTGAAGTTTAGATATCCAAGAATATGCACCTGAGAGGATTTTTCGGAATTCTCATTATTTACAGAGTTATAGCCATTTTAGTGACGCGGCATCTAATCTGCTCAACCGGAAAAATAATATCGCATGTTGCTCCAAAAACCGGCCAGGTTTTGTCAGGATCTGGCATACTGTCGAACGTACTTCGAAGAATGAGCATTTCGAAGTTGAGGTAGGTACATTATATGGAGCAGGGATTGCCGATTAACAATACGTAAGTATAGCACACTATTCAATGAGTAAAATGCCCGGAATCTTGACTCAAAACTTCAAACGCGTTTTCCTCGAAACTACTTTTCTCGAGTTGGCGTACACGATATCTCAAGTTCTACTAAACCGATTTATCTCAAATTTGGTATGAACATTCTTCATACATCTCTCTACCGTAAGAACTAACAAAAATGGGAAATTTTTCAAAAATCTGAAATGATCATGAAAACCGTGAAAAAAACATTTCTTTTCCTAATGGTCGTCATTTTGTCTGAAATTTGTTTTCACTTTTTCGAAGTTCATTCCATATCGGCATCTTAACTGATCAAGATCCCGTTGCATTTTTTGGTTTCAGATCACCAGAACGGCCGAAATTTGGTACGCCAGGGCAGTATATTTTTTTTGAACCCCCACTTTACCAACTCATAACTTGATTGTTTTTGGGTATTTTCTTCCCAATTAATTTTTCTTGTATTCTCAAAAGACTAAGAACCAAATGTTGAATTAATGAATGGTAAAAATATTCTTTGTTTTGTTTGTACTGTAATGTGTAATTCGATTTGTTATAATTCCCAACGGGAATTACGATTCTATTATTCCTCCAAATTTTAATTTGTTTCAAAAGAATCCCTTTTTCGAAATAATACGATAATATAAGGGATTCCTTTCTATACTATCTCAATACTCACCCTCTCGTTGGAGGAATAGATAATTTTTGAAAAGATCACACCCCGAGAGTATCACAAAACGACTTAAAAGTTAGTGATCAAGAGGGAGATGAAACCTTTCAAGGTAAATTCAAATAAGCACTCGTGAATGTGAAATAGGAGGAAAAATATATTCAGCTTTTAACAATATAAAATATTCTTTCTTTTAAGATTTTTCCTCCTCACGTGGCGGTAACTGACTTCACATCGCCTATAACACAATCCAAAAAATTTTCTTTACAATTACCGATTCACATTTGTGTACTTGACAATGTTCCGATATATTCTAATTCCTAATCTTGTCGGAACGTGAAAGACATCTCTTACGTAGACCACCCGAGACACAACTCGCAATCAGTGTGGTGTGGGTTTGTCTAGGTATGAGTATCAATTAAAAATGATAATTGGGAACAGCTCCATACATCAATGTCGCAATGGTAAAGAGTCAAGAGTATTCGCTGTAGAAGAAAGGGACTATAAGGTTTTACTCCTCTGAATTTAGCATTCGATCAAGCGAGAATTCAGCACATAAGAAGATTATCGGGATGTAATGCAGTTCGACGTTTTGTCGGATTTGACCCCTTTTTATAATATTGGAAGTTTATGATGAATCATGTGCGAATCAAGGACCTATCGGATTTGTTGATAACTTTTTGTATCGAATGATCTTAACGAAAAGATCAATCGCATGAATTAATCGAAAACACCGTGTGTTATCATTGGCTTATCATTCGTGCCTCTCAATATCTCAGTTTGAATTCGAATCAAATTGTGATTTGATTTCCATTTTGATGAGAAAAGGTTTAATTATATATATTGGCTCTTTAGACTTTCTTGGCTTGTAAATTATTATTTTGACGCGTTCTTTTCTTTTCTCTAAAAGCGTCTATTGCATTCACACATGATTCATTTTCTCCCCATAGTTTCGTCGATCAAACTTTTTTATGTCACCGTCGCATACATTCGACGAGTGTCTGTGTGGTTCAACACATGCGACACCCGTGCGTACTGTGAGTTGACGTTTTTTCTATATAGACTTGATCGACGAAACTTTTATGTACAATCTAACTATGGATATGTGATTTTAGAATTCCTATCTATGAATTTTAGCTATCGCACGGCGTTGTAACCGTGAGAATATTTCATTATATTCGTACCGTTACAGTAGGAGCTCGAAAAAACGTCCGGAATTCATGCTTCTACACTAGAATACCCCCTAAAATCATCATCCGAAACGGATTCATTAGGATCCTATCGTTCGAACGAACAATTCGATGTGTTGCTGAAGTTTGAAACACTTATTGGAACGGATTATTAATTGAATAATGAATTACTCAGACCCGACCCCAGTTAAAGACTCAGAATCTTGCAGTACATTCTTTCAACTATATTTTCAATTTCAACGAGTTGATTCAAGAAGATAGATAACGATGATTCATCAAATTGAGTCAGTTTGAATTTTAGTTTCGTTTTTATAAACGATTCAAATTTCTACAACGGCAATTCGATACCAGATTTGTGAGAGATCACGATTGGAAAACATTTGTGAACATTGAATTTGAATTTTCCCAACAAAAATGATTGTAGTCACCTTATAGTTCATGTCAAGGGCCAGTTTAATAACTAGCTTTACTGCAAGGACCTGGACTGATGCTAGATCACCGTCATAATCATTCCCACTAGTGGTGGAGTGAAGAACCAGGAATGAACGAATTGTTACTTGTCAGTGGGGGCCCTTGGTAGATGAGAACTCCTGGGTACTGCCCGGGTATGCTCATGGGTAAAGACGGCTCTGTTGGAGAATGTGCTTCAAGATTCTGAATCTATAGCTGAAGTCAGATCTGAGTATTTCGTTATTCCATCAATACATTATTCCAATAAACGATCCAAATTCTGAAAACATACGCATCGAGGTATATTTGAAGGATATAAGCCTGAATATCCAAAAATTTCTGGAAGAATCGTGAACTACAGGCGTGAGATGTGGCAAAATCATGAGGTTTGAGATACTTCTGGAATTGGAGAGCTTACAAGTACTTGCACAGTACATGAACATTAATTGAATCGGCTCATCTCGTGGACACTTTCTTTTTACGTGACATAAAAACTTTTCCCAGGTATTGCTACATGAAATTTCGAATTTCAGTTTTTTTCGGTCCACCCTGATATAGATATCATAGATGGACGGTGATGCCGGAAACCAAGTTTGGCCTTTCCCATCAAGCCCCACCTGTATAGAAATTTCACGCACACATCAAGCCGCCGACAAAAGAAATTTGATTGTGTAAACCCCACTGTGAATTCCCAGTTGTTTCACATGCGAATTTGGGACTAGGTTTATTTCACATGTGATCATGTTCCATAGGATTTTTTCACACGGGTCATATGTCGCATGGGAGAAAACGCATGCGAATTCGCAGCGCCGGATTTACTTAAGGGCACTTGGGGCACGTGCCCAGGGCCCCCCCAAAAAAGGGGCCCCCCAAAATCCACAGGAATAAAATGAATCATCAATCGATTTGCTTCCTCATACCCTAGTTGAAGTTCTCCAAAGAGTAAATCTGGCACTGCGCATGAAAAAAGTTATAAGTAATGAGCGAGATTTTTACGCGTGCTTTTGATGTAAATTTATTTTGAGTCTATAAATTCTTTTTAAATTCCATGGAATATTCGTATTGTGAAAAAGAATCTGAAAATGAGAGTAATTCATTATTAACTGTCATATCAGACAGCACACAAACTTCCAAATGAATTCTGAAAAAAGAAGTCTTGAAAAACTCTTAAAATACAAAGTGTCCTAAGAGAGTTTCAGAAGGATTTGATCCGTCAGACATTTGCGAGTTTAGTTAAAGTTCTGAAAGAAGTCTCATAGAATTTTTACAGAACTCGCGAATGTCTGACGAATCGTATTCTTTTTGAAACTCTTTCAGAACTCTTTTTATTCTAAAAGAGTTACTGAAGAGTTCTTTTTTTCGAATTCATTTGGGACTTATGTGTGCTATCTGGGAAGCATCAGAGTATGAAAAATATAATATACCCGTAGATTTTTGTACCAATCTAAAATTGATCTCCCACTGGTAGGGATTAATAGATCCAAGAACAGTTGACTCGAATGTTCGTCAACCGGAATAAACCCGAATGGAATGGGTTTCGAAGAATTATTGCGGGTTATTGGTCATACTTCGATTGGCAGGATATCATATGACCAAAGGTAAACCACAATAAGCCCGCATACAAACAATCTCGAAGCACAGTAGACCTGAAGTTCATGATCCCGAATGGCAACCCCAAGAAAACATGAGCCAAATAGATCGATTTTAGGTTGATTTTAGATAAATTTACATTCAATGAACGTTCATTTAACCTTCAAATGTCCATAGCTTTATTTTACTTTCGTTAATGGTTTTTTGAACGTTAGTGTTCTCTTGGGGAATAGTCCCGTAACATAATTATACATTACTCATCGTCTGCAAATGGGAAGAAACATAACCAAATTTTTTTCGAGACTATTGCCGTTCAGCCGTGTGCTCAACATCTGCAAAAACAATGGATTTCTGGTAAAAATATTTGGTGTGTTCCAGAAGCATTTTTTACAGTGTATGTATTCTATCATCACTGGATTAATGATATCTTCGAAGTTCAAATCATTTGGGGATAATGTTTTAAGATTTTGAAAACTTTTCATACAAATTATACTTCTGTAAACTGTTTTTTCATATTTTTAATATTCATAAACCGGCATTGATAGCAAATGATCATACGATCCAAGCACCTTTTTTTTGCTTTCGTGCTTGGACAATCCGGGGGCCCCCACCACAATAAGTGCCCAGGGGCCCCCGCTGGGGTAAATCCGGCGCTGCGAATTCGGGACAAGGTCTGATTCGTTGACCCATGCAAAAATTTCCCATGGATCACATATGCGACGGTGTCCCATGGGTAAGCCATAGAATAATGTTGTATGTGCGTATCCATGGGATGCTTTCACATGTTCGGACCCATGAAAGAATGTCACATCTGTATACTCATGAGGATGTGTCACATTTGTGACCTATGGTATGATGTCACATGTGTGGACTCATGAGAGAATGCCGCATGTATGTACTCATGAGGAAATGTTGCATGTATGACCCATGGGAAAATGTTGCATGGATGATCCATGAGAAGATGTGGTACAGGTGTTGCGACCCACTTGATTCCTATACGAAGATCCATGTGGCTCACTTGATTGCCATGCGACAATCCACCTGATTTGACTGACCCACTTGATCCTCATGCGGAGACCCATGCGACCCACTACCGATGTCCCCATACTCCAAATGGCTAGTATAGGGAACAATACTGTCATGAGATGAATACATTTGTTCCAGTGTATGGTGATGCTGGAATCCGTCTGAAAATTATGCTTCCAACCTTATGCTCTCTGGTTTCATCATGTCAACCAACGTGTAATTCATGGAAACTCTACTCAAAACAATATTTCCCCTAGTAAAAATAGATCACATATGACTCCTATATAATCCGTATATGACCCCTATATACTTCATATATAAGTTGTATATGAACATTTGATCATATATGGTTTGAATATTTAGTCATATATGAAGTTTTTCCCATGTATGTTATGTTGTATAAAGTTGTTCCATATATGATTTTCATCGTCATTCCATATATGATATTCGAATTTTTTGTGGTTGTAAAAATTCATATATGATTTTGATTTCATGTATGGAATATTCTTTTAATTATTGATGAAATGTGATTGAAGAGAAATATCTAAACGCCTCTCGCACCACCTATTCACTTTTTTCACTTTTTGTTTCAAAAGATTCTGAATCAATTGGTCTATATCCCACAGAGACAAATTTCTGAAATTGTTCCATCAGTTTTATCCAGCGCTTGGTAAATCTTGGGGGTGCACTTTTCAAAAAACTTCCCTCTCAAGTGCTATCCATCCTTCATTCTGGAAGATTCTGAATCGATTGGTTTACATTCCACAGAAACAAATTTTTGAAATTTTTCCATCAATTTACTCCAGCACTTTGTGAATTTTGGAGGTGCAATTTTCAAGGAATGTTCCTCTCAAATGCTATTCATGCTCTATTTCAGAAAATTCAGAATCGATTTGTCTATATTTCACGGCAACGAATTTTTCAAACTCCCATCACGATGATTACAATAAATGGCACTTTGAGAGTGGTGCCGTCATCTCGGCGATTCGCTGATGTGATACACAGTCAAGAGTAAATCTTGATCCCCTGATCGACTGATTTTCAGATTAGGCTTGAAATCAGCAGTGTTACGATTTCAGCCGTAATATGGGATGAAAAAGAGTTATGGCCGTATTAAATTGAATTGAATCGGGCAATGTGCGGATTATCAGCAATGCATATCTTATAGTCAGTCAGGTAGAATTTGATGGATAATTCGGTCAAAAATATCTGAAAATAAGATTAGAATTCTTTTATTTTCAGTATGAAAATTGGTCATACATACACGTATATAAATATGTGCATTCAATTAATTACAGTTTCAATTCAGTCAAATTATTTCAGGTTTTCTATTCAATATTCCAGGTGCCTAACAAATTCATTAACAATTTGTAATACCAACTCCGTAAAAGCTTGTTATTGGATTTTCCGCAATGTTGGTGGATTCTTTATTTCGACACTTTCACTTCAACATTATAGCACAAATTGGAATTAATTCAAACTTTCGGGGGTATTCACATTTGTACTAATTTTCAGTTCCCGTAAAATGTTTTCCAAATTTATCTTCGACTTCACACAATACATGCTATTAAATTATATTATTATGGAATGATTTATCACGTCCGTTGATCAGAACGGTACCATGGTGAAGTGGTTAAACGCAAAGGACTAGGACAGGTCGTTACAGCAATAGCGTGGGTTCCAATCTCCCGATGGGAGTTAAAAATGTTCAATCTTCAAAAACTACGATCACGATATAATTGAACAGTCAACAAGTGAAGTGAATAAATTCACACAGCATAGACATTTTTTTTGTATCCTCCGCATAGACACGAACATATTTCTCATCGTCGATAGGTAACGCCATGTTGAGTGGACCAAAACCAAAAACAATGGACGAACCCATTTATCAGGAACAATTCGCTGTGAGTTTCAGTTCAAAATCAATTTTGATTCCAGTTGAATAGAGATTAATGTAAGCTGTATTCTTTTTTGAGTTTGAGAAGGTTTCCCAGTGGCGAACTTCAAGTCAACTGAGTCTTCTTTTGGTTGCACCTTGAATTCAGCTCATATTCTAACTGGAATTGAGTTTTTCTCTTTGCCGTGTAGGAACCTTTACTCTCACTCGCAAAACCCGGGTTCAATCCTCACTGGGGGAACTTTTCAATAAACAATTTCGAAGCAGGTTTTCTCCCGCTCAAAGTGATTCTGGCCAAGCTCATTCTACAATTGTAGGAGTAAACTCTGAAGAAATTTTTTTGGTGCTGTGTGGGTATGTATGAAAGTATCTGAATTCATATATGAATGTGTTCGAATTTATATATGGGAGAATATGTGAATTCATACATGATCCATATGTGTATTATATAGGGAACATATCGTCGGTACTATGTCAAAACCTCGTATCTCGATTTTCGACAGTATCGCGGTTCCATCGAAAATATCATCAGTACACACTAAATACACATATAATCAAGTTATATGTGATCAATTATGTTCACTCAACAATAATCGGAGGCCTCTTTGTTTATGAAAGTCTTGTTCATATGTGTATTAGCATGTGCTGACCATTCTTCCGAAGGAACCACCAAACCGTCAAAAATCAAGATACGAGGTTCTATCATAGTACCGACGATATATGGATTTAGTAGGGGACACATATGGCTAAGATCATATATGATTTATATAGAGGGCATTTTTACTAGGGTCTCAAGGAATACATTTCGACGATGCATGAAATGCAGCAGTTGTATTCAGTGCTGAACAAAGGGTTCACCAAATGATGGTATTAAATCACTAGGAATCTCTTAAAAGTCATCAGTTTTCCGTCAATCGTGCATATTAAATGAATCTATTGTCCAGCATATGGATTGGTAGGGGGTGAATCGTCGAATGAACTTTTTGCCGAAGAGACGTCCTTTGACGATCGCTAGTCATTTTTAGTGATTACTTGAAGTGAGTAACGATTGTCAAATTATGTTTATTAGGCGAAGAGTTCATTCGGTGAATTCAGATCCTAACATGTTCCCCGTTCCTGTAACGTAAATTTTCCTCCAAATTTTATTCCCTTTCTCTTCCTTTTTCTGTTTTGCTCCCTCAACCTTTCCCTTCTGTTGAATTTCCATGGACGAGCTATCAATGGGGTAAAACAGAAAGTCTGTTGCCCTATCGATGAATTCGTCCCAGGAAGTTTACACATACGGTGAAGGAAGATTTCTTTACACTCCAATTATAGAGAAGAAGTCTCCCTTCAAAACACAAGTTGAGAACAACTTGTGTTCCCGTTATGTTTGTACCGTATCTAAAAAGGACAAGTAAATCTGGAAAACCAGAGACCCCTTTCTTCATCTTTTATTACTTCCTTTTCCAAATAAAATCACGTTTCAAATTACCCCGCAATAAAAACCTCATTAAAATATAGACAGCAGAGGATTAGAGCGAAGAATCGCGTCGCCAACTCTGTCTTCAAATTTCTCAGTAAATTCACTACTAAGTATACGAAAAATATTCAATTTGTTTCTTTTTTATTTACAATTGAAAAGCCCCAATATTCTTCGTTGGGCCAAGGTTGGTCCAGGGTTGGCGAAGTATCGGTTGCCGATCTTCATCGATTCTGGTTAAATTCAACCTTGACTGTGTTAATACACATGAAAATTCAAATTTTAACACCAATCTAATCATTGGTTTTGAAATTGAAGATTGGCTGCCAATGCTGGCCCAATGTAGCATTCCTATAATGCAAAATTCTGAGTTTCAACCAGAATGGAGCATTATTTGAAATAATGCAAATTTACATCCTTGAAATGGTAAGTTTTGGTAAGTTGAAGGTAAGTAAAATGAATATAAATGTTGAAATTCTTTCTACAATAATTAGAATAGAAAATCATCATTTTTTAAATGTTCTTTCAGTGAACAATTTAGATAATCATTGATAAATAACAAATTTTCTAATTAATAATTGATTTTGAACTAAAATAAGAATTCTGTAAAATAGTACATTAGAAAAGAGAAATATATACATTTTGGAAAGAGAGCATAAGTTAGGCATTATGCTCAAGAGAAAGGGTAAGTGGGTTGTCCCAATTAAAGAAAATGGAGAGTTTCCATTTTCTTCTTTCTAAAATTCTATTATTCCCACCCACATTTCCCTACTACTAAAATTTGCTCTCACCACCTAAAAACCGAGCTGAGAATTGAGCAAAAATGCATCAATAACTCACTCTTGTTCGATCGTTCTTTCAAAAAAATTTAATCAGCTTTCAAACATTAAAATTCAAGTTACAAATTTAAAAGTTGAAATTCAAAATTTTCAATTCAATTTTCTTTGAGGAAAGTTTAAAACTTCAAGTTATAGTTACAGTGTACAAAAGTTGAAGTGAATTGCTAATTAATATTTCAAATTTAAATAGTAAATTTGTGTTAAATTAAAAGAATTTGAAAGGGTGTTAAACTCCACACACGATTCTAATATTCATTCTCTCGATAAAGGTTTGAATAGGACTTGTGTGGAGCAACGACATTTTTCCTGTTATACAACAAGAGTAAGTAAAAAAAATCTTTTCTTTTTCCTTTTTCCTAATTTTTTTCCTTCAATGAATGATTTTGGAAGAGTGCAACATAAATTCATACATGTGTAAGGAGAAAATTCTAGTTTAGGAATGATTCTTTCAAATACTTTCTTTGAAAATTGAATTTTATTAAAAACTCTAAATAATAAGTCACATTTTAGAAATTTTAATTAATAGTTTTGCTCCTTTCTTTTTGCTTATAGTGGAACAAGAAGTAAACAAAAGAATATTTGCACTTCTGATCTTTTCTAACCCTATTTTTGTTTGAAGTGAGTCTGAATTCCATTAATTATTGAATTTATCTAAAACAAAGTTCCAAGTTCTTCAAAGATAAAGTGTATATCTCTCTTCCTTATATTTAGCAGAAAAGATCTTTAACTCAATTTGAATTTGATTTTATAAATTTATGATAATTAAAATTTCATTTTTGTAAATTTGTAACTGCAAAAACATCATTTTTCCTAGAATATATTATCTTGCATTACAGTATAAAAATTGATTTTCATATTATTTCAAACAATATCCTCTCCCCAGTCCTAGTCTAGGGTTTAATCCTAGCTAAAGTGGGGTATTGAAGGGAACATTGGACTCGATGATCCAATGTCTTCCTTTAACTATCGAAGGTTACATAAAGAACACAAAAGCTAATAGTTTTGACGTAACAGACGATAGTTAAAAATTTTGGCGCAGTCGGTAGGACACGCGAGGATATCGTTTGAAATGTTTCTAATTCTGCTTTCAAATTTTGAATAAATATCATTATTTTCAAACTTCTACGAACACTTATTAATGAAAGTTGGTACAACCACATTGGCTGTTCCGAAGAATAAAATTGAACAATTTCTTCAGCGAACACACACACACACTAATTCATTTCTTTCATACGACTCAGTCTTCTCACTTTAGTCGTTTCACACTTTAAATCCACAATATATAAAACTTGAAACACATAATACACAACTGTTCAAGTCGATACTCCAGCCACGATCCTTCAGAATAGAATTTTTGCGTCCGTGGAGTCCAAGATATGAAGAGCGCAGCACGATAAATAGAATTTTTTTTTCTTCCAAGCATGTAGTCCCCGACTTTGAATGCTGTGGACGATAAACATATACCGTATTTAGTTTCAATATTTTAGTAACGATACTCAATTTCAGATTAATTATAAGTGTACGCAATTCACTTTTGACCATACTGACTACCTTTCTTCACTCGTTATATCACTAAATTGTATATTACGGATACAATTGTTTGCATTAGCAGATTTCTGACCTTTATTTCATAATAAGAGGGAATCTAATGATGTTCATGAAGTGAATACAACCTGTTATTGATCCAAAATTCATGTTCTGAAAATTTCTATCTTCGGTTTCAAGAAAATACATGCACTTACTCACCGCAAATACCATTTTTGGTCTTACGTATTAGGATTTCTTTTGTTTAGTAAAGAGAAGCATTCTTCCTTCATTTGACGAAGCTCATCTTAATTCTTATTCCATTTTCATACACTGAAAAAGAAGTAAAAATTCTTTAACAAAGAAATAGTTTCTTCTTATAAATTTACAGTTTTTTGTATACTCATCTGATAGTAACTGCAAACGACGAAAATATCCTTCTGCGTTGATCTTTATAATTGTTGCACTTTTGTTAATTAATCATTATCCGATACACTTTATTAACTTCGGAATTTTATATTTGATTATATTACACGCGATTACACGGTTATGTTTACCGGTGTGTTTACACACGTGGCAACGATAATAGGAGTCCGCGTGACTTGAGAGCGAGTGTGTTCGAAGGTGGTGCGTTCTTATCACAACGTGTGTTCGCGCGCCTAGAAGAAATCTAATAACTTCTGTGTTTTTCTCTTTTTGAAGAAGAAATGGAATCTGAAACATAAATTTAAAATATACACGATATTTTCTTCTATAATATGCATGAATTCTATTCTTTCATACAAATTCCTATATATATATTTTCCCTGTAATACGTGTATATTTCACAACTTGAAAATATACGTATATACCTGCAAAAGAAAAACCGAAAGTATTTCCTATTTCCATGATTATTCTTGTCTTAACCAAGAAACCCTTGGTGGAACACGATAATCTCTTGCACGTGATAAAAACATCTCCTATCCTTATAGACCTGAAACCCCATAAACCCATAAAAGTCTGGACAGATTTTGAGTGTTTTTGCATGCAAAATTGAATCTATGTAGGAATATATCTTTCCACAAGGAAAAACAGAGAAAATTATCTTATTATAACAGAAAGTTGAATATTTCAAGTGAAAAATGCTTAAATTCTCATTATTCTAGTGGAAATTATGGAAGTGTGAACAAATTTAAGTTGCAATGCAATAACGATGTGAAGATTCTTGAAAATTCTATTCATCGAGTCCATTTCTTCCCACGTATAAGTGCACGATGACTGACTATCGTTGAATACTTTCCTATTCTTGTGGACCAAAACAAAAACTTTGAAGAATTCCAATCGATGCATGAAAACTGAACATTCTATGAATCCTTATCCAGAAAAATAAACGTTCTTTCTTCTTTAAATATTGTTAAATATTCAAGTGTCCAAAAATCTATATATATTGAGTCTCTTCGCGTATCCATTCAGAGTTGGAATATCATCAACTAATATGTCTTCTGTGTACATGAAAAACAGAAATTTGGTGACATTGAAATGAAGCATTGTTGGTTCAACCCAAAAAAAAAAAACTAACCTGAGACAACAGATAAATGAGAATTTCCGGATTAAGGAATATTTACAGACAACCGATGCAAACATTGAAGATAAAATCTAGCAATAATTGTATGTCCAGACCTTTTTGTCCATAAAAGATCATAAAGTGGAGTCCAAAAAAAAAGGCCTGCTCATAATATCATAAATACATAAATGCCTGGACTGATTCTAAACTATTTCTGTCTAAGAAGATTGTGATAAATGCAAGTTTTAACTAGATATAAACTGTGTCTGAATTTCAACCACGAATGAATAGAATAAATGTCAAAGTTTTATTAAATGTGTACTCTAAAATAATTCAAATAAATTCTACACCGATATCCAAATTCAGTTGGAATAGAAATTGAAGTTACGTAGCAAAAAGTGACAAAGAGTATCAACGGGTAGACTGAAATCTGTTTCATATTTGATGCTGCATACTCAGAACTTTATATTCCTGGTGCGCTTCAGTCGTCTCTCATCATAATTGATCCTTTTCTTTGACTTTTTTTCACCAATCGTCCTCTGGATCACTGATTATCCCTGGCTTTAACTGCTGTGGACGATAAATATGTAATACATTAGATTAAACTGATACTTTAACCAACGATAAATCATTTTTTGAGTAAAAGCGAGTGCATACAGTTCATGTGACTCTATCAACTACTTTCTTTTATACTCGCTATATCATTATATTGGAATTTTGCGTATACAACTATTACTGATTATATAGATTTTTTTTTATTTTTATCACTAGTAGAATAAAAACTTGAATTTGTTGAACTGTATGAACTTTCTTTCAATTTTTAGAAAGTTCAACTTTGAAAAGTTTGTTTGAAAGTTTTACATGCATGAAAATACTCACTGTGTATATTATTTTCAGTTGAACTTGTCCAATGTTGAGGCGAATAGTTGATCCTCTAGAAACATTACTCCGACATCCTTCTTACCTTCTGAATTGCTGAAAAGAGAGTTAAAAATTTTCACACAAAGCAATAATTCTTTTTATGATTGCTTCAAATGTTCTGATACTTATCTGACTATGATCCTTGTGATGAAAACGTTCCTGTGTTTTAACCTCAAATCTGTTGCACTCTGAAATTGAATCACATTCACTTTTATCACATTCCTCCGTTCACGATATTCGATAATTAGTATTTTGATACGCGGTTTGTTCGCACGTGTCAAAACACAGACGCCGCCATCTTGTTTTCGTCTGCTAGCAGTCCACGCGACTTGAGAACACACGTGTTCGAGAGTGGTGCGTTCACATTGCGTTACGCGTCCACGTGTTTTGAGAAAATCTAGTAACTTTTGGAACTTACTAGCGCGAAGCCTATCACATTACAAGAATTTGCTGATGAGTATTTCAAGGTGTAAATCGATAATTATTTCATTTGTATATTAATAATGAGGAATAATAACACAATATAATAAATGATTATTGAATGGGTTCTGGAGATTGAGAATGATTTTTAGTCGAATGATTTATACACATATATGTATTTTGAGTAATTAGATAATTGAAAAAGGAAATTGCAAGTACTTTGCACAGATGAAAATTCATTGATGAACTATTCACTATGAACTATACTGAGAATCAATGAAAATTTGTTAAATAAACAAATTTCATTTGTTATAAACAATTTAACAAAATTTATCTCGAATCAAAATTTTTGTTTTATTGCGAGTAGAAAAGGACCATATGGGTCAGACTGAGATCAAAAATTTGTCAAATAAACAAATTTCAAAACAAATTTTCCATGAATAAATAATTTGAAAATTTTTGATAAAACCGCGAATTGTTCAAGAAAATCACATTCGGTATTAGATGTCGAAAATTTGTTTCAACAATTTGTTATAAACAATTTTCATAAATAAATAAATTATAAATGGATTCTTTGTTCCAAAATCTCAGTAAACGGGAATGAGCTGATTTGAATGAATATACGGGAAATGAATAACAAAATTTGTCAATTAAATAAAATTTTTATAAATAAAAATATTAATGAATTAAATTTTGAAAATTCAAAGAAAACGATTGCCAACGAGATTAGATGATCCCGAATCGATTGATCTGTTTCAAAATATATCAAATAATTTTTTTTCAGATATAAATAAATAATTTTCAAAAAAACAGATGAATAATCACTTCAGAACACGAATTCCTGGGAAACGTACGAACAAAATCGCTCCATGTTGTTAAATAAATAGATGAATTGTTGAATAAACAATTTGATTCCGGAATTTAGCGACGTATTTCCTCATAAATCGAGAATCGGATAAATTCAAACGTATGTTAAATATTACACTATCAACATATTGTCAATGAATATGCAATAAATAAATTCTATATTAAATAAACTATAATATCCGGACGAAAGTCAATGTCAGGCGTTAATACTCGTAGTCAAACGAAGAAACTAGAAGAAACGTTAAAATCTCGTGATCAAGATCCGTCGACATCGAAGGAAAATCAAGAAGAAAAGGATTTCAACAACGTAAAAGATCCATTTGCTTCAAAATCTAAGATAGCATGAACTCCTAAGAAGAAAAAGGATAATAAGGAAGTAGAAGCAGAAAAAGAAGAGAAAAACGCTGGTGAAAACACCCAACTCGATCCTATAGGAGAAAGTGAAGGAAATCAGAACGATTTGCAAAATACTAGTACCATTGATAAAATAATAGAAGAAACTAGTGAGACAGAAGAAGAGGATATTGAAGAAGAGGGAAATACTAGTACTTTGGAAGATACTACAACTGATGTTTTATCAAACGACGCTCGCGTAGAAACGGAGGACGATTGGTCAAATTCATTGGAGAATACCGTTATCACTAGTACTCCACTCAAGGGAAACGTGACAACTAGTAATCTGAGTATGAGCTCGAGAATTACTGTTCCTGGTATCATTGAGAGCAAGGAAAGGCTTGACAGAAAAATACGAAATAAATCTACTAAGGAAACTAAGAAAACTACCAAAATGGCGAATAACTATGTGAAAATACAAGATACCATATCAATGATTCCTGTATTTTCAGGAACTCGTGATGCAGCCAATTTTAGTGAATTTGCAGCAGCTTGCGCCGATGCTAGGACACTTATTGACCCAGCGATGGAGAAGAATTTCACTACTATGATAAGATCAAAACTACGAGATGGAGCACTACATATTGCTCGCACCTCAAATTCTGAAACAGTTGCTCAATTAATAAATGTTCTAAAAGGAATCTATGCTACTCGTGAATCTAGCCTAGATCTTATCGGAAAGCTCGGTACATTGTGTCAACAAACACATGAAGACGCAGCCACTTATTTCAATAGAGCCAGAAGATTGGGTTCTAAAATAATCGAAGCTTATAAAAATGAGAATACCGATGTTATCACAGATGCTAAAAAACAAGAGCTTAAAACTGCTGTATGCAAAGCTTTTGTACGAGGCTTGAAACCAGAGATATTCAATCAAATGGAAGAAAAAGAAGATCTAAATAATGCTGGACCGGAGGCAATTACGAAAGAAAAGGAGATCGAAGCTCAAAAATTATCGAGAAAACTGGCCCTTAAGGAAGGAAAATGTCTTCTCTGTAAAGAATCTGGACATCAATCAAGTGACTGTCCAATTGTAAGCAGAAAAAAGCTCAAAAACAATGACCAATGCCAAATTTGTGAAAACAAGGGGTATACTGCCACATAATGCGACAAATATAAACAAATCAAAGATAATGAGCAAATTCAATGCCAAATTTGCAAAAAATTCGGACATTTAGCAACATCATGCAGAAGTCAAAATAATGTGAGATGTAACAACTGCCGAAAATACGGACATACAATCCGCGAATGCAGAGACTCGTTCCAAAGAGGTTCGGACACCTGTCAAATTTGCAAAAAAATCGGACATAGGGCCGATGAATGTAGATACTACGTACCCATCCAAATGATGCAACCTAGAGGATGTCAAAAATGTAGTTCGACAAATCACATAACTGAAAGCTGTCCCTTGGATAGAACTTGCTTAAAATGCAATAAATTCGGACATTTTACAAAAGATTGTAGAAGCTCCGTCAATTGCCAATTGTGTAAAAGAAATGGACACGAAGCAGATCATTGTCCGGAAATTCCAACAAGGAATCTGAGGCCGACTGTACAATGCCAATTTTGTAAAAAAATCGGGCATACCGCGGAAAACTGTTATCAATTGAAATCTCGACAAAGTAATGGAAGTTACTGCACATTTTGCAGAAATAATACTCACACTATTGAAGAGTGTAGAGTCCGGAAAGACGCTCGAAATTTGAGGAGCTCGGGAAACTCCCAGAGCCTCCCTCGCAGGGAGGCAAATACTCAAAATCAGAATATGGTGCGAACTCAAAATACTATCCGATCGAATCAAAGCATACATCATGCAATGGTCCACGCGGAAGATACAATCGAACCACTGATGTGAAATTAGCTTTGGAATTGCATTCTCCAGCAATTCAAGTAAGAATCGGACCTCGAATCGTCACCTTCTTGTTAGATTCAGGTGCTGGAGTTTCTCTAATCAAACAAAACGTGATAGAAAACGTGACTGCAATTGATACTGATGAGATACTGTATTTAACAAGAATATCACCGGAAAAGGTGCCAACTTTAGGAAAATTCGATATGAATCTTATCGGACACATAACTACATTTCATGTAGTGCCCAACGATTTTCCCATTAAACATGATGGAATTATCGGAATCACCTTTTTGTCGGAACAAAAAGCCAAAATCAATTGGGCAGAAAACTGTTTAGAATTGAATAATTCGAAGAAAATTCCTTTCATCCAAGAAACTGGAATTTACACAATTCCCCCACGAATTAGAAAGATTGTGAAAATCCAAATTGAAGAGACAAATTCATCGGAAGGTTATATACCCCGTGCAACTATAACCAATGATGTATATATGGGTAATGCACTTGTCAAAAATCATAATGGATACATATACATGCCTATAATCAACACCACCACTGAAGAAGTCCAAGTATCTATTCCTATACTCAAATTAGAAGGAATTGAGAAAATAAACCATGAAACTACTCAAGCTATCCGACGTCGAACTACGAATCAGAAGAAACGAAACTTATATAAAATTTCACAGGAATCCATCAATTTCACCAGGGAAGAAAACGAAAGATTTGAAAAAACGGAACAACTATTGAGGTTAGACCATCTAAATCAAGAAGAAAAAGAGGAAGTTGGAATTCTAATCAAACACAGCTTAGATCGATTCCATATTCCTGGAGATAAATTGACTCACACGGATGTATTGGATCACGAAATATCTACAACGGACGATAAACCAATTCACACAAAACAATATAGATTTCCTCCAAATTTAAAGGATGGAATTATTAGACAAGTTGACGAATTATTAAATAATGACATAATTCAACCACCAACTTCCCCATACAATACTCCTGTATGGATTGTACCAAAAAAGGCTGACAGTCATGGAAACAAACGATGGAGACTTGTCCTAGATTTTCGAGCGTTGAACGAAAAAACTGTTAATCACGCTTATCCATTACCAAATATAACGGAAATTTTGGATCAACTAGGAGATGCAAAATATTTCAGCACCTTTGATCTCGCATCTGGATTTCACCAGATCAAAATGAGTGATAAGGACCGACATAAAACTGCATTTCCCACGCCTCATGGACATTATGAATTTATAAGAATGCCGTTTGGTTTAAAAAACGCACCTGCAACCTTCCAACACCTGATGGATATTGTGTTGACTGGGCTGCAAGGGACTGAATTGTTTGTTTACTTAGATGACGTAGTAATTTATGCAAAAACTCTGAGTGAGCATCGGAACAAATATTTGAACTTTATTACAAGATTAAGAGAAGCAAATCTCAAGCTTCAACCAGATAAATGTGAATTTTTATGTCGAGAAGTTGCCTATCTCGGACATGTAATTTCTGATGACGGTTTAAAACCAGATCCGGAGAAGATTGAAGCTGTTCGACATTTTCCGATCCCGAAGAATTCTAAGAATATCAAGCAATTCCTGGGATTAGCTGGATATTATCGACGCTTCATTCATAATTTTTCAAAGATTTCTAAACCGTTAACGAGATTATTACAGAAGGATGTTCCATTCGAATGGACCCAGGAGCAATAAGAAGCTTTTGAAACTCTCAAAAATTGTTTTAGTGAAAAACCTGTATTAAAGTATCCAGATTTTGACAAATCATTTTTGCTAACTACGGATGCAAGTGGTTATGCGATAGCCGGCATTTTGAGCCAAGGACCAATTGGAAAGGATCAGCCGTGCGCCTATGTATGACGACTATTAAATCAAACAGAAATGAAATATAGTACATACGAAAAAGAGGCACTTGCGATCCTCTATAGTGTGTCCCAATTTCGTCCTTATTTATATGGAAGAAAATTCACAATTGTAACGGACCACAAACCACTGATATGGATGAGGACCGCGAAAGATCCAACTTCTCGTTTAACCAGATGGAGATTAAAATTGGAAGAATATGACTTCGATGTCGTATATAAAGCTGGGAAGACAAATGTCAATGCAGATGCTCTTTCTAGAAATCCACCGTTTTTAAGAGAAGATTTTGTAAATAACAAGGAAATAGTCGAAGATATTAGAATATTATATAATGTAAATGCACCACAACCGAGAAGATCGACGAGAATCCCAAAACTCACAGAAAAAGGACAACAATACCGCAACGAAATTAGAAGAAAAAATCGCCAAATTGAGGAAGAATCTTTGGAAAAGCTCAATGACTTTATCGAAAAATTTAATCATGATCGAAATCCATTGAATGAACATAAAAATCATTCTGATCATTCAAATAATTAAGAATTGATAACTGAACATCATGAATATCGCAATAACGGCATACATGATATGGATCAAAATGAGTCCGAAGAAAGAATTCCCAATTATGAATCAGCAAATGAAGATTTATATTGCGAACGTCTCAATAGAGATACGGTAGAAGGTTACAACGACTTAAGCCATGACTTACCTTCTGTACATAGTGAATGTAGTGAAAAATCTGATGACGAATTTGCTCATGAAAATTCACCCGAATTTATAGATGGGAATGAAAACTCAGAATACGAAGAATCTGATGAAGAGGGAAATTATGAGAATTTGTACAAAGATTTGAATTAACTGATTTTAGGTTCGAATATATATGAATCGAGAGATCCTTTAGAGTGAAAAAAAAGGTAACTATACATTTTTTCTCAATGATCAAGGAAAACCTTTCGAACCAGTTGTTCAAAAATTTTCAGAAAAATTCGACATTGGATGTTTCCAACCAACAAATCTAGGAAGATGCATTGCAATTAAAAAAGGGATTAGATGGTGGTTTGGCCTTTATATTGAACCATCTGATAGGATCCCTACACCGAGAGAAACCATGATGAATTTACAAAATTGCATCCGAGAAATGAAATTATTCATGAGACTAAATGAAATAAGCAGTTGTTGTGTCCCAAAAATTGAAATCACGAATGAACTCGATTGGGACAGAATCGTGATTGAGTTCAACAAAGACTTCTGCCACATTCCAATAAAACTTACGTTTTGTCTTGGAATAGTGGAGATTCCCGAGATATCAATAAGAAGAAAATTAATTGAAAAAGCACATGATTCCACTGCTGGAGGACACAAAGGAGTAGCCAAAACCTTCAATAGATTACGATTAAACTACTACTGGGAGTACATCAAAGAGGACGTTCAGAATTATATCTCTGGATGTCTCCCATGTAAATTGAAAAATGTTACTAGAACCCGAACTCGACAATCAATGATGATAACCGATACACCTGGTTATGCTTTTGAAAAGATCGCTCTAGATATTGTGGGACCTATTAACCCGCCTACACAAGAAGGAAATCGATATATACTCACGATGCAGTGTTTGTTAACAAAACATTGTACAGGAGTCCCCTTACAAAATGCAACTGCTTCGTCTGTAGCGGATGCTTTTCTAAAACGCTTTGTATGCATCTATGGAGCACCAAAAGTAATACTTACAGATCAGGGCTCTAATTTTATTTCCAAATTTATGAAAACTATAACTAAAAGACTACAAATTAGACAATTGAATACAACTGCTTCCCACCCACAAACCAACAGTTCCTTGGAAAGATCACATGCTGCCTTAGCAGAATATCTCCGGCAATATGTGTCGCGAGACTCCGAATGGGATCAATGGGTTGAGTTAGCAATGTTGTCATATAATACCAGTATACACGAAGGAACGAAACGTACTCCATATGAGTTAGTTTTTGGAAAATTCCCTTTGCTACCTTCTAGTGAACCTTTGCCTTCGTTTGAACAATTAAAAACTTATGATGAATACTTGATCAAATTAATGGCTCGTCTAGATAAATTTCAGCGTGAAGCCAGAGAAAATTTGCGAATCGCCAAGGAAAAGGCAAAGAATTATTATGATCGAACAACTAAGATCATAAAATTCAAAGCAGGAGACATGGTTCTTTTGAAAAAAGGAATGAAACCTATGAAACTGGAGAATCTTTATGAAGGTCCATACAAGATAATGGAAATTCTTAACGATAAGAACGTTAAATTGCAAATAGGAAAACGAGATAAAGTAGTTTCTATCGACAGAATAGTTCTATTCAATAACAAAGATGATAACAGTAATGATTAGTTATTAATTCGATTTGAATCTTTACACATGTATGAATGTATGAATGTGTGTATGATTGTATATATATGATTTCTAACCTTTCAGATTTAAAAAAGAAAAAAAAAATTTAACCTCCATATTTCTCCTCTCTTTCTTTTTCTAAAAATATTTCTAAAAAAAAAAGAAATACATATTTTAGTGCAAAATAACTTAAATTACATGTCAGACTATAAACGCATCTATCTATCATGAGGTAAATTTTCCAATTAATAACAAATGTCTGACTATTTCAGTTTATAAATACTTATTAGTTGTTCAAATAATTTTCATATAATATCACTATAACCACCCCTATATTTTTCCTTTTTCCTTGTTTTTATTATTATCATTCATTTGGATTACCAATTTCATAATTATAAATAAATGTAAATTCATTTTTTCGAATATTCATAAATAAATTTTCTTAAAAATCCCTGTCAAAATTAATATATTGTATATTCACTAAAATCACAAATTTTTTTTTCTTTCCCTTCTTTTTGTCATAGAATCAAAAGTTAGTATAAGTTTATATAATTTCCATAAATTCATTTATTAATAATCTTTTATTATTTTTCCTCACAGTAAAATTACGCACTTTTTATACGCGTACCAATCCCATACTCTGACACCCAGAGATGGAATACCTACAAACCGGAGATTTCCCTATGGAATATTTTGCAAAGAACTACAAGGACCCCCTATAATCCAGCGATCCTGGAGATATGGAATTCAAGGAAACGGAAGAAAAACCACTAATTTCACCGTCATTTTCCTTAAAATACGATAAAATAGACGTAGATTCTAATGAGATTTATTATAAATTCACTAGAAATCAAGATGTTTCAGTCCCAATTTGTGCAAAAGGAGAATCAAACGTTAATATCTATGATGCGACTTTTACTGGGGAACCCCCAGAGAAGATTCTAGCTATCAATAGAAATGCCATGATTCACGAATATTCCGTTCAAAAACAAACACGAGTTCGTAATCGACTTATTTGGGATAATGGTAACATCAGAGGTATGGATGAGACACTGTTTTCTGCTCCCACTTGTGATCTCTCACATCAACATATTGATCTGACTCCCATTCAAGTAAAAGCCAACCAACATGACCTTTATTTTGGAGATTTCTGTCATTTGTGTGTCCGTAAAAAGGATATTAGGGAATGGAAATTCCGAAAAGACACCTTGTATTTAGCAACCGTTCGCAGTGACTTGATAAACTCGAACATTTTTATTGATAACAAAGCTCATCTTGAATCCGACCTAAATTCATTTTCTAAAGATTTGGAATATTATAAAATTTTAGCCAAAAAGGGAATGTTCGATAATGAACTGAACGACCAAATACATTGGGAATTAGATGGAATAAAAGGAATAGGCAATATGAAGTTCAGTAAAATAAAATGTCAAGAAAAAACTCACAATCAAACTCAATTACAAATAAAGGCATGTATATGTAATTTGAACCCTTGTGATTTTTGCGAAATCTGCATGAAATCAAGTCAGATAGAATGGAATCGAAGATGCCAAATTCTTGAGATATTAACAATATACTACCGTCATACCGTTCCTAATAATGATAGCAGTTTTTTGGAAAAATATGTTGCCCCAACTTAGATCCCTAGTATTTTTGAAAGATTTCAACCAGTAGAGCCACCCAAAGGTACAACAATCTATTGTGACAAAATCATTTGGAAAGACGATACCATTGTAGGAGTAGATAAACAATTATTCAATTCCCTGCGTTGTAAAGACTCAAACCATAAAAGCTGGACCAAGATCCAAGGGCATGCTTTCCTTAATGATTTTGATACACGTGATTTTTGTTACATATGTGTACATCAAAAAGATGCATTGGGATGGCGGTTTAGAAGGTTCGCATTGCAAGTTGCCATTGGAAAGTCAAAAGATATAATTGCAAAAAGATTCATAGATGCAAATGAAAGCATAGCAGAGAAACCATTGATGTTACCATCCAAATGTAAATTCACAAACCCTTACAAGGAACATAAAACAACTTCAGATGAAGTAACAAAAGAAGTGTCAAAAGTTCGAAACTTTACAAAAATATCAAATCGACTCCCTGTACATTCTAAGTGCAATAATTCATCAAAAGTAAATTGTAATAAATATGCCATCAGGTGTTCCCCATCAATAAATTCAAACCCACAGCAAATCTTTTGTTCGTACTGTGGAATAGATTTGTAAAGATTGACTAATCAGATGGCAGTTAACTTTTGTTCAAACTGTGGTACGAAAATGCCAAAATCACGGTAAACTTCTTTTGCACGACACACACATATATATATATATATATATATATATATATATGGGTATACATATATATATATTCATATATACAGATCTTCCTTTCCCTCACTACTTACATGTAAATAAGTATGTACAAAAAAAATATATAAAAAAAAAAACAAAAAAAAGGGTAAAATCTGATAAAAACTATTAAAAAGAAAACGAATAATTAACTTTCTTCAAATATTAATGTTGTTGAAAATAAGCTCAATATTTAAGCCTTATTTTAGTCATTATATCTTTGTTCTGTATCAAATTCAATTCACCCCCAACAGAAAAAATGGCACTACAGACGGTTCTGTGGCAATTCAGCATCGTCTTCATCGGACTATACTCAGGATGTGCTGACGGATTGATTGCATATGATTGTGCAGTAGGATGGAGTGAAAAACAAAGAAGTCTCTGAATCGAATCGTAATAGTGCGGAAAAGTTGCTACTCTTCGAGACAAACTCAGGAAAAAAAAAAATTTTGAAATCGGATGAGATCTTCAACTCGCGCATTTCGTTTAAAGTTTTTGAATTTCATTGAAAATTCAAGGATATTTCAAAATATTCCAGGTTGCTTAATTATTGTCCGATCGAGCTAATTTTTGGTTTGTCGCATTATGTTGAGATTTTTAATGGAAAAAAAAACATATCCTCCTCCTCCCTTCACGGGGAGGGGGTAACACAGAAAGCCTGCACGGGGTCATAAAGCACGTTCTCCTCTCAAATCACCCTAAATAGGTGTCGACGCCTTACAGTTACATCGAAACAATTTCCGATGTATTATAGAATATCCTTATCGCTTCAATTATTATATGAACTGAAATTGCTTATGGGGCATAAACTCAATGGCTGGCATTCCTTACTTGTCTTTGCTAATTATCCAGTAGCACAGTAGAGTTGTATCGTCGCAGCGTTATTGCAGACTGAGTGTCTTATAGAACATCCACACGCACTTGTGTGCATTGCATGTATTTCTACATACACATTCTTGATTATCGGTTGTATCGTCGCAGCGTTATTGCAGACTGAGTGTCTTATAGAAAATCCACACGCACTTGTGTGCATCGCATATATTTCCACCTACACATTCTTGATTATCTGTTGTATTGTCACAGCGTTATTACAGACTGAGTGTCTTATAAAAAATCCACACGCACTGGTGTGCATCGCATATATTTCCACATAAACATTCTTGATTATCGGTTATCAATGTCCCTGACACGTAAAGACACGGCGTGTCCTTTCTTCGGGGCCCCAAGACCATTGCCGCTTTCCTTCCTCCCAACATCTGCGGATGTCGTGAGAGCTTTTCGCCAGGAAAGATATAGACTGTGCTCCGGGAAGAAAGTCAACTTCCCTTCAGTGGCTAGCAGTGTAGCCTCACAATTGGAAGCATTGTATTGCAAAGCTTCCAGTCCTGCCGTTTCTCATGCCAGAATAATACAAAAAATAAAAGTCCTGCATGACAAATATTATGTTCTCAGAAAATCTTACAACAGGGAAAAAACACATGAAAAGTACAAGAACTTTATCCAAGAGTCATGTGAAACTTTATTCGATATTCCTACATGTAAATGCCCTATGACATTTGAGTGCATTTGCAACAAATCTTTTAGTGCATGCATTTGCTCCAATCCTGTTGTCATTCAATGCAGGTGCCCTAAAGACAGAAAAATACCTGTACTAGAACTCAAGTTTCTGTATGCACAAAGGTATTTGAGGGAGGGGAAAATTGGAGCCAAAGATTTGACAGAAACCAAAAGATTGACAAAACAAATGCAGAGGAAAGAACGTAGTAATCTTCTGCAGCACTCCTCTATAGAAATTGCTGCAGGTCCGTCTTCTTTTAGCACTATTCCTGAAACAGAGAATAAACATTTTGAAGAAAGTGACAATGAACAGCACGATGCAACCTTTCAGTTCCCACGCGCAACGTCTTTTGTTTCTGAAAAAAAACAAATGCGTTTGTCATTGCCAGCAACTGGGGGGATATGTGATCGGTATGGGGTTTCCGACAGAGCAGCAGCAGCCATAGCTTCAAGCGTGCTGAAAGATGTGGGATTAGTCACTAATGAAAATTCATCTATGATTATTGATCGAAGCAAGATTAGACGTGAGAAAGAAAAATGCAGAGCTAGTTTAGTTGAAGTGCAGCTTATTGAGCGACAAGCAGAGGGTCCTAAGTGTTTGTACTTTGAGGGCAGATCAGATAACACACTGTACTTAGAAGAAAGAAACGGTAAACGCTAACAAACAGAGAAAAAAGAAGAACATATTTCTGTTATTGAGGAACCTGGCTCAAAATATGTTTGCCATATAGTACCAGATTCAAAGACCGGGAAGGATACAGCCCTCAGCATTGTGAGGTACTTCGAAGACAATGCTCTAGATACATCTGGTATCGCAGTTATCGGTTGCGATAGTACAGCAACAAATACTTGCTGGAAAAATGGAGCCATTAAACATATTGAGATGAAATTACGAAAACCCTTACAATGAGTTATCTGCCTCATGCACTTTAACGAATTGCCTTTGCGGCATCTCATCGAAGATCTTGATGGGGTAACAACTGGTCCTCATTCATTTACAGGTGCTATCTGCAAACAACTTGCAGAATGTGAGTCGTTGCCTGTGGTTGATTTTCAGCCGATCAGCTGCGTTCTGCCAGAGATTGATTTCAAAATCCTCAGTAAAGATCAAAGATATTTACACGAGATTGCTCTCAGCATTGATTCAGGATCCTGTTCAACAGATCTAGCCAACCGTGACCCGGGACCAATAGCACATGCTCGTTGGTTGACCACAGCTAACAGAATTCTTAGGCTATATATTTCCACTGCAAACCCGTCAGGAACCCTGCAGCTTATAGTGACATACATATTACACATATACGCACCACTGTGGTTCAAAATTAAGACAAAATCTTCTATTCTTGAAGGACCAAAACACATTTTTGATTGTATCAAAAGATGTCGAAAGTTACCTCCTAAAGTAAGGAATATTGTACATAAAGTCATTCAGACAAACGGCTTCTTCGCCCATCCAGAAAATGTTCTGCTGTCTATGGTAATGGATAACGATGAGCGCATTAGAGAACTAGGTCTAAGGCGAGTCCTCGAAACAAAAGAAAAACCTGTGACAAAAAAAGCTTTTGTAAGGACTTTTAAAGTACCTGAATTCAATTTTGAAGCGCAAGAGTACTTTCACATCATCAATTGGTCTAAGGTTACACTTACCTGTCCCCCACTCTTGTCTTCTCTTTCCGCACAGCAAATTTCGATGCTAATTAAGGAGAAACAGAAACCAACACTAGAAATAGACCTGAAAAAAGTCCCTTGTCACACTCAGGCAGTAGAACGGTGTGTAAAACTGGTAACAAGAGCCAGTGAAGAAGTATATGGACACGACAGGAGAGATGGCTACATTCGAGCAACTCTTAACTCCCAAGCAGAAATGCCACAATTCGAAACAAAATCTGACTTCAAATAGAGTCCATGCCCACATTTGGTTGGTTGGTTGGGTAGGGCGTGGGTGGAACTCGCGGTGCAGCCACCTTCTCATGGTGAGTTTCTGAGTCGTGACAAGTGTGACGGGCGAAGAGCTGCATATATTGCAAACTGTGATAAAACATGGATACAACCCCTCCCCCAGGCGCGAATTCAAAGGGGGGGCGGTAGGGGCAATTACCCCTCCCAAGCCAACCAAATATGTTCCGGCAATGGGGAGTTTTTGTATTCCTACGATCTTTATTTTTTTTGAAGTTCAAATAAGTACTTTTCGCCCCCCCCCCCCAAGACAGATCTCTGGATCCGCCCCTGCCCTCCCCTCCTTTCTACCCCCTTTGCCGTTATTTGGAAGGGGGGTTCAATTGAAGTAATGATATTATTCTATACAGTGGGAATTATTGCGATATAACGGGACGGTGTCGACAGAGTTATTTAGGGCGATTTGAGGGAAAAATGGACTTCCTGATTCGCTTCAAGCTTTATCAAGGAGGGGAGGGGTATATTTTTCTCCAAAAAAAACCTCAATATAATACCACAAACCAAAAATCAGCTTGATCGGACAATAATCGAGCGAACTCGAATATTTTGAAATATCCTTGAATTTTCGAAGGAATTCAAAAACTTGAAACGAAATGCGCGAGTTGAAGATCTTATCCGATTTCAAAATTTTTTTTTTCCTGAGTTCGTCTTGAAGAGTAGCAACTTTTCCGCACTATTACGATTCGATTCAGAGACTTTTTTGTTTTTCACTCCACCCTATTGTGCAGCTCCCAATGCGAATATCACGACAATTTCTTCGAATAAAGTAGGAGATTGTAATATCCCGGAACCTATAGTTAATGAAACCTCAACTCACATTCAACTATTGCAACTTATGGACTTTGGATTTGCTCACGTGCAACTGTGCAAGGTGGAAATATTCCGAGAAATTCACCATTGCGGACTGTTTTCACATGCTGGAGCTGTATCTAAAGGGATAGCAGGATACATTCGAGAGACTACTAGGGATAGCTGCAGACGATTACACGAAACAGGACGCTTAAACATAGGATCAAACACCATCGACGGAATTAAGGTTAACGTCACCTCGACTTTCACGTTAACTTTAGCGGGAGAAATCACATCTGATGGAGATTGTGATGGAACACAATACAGTGATCCATACGGAAACTGGAATGCTGTCGTCGTCCAAGGATCAATTAGAGTCACCTTAATAGAATACTATGCCAAAACAGATGTAGAGAAAAACGTGTTATACCTTCAATCCGGAACACAACGCACCTCAAGCACTGGACACTGTATGGACATCACCGAAGGATACATGTACTGGGATGCCATACCCCATGGAATTTGCCAGTTCAGCCGATATGGGGTACTCTATGAAGGATACTCTACAAAATTGCAGGATTTATCTCAGCACTACCCTGAAACTATATATACCGCAAAAACCGGAGACATCACTTTTGCCCTGACCGCTGAACGATCACAATCGTTATGCGGATACCAAATTATCAAGACTCAACATCCGAAGCTGTTCATCTTGGAAGAAAGACGTGAAAGTTTCTTCTCACGACCAAAACCCATGGATACTCAAAATCTGGACCTATTTACGTACGTCAACAGCAAATTCGTTTACGTCGAGCAGTACATCTGGACCCAAATCAACGGATTATACAATGCTACAGAGATGTAAGCTGGAGAGAGAAGTTCTTCTAAATTCACAAACCCAGGCTTTAATGAGACCAGAAGAATTTGCATTTAATTCCCAAGAAGGCCCTGGTTATACCGCAATCATCAGAGGCGAAGTCATCCGGCTAATCAAATGCGTACCAGTGGAAGTTGAAATTACCTCGACCACACGATGTTACCAGGAACTACCGGTAAAGAAAGGCGAAGATAATTACTTCATGATGCCCAAAACACATATTTTGAAAAACCAAGGGACAGAAATTCCATGTAATAACCTGATTCCACCAATGTATGAGATTGAAGGAGTCTGGTATAAATTGCTACCATTTTTATCAGAAACTACCGAACCGTACACCATGAAACCTCTAATCACACCAACCTGGATCTACCGTGACCCTGGAAATCTGGCCAAACCAGGAATTTATACTGAGGATGATATTGAAGAGCTCAATAAATATATCATGTCGCCTTTTGACCAACCATCGATTGTGAATAACATAATTCGCGCAGCTACTGGAGAACCTACAGAACTACGTGGAATAAGCTGGAGTTCGATTTTGGATGAGAAGACCCTGGAGCACATCGCAAATTCAACCTGGAACAGGCTCTGGATCGGTTTCACTACTTTTGGAACATTCAGTGCAGGAATATTAGGAATTATTCTGACATGCAAAATCATCAAGTTGATAATTGATACCGCAATACATGTGTTCGCATTACATTCTGTATATGGCTGGTCACCGTATCTAGTGGTTTCGCTATGGGATTCTGCTACCAATCTATTATTGCACATCAACCAGAGGAAGCTCACGAAACGGAACGCAGCTCCTACTCTGGACCTGAAACCACCAACAGACGACAACAAACAGCACGAACCACTCTACCCGTCAAACAAATTGCCAACAGATTCTGAAATGCCAAAACACCCCTATGGACTCAATGTGTAAAATTCGACCATTATTACTATTATAATCATATTAACATTTTTACCATCACTATTATTATTATTATTATTATTACCAATTTAATCATGAGGATAATTTGTCAAATTCAACTCACCACAACTACCAATGCCGATCTCTGATCTTTTGCCAAATTCCCTACGGGATTTCGTCAAAAAAAAGGGGGAGGTGTAACGAGAACGTAAATTTTCCTCCAAATTTTATTTCCTTTCTCTTCCTTTTTCTGTTTTGCTCCCTCAACCTTTCCCTTCTGTTGAATTTCTATGGACGAGCTATCAATGGGGTAAAACAGAAAGTCAGTTGCCCTATCGATGAATTCGTCCCAGGAAGTTTACACATACGGTGAAGGAAGATTTCTTTACACTCCAATTATAGAGAAGAAGAAGTCTCCCTTCAAAACACAAGTTGAGAACAACTTGTGTTCCCGTTATGTTTGTACCGTATCTAAGAAGGACAAGTAAATCTGGAAAACCAGAGACCCCTTCCTTCTTCTTTTATTACTTCCTTTTCCAAATGAAATCACGTTTCAAATTACCCCGCAATAAAAACCTCATTAAAATATGGACAGCAGAGGATTAGAGCGAAGAATCGCGTCGCCAACTCTGTCTTCAAATTTCTCAGTAAATTCACTACTAAGTATACGAAAAATATTCAATTTGTTTCTTTTTTTATTTACAATACAAAAGCCCCAATATTCTTCGTTGGGCCAAGGTTGGTCCAGGGTTGGCGAAGTATCGGTTGCCGATCTTCATCGATCCTGGTCAAATTCAACCTTGACTGTGTTAATACACATGAAAATTCAAATTCTAACACCAATCTAATCATTGGTTTTGAAATTGAAGATTGGCTGCCAATGCTGGCCCAATCTAGCATTCCTATAATGCAAAATTCTGAGTTTCAACCAGAATGGAGCATTATTTGAAATAATGAAAATTTACATCCTTGAAATGGTAAGTTTTGGTAAGTTGAAGGTAAGTAAAATGAATATAAATGTTGAAATTCTTTCTACGATAATTAGAATAGAAAATCATCATTTTTTAAATGTTCTTTCAGTGAATAATTTGGATAATCATTGATAAATAACAAATTTTCTAATTAATAATTGATTTTGAACTAAAATAAGAATTCTGTAAAATAGTATATTAAGAAAGAGAAATATATACATTTTGAAAAGAGAGCATAATTTAGGCATTATGCTCAAGAGAAAGGGTAAGTGGGTTGTCCTAATTAAAGGAAATGGAGAGTTCCCTTTTCAAGGACAAGCCTACCCTCAGGTAATGCACGAATCCATGCTACTTCAACCTATCTCAACTCCATTTTCTTCTTTCTAAAATTCTATTATTCCCACCCACATTTCCCTACTACTAAAATTTTCTCTCACCACCTAAAAACCGAGCTGAGAATTGAGCAAACATGCATCAATAACTCATGCTTGTCCGATCGTTCTTTCAAAAAGGTTTAATCAGCTTTCAAACATTAAAATTCAAGTTACAAATTTGAAAGTTCAAATTCAAAATTTTCAATTCAATTTTCTTTGAGGAAAGTTTAAAATTTCAAGTTATAGTTACAGTGTACAAAAGTTGAAGTGAATTGCTAAATAATATTTCAAATTTAAATAGTAAATTTGTGGTAAATTAAAAGAATTTGAAAGGGTGTTAAACTCCAAACACGATTCTAATATTCATTCTCTCCATAAAGGTTTGAATAGGACTTGTGTGGAGCAACGAAATTTTTCCTGTTATACCACAAGAGTAAGTAAAAAAAATCTTTTCTTTTTCCTTTTTCCTAATTTTTTTCCTTTAATGAATGATTTTGGAAGAGTGCAACATAAATTCATACATGTGTAAGGAGAAAATTCTAGTTTAGGAATGATTCTTTCAAATACTTTCTTTGAAAATTGAATTTTATTAAAAACTCTAGATAATAAGTCACATCTTAGAAATTTTAATTAATAGTTTTGCTCTTTCCTTTTTGCTTATAGTGGAACAAGAAGTGAACAAAAGAATATTCGCACTTCTGATCTCTTCTAACCCTATTTTTGTTTGAAGTGAGTCTGAATTCCATTAATTATTGAATTTATCTAAAACAAAGTCCCAAGTTCTTTCAAGATAAAGTGTATATCTCTCTTTCTTATATTTAGCAGAAAAGATCTTTAACTCAATTTGAATTTGATTTTATAAATTTATGATAATTCAAATTTCATTTTTGTAAATTTGTAACTGCAAAAACATCATTTTTCCTAGAATATATTATCTTGCATTACAGTATAAAAATTGATTTTCATATTATTTCAAACAATATCCTCTCCACAGTCCTCGTCTAGGGTTTAATTCTAGCCAAAGTGGGGTATTAAAGGGAACATTGGACTCGATGATCCAATGTCTTCCTTCAACTATCGAAGGTTACATAAAGAACAAAAAAGCTAATAGTTTTGACGTAACATTCCGATGTATCGATAGACGATTATCGGTCAGTGAACATCATCGATATTCTCCAAATCAATACTTTCATTCCATATTGAACATCCCTATTTCTCCCAACATCAACCCTGATAAACCATGTTTCAACTGTACAGGTAAACGTATTGTTATGAGACTAATACTTTTCCCTCAGTGTAAATTGATGGAACGATTCACTAATCACCAACAATGGTTGACAATTTTATTATGTCTTGATCAATACTAACCCAATGAATTGCCAAGACTTCACAATCAGACTTATACTAAGCTGTATTCTATAGTGGGCATTGGCGAAAGCGAGAAATGTCCATGTGGGATAATTGTACCCGGGAAAGTGATCAGATCTGACCAGATCTAAATTTTGGTCAGGTCTCAACAGATCTATTAAGATCTGAAAAACTGCGATTTTGGCTTGTGTTTGTCACAATATATGTGCAAAATCAAATTCATATACAGACAGATATCACAAAATTTCTGACAATTGAACCACCAATTTCTCACTAAGATTTAATCCAATATTCAATTCAGATCTAACGAAATCTACTCAGATTTAACCAGATGTGCCAGGATCTGATCAAATCTACTGAAATCTGAACAGATCTAATCTGATCTTTTGAACCAAATCTGACCAAAAATCAGATCTACTCAGATCTATTTGGATCTGAATAGATCTAATGATTCTTTCCTGGGTAATTGCAGAAATAGTGAACTTCCACTGATTGAAATCCAGAAAGTGAGATGTATATAGTATACAATCAATTTTTTATTTTTGTCGTTCTCGAAGTGATTAATGTTTGATATTTATCAATGTTCAGGTGCAGATGCCCAGCTCATGGAAACCCAAAAACAAACATCATACACGAACATGGAAAATTTCGCAGCACTTCAGTAAATTCCGCATCAATCAAGGAGTATGCTTTCGAGGTATTTCATAAACAAATTTGCGAATTTATTATTATTTTTTGAATTTGAAAGATGAAAATTGTTAGCTTTAGAAATGTTCCCAAGTCAATAATACAAGTAATCATACAAGGTTGAGACATTGCGTCCAGTTGAGTAACACATTTGATCTCACTTCCGGTGTGTTTTGTTCATCCTCAATATATAATAAGATGGATCGGAAGATTTTGTTTTTTCCGTTCTCGTTTTTTTTTAATCAAAAACCACGGGACCTAAAAGTTCATTTAAGGTGACAGCGAGGTACTGTTGAAATTCCAGGTTGAAATAAAATTTTGTGTATCGCTTCATCGACGATGAACCAAAAGGAATGGGAGAACATGTTTCCACACTGAATCATGACGATGCGGGAGAGATTTGATAATTGGCAATATCAGCCTTTGGACCCCACACCTCTTTCCAACATACACTGCGTCCATACGGCTGCAAATTGAGATTTCTGACTTACAACTATGAATAACTTTAGGTATGATGATATAAATTCGATTTTGAACCCTACCCTTATGCAGTGAAGTCTCATGCAAAATCTGACGGAAACTGGAACAGGGCCGATGTGAGACTCCTTTTTAGAGTAGGTAGCGAGTTTGGAGGGGGGAGGGGGATATTGCCAAATCATTTTTCACAATGTACTTATATGAAGGAATAATGCTTGAAAATTTCCAATGGATTTTGAACGGGATCCACCAACATTGCGTCATTTTGTAGAGCTCTCAAAATGAAGAGACATGTGTTCCCCCATATTGCTCCTATTTCACATTGAGCCCCCCCCCCCCCCCCGAATGCAAAAACTTCGAAAGAGTGACGGAAAAATTTTCAAATGTGCTGAAAATCACTACTCGGGGGTTTTCGAGGTCGCTGATTACGAATCTGGCATGAGAAATGTGGAATTCGAGATGGTGAATCCAATATGACGACTCCAATATTAGGCAATCGAGCGGATTCGCCTGGAGCTCGGGACTGGGGGGTTTTTAAGACCGGAAATTACGAATATCAGATGCCTTCCACAGTAACACAGTTCAGAAAGAGTGCTCAGTGTCACGTATTTCTTATCAGATGAGAAAAGGAAAGATAGGAATGAGTGTTGAGAGGTGGCAGGGTGAAATGCGGAGGGGGAACATATCCTCAGAAACGTTCATTGGCATCCAATGAGACACACAGATTCGAGACTGTGATATAGCAACGTGATAATAAGTTCCAATTATACTGCTGTATGTCTGATATATCAAGTGGAAAATATTCTTGACTCAAGAAGATCCAATGTGGAACCAAATCATTTCCTCAAGTTCCAAGGAAATTGTCGTTTGGAAATATTGAATAATCAGGAACCAATTCCAAATACCATAAGCCGAAGAAATTAGACCCCGCTTTGGACTCCTAATTGATCTGGATAAGTATTGATGTTTACAATATATCGACATTATTTTTGCTGTCAAGTCTTGATCTGTATTCGTTCTGCTCTTGATTCTTCATGAACTAGTATGCTAAAGTTATGACGATGACTTGTGAGTTGAACAACTCATTGCACTTGAAATTTTTATATCGAGACAGACGTGCATTTTTGTCTTGCACCAAAAACTCATTGTAGAAAGAACTGACAGTTCACTACTGTATTCAAATCACGAGCGTAAAATAACGAGTAGCTGGAGAATGACTTCACAGTATATTCAATGGTCAATGAATATTACTTGACTATATTTCATTATAGTATTACATCATGTATACATTATTTTGAGCGAATTCAGTGTGATCTGGGATCCAAGTTGGCAATATTCCAGTCACCATCGTGAATTCCGAATTGTGACTCACACAGCACCACCTTTCAGAGGGAGTTCTTGAAGAATTCATTCGGAACTATAGGAATTCAACATGAATACATTGAGCACTCTTTTTGAACTGTGGTCCTGTGGGAGGAATCTTATATTCGTCATTTTTGGCCTTAAAAATCCCCCAACCCCGAGCTGCAGGCGAATTTGCTCGATTGCCCGATATTGGGGTCACCACATTGGATTCACCATCTCGAATTCCACATTTCTCATGCCAGATTCGTAATCAGCGACCTCAAAAACCCCCGAGTAGTGATTTTCAGCACATTTGAAAATTTTTCCGTCACTCTTTCGAAGTTTTGGTAGGGGGTTTTTTTGCCGAAAACGTTTTTTGCCGAATACACTGTAATTTGACAATCGATAGTCACCTCTAGAAATCACTAGGGGATTTCGTAGTGATCTCTAGAAATGACTAGCGATTGTCGAATGAAGTTTATTCGGCGAAAAACTTTTTCGGCAAAGAGACCCCCTCCCCGAAGTTTTTTGCATTCGGGAGGGGGGGCGGTTCCCCCCTCAATGTGAAATCGGAGCAATATGGGGAAACACATGTACCCTTTGAACATTGAAAACCTACCCCCTCCCAGGTATATTTTCCCCCCTCCTTGGGAGGGAAGGGATTTTCCCACATGTGGATCACCTCGTATGTTCAGTCTCTTCGAATGCTTTGACCATGCAAATCCGTAAGTAGATCGAATTGAATTATCTATGTGGAATTTAGAATTTGTCACTTTTTCCGGAATCCTTTGAAGGTGTGTTTCACCCCTTTGAAACTCGATTGGGCACGTATACGAAAATACGTGTCCCTTAAAATCACGAGTACTACAACATATCTCAATTGCAACTAAATCAGCGACAGACACCTCGAAACGTTTCCTTGTCAGATCATACTGAAATTCTTCGGTATGTTTGTGGATACTGTGATTATGCTCAATACTATCACGAGAAACAAACTTGATCCGAAATAAAAATGTACCAGAAGATTTGTTATATTTTTCTGCAGCAATTGGTTATGGAGTATTCACATCGAATACATCCCCAATTTGTATTGGAAAACCGGTATGGAGAACCATACACTACTTCCATGTTCTTTATATATATATGTAAGGGATAGATGTAACAGGGTGTGACAGGATGTCAGGGAAGAAATCAATGCTGTTTGATATATCCATGTTCTCAAATAACACTGGTCTGCAAAAAAATGAAATTTTTCGCCCCCTTGCAACTGATGATCATTTCCTGAAGGAATTTGCTGCGTGGAATCCGAATCCGGCGGCAGAATTGGGCTATCACGTTAGGATTGTAAGATATTCAAGGGTGTATACTCGAAAAATGCGGTTTTTTGCTATTTTTGAGGTTATGTACAGAGCGCACGAAATTTTTCTGGTTCTTCATTCTAGTTATAGTATTCAGTACTACTCTTGCTCTTCAGAATGAGCTATTGATCGATCACCTACGATCTTTTCTTGCAGAGTTACGACCATTTGAAGTTCTGAAATATATGCCCAAGATTGTAATATTCCTAGGATCTCCTAACCCCGGCGAAAAAACGGCGTGCACATAAAGTTCAAACAGCGTACCAATAACGTGATTCTGGCCAATATACGTTCAATGCACGCTTACTTCAATATAAGCGTGAGTACAGCGTGCATGAACGCTTTTCTTCACGCTCGATTCACGCTCAACTGCGCCAATTGACTCTTAATACACTCTCATGTGACGGTAATAACACTCCTATGCGACGCTCCAAATGCACGCTTTATTTTCACCAGGGAAGGGCGCTGTCAACATGTATGGCAGTGAAAATTCTGATTTTCTGATATGATCTTCTCACTTAGCGACTGGATAAACTTTCAAGCTTGAAAGTACTAGTACAAATGTTCAAGCAAAATTTGCCCCTAAAATAATATATTTCTCAAAGGGTTGATATTATCAATTTGTCCGAGCGAAGCAAGGGCATAAATCACACGAGGTGAAAGTCATTTCCTTCCCGAGGGACATACGATACTTTTCTTCCGATTCCGCTAAAATAGTGAACGTCCTCATATATATATATCAAACTCGACGCTATTTTTCAAGCGCTCATTACTCCTCGTATTCCCTTCCGAGGGAGTAATGAAAACGTACTGCGCGAGAGCATTCAACTGCGCACGCGTACTCAGCATTGGTTAAGAAAGGTTAGGAATATGTAGTTTCACTAGTTAAGTGATACGAGTCCGAGGAATTCTTTTTGTTCCGCATATCTTCGATACCGCAAGTGATCGAAAATTTGAGAATAGCGAGTTTTTTTGACTTGGAGACTCATTTGAAAAAATGTATAACTCCGGTTCCATTCAAACTACAAATCTCTTGTTTACTTCATTTCAAAGCTGAAGGGCTGGATTTTGAGAAGAAATATTTTCAATAAAAATGATCAACAAATCCATATTCTTATTAACAATTCAATTTTCACCAATTGTCCCCCACCTCGTAGCAAATTTTGACCATTTTGATCGTATTGTCCGTCAGACCTTACATGAGAAACATTTTTCCAAAATATGGTATATGTTTTCCCAATAAACATGAACATCTTCAAGATATCTTGAAGATATCTTTTGAGGAACATCTTGGAGACATATCGAAAAGATATCTAAAAGACATCTTTTCGATATGTCTTGAAGATGTCTTTGAAAAGATATGTTTGAGATGTTTTTTCAAATGTATCTCTGAGATCAGCAGTTTTGAGGTTATGAGTGCAGATGGATAACACTCCAAATGTCTTTGTTCACAATCAAGATGCAGAGAAGGTGGATCCGTTCATAAATTGAAAGTTTGAATAATCCATGTAAATACGAACAAATTTTGTAGAAAGTACGATTCCATAACCTTGCAGTGCTAGTACTGAAAGTAACGAATCTCCAAGTCACAATATTTGGGGAATTATCGAACTTTTTACGCTGAATCTTATGTACGGCCTTCGTGTACGGTGATTTTATCAAATTCTCATTCACATTTACTAATGAGTTGTTTTTCAATAACAGTGAGAAAAAAATAATTTAAAGGTATCTCTGATATTCATCAGACACTAGAGTTGTGATTTCATGCAAAGCTAAACAAGGTTTAGCTTTCAGCGATACATTAGCTAAAAAGAGAGGTAATGTGAGACCTCTCCTTTTATCTAAGGTATCGCTCGTCGCTCGTCGCTTGTATGAAATTACAGCTTAACGATCGTTGGATCATGTACTTCAATATATTTCACTAAATTCATTAAACTCTTCAACTTTTGAGCACAATCCACTTGTCTTATATTTTTATGAAGATTGAGTCTTATTGACTGTTCCTAAAGTTTTCTATAACATTTGGATGTTATAAGGGAAACACCGAATCATCTAGTCCGATGCTCCCTTTAATACCCCACTTTAGTTAGGATAAAACCCTAAACAAGGACTGGGGAGAGGATAGTTCGAATGAAAAGAGTTCGATTCGATGCTGAAATGTATTAGAATATATTCTCTCTATACGGATTACAAGTATTAAGGGGGCTTAGAATTAATTTCTTAATATTTCTAAGTTTTAAATGATTTTTACTTCAATCACGACTTCTGAACTACGTGTATTGTAATATAAAATTGGTATTTTCTCATTTCACTAAAATGTTTGTCATTAATGGAATTTGGAAGGAGTATGATTCTCCTTTAGGGACCCTTGTACAGCGAGGAGAAGAAGGAATACACGAAGTTCTTCTGAGGGTTACTCAGTAAGTTATTTCGTGTGCATTTAAAGTGAACAGAATGAAGTTTTTCTATACTATTTTATTTAATTTTGAATTCGTTTCAAAATGAAAATAACTTCGAGGGTTTCTCGATAGTCATTCAATTTTGACATGGAGAAAGAGAGTTGTGAATTGATGATATATAAGGTTTGTAATAGAATAGGATTCATTCCATGTTATTTAAAGGGTGATTGAGGAAGGAAAGAAGATCATTCAGTTTTGCGATTAATTTAACCATCAAAGAAGATGTACGTTGATTCGCTTTTCATCATCATGATCTGATGGAAAAAGGAATCGGGAGTGAAAATTTGGATAATTTGAAGGTTCTGGAATTCTGAAAAAAAGGGAAAAAGAAACGTTCAGTATATTGAAAAGGAAGAGACGAATTGACATGTAATGATTAGTTTATTCGTGACTCGACTTCGAATTCCACTATAGAAAATGAAAATTGAAAATGAATGAAGTTAAATTTCTCAAATATTAACATGAATTGATTTTATAAGCGTTTGGGAACATGAAGGTGAAAGAAATGAATCGATTCTCGATAAAGGAATGAAAGCTAATAATGTATTTTTGGTGAGATTGGACTGATTGAATTAGAATTGATTTATTGAATTTGGATTCGAGAAAAAAAATTGAGTTTAAGCAAACTCACTTCCACGAGTTTTAGGATGTGTAAAATGTTAGAATCGAAGACAGTTAGAAATTTTCCTAATGAAAGTTTCCAGCTGAAATTGATTTTTTTTGTAAAATGTCGATGCCTGTTCCGGTCCAATACTAACTGTAGTAGCTAGTATTTTAGAGTTAGGAAACAGGATGGTTGATGCGATATGGTTGACTGATGCACGTCCTCAGGAAATGTTGTGTTTTTGAAAAGATAGTTCGTCTGTTCAAAGTGAAACGACGAGAAGAAGTGACAATACTTTGAGTTTCGATTCTAATTTTCACCTCGGGTTTGTGAGAGTGGGAAATTGGAGTTAGTTGTAAGTACAATTCACATGCATGCAGAGCTTTCAGTATGGGGAGACAGAATTCACTAGAGGAGGTCCTTTATTTTTCTCAATTAGCATTTGTGAACGTCTAGAAAAGAGGTTGTCCTAAAGGAAAATTCTCCATTTTCTTTAGATTAGGGCTTGCCCACTTCTCCTTCTCTTCGCTGCCTACGGATGCTCTGTCTCTTTCTGAATGCACCTTCCTCTTTCCAAGCTAAGGTAACTGACCCCATTAGCGAACGCGACCCCTTTAGTGAACCTCGAGATAATAAAACCTCTTTGACGAACAAGAAGTGTTTACCTATTACGTGCTGTGAAGATTATTCCAATCTTCAGACATTATTATTCATGATGAATGCGAAAACAAATGGAAGAAAGAAAAATGTAATTCACGAAATAAATAAAGATTCATGCTGAGTGTCACAACGAGCTTTGCCTCCGTGAATCTTACAAGGTGAGTTAAGAATGGACATTTTTTCAATTGTGCATTCTCATAGTATTAATGCGACCATTGAACTATTTTATGTATGCAATCTATTGATATTATTCAAATTAAGATAATATAAGGTTATTTTCAATAACTGTCAGTCGCTAACCTAGAAAATTGCGCGTTCAGAAATACACACACGAAAATGATCGGTGAATCTATTACTGAACGAATAAACGTAACAATCCATATCATAGGTATCTACTCTAGGAAAATTTTTTCATGAATTCTCAAAATGCGCATAATTTTTCAATCAATCTATAAATTTCTCCAAGGATTGGAATAAACATGTGAAATTATAAACTCCACTTGAAATTCACAATTTTTTTTGCCAAAGTAACTCGAGCAGCAACAGAAGTTCGAAGTATATATGGAATAAAAACGTTGGTAGAATTTGACAATGAGATACGAAGAACATATCATGAAAGTTCATAGAATATACGAATGAGACTGTTTTAAATATACTCAGAACGTACATAGTACATTTGAAATGTACGATATTCATTCAATCGACGTTCGACTGACGTCCCGTTATATACTTGATTACATACGTTCGATGAATATGCATAGCATCTATGAAAAGGTCTCATTAGAATGTGCACAGAATATATTTCGAATATCATCAGGAAAGTGATAATAACTCATCTGAGCAGCCTCAGATTCTACGCGTTCAGTAATGGGGTCAATCAGCGTTCATTAATTCATGCGACCCGTTCACTAATGGGGGTATTGTTAACATTTCATTAATTCCATTATTTTTATTGTTATCACTTAGAAAATGAATAAAAAATCACGGTAAGAGAAAATTGAGATGCTCAATCTACCTTATTGACTCGTGGAAATTCATTTTAAAGAAATTATTCATGAAATAATTTATATTTAGAGTGCTTGTGTTCTTAAATGTTCACTAATGGGGTCAGTTACCTTACTGGATTTCTATGAGTAGTATATGAAATATAAATTTTCTTGGATTCATTTATTGATGGATATTTTACATTGTTACTCAAAAGATTTTCAGTTGTTTTTTGAAGAAAGAGACTGTTTATAATTTCTTATTGAGGTTCAAAAGTTTAATCAATCTTATCGTATAAAAAGAAGTGTATAAGTATATGATATAAGAATTCTTTGTTTTTTTCCTTAATATTAGACTCATTCTTATGTTTTATAACAATTATAATTAGTGTGTTATCTATTTCACCAAGAACATTTTTATGGGGGTGGAAAAAGAAGGGGAAATAGTTATTTATAATCGTGGGGACTTTGATTTCAATCTCCGCGTGGGTTATTATGATTATTTATCATGCATTATTATTTTACATATGGGTATAGGGAATGGTATTGTTCATGAAATTTTTATGGGAATTGTTTATGGGATTTGATATGGGATTCATATATTATTTATGATCCGGGTTTTTCTTGTTGTGAGCAGGGATCCTTCATCATTTTGAATATTCAAGAGAAGTTTATAACTATTGTTTGTAAATTTCATAAACAATGTTTTATGGGATGGAGTTTTTTGTTTTCCGGGGTTGAGTTGAGTACAGTTCTCTGTATTGAAGGGTTAGTTGGAAAATTGATGATTTATTCATTTTTAATTGTTGATCCTTTTATCAATTGTTATTAGAAGTGTTGTTTTGTTTGTTGTTCATGGGTTTGCAACTGTGAGTTATTATTCATATTCGTTAGGGTGGTTTTCCAGTGGAATTAATTATTTATTGATGAAAGTTATTGTTATTGACGAGTTATATTCAATTTATTTAGTTGTTGGGGGTGGTATTGTTAGAAGTTATCTTGAAGATGTACCTGAAATTGATTATCAGGGTATCGAAAGGGATTTAATTTTTCCCTTTCACACTTTCGTGTTTATTACAACGGGTCTAGGTTTACAATTTAATACTTAAAATTCCGTTATTCATAGTACATTTTCTTTTCAAGGGTCTTTCTTTAGTCGTTCGGGCAGTGTTGCAAAACCTCCCGATTTATCGGAAGATCTCCCGATTTCTGTCCTTGTTTCCCGAAATACCGATTTCCGGCTGCATTTTAACGATTTTCTGATCAATTCCACAAAATCTACCGCTTTTCTGGCTCATTCAAAAATTTTTCGTTTTTCCCAGTAGGAATATCAGTTTTCAGCCTGTTTTCATCGAAGGCTAGTTATATCGAAATCTTAATTTCAAAAAATTCCATAGAAAGACTGAATTTATCCATATTGAAGAAACAGTTTTCAATTTAGGGCAAAATTAGCATTGAATACGTATATTGTGAGTGGGAATCTCAGAGCATATATGAGTGGAGCAAGCATTCTATATCAAAATAGTGTTGGAAGACGGTCTCGTCTGTGCGAACAGAAAGAACAATGAAGGGCCTTTTTCATGGCAGCTTCAGCATCAAGCGTCAACATTGGAAGAACAGAGAGAACCTGTTGGACCACTCGTTTCTTCCAATGTTGACGCTTGATGCAGAAGCTCCCATGAAATGGTACCTATAGGCTGGCCTTCCATGGACCGCAATTTCTAGGGAACGGAAAGGAATCCGAAGATTCCGGAAAGACAAAGACATTCACCTCCTCAGTTTTTATTGTTTACAGCTATCGCTTTTTATTCGTTTGACGGTCATTTCATTGACTCGTTCCCTCTAGTGTAATATCTCTACACTGAGAGAGAAAATTTCCGGGAACAATGAAATATTTAGTTGAATAGTCGCCATAAAATACTTAATTGATTTGAATAAACTTTCATTAACTCAATTAAATAACTGTTCCCATTGATGAAATATTTAATAGCATGTTAAATATTTGTTTGATTGAATGAATATTTAATCGAGTCAATGAAAATTTATTCAAATCAATTCATTATTTTATGGCGACTATTCAATTAAATTTTTTCTCTCAGTGTATAGTTCAATTTCCCGAAAACGGTTCACTGTGTTATTTCACTAATCCCTTCTAGATCCTTGAAGAAAAGCCAATGAGCAGTTTTCGAGAAATTGAATTTTCCGGATATATTGAATGAGAATAAGTGATTTCGCGAAATGGTTGAGTGGAGATACCGAGGTTCTACTACTTTGTATATATCCCGAACTGTTATTGTCAGTTCAAAACCACCCTCCTACCAAGATAGCACACAAGAATCCCAAATGAATTCTGAAGAAAGAACTCTTTAAGAACTTTTTTAGAATTCAAAGAGTTCCCAAAGAGTCTCAAAAAGAATCCGATTCGTCGGACATTCAGGAGTTCTCTTTAAATTCTATGAGACTTCTTCAAGAATTTTAACGGAACCCGCAAATGCCTGCTGAATCAGATTCGTTTTGAGACTCTTTGAGAACTCAGTGTATTCTAAAAGAGTTCTTAGAAGTCATTGTTCAAAAATCAATTATTCTGCCGTTTTTGTTTTTTTTTTTGGAAATGATGCTACCGATTTTTTACGCCATCTCCCGATTTTTCGCTACCATATCTCCCGAATCTTACGATTCCGGTTTTGCATCACTGCGTTCGGGTGCATTATATTATCTTCGGAATTATTCAGTTAATTTCGGTTGTGTGTGCATGCAGTGATCAGGTCTCGATCGAGGGAATGCGGCGTTGCAATTTTCTTCGTTCAATATGAGAATTGGAATAGGAGGAATGCACGATACGCATGGGAAATTCTATTATTGCAAGAAAACTATCTTACCGATATTTCAAGGGGATAACTCTACTTGTATGGTAACGCGTGGGTGGTTGAAACTAGGGTGCACGGCAATACATGGTGGTGTACAAGCGTGTACTTGTAGTAGTTGGATTTCAGGGGCAGGAGAAGAAAACGAGAGGAAAAATTTGGAAATTTTTACGTCCTCGTTACAACATTTACTCTGAAAATAAACACCGCTGACATTATATCTCACTATGTCATATTGACAATTATGAGCGACATCATCAAACTGTCTGTATGGCTCAAGTCAATGAAGCGTGCGTACGTCGTGAGAAGTGCACACGTTGGTCATCTCGCACTCGTATCGTAATGTCCTATTTCCACACCCGCACGGAAAGTTGATGTTTTCTGACTTATTTTTAGGGGAGAAAGTGCTGAATCCCAAGCGAATATGTCACAGCAAGAGGAGAATATTTTCCGCTCGCTCGCAACGGGAGGAAATACTTTCTGCTCGCTCACAGTGGGAGGAAAATACCAACTATATTTTCGTTCTCAAATATGCATGTGAATATTTTATATGCAATTAAACGGATGATTCGAATTTTCCTTGCAGTTGTGGAAAAAAAATAGTATGTTCACCTCGGGGAGAAGTGGGAAATTTCCACTTGTTTGATTGTCTCCCTCGCCTTCGGCTCGGGAAGACGAATTTCACACTCGTCGGAAATTTCCCACTTTCCCCCGTTGATGAACAATATACTATTTCCAAATAGATTCGCCACATTTCTTGCCCAATGTCGTTTCGTTCTTTGATATGAATGATTATTATGTTTTGTCTGGAAATATTTCATTAGCAATCAATACTATCTGGGGCGTGACAAATCTCGCAAGAAGTAATTTCGACTGCCGCCTATCACGAGTGCGTTATTCGCGTGTTTGCATTAGGGAGGGATGCAGCGACACTCGTTCTACAACCTCTCAGGGCCACGATAGATTGGTAAAATTTTTTGTTCATGTATTCTGAACTTCTCTCCGAGGTTTCCCCCACTCTGTACGAGTCACTGGAAAGGCCACAACAATTGAGGAGGACCAGGCCCGCGGAGACGCTGTAGACCATGGATCGTCTCTAGAGAGCCCCAACTACACTGTCGTTGGAGAAGACCACAATCTGCACATCATAAAACGCAGTCCCAGCCCAACATGCAGCCCCCCGAAGGACGAAGACCCCCTCCCACAGGTCACCATCTCCGCTCAACAGCATCAGCCAATAGGAAGGCCGAACTCCAAAATGTTCGGGGGGTGATAAGTTTCCGAACAAGCCGAAGCATCAAGGAAGATGACAGGAGTCGGAAGCACTGATTCTGCGATGTACGTTTATGAGGAACGAACGTCGTTACCGAAGTTTCGGTGTCAAGTTGGAGAATTTGAGGTCAAGGTGGAGAATTTATACCGGGAGTCCAGGTGAAACGGTTGTGGCGCTTGGAGATTCCACGGTGAGTGGTGGGTGGTGGTCACCCGTTATTTCTTAAGTATCTTTTGATGGGAAACGGGGCCGATAGTGCCAAGAGGACCACATCGTCTGCAGCGACAATCTTCGCCCCCTTTTCTCCCCTTCGTTCTCTCATCTTATTGTAAAGTGTCCTCCTAGGCCTTGTATTTTTCTGGTACTTGGACGCCAATATATTTAATTTGGTCTCCTTCCTCTTCTTCACAAGCTGAGGAGCTTGGTTCCAATCGAAGGCTCAGCTACGCTCAACTTTCGCGTTGCCCGTTCTCTCAAAGTTGGCCCTGACCGCTCCCTATTGCGCTTGGCTCGCGGGCCGTATTCCTCTTCTACCTTTGTTTTGGTTTCAAGTTGAAGTCGAAAAATGGTTTAGACAAAAATTGTAGATCTTGTTATTATTTACAACTTGTATATTCAAACTTTTGTGGCGTGTCGTGCTATATAAATCAGAGCAGAGTGGTTTAATTCGGACCGTGTTCCAAGTCGGATCCCCTTATGTTTTTTGAAGATTCCCAACTCGATCAGCATACCCAATGTATTCATAGATACATCATTTGGCACTGACCATTTGTCATTAGGTTGAGAAATATTGATCTGTATTGAGCTCTTACACAGACGACAATTTGTTTACAGCATTGCTGCGAAAAATTTCGTATCCTAAAAAAACCCGTCAAGACTGTGTTCCTTATTATCCATCCGGGTGAAGTAGTGGATATTTTTAGATCAATGTTCACTATCCTATCTGGGGATATATCCATCATAGCGATTGAATTTTTAAAGTTTTGAGATGTTCGGTTTGAAGCTAAAAGAGATGCTGTGTTCCAACTTAGATCTCCATTTTGTTATATTCGTGATGATGTCAAAACGCAAATGTGTTTATGTAGAGGCAAGGTAATCCACAATGCTCCAGCCATTGATATTGTCAATTCACGAACATCAAAATTCCTTCCGAATAAATACTTGAATCGATTCACGCATTCTCTTAAACTCCACCATGTAAAACTGCCACTTGACGAGACCAGGAGTCCATACTGACTGATGATGATACGATGTGTAAGAGAGCAATGAAATTCGAGAGGAGCAGCATGCGAAACCTCCGGAAGATGGAAAAAGAGGCATCCAACGGGGAGACAAAAATGTACAGCTACCAGGAATTGACCGAGCACAAGCGCAAGCGGACGATCGGCACGTACCAGTGCTCCTGTTTTATATTAAGTGTACGATTCAGTTCTCGCTGTTTTTTCGTGGAAATGCAACTCCATTGTGGAGAAATGGTCACTAATAGATCATCGCCAGCTACAACTTCTGCCCATCTTTCTGGCAGACCTCGTATACTATTACGATGAAAGTGTCCGTCTTTCTGACTGAACTGCTGATCAGCCAGACCATTTGCCATTGAAAGGAGCAAGGGTGCTATATCTGAGAAATATGCCGAGTGGGATCGGACTGCGGCCTGTATGATTGCTGCACTCGCTACGCTCGTGCAACAAACTTCACCCTCGCGGCAATCACCAACTTTCGTCCCTTGTCCCACAATCTATTAGGTGTACAAATAAGTTTCCGCGGTTTTTTATAAAAAATTAGGAATTTATTGTAAAGGAAAAGTACATTACGTTTTATTCAAAGTATTTTCCATCATTTGCCACTACTTTTCCCCATCTTTCTGGCAACATTCGGATACCCCGTCGAAAAAACTCTTCATCTTTTGACGCTATCCACAAATCTACCCAATTTTTGGTGTCTTCATATGATGTGAAGCGCTGCTCAGACAGACCATGTGCCATCGACCGGAACAGGTGATAATCAGAAGGGGCTAAGTCTGGTGAATACGGCGGGTGGGGTAAAACTTCCCAGTTGAGTGTTTCCAAGTATGTTTTTACCGGCGCCGCAACATGTGGACGAGCATTATCGTGTAAAAGAATAATTTTGTCGTGTCTGGAGTAGTAATGGGCGCGTTTTTCCTTAAGTGCCCGACTCAATCTCATCAATTGTGTTCGGTAGAGAGCTCCAGTAATGGTTTCGCTTGGTTTCAGCAATTCATAATACACGACACCAAGCTGATCCCACCAAATACACAGCATGAGTTTTTTTCCATGAATATTCGGCTTAGCTGTCGATGTTGATGGTTCGCCGGGCTTAACCCATGACTTTCTCTTCTTTGGATTATCGTAGTGAATCCATTTTCGTAGTGATTAGTGAATCCAAACTCTTTTTTTTATTCCTGGCAAGCAGCATTTCACTCATGCATAATCGGCGTTCAACGTCTCCTGGCTTTAGTTCATATGGAACCCAATTTCCTTGTTTTTGAATCATTCCTAACGATTTTAAACGATGTGAAATTGCTTGTTGAGTCACTTGTAGAGTAAGTGCAAGTTCTTTTTGCGTTTGGGACGAATCTTCCTCCAATAGTACTTCTAATTCCATGTCTTCGTACACTTTCGGCCTTCCACTGCGTTCTTTGTCTTTAACGTCAAACTCACCGTTCTTAAACTTTTGAAACCATTCCTGACAACTTCTCTCACTTAAAGCAGCTTCACCATATGCTTCTAGAAGCAATCGATGCGCCTCAGCTGCAGATTTTTTCACATTAAAGAAGTAAATCAAAAGTTCCCGCAAATGATGCTTATTCGGAATAAAACTTGACATTTTTGCACGAAAAAAATTACGTGATGCTGATACGGAATCACTAGTACTTTAAGGTTATGGTGTTGCCAGATGACTAAACTTGGGATATCAATGGATGTGTTGATTGTCCTTTCAGCAAGGTTCAGAGGATACAAGCGTTGCTAGTGGTTTAGAACTAGTGGTGGCTAGGGAGCCTGGCGATTAATTGGTGCTTTGACCATGGATGCGGCCTCTTTTAAACAGTTTCGGGGTGCCATGGTCATCCAATCGGGGATTAGTATTAACCTTTCCTTGGTGGAAGGGTTGCTTTCCTTCCCCTGCGCATGATTCCCGAGTTTCAGCGGGGGTTGATCTCTGATCGATGATTTCCCTGATTGTCGTGTGTTGACACTTCTGATGGGAGGGACCACCTCTCTTCTTCGTGACCTTGCGCGTGGGGTGATCCATCGATCGATGATTTCTCCAATCGGTGCGTGGTATGTGGAAGGTGTCGCTTTTCATTCTTCCCTGGGTGAGTGACGCGTAGCGGCGTGCGCACTTCGTTGGTGAGGGAAAGTCCCGTTGACACGTTGATCGAGAGTTTTCCCGATCGATGGCTGTATTCGAACCCCCAGTGGTCCTCTTCAACTCTCTTGTACACGTCCATTCTCATTTTCGAACCCTCAGTGGTTCTTTAATTCCTTCTTATATGTCCATTTCCTTGTTTCGTTGAATTGTGCATGCACTTAACCTTCTTATTTTGTATTATTCACTTGCTCATTCATTTATGCATGTTTGTATCATTTACTAATCACTATATACTACTGTAGGCAAAAAAGAAGGTGAATTTTTTTGTAAAATGAAAAATTTTCATTTATTCTTCTACATCAATTTCATCCCCTCCAAAGTAATCCCCTCTCGATAAAATACACTTATGCCAACGTTTTTTCCAATCATCGAAAACATGCTAAATAGTCCTTTTCCGGTATAGCCATCAGCACCTTCTTCGATTCAGCTTTTATCTCCTCAATCGATACGAAACGCTTTCCCCGGAGTGGTCTCTTGAGTTTTGGGAATGGCTGGAAGTCACACGGAGCCAAATCAGGCGAATACGGTGGTTGCGGAACGATATGCGTCGAATTTTTGGCGGAATGGTCACGAAGAACGAGTGCAGTATGAGACGGTGCATTATCGTGATGCAACAACCAAGAGTTGATGGCCCATAATTCTGGTCTTTTTAGACGAATTGCTTCACGCAAACGACGCATAACGTTTGAATAATATTCCTTATTGGCAGTTTGGCGAGGTGGAAGGAATTCATGGTGCACCACACCACGGAAATCGAAAAAAACTGTCATCATGACCTTGATTTTTGAACGATTTTGACGTGCTCTTTTCGGTCTGGCCTCGCCTGTAGCACGATATTCGCTTGATTGGTCGGTTGTTTCAGGGTCGTAAGCATAAACCCAAGTCTCATCTCCCATAATCATGCATTTGAGCTTGTCCTGATAGTCAGGAAGCATTGTTTCACACACATCAACGCGACGACTTTTTTTGCAAGAAATTGAGCGTTTTCGGGACCAAACGAGACTTAACTTTTCGTAGGCCCAAATGGTCTTTCAAAATGGTTTTCACAGATCCTTCTGATATTCCGATCATATCAGTAAGGTCTCTAACAGTCAACCGACGATTTTTCAGCGCTAATTCCTCCACTTCATCGACGTGTTGGTCATCTGTTGACGTTGATGGTCGCTTGGAGCGCTCCAAGTCATCAACACGTTCTCGACCCTCTTTGTCTTTGTACCACTTATAAACATTTTTCTGCGACATGGTAGAATCACCAAAGGCCTTCCGCAACATCCTCAAAGTTTCCGCAGCCGAAATTTCATTCTGCAAACAAAATTTGATTGCAATTCTCTGCTCAATTGAATCAGACATTGTAAAAATCGAAAAACGCACTCTTGGTCGTTTGGTAAACACAAGCGTGAATGTATTACTGATAATGACATTGACATGAAATTTGGCACAGATGCCATTAAGAGTCCTGCCAACTTAAGAAAAAAAGAACTAGCCTGAAATGTCAAGCCCGCGAAGTTTAAATGAAAAATTCACCTTCCTTTTTGCCCACAGTAGTATACAGGGTGTCCGATTTTAATCTTTAAATGCAAATATCTCAAAAACTTACCTTAACCTACTTATGCATCCTACCTACTTATGATCTTATGCATCTTAAACCAAAAGTACTTCATACCAAAGTTGTTATACAAAGAGGGGGCCACAAAACTACGATATCAGTTCCATCATAGATGACGTTATGATCGATCAAAATGGGGTCAACATGATTTTTTGAAACGGGAACCCCTACTTTTCATTGCATATCTTGATTCTACGGAAAAAACTGGGTAACTCTTGCTTGAAACGTTTTTCTAGATTTTTTGAAGATAGCGCCACAATCGATGCAAAATAAAGTCTATGAAACAACATGCGGATATGTTAAGGAATGCATCCAAGGGTCGAAATATCTCATTCGAATGTTGTTAAGAGAGGGGACGACACAACGGCAATATCAGTTCCATAGTAGATGGTGCTGTGGTCGGTAAAAATGAGGTCAACTTCAATTTTTCGAATGGAAACTCCTACTTTTCATCACATATCATGATTCTACGCGAAAACATGAGGAATTTTTGTTTGAAACATTTTTCCTAAATTCTTGAAGATGGAAACGGTGGAAAATGAGGTTGATGAAAAAGTTCTACTGCATTATGTGTGAAGCAACGCTCAACGAACAAATCGGAACAATAATAATTTCAAAAAAGGAATCGAACACAACACACAATGAATGTCGTTTCCAACCCATTGAATTAAGGTCATTTACAATTTTTGGACATGACATCCATTGTGTTTTGTGTTCGATTCCTTCTCTGAAATTATTATTGTTCTGATTTGTTTGTTGAGCGTTGCTTCACACATAATGCAGTGGAACTTTTCCATCAACCTCGTTTTCCACCGTTTCCATCTTCAAAAATTTAGGAAAAATGTTTCAAACAGAAATTCCTCAGTTTTTTGCGTAGAATCAAGATATGCAATAAAAAGCGGGGGTTCCCGTTTAAAAAATTGATGTTGACTCCATTTTAATCGATCATAACGCCATCTATGAAGAAACTGGTATCGTAGTTTTGTGGCCCCCTCTTTGTATAACAACTTTGGTATAAAGTACTTTTGATTTGAGATGCATGTTTTTGGGATATTCGCATTTGAAGAATTAAATGGGGCACCCTTTATATGGGGCATTCTTTGTGAGAGGGAACCCCCTCCCCCTCTGTCCAAAATTGAGGATAACCCAGAGTCATAATCATGGAGTCAAATTGAAGCTTGGGATGTCTCCTTCCGATACAACCGTGATCTTCTCCAGAATTCATCACGGTTGGGTCAGCATGGCCCAAAACTTCCACACGTGTCACGCATGGGAAACACAAAACTCAATACGAAAGGCTGGTAGGCCCACCAAATGACCCATAAAATCGTTTATAGAAGGTTCTTGGGCTGCTCGACACGAATCTTGAGTCAGATTTAGGGAATTTCGGAATGGCGGATCCAATATGGCGGTCGAGAAATTGAAAACCTCTTTGATTGCGATGAAAATTGGTACTTTGGGGTTTTGAAGGTTGCTGATTACGAATTTGGAGCCAATTTTCCGAAATTTAGAATGGCGGACTCAATATGGCGGTCGGTAAATCGAAAACCTCTTTGATTGCGATGAAAATTGATACTCGGGGATTTTGAGAGTTGCTGATCACTAAGGCCAGGAATTTGGTTTCGTTGAAAGACAGAGAAAGAAGATAGGCGGGGCTAATATTTCTGATTGGTTGTTATGGATTTGATGATTATCTGTTTTCGCAACCTAGTGAAGCAAGCAATGAGGATAAAAATAGATGAAAAAAAAGAAACTTCAACCTGTTCTAAAAAAAAAATCGAACATGAAAACTTATACTCCATGCATGAATTTCAGCTAGCCCGTGTGAATTTTCGGATGCCCGTGTGTCAGTAATCGGAAAGTTAAGTACTCGGTTATAGTTTCTTCTTGGAACCGTTCCAGAATTCCAACTCACCCTTGTAGATGTTTTGGTACCCGTGTACATTTTACGATGTCCACGTGTAGGCGATTGACAATTTGAGTGCTCGGGTATTCTATATCGGGTCCATAGTAGGATCTTAGCTCGCCCGTATATGTTTTCCGTTGCCCGTGTGGATTTTACGAGGTACGTAAGAGAATATTCGACGAATTGAGTACTTGGATATTATTTTATCACGTCCGTGTTGGAATTTCAGCTCGACCGTGTAAATTCTCCCTTGCCCGTGCATATTTTCCGATGCCCGTGTGTAGCTGTTCAACCACTTGTGTACTCGGGTTTCATCTTATCACTAGACTGCGGAAGTTTATGCAAATATAGATTCCTCATGTCACATATCTCTTACATATTTTACATTATTGACATCCAATAGTACGTTACATACTTGTTTCTCGAATGAAACGATGCCGGATATTGTTCTGTATCTTCTACACAGAATCTATGGAAAATATATCACACGACAAATCTATATCCGCATCAACTTCCGAAATCTATTCATCACGTCCGTGATAGAATTCCAGCTCGCCCGTGTAGATTTCACGACGCCCGAACGAGAACTTCCGACGAATTGAGTACTCGGGTATTTCCTATCAGGCCCGTGTATATTTTCCGATGCACCTACCCTAGTAGAAATGCTCTAGGCATTAACGAGTTTTGTAACGCTTGCGCTAGCGGAATACTAGACACTTGCGAGTGCCTCACTGGATACTTCTGAACCACTCGTAAGTGTCTAGTATTCCGCTAGTTCAAGCGTTACAAAACTCGTGAATGCCTAGGCGTTTCTACTAGGATATGTACCTGTTCGACCACTTAAGTACTCGGATATTATTTCATCATGCCCGGGTGTAATTACAGCTCGCCCGTGTATATTTTCCAATGTTCGTGTAGATTTCAGGACGCCCGTACGAGAATATTCGACCATTTGAGTACTTGAGGATTTTTTGATTGGGCCCGCGATGAAATTTCAGGCTGCTGGTGTAGATATCCATGTCGCTTTGCGTCACTCTTCAATCAGCTGATGGCTTAGGCTTGCCTCGTCAAGGCTGTTACGCAATTCCTGCTCCCCTTTGAAGAATGAGAGCTCTCACTGGTCCTGTATTTTTCAGTTAGCCCAATTCGTGTCAATCTGAGAGCTTACTTGTGTATATTCCCACGTATCGTTATGTTGATAGTAACACTTAAGCGTAGGGGGAAGTCAAATATCGATTTTTGAATGAAAATTTGAAATCTTATACTCATCCTCGATTGAATTGTTCCTTACTGCAACCGATGGTAATTCACAAGCTGAACTATGTGGATTTTTACGTTCACCGACACAAAAACTAAATCTTGAACTCATCTTGAAGTCGAATGACTGGCCTAGACCTGGGGTTTGAAAGTTTCTACTAATTTCCGTTTCAAATTATCATTTTTACTTCCATGTTCCTTATGTATGAGGAAATCGATGTATTGTGATAGGGTCAAAAATCCATTAGGCAGACGGGGATATTTCCCCTTTGTCAAACGCTCTAGAACGTTATAAAAATTCGATTTTCAAAAATGTCCGTGCGTGTGTGCGTGGACACGATTCTTTGGCACACGATAACTCTCCACAGAATGCTCCGATTGGAATAATTTTCCGCCAACATGTTCGTCTCAGTGAGGACACGAGGCCTATTGATTTCGATATCGATCGGATAACGCGTTTTGAAAATATTCCGGAATATTGTTTGAGAAATTGTGTCATATTGCGACTGCGCATATCTTCGCTTTGTGTCATCCGATTGTAATCAAATTGATCCCACGCTTCAGTTATAATCACATAGTGATCCTGTATAAAGTTTCATCTCAATCGATTGGAAAATGTGGAAAACCTTTTTTCACGATCCACATAATATGACGGTATTTTGGAAGCGTGCCTTTCCTCTGTTTGTATCATCAGAATGACATTGAATTCTGAGCATACAATCAATTCGTGAGATGTTAATTGAGTTATATAAATTTCAGGCATATCGAAATTGGGGGAAAAAAAGTGTAAGCATTACACATTAAAAGAAAATTTAGAAATTCCGTGAATGCCGCTATTATGCGGATATCATCCGTTTCTATCATCCAATCGTGATGAAATTTCTACCACACTTATATGCAGGGTCAATAGTGGCCCCATCTAAGTTTCAACCTGATCCTTACGAGCAAACTGGATGGGGAAAGGAAACATGTTTTCGAAAATTGTAATCTCGCGACCGCTCGTATTTGCGCTTCTTGTTATCCGATATCTGAATCTGATGAAATTTATACCACGTTTCATCCACGATTCCATAGTAGTTACATACAAGTTGCATCACAATTGGTGGAAAACTGTGAAGAGAATTTGTTTGCTCAGTTTGGAGGAAGAAGTTGTTGTTCGTTCTGTGTGACATCTATTCCTTATGAATATATGGAGGACATGGAAGTAATGTATGGTTCTCCATACCGATTTTTTATGGACCGTATCGAAACGAAGAATCGCTCGTATAGATTTTTTAGCCCCTTTGTGAACCTGTACGAGCTGAGCCCCCGGAGTGAACGAAGACATTTTTTTTATGGCATCCGGGAGAACATGGTTAGTACCTGATTGGACCACAAGAAATTTCGTTTGTACCTCAAAAATAAAAAAGTTACAAAAATTTGAAAAAATTGGTTGCCCCCGACTTTCACCAATTTTAATGGATGATAGCTCATTTGGAAGTTCTTGGGACGTAGATGATTGTACCACGAAGTATTTTCCGGAAAAGTCGAGGAGGGGGGAGTTACGAGCAAACAACTGATTTTACATGGAAAAAAATTTTTTTTCGAACTTGAAAGAATCATACAGAACTGGCCCTGACTAGGACAACTTTTATATGTATGAATTATTGTTCAAGGACCTCCCAAGGATATTCCCTGCAAGTTTCGTCGTTTGTACCTCCTTGGTTCGGAAGTTATGCACCTCAGAATATATAAAAATGAGGATTTTCGAACTTTGGAAAATCATACAAAATTGCCTCTGACTAGGGCAACTTTGATATGGATGAATTATTGTTCAAAGACCTCCCAAGAATATTCTCTGCGGATTTTATCCTTTGTACCTCCTTGGGTCGGAAGTTGAGAACCTTAGAGGGGATGAAAATGAGAATTTCCGAACTCTGGAAAATCATACAGGATTGCCCCTGACTGGGGCAACGTTGATATGGATGAATAATTGTTCAAGGACTCCTCGAGGATAGTCTCTGCAAGTTGCATCGTTTGTACCTCCTTGGTTCGGAAGTTATGAACCCTAGAATATATAAAAATGAGGATTCTCGAACTTTGAAAAATCATACATAATTGCCTCTGACTGAGGCGACTTTTATATGGATGAATTATTGTTCGAGGACCTCCCAAGGATATTCCCTGCAAGTTTCATCGCCCTTACCTCCTCGGTTCGGAAGTTATGAACCTTAGAATATATAAAATGAGAATTAGAGAAATTTGAGAAATCATACAGAATTGCCCCTGACTGGGGAAACTTTTATGAGGATGAATTATTGTTCAAGAACCTCCCAAGGATAGTCTCTGCAAGTTTCGTCGTTTGTACCTCCTTGGTTCGGAAGTTATGAACCTCACAATATAAAAAAATGAGAATTTGAGAACTTTGCAAAATCATACAGAAGTGCCCCTGACTGGGGCAACTTTTATATGGAGGAATTATTGTTCGAGGACTTCCCAAGGATATTCCCTGCGAGTTTCATCGTTTGTACTTCCCCGGTTCGGAAGTCATGAACCGTAGAATATATGAAAATGAAAATTTGAGAACTTTGAGGAATCATACAGAATTGCCCCTGACTGGGGCAACTTTCATCTGGATGAATTATTGTTCATGGACCTCCCAAGGATATTTCCTGCCAGTTTCATCGTTTGTACCTCCTCGGTTCGGAAGTTATGAACCTTAGAATATACAAATGAGGATTTTCGAACTTTGAAAAATCATACAGAATTGCCCCTGACTGGGGCGACTCTTATATGTGTTACGAAGTGAGAATGTGTTGTTCCACTTCGTCGCAATTCTTTTCTTATTTCTTCCGAAACGACCCGAGCGGCTAGATCGAATCGAACGTATGGGTCTACTCTGTTCTAAGCTTGCTAAGGAATTTGAGGTTCCAAAGTGGCACCCGTAGCCTGTTTATACGATTATAGTGATCCAGCTCATGAATCTGTTAGATAAATTGACAGAAGGGGTATGCGATGGGAGGAATGAAGAAGACTCCAAGTACGATAATTTTATATATACAGGGTGGGGCATTTAAAGTGTCGCGGGCGTTTTTTCCAAAAATAAAATGAGATACGAGAAAATTTTGCGGACAAAAGTTGTAGGGTACCGAGGGGGACATCCGATGGTGGCCTTGGCTTTGACCTCAAATCTCATCTTCAAGGGCATTCTGAGATCAACTCTTGTTTTTTGAATAGCATCTCATATTTTTTACTGCAGATTTGGATTCTAGGTCAAAAACCAAGAAACTTTTGTCTGAACCATTTTCCTGAAATCCGCAAAAATGGCGCTCTAATCGATATTGTTCCATACTGAATCTGACATTAGAATAACTCGGAAACGAAGGGTCTTGGAGGAGAATGTTTCGGACAAAAGTTGTCTGATTCCAAGGGGGACCCCTTGAACTGAAACGGAGGTGATGGGGTATAACAGACAAAACACCACACATTTCAATCGTCTACATCACTTGGATAATTTTGATGCAGTAGATGCTCAAGATGATGGCCTTCGACTTCAATACACATTTCAAAACGTTTTACAAAAGATTGCTGAACTCGTGCTAAAATATCTTCATTGATGCTCGCGCATGCATTGATGATTCGTTGACGCATATTCTCAGGTGTAGTCGGTGCTTGTTGATAAACTGTATCTTTTATGTATTCCCATAAAAAAAAATCTGGAGAAGTAAGATCCGGAGAACGGGCAGGCCAATGAACTGGTCCACGACGTCCTATCCATCGTCCAGGATAATCTCTGTCCAATATTTCTCGAGCTGTGACTGCATAATGGGATGGACAACCATCGTGTTGATACCACATATTCAATCGTTCCTGAATAGGTATGTCTTCAAGTAATGTTGGAAGTACTTGATCTAAGAAATGTCTGTACTTCTCTCCATTTAGCGTATCTGCAATGAAGTACGGTCCAATTACTCGAGATCGGAAAATACCACACCAAACATTCACAGCCCTTTGTCTTTGATGCTCTACTTGACGTAACCATCTTGGATTTTCTGTCGCTCAGTAATGCATATTATGTCGATTGACTTGACCATGATTGCTGAACGTCGACTCATCAGAAAATAATATGTTGATGAAGTTGTTATTGTGCATTTGCGCTAGACCCCATCGACAAAACTGTACACGATTTTCGAAATCATCACCGTGAAGGTCTTGATGCAAACAAATGTGATACGGATGGAATTCGTGACGTTTCAGTATTCGAAGAACACTTCTTCGAGGAATTCCCGAATGGAGTTCAATTTCACGAGAGCTCACGTGTGGATTATTGGCTACTGCAGCTAGTACATTAACTTCCGCATTTTCTCCGCTAACAGTTCTCATTCGATATCGTTTTTCCCTTGTAACACTTCCCGTTTCTGAGAATAATTTTGTAATGCGTTGAAAATACCTAATGGATGGCGTTGTTCTTTCAGGAAATCGTTCTGCATACAAGTCATATGCTTGTCTGGGGTTCTTATGCACTTCACCGTAAATGTAGATCATATCGATCTTTCCAGAAACCGTGTATCGGATATCCATGATTTTCAATTTGTCATAAACCAAGTAATAATCAAATGTAACTGACAAACTGACTTTCAAAATCGTGAATTTTCACTGAACCCCGTCGTGTGTTTACATCGCGTGAGCTCTGAATGGTGGTAATGTAGACGACTGAAATGTGTTGTGTATTGACAACTTTTGTACGAAACATTATTTTGCAAGACCCTTCGTTTTCGAGTTATTCGAATGTCAGATTCAAAATGGAACAATATCGATTAGAGCGCCATTTTTGCGGATTTCAGGAAAATGGTTCAGACAAAAGTTTCTTGGTTTTTGACCTAGAATCCAAATCTGCAGTAAAAAATATGAGATGCTATTCAAAAAACAAGAGTTGATCTCAAAATGCCCTTGAAGATGAGATTTGAGGTCAAAGCCAAGGCCACCATCGGATGTCCCCCTCGGTACCCTACAATTTTTGTCCGGAAAATTTTCTCGTATCTCACTTTATTTTTGGAAAAAACGCCCGCGACACTTTGAATGCCCCACCCTATATATATACACAGCGTTTTTTCCAAAAATAAAGTGAGATACGAGAAAATTTTTCGGACAAAAATTGTAGGGTACCGAGGGGGACATCCGATGGTGGCCTTGGCTTTGACCTCAAATCTCATCTTCAAGGGCATTCTGAGATCAACTCTTGTTTTTTGAATAGCATCTCATATTTTTTACTGCAGATTTGGATTCTAGGTCAAAAACCAAGAAACTTTTGTCTGAACCATTTTCCTGAAATCCGCAAAAATGGCGCTCTAATCGATATTGTTCCATTTTGAATCTGACATTCGAATAACTCGGAAACGAAGGGTCTTGCAAAATAATGTTTCGTACAAAAGTTGTCAATACACAACACATTTCAGTCGTCTACATTACCACCATTCAGAGCTCACGCGATGCAAACACACGACGGGGTTCAGTGAAAATTCACGATTTCGAAAGTCAGTTTGTCAGTTACATTTGATTATTACTCGATTTATGACAAATTGAAAATAATGGATATCCAATACACGGTTTCTGGAAAGATCGATATGATCTACATTTACGGTGAAGTGCATAAGAACCCCAGACAAGCATATGACTTGTATGCAGAACGATTTCCTGAAAGAACAACGCCATCCATTACGTATTTTCAACGCATTACAAAATTATTCTCAGAAACGGGAAATGTTACAAGGGAAAAACGACATCGAATGAGAACTGTTAGCGGAGAAAATGCGGAAGTTAATGTACTAGCTGCAGTAGCCAATAATCCACACGTGAGCTCTCGTGAAATTGAACTCCATTCGGGAATTTCTCGGAGAAGTGTTCTTCGAATACTGAGACGTCACAAATTCCATCCGTATCACATTTGTTTGCATCAAGACCTTCACGGTGATGATTTCGAAAATCGTGTACAGTTTTGTTGATGGGGTCTAGCGCAAATGCACAATAACAACTTCATCAACATATTATTTTCCGATGAGTCGACGTTCACCAATCATGGTCAAGTCAATCGACATAATATGCATTACTGGGCGACAGAAAATCCAAGATGGTTACGTCAAATAGAGCATCAAAGACAATGGGCTGTGAATGTTTGGTGTGGTATTTTTCGATCTCGAGTAATTGGACCGTACTTCATTGCAGATACGCTAAATGGAGAGAAGTACAGACATTTCTTAGATCAAATACTTCCAACATTACTTGGAGACATACCTATTCAGGAACGATTGAATATGTGGTATCAACGCGATGGTTGTCCATCCCATTATGCAGTCACAGCTCGAGAAATATTGGACAGAGATTATCCTGGACGATGGATAGGACGTCGTGGACCAGTTCATTGGTCTGCCCGTTCTCCGGATCTTACTTCTCCAGATTTTTTTTTATGGGGATACATAAAAGATACAGTTTATCAACAAGCACCGACTACACCTGAGAATATGCGTCAACGAATCATCAATGCATGCGCGAGCATCAATGAAGATATTTTAGCACGAGCTCAGCAATCTTTTGTAAAACGTTTTGAAATGTGCCATCATTTTGAGCATCTACTGCATTAAAAATATCCAAGTGATGTAGACGATTGAAATGTGTTGTGTTTTGTCTGTTATACCCCATCACCTCCGTTTCAGTTCAAGGGGTCCCCCTTGGAATCAGACAAGTTTTGTCCGAAACATTCTCCTCCAAGACCCTTCGTTTTCGAGTTATTCTAATGTCAGATTCAGTATGGAACGATATCGATTAGAGCGCCATCTTTGCGGATTTCAGGGAAATGGTTCAGACAAAAGTTTCTTGGTTTTTGACCTAGAATCCAAATCTGCAGTAAAAAATATGAGATGCTATTTAAAAAACAAGAGTTGACCTCAGAATGCCCTTGAAGATGAGATTTGAGGTCAAAGCCAAGGCCACCATCGGATGTCCCCCTCGATACCCTACAATTTTTGTCCGAAAAATTTTCTCGTATCTCATTTTATTTTTGGAGAAAACGCCCGCGACACTTTAAATGCCCCACCCTGTATATATATATATATATACTCGATTATATTCACATTCAAAGGAGAGGATACAGATACAATATGATTTGTTCGGTTGACAGGAAGAATTGAGCAGCGTAATGTGTCAGAGTAAGTGTGTGTATACAGGGTGTCCCATTCCAATTTTTATATCGGAATAACTGAAAAACGAGGAGTTCTGGAGGAAAATGTTCCCAACAAAAGTTGTGAGATTCCGAGAGGGACATCTGATGGTGACCTTGACTTTGACCTCGGATCTCAACTCCAAGGTCATTCAGAGGTCAACTTTCGTTTTTTGAACGGAATCCCCTCTTTTTGACTGCAGATTCGGATTTGACGTTGGAAAACAAGAAACTTTTGTCTGAATCATTTTTCCGAATTCCGCACAGATGGCGCTCTAGTCGATAAAAAATGAGTTTCATGAAACACTCGTATTGCTTTCTGTGTAAAACGACATTTAACTCTACGGTGTTTTTTTTCAGCTTCTGAGGATTACCGTCGCCATTAGAGTTACCCAATGTGAACCACGAGAAGGTTTAGCGATCGGATTTTGCACATCTTTGTGGCCCTGAAGAGGGCCGATTGTCTGGACTGCTCTCTAAATACGGTAAAGTGGAAATTCAACTCGAACGGAAAGATAGGATCCCTTTTGGCTGCCTGAAAAGTGAATTCCCACTGCAACAGAGTGGAATTCCACTCTTTAGGCAGTCAGAAGGAAACTTATCTTTCTTTTCGAGTGGAATTTCCACTCTTCCGCATTTGAAGAGTGTAGAGGTGTGTAATTTCCCACGACAAACGCTCTGCAATATGTATGAAAATTCACCGTATCAAATGTTCGATATTTGCACCGTTGAACTGTTGGCATAACTCAATTCGTCTCTGAAAATGTGGTTCAAACGACAAAAGCACATGACGTGGAATTGTTCGGCAGACAGTTCGTATTCGGATTTTCATGTCATCTCTGGTCGTTGGTGGTCTTTCATAAACTACATCTTTGATGAAACCCCATAAGTAAAGATCCAAAGGGGTAAGATCCGAAGACCTAGCGAGCCAGGCGACGTATCCACCGCGACCAATCCATCTTTGTGGGTAAGGTATGTTCAAGAAATTTCTGACAATTGCAGCGTTATGAGGTGGTGCCCCATCATGTTGAAGCCACATCCTGTTCCGTGTGTAGAGATCAACATCTTCCAACATCGTTGGTAATTCGTCCCGAATCAATTGCAGATAATTTTCGTTCCTAACAGTATGTTTGAAGAAATTAGGACCAATGATCTGACCATTCAAAATCCCACACCACACATTCAGAGTCCAGCGATGTTGATTGTCAACTTGTCGATGCCATCTGGGATTTTCCATTGACCAATAATGACAATTATGTCTGTTCATAACACCGTTACCGTCAAATGTTGCCTCATCACTAAACATCACGTAATTGAAAAAACCAGGCGGTTGCTCCGAGGCCCATTGACAGAATTCAACCCTACGTCTAAGATCATCTTCACCTAATGCTTGCACCAATGTAATGTGGTAAGGATGATATTCACCAGATCTCAGTATGCGGTGTGCCGTTGATGTTGGGATCCCTAATTGGTGCTCGATTTGTCCGGTAATAATGTGAGGATTCAGGTGCACCATTCCTAAAACGGCTACTGAGCATGCATCCATACGATTTCCATCATAACGCCTTCTGACTCGTCGGGTATTCATTCTTCTAACTCGTCTTTTTATTGAGCGTATCACCTGAAGTGAAGGCTGGCGTCTATTTGGATACCTCTCTCGATACAATCCTGATGCTGCAGCGTAATTACGTCGACATTCTCCTCGTATCAGGAGAATATCAAGTATCTCACCCCAAGGATAATCCATGATATTGAGAGAAGAAAAGAATCCAGAAAAGAGAAGAATTGAGAAGAGAATTTGTGAATGAATACAGGATATTAAACATTTCGTTTCACTTATGTTTGTAAACAATGCTCTAGTACGACCTTCCTTGTTCATGATAAACACAAGTATTGTTGTGTACTTGCGTACATAATACATTTAGCAACAATTCGCAGTAACGGTACTACGAATAGACATAATTGTCAATATTGGTCGATGGAAAATCCCAGGGCCACAAAGATATGCAAGATCCGATCGCTAAACCTCCTCGTGGTGCACATTGGGTAAATCTAATGGCGACGGTCATCCTCAGAAGCTGAAAAAAACACCGTAGAGTTAAATGTCGTTTTACACAGAAAGCAATACGAGTGTTTCATGAAACTCATTTTTTATCGATTAGAGCGCCATCTGTGCGGAATCCGGAAAAATGATTCACACAAAAGTTTCTTGTTTTCCAACGTCAAATCTGAATCTGCAGTCGAAAAGAGGGGATCTCATTCGGGAAACGAGAGTTGACCTCTGAATGACCTTGAAGTTGAGATCCGAGGTCAAGGGCAAGGTCATCATCAGATGTCCCCTTCGGAATCTTACAACTTTTGTTCGAAACATTTTCCTCCAGAACTCCTCGTTTTTCAGTTATTCCGATATAAAAATTAAAATGGGACACCCTGTATATATATATATAAGCGGATGTATCAACATGACGTTGAATTCTTCGATAACATCAATCAGGGTATTTTTTTTATTCGTATTGAGACTATCAAATTATCAATTCATTCAAGGAATTGAGAAATAGATGTAGCAGAATTTCATTGGTTCCTCAAGTGAAATGAGGGAAGAGTGAGTGAGACAGTGACATCCGAAGTTATGAGACTCATCGAATTTTCATTCGTTGGCAGCTTACGTAGTATTATTCGTTCATTGGTCTACGTTGGATGGATTATCTGATTGAATTTATCCGTTCGATGAATAGATATCTGCATCCCAGGTTGTCGGTGGAAAAGAGCTCGAAGAAAGTTCTCCGGTAACATTTTGTGTAAGATAATGATATACTATCATTTTATACATGGAATCTGTAAGAATTTATGAAGAGTCGAATGGATTGGGTTATGATTTATAGATTTCTCAAGAATAGTCATCAAAGTGTTATCATATCACTGAAAATTTCTGGATTGGATATATACATATACATACGCATATACAGGGTGTCCCATTTTAATCTTCAAATGCAAATATCTCAAAAACATGCATCTTAAACCAAAAGTACTTCCTACCAAAGTTGTGATACAAAGAGGGGGCCACAAAACTACGATATCAGTTCCATCGTAGATGGCGTTATGATGCATCAAAATGGGGTCAACATCATTTTTTTAAACGGGAACCCCCACTTTCTAATGCATATCTCAATTTTACGCGAAAAACTGAGTGATTTTGACTTGAAACGTTCTTCTAAATTCTTGAAGATGGCGCCACAATCGATTGAAAATGAAAATCTATGAAACAATATGCGGATATCTTGTGGAATGCATCCAAGAGCCGAAATATTTCATTCGAATGTTGTTGTTAAGAGAGGGAACGTCACAATGGCGATATCAGTTCCATAGTAGATGGCGCTGTGGTCGGTAAAAATGAGGTCAACTCCAATTTTTCAAATAGAAACTCTTACTTTTTATCGCATATCATGATTCTACCCGAGAAAATGAGGAAGTTTTGTTCGAAACATTTTTCCTAAAGTCTTGAGGATGGGAACGATGAGAAATCGGGTTGATGAGGAAGTTGTACTGTCGTTTCCGAAACATTGAATTAAAGTCATTTACAATGTTTTGGACATGACATTTGTTGTGTTTTGTGTTCGATTTCTTCCTGGAATTATTATTGTTCCGATTTGTTTGTTGAGCGTTGCTTTACACATAATGCAGTAGAACTTTTTCATCAACCTCATCTTCCACCGTTTCCATCTTCAAAAATTTGGGAAAAATGTTTCAAACGAAAATTCCTCATTTTTTCGCGTAGAATCATGATATGCGATAAAAAGTAGGAGTTTCCATTCGAAAAATTGAAGTTGACCTCATTTTTACCGACCACAGTGGCACCTACTATGGAACTGATATCGCCATCGTGTCGTTCCCTCTCTTAACAACAATATTCGAATGAGATTTTTCGGCTCTTGGATGCATTCTTCAAGATATCCTCATATTGTTCCATAGACTCTATTGTTCATCGATTGTGGCGCCATCTTCAAGAATCCAGAAAAACGTTTCAGGCAAAAGTTACTCAGTTTTCTGCGTAGAATCAAGATATTTAATGGAAAGTGGGGGTTCCTGTTCAAAAACATGATGTTGACCCCATTTTAATCGATCACAACGCCATCTGTGATGAAACTGATATTGCAGTTTTGCGGCCCCCTCTTTGTGTAACAACTTTGGTGTGAAGTACTTTCGGTTTAAGATGCATGTTTTTGGGATATTTGCATTTGAAGATTAAAATGGGACACCCTGTATATCTGAATAGTTGGATTTTCAAGTTGGGTCAATTCCTTCACTGTATCTGATGAAATATGATTCCATTGATATATGGAAACATATAAGGGTCTGAGAATCTATGTCGTGAATTCAATTGGTTATTGTCCAATGTGAAGGAAAGAGACAGAGAGATATCCTGGATTACGCAATTCATTGAGATGGGGGCCAAATCAACGAAAAGGAAAATCAACGAAATCAGTGTTTGACAGGGTCGGTGCTGAATCAGCGGAAAACCAAATCAACGAAAAACCAAATCAACGAAAAAAAATTTACTAGCAGTATGAAGTTGTCATTTTGTTGCAGTATGAAATGAAATTAGTCATAGATCATTGATTAAATTAAACGAAAATTCTTTATGTTAACCTATTCACTGCACCCGTTTATTACAGTAGACATGGAATTCATCATTCTAATAAAATTATTAATGATCTCCCTAATCGATCGGTACAATCAAACTGTTTCAAACGTCTGTAGAGAACGAAAATCGGTTTGTTGTTATCATAAACATAACCATACCATAATCATAAACATAACAAAGGGAAATTAAGTTTACCGTGGGGTTGTGTTAGCAAATCAATGTTTTTTACTTTTCGTTGAATTTAATCAATGATCTATGACTAATTTCATTTCATACTGCAACAAAATGACAACTTCATACTGCTAGTAAATTTGTTCTCGTTGATTTGGTTTTTCGTTGATTCGGCACCGACCCGTTTGACAGAGTTTGAAAAGAGAGAGTGCGACATATGTCTCTCTCCAACCAATCTTTCGTTGATTCGGTTTTTCGTTAATTTGGCCCCTATCCATTTATCGGTCTCATTCTTGATATTTCGTACAGGTTCTTTGAGGATTTATAAGAGTTCTATAATATAATATTCGAATACAGATGAAAAAAAATTCACATACTCCAAAGAGAGGTTACGAAAAGGTAAGAAGGTTTGATGAAATTCATAAGAAAGTCTTGAAGATATCATGAAAATTCAGTGGAATTCAGGAAAGGATGAGAGAAAAGGGAGTTCTTCATAATTCAGAAAGAATCTATAAAGAGTTTATATGGAGAGTTCAATTGAATTCGTGGGAAGAGATTAAATTCAATTATACCTTATTGAATGATAAGAGAGAGAAGGAGACAGAGATGGAGAGACAGACATCGTATTCTCAGAAGATGAATTTATCCATGTATGATTTGGAATCCAGTGAAACATGTTGGTTAATATTGGATTATTCTCATAAGAATGTTCACTGAGCTGAATATCTTTGGTGCAAAATTCAGAGAAGTGATTTCATCATCTTACAGCAAGCAAGCATCACACGCTTCACGGAGAGGGAATTGAAACATTTTTTGCTTCGTATGCACTTCCTTTGCTTAGGCCCCGTAGTTAGATCAGCCGTGTCTAGAAATGACTTCTGGACCATAAAAGGAGGAATAGAATATTCTAAAAATTCTGATCAGAATGAACAAGACCCGGCGTGGCGCATTCGAGAAATTTTTGAAATTTTCAGGAAGAACATCAAACGTCTCGGTTACTTCCAAACAGCATTGGCTGTTGATAAAATGATGGTGAAGTTTTATGGAAGAGTTTCTATAGACCAATCCATTCGCAACAAGCCGGTTCGTTTCGGTATAAAATTGTGGTGCTGATGGTTTCATGTTTGATTGTGAAATATATAAGGGAAAATTACAAGGCCGACATGTTGCAGAAGATCGCATTAGGCAGTCGAATTATTCTCAATCCTTGAGAGGACTTCTCATTGGAAACAAGCCACAAAAAGATGTCTCAATATCACTCATATTTGGATAATCATTCCACTTGTCCCGATTTATACATACACCTTCAGAAAATGGCCTGAAAGCAACGGGAATTGTGAGGAGGGACGGAGTGAAGGAGAAAATGATTTAGCAAAGAAAGCTTCTCGCGGATCTCACATAGTTAAACATGGAATTAACATTGGGTTGAATTTTATTTCTCTAATGGACTCAAAAGAGGTATTCATCCTGTCAACTGCAGCTGGTGTAACTCTTATCAAAAGTGCAAAACGGTATTCGGAGGAAGAAAAAACCAAATTAGACATACCGATGCTGGCAGCATTTTCGATCTACAACAAACATATTGGTGGGGTCGACCTGCATTATCAGTATTGCAGCAAAGCTGTTCCGGCAATGAGAAGTGAAAAATGGACGTTTTCTATTTTCATCAGACTGATCAAATCATCTCTCGCAAATAGTGTTATTATATGGAATGCCGCTACTGAAGCTGAGAAAAGAATGGGTATGAAAGATTTTCAGATGAAGTTTGCATCAGAATACCTTCGAATGGAATCAAAAGTTGATTTTAAATCTCATGTGATGGATGAATCGCAATCCGAAAAGTATTATTCACAAGAAAAATGTGAGACAAGAACCATGTCATTCTGTACAACTTGTAACGAATATTTTTGCAAAAAGTGTTTCGATTCTCTTCATGGGACAAAATAGATTATATTTTCAGCTCCTGCTTTTACCTTCAAGACTGGTCCTGTGATTATAGAATAATGTATAAATGAGACAAAGGAATACGAGGAAAATGGAAAGTGAAGAATACAAAAACATGGATATAGAATTATGATATATGTCAACATAAATAAAAGAATAAAAAATACAAAAAATGAAAAATTTAAAAATACATAGGAATGAACAAAAAATTCAAAAATACAAAAAAAAAGACTTTCTGCTCTGTGTTCACCTCCTCGTGGTGGGAGACGAGCAATGACAATCAATTTTGACGGCAAAAAGACGCATAAAGCAGTATTCCATAGTTGAAGCAGATCATGCTACCATATTCAAGGATCATTCAAATTTGTATCCGATTTGCGTTAATAAGTGTAGGAAATTGGATGAACCGTGACTTCTGATTCCTATAAACCATGATTTGCAGGAGAAAATTAAGAATTTCTTCCTATATGTACATGCAAAACCAGCGACAAAATCCATGAAATTCGTGTTATCTGAGGTTATAAATATGCCATCTTGAGGTTATATATAGGTTCTAGAATGAGGAATCTTTACTCAATAGTTTATATTCACAATTCTGAAATTGTGGATTTGGAGTCAATATTCGTAATCAATGATCCCAAAGGTAGGGGGTCTTTTTGCCGAAAAAGTTTTTCGTCGAATAAACTTAATTCGACAATCGCTAGTCATTTCTAGAGATCACAACGAAATCTCCCAGTGATTTCTAGAGGTGACTTTCGATTGTCAAATTACAGTGTATTCGGCGAAAAACGTTTTCAGCAAGAAGACCCCCTACCATCCCCAACACCACATGATGCCAAATTTCAAGCGAAACGGATGATTTTCCAAATCATGATCCGCCATATTGAATCCGACATTCCCAATTATATATTCTCAACTCCAGATTCAGATTCAGCGGCCCCAAAAACTTCCTGGTAACGAATTTCACGCAATCAGATGAATTTTCAAATCATGATCCGCCATTATGGATCCGCCATTTTGAATTTCAAGAATTTGACAATAAATTTGTAATAAGCGACCCCAAGAACTATTGGGTACTGGATTTGAAGGACATCCGATAAATTTTCGGCCGCCATATTGGATCCATCATTTTGAATTTCGGAAATTTGACAACGGATTCGTAATCAACGAACCGAAAAACCCATGAGCACCAGGTTTTGAGCAAATTTGATGACTCCTCATAGTTTTTGCCAACTTTTTGACATTTTGGCCCACTGTAAGGTGGCTGAAAACGCGATAAATAGGCTTCCCTCGCATTTTGCGACCATCAAGAGCCTTCCTCCCTCTTTTCATATAGGATACGATGATGCTTACGAGTCTAAGGATGAGTAATATGGATGAGTAAAATCATGAATAATATGATTTCTCACAATTTTCCCAACGACCAAATTGACGCCGCCATTCCGAATTTCCGGAAAACTCCAACGAGGTTTGAAAGAGTAGATATCAAGGACACGATCTATGCCAGATACAATGGTGCGGCAATATTCTTGCATGCTAAAAATATGGAATTTAACAAAAAATCCGACGAATTTTTCTGCATTTTTCTTCAGAAACTGGTTATAACTCTTTGTCATTGATCCTCACGTCAATTTTAGTGACGGCATTCGGAAGAAGAGACTCTAAGCTCTCGAAGTCGTCCTGATATGATTCTTTTTTGGGTTGTTTACATCAAAAGTTAGAGCCTTGAGAGTCCAGAGAAAAATTGGATATTTGGTACGAAATGGGTTGATTTTTGGGAATATTCAAAAATATTCCCCCACGTTGTCTATTATTTTCTCCTCGCGATACGCGTGAATACAACGTGCATATTTAACATCGCCGATGCATCTTGAAGTGCACCGAGGATGAGGTATACGCGATCACGTGTAACGTACGAAAAATTGAATGTACATAACGGAAATAAGGATTGAGACCTAAGCAGAGGATATCTATCGGAAAGAACATTTTGGAGCACCAATTGAAATTCCAATATGAATCCTCTTCATACACAATAAGTAAAAAAAAAAAAAATTTGAAATAAAAGAGATTTCTGTCGAGACAATACTGGATAGTATCAAACAGAAATCTTGCCATAAAATGTAAAATGTGATATATATATATATATATTGAGAGTACAAATTAGTTCGGTCTGGTTTGAAAAGATGACTCTCGCTCCCATGAATCATAACCAATTTCGATTGTTCCAGAGAGGTTGGACACCTGTGGATAATATTCAGTTGATATCACTCCGAGTTCTTCCTAGAATCCCGATTTTCACTCAGTGCAGTATGTCAAATTTCGTTTTAACTAAGCACCATTTGCGGGCGGTGCTAGTTTTCTGTTTTAATTGGAAAAAAGTGCAGCTAAAGCCCATCGAAGGCTTGTGGAAGTTTATGGTGACAATTCTCCAACTGATAAATCATGTAGGGAATAGTTTTGACGTTCCAAGAATGGCGATTTCAGTGTCGGAGACAAGCCATGCTCAGGACAACCACGAAAATTTGGAAACGAGGAATTGGAGGCTTTACTCGACGAAGATCCGAGTCGAACGCAACAGGAGCTTGCGGAATCATTAGGAGTTACGCAACAAGCAGTTTCCGTACGGCTACAATCCATGGGCATGATTCAAAAGCAAGGCAATTGGGTGCCTTATGACTTGAAGCCTAGGGACATTGAACGGCGATTTTTCACTTGCGAGCAGCTGATTCAAAGACAACAAAGAAAGGGGTTCTGACATCGGATGGTGACAGGAGATGAGAAATGGATATTCTACGATAACCCCAAGGAAAGAAAATACTATGCTATGCACGGTCAATCGTTGCCATCCACTTCAACATGGACACCAAAGAGGAATATTCATGGTTCAAAGATCATGCTGTATATCTGGTGGAATCAAAAGGGTGTTATATACTATGGATTGCTGAAACCTGGTGATTCTATTACGAGTGATCGGTATAGGCTACAATTGATCCGTTTGAGTCGTGCGTCACGAGAAAAACCCGGAATATAAGAAAACGGATGACAAAATTATTCTTCCACAAGATAACGCTCGGCCTCATGTCACAAAAGTAGTGAAAAATTATCTGGAAACGTTGAAGTGAGATATTCTACCGCACCCACCGTACTCGCCGGACATTGCTCCTTCTGATTACTGGTTATTCCGACAGATCGCCTCGAAAGACGTTCCTCCGTAACGGGATTCGAAAATTACCCGAAAGATGGGAGAAAGTGATAGCCAGCAATGGACAATACTTCGATTAATTTGATAATTCATGTTCTCCTGAAATAAATGCATCTCTAACTGTGAAGAAACGGACCGAATTAATTTGTACTCCCAATATATATATTTGAAACAATACACGTACAACAAGTTATCTTACTGGGTTGTTGTTGTTGTTTGATAAAGATAATTATTCAGAGTTTTCAACGACCCATGAAGATCCTTGCGAGTCGAGTGTTGGCTTCTGGTTGGCAAAACATCAGCAACTGACCAAATACCATCAAACATTAACTACGTAATGGATATTGACGTACTCCACTTGTTCTTCTGTTCTTCTCATCCTCTGTCTTTTCTTCGCCTATTTTTCAAAGGTTGGGCCACGATTGGCTCACCGTTGGCAATTGATTGGTTGATTTTTGACATCGATCATACGACAATCAATCACACACAATGCCATGGTTGTTCTTTCTTCATCTTTTTCTGCCATACATTCAACGTTGCCTCACGGTTGGCTCAACATCAACACTCCGACCATGCTCAATAGTCACCAGTTCCAGTCTAGTCGACCATGGAATAATAAATGCAAGCCCAAAGAGAGCAATGATTTACAAAACAATGAAGAGCTGATGGTTGACACAAGATTGGCCCAGCATCGGCAAACAACCGTCGAACAATCTATGTCGACCCTACCTTGATCAACAATTATCCATTCGTCTTCCAATAAAAACCCACACGTTTTACCAAGTTTGCACTCGACGAGTAAGAGAAAAATAATATATTAATAATATATCAATAAATAATAAAGAGAATATTCCCCTTTGATGAAGGAATTTTCACTGACGATGATTTTCTCTGTTCTTACGTGACTGATACGCCTTCAGACACTTCAAACACTGGACCTTCTATCACTTCAGACTCAGAACTAGTTTCTGGCTCTTCTGCCGTTTCTGGACCGTCTACTTCTTCAACATTAGTTTCCCCCTCTTCTTCAGTCGCTGAGCCATCTACTTCTTCAGCCTTCGTAACAGACCCTCGATCAATTATCGCAACTTCTCCAGCATCTAATTTATCGACAACTCCAAATACTAATAAAGAAAGAATAAGAACTTTCATCATGCCTGAAGAAGTACGACCTTACCCTAAAGCTGGGAGTCGTTTACAGAAGCAGCGAGGTAGAAAACCAGGAGAAACCATGATTGTCACTGACACGCCAGAGAAAAACGCAATTAAAGAACAAGAATCAAGGAAAAAAAGTAAAAAAGCTGTGGACCAAATAAAAAAAGTATCTAAGAATCTAGGACGATCCTTCAATCAACTCGATGAGGAGAAAGAACCGAGAACTTACCGCAAAAAACAATTGAAGAAAATTAAATTAACCAAACAGGCATCAAGTTCTTCATTTGATTCCGAAGTATTATCACTTGCATCAACGGATAACGAAGAGATAAAGGAGGAGCATGCATAAATGCATGCGACAGTAAACCGTCGTTCATCAAAGAGTGGTGATAAGAGTGGAGAACAGTGGTTTTAATGCAGCTAGTGTGGCCGTTGGGTACATTCCTGGTGTGCAGGTGTAGAGGAGAGCGAATGGAAGCACTATTCATGTGATTTTCGCGAGAAAACGTTCAAAAACTTGAAAATATAATTTTATTATTTTTCAATATTTCCCAGCACAACCTTAATTGTATACCACAATTTTATTTTTATGGCCATGTATGAATTCAACGATTGAAACATCTTCAAAATTCATGTATTTCTCATGGATGCCTTTCGTTTCACACTTGGCTCAAGGGACAAGACGCTTGTCCCAAGGTATACGAGCATAGTGTACCATGGACCATAATGCAAGGAGTTCAAATTTTATTTTTCGAGCTTTTTGGTAAGTAATTGTCAGAAATCTGCACAGACCATGTTATGCAGAAAGATTTGAGCTACAGCTGGGGAGCAAAGTTATCTGAAGAAAGTCCGAGAATGATCGAGAATGGCAAAAATAATCAAAATTATCGGAAAATGTTTGAGAATTATCGAAAATGAGCGAATTCATCCATAAATGTTCGAGGATCATTGGGAATGTCGGGAAAAATCGAATTTGTCCAAGAATATTCGAAAATGATCGAAAATATTGAAAATGTGCAAAGTTACCCCAAAATGTTCAAGAATTGTCGAAAGTATCGTAAAATGATGGGGAATGATCGGAAGTAGCCAGAAATGGTGAGGAACACAAGAAAAATGAAAATTATGATTCGAATGAACAGGTGAGAAAAACTTGTGAAAAATCCTGGATCAACAGTTTTTGAGGAGTTATAAAACGAGTGCGGTATGGAACGCTGGTATGAGCAAGTTGGGGGGGGGGGGACTTTGGCTAGGGGGCAACGTAATGTGTGCAACTCTTCTACACTTATTTCTTATTCATCTTGATTTGTTGATGGATCCATTCTTATTCATCATTTCCGATTGTTTTTGGGAATCCACTTCCCTAGAATGATTCATCATGCAACTCCCACCCCATTTGATTGAAAAATAACATCCAAGGATCTTCATCCAATGGGGAGTTAGGAAGGTTTACACCGGCTCTAACCAGGCCCGGATTAGAGGATTTTGAGGCCCGGGGCTGAGAGACTATTAGAGGCCCCCTCAAAGTGGAAAGCGGGGGGGGGGGTGAATGAAACTTTTTTTGCATTCTTACAGGATTTCAGCTGTCACAAAATAATACTCGAAATCTCTGGTGGAAATCCTCAAAATCCTATTACAAAACAAAACAGCGACAAGAAATAATGAGAAATAATAGAAAATAATGGGAGCATGAACAAAAGCACACCCATTTTCAATTATTTCCTATCACTTGTTTGTTTTATAATAGGATTTAAAGGTTTTCTTGTTACTAGGAATTAATATGTAATTGTTCAAAAGATTGTATTTATTCCATTAAACAACGAAATTAACAGAAAAATTAACAGTCCTCATTTTTTCTTAAATACTAAAATCATGAACATATTCCCAAAACATTAAAACTCTAGAAATGATAAGAACATCTTTCTGTGCAATCAGTAAATGTGTAGTAAATGAAACTAAATTCGAACTAATTACAAGGGTTTGGAAAATGCAGATTGGTTTTTGTTTGAAAACTTATTTCTTAAGGAAATTAAATATCAGTTCACGTTACATATAAATGAAAATAATCAATTCAATTGAAGCTTTTCTTTCTCGATTTTTTCTCAGCAAACTCTTCTATCAAATCATCAAAATTGATCGATCTAAGTAAATCTGTTTCAATACTCAATCTTGCTAGAGATGTTAATCGATCATTGAGCATTGTCGATCTGTACATATTCTTAATTCTTTTCAGAACAGAAAATGATCTTTCATCTTCACAATTTGCGACTGGTATGGTTATAAATAACACAGGCCTGCGAAATTTGACTTTTTTTTTCCCCCTCAAACAATAATATCTTTTTCCGAAGCATTTTGATCCGCTGAATCCGAATCTGGCTGCAGAATTGCTCTATCACGTCAGGTTTTTGAGATATTTCGACCTAAAAATGTGAAAAACACTGTTTTTCGACATATTTGGGGTTACGTAAAGTCGAAGGGTAATTTTTTTTCTCAAAACCAATACATGCACCTCAAAGTATAAGTCCTCCTCTTCCAAATGCCGTTGAGTTTGCTCAGATACCTTTTTTTTTCATTGAGATACGACAGTTTGAAAATTGTGTCTCCACCTATTTATTGAGTACATGAGCGCACAAATTTAAAATTGTCGTATCTCAATGAAAAAAAAAGATATTTCAGCAAACTCAAAGGCATTTGGAAGAGGATGACTGATACTTTGAGGTGCATCTATTGGTTTTGTGAAAAAAATTACCTTTCGACTTTACGGAACCTCAAATATGCCAAAAAACAGTGATTTCCACATTTTAGGTCGGAATATCCCAAATACCTGACGTGATATAGCAATTCTGGAGCCATATGCGGATTCAGCGCACCAAAATGCTTCAGAAAAATGTTGAATGAATGAAGGGGATTGACTTTGGATTGTATTCTACATGAAACACCTTGAGTAGGCCAGGCGCATCACAACGATACGCTAAATTTTTTTCTTGAGCGAAATACGGTAGAAAATGCTTATAGCATATCACATAAATATATATTTATGCAATATGCTACACTATTATAATCGGACGCCTACAAAATTCTCGCGCCGGGCGGTAATATCCTTCGAGCCAGCACTGCTGAGATCGTAGATTGTTTGTTGCTATGTTCAGACATTATTCCACTAATTCACTCGGAATGTACTGATTGTTGTTCTAATTTTTTCCTCCGTGTACAAGTATCGAGTGTCCAGTAATTGTTGTGAATTTCGTGTATTTAAAAAAAAGTTTCACAAATGGCTTCTCGAAAATGTATCAATGCTCCAGATAACTTCTGCTACATATGTGGAAATTATGTAATAAAGAGACAGCAACAAATAATTTCTAAATGTATTGAAGAACTATACGATAGCTATTTCAAAATCAACATAAAAAACCAAGACAAACAATGGGCGCCTCATAAAGTGTGTTCGACATGTGTACGTGAACTTCGGAAATGGTCAAGAGGAGAAAAACATTGTTTTAGTTTACAGACTCCAATGATTTGGATGGAACCGCAAAATCATATCAACGATTGTTACTTCTGCTGTTCAAACATAAAAGGATTTAATTCTAAAAATAAAGCAGCGATAAGTTATCCTGATATTCGTTCTGTGATTTTACCTACGTATAAAGATCCTGATAGCAAAGAGTTATGCCATCCTGCCCAACCATTTTCATCTGATCCTAGTTTATTTCAAGAGGCTATAATGAATACTTCAGATCCTGACGATGAATATTACGAGTGCAACGAAACACCACCACTGTTTTCTCAAAGTGAATTGAATGATTTGACAAGAGATCTTAATCTTCCGAAAGATGCTGCGGAATTACTCGGTTCCAGATTGAAAGAAAAAACATGCTGGATCGTACAACGAACTTTTATTGGTATAGAAATAGAGAGAAGGATTTTCTACCGTATTTTGCTCAAGAAAAAATTTAGTGTATTGTTGTGATGTGCCTGGCCTACTCAAAATGTTTGATGTAGAATACAATCCAAATGATTGGAGACTTTTATAGATTCTTCGAAACGGAGCCTCAAAGTAGTATTGTTTCATAATGGTAATAAATTTGCTTCTTTGCCTATTGGACATTCTACTCATTTGAAAGAATGTTATGAAAATTTGGATTTCGTCCTCAAAAAAATAAATTACTCCAATCATAACTGGACTATATGTGGTGATCTCAAAATATTAACTATGTTGCTTGGTCAACAAGGAGGGTATACAAAATACCCCTGTTTTCTATGTGAATGGGATAGTAGGAATAGAGCACGACATTGGATCCAGAAAGATTGGCCACAGAGAGCATCATTGAACCCTGGAAGTAAAAATGTTGTACACGAAACACTAGTTGACCGCTCCAAAATTCTGCTACCTCCGCTTCATATCAAATTAGGCATTATGAAGCAATTCGTAAAGGCATTGCCTAAAGATGGTCTTTGTTTCAAATATTTATGTGATAAATTCAAGCATTTATCGGATGCGAAGATAAAAGAAGGCGTTTTTGTTGGTCCAGACATAAGGAAATTGATGCAAGATCCTGACTTTGAAAAAACTATGAATAAAACCGAGAAGCTCGCTTGGAAGTCATTTAAGGAAGTCGTACAACATTTTTTAGGGAACAGAAAAAGCCCTGATTATGAAAATATAGTCAACAGCATGCTTAACAATTTCAAAACCCTGGGTTGTAATATGAGTATAAAACTCCATTATTTGCATTCCCATATTGACTTTTTCCCCGAGAAACTTGGTGCTGTCAGTGAAGAGAAAGTGGAGAGATTTCATCAAGACCTTAAGGTTATGGAGACCAGATATCAAGGAAGGTGGGACGTTAGAATGATGGCTGACTATTGCTGGATGTTAAAGAGAGATGAACCGAATCATGAGTACAACAGAAAGAGATCAAACAGAAGTTTTGAAGAAACTAGAAAAAGATATCATAAGTCCTTTTGATTTATCTAGTATCTTAGGTCTTGTTTGAAACCAGTGCAGCCCCATGTCTGAATTTTATATAAAACGTATATATTTTTCGTTCATACAAATTGTTTAAAAAACTGTAAATATTCATATCTCACATAAAAATGAATCCCGATGTGCTGTAAAAAAACTGGCGTTATATTTTAGTTCCACAATCTGAATACCTGGGAAGGAACCATTATTGTTCGAAGGGAAAATAAAAACTTATATTCCGCAGGTCTGTGAATTATCAACCCTTTGGGGAACCCATTTTTTTGAAGGGAAATTTTCCTTGAATATGTGAACATATAAGTTTTGGGTCGCTGAATAAGAATATCATATTAGAAAATTAGAATTTTCATTCCCATACATCCTGGCAGCACCCTCAGGAGATCCTAGAAATATTATAATCTTGGGGATATATTTCACAACTTGGAATACTCGTAACTCTGCAAGGAGAAATTGTAGGTCACCGATTAATAGCTTATCTTGAAGAGTAAGAGTAGTACTGGATGATGCAATTAGAAGAAAAGACTAAAAAAAATTGTGCACTCAGTACATGAATTCCAAAGTAATCAAAAAACCCATTTTTCGTGGACCTAATCTTAAATATCTTGAAATGCTTACGCGATGGCCCAATCCTGACTCCGGATTTGGATTCTACGCAGAAAATTACTTCAGAAAAGAGAATTTCATTTGAAGGAGAATTTCATTGTCGATCAGTGTAATAAATGCGAATACTCATTCTGTTGTTGGGACATATTACACAACTTAGAATGGTCGTAACTTTGCGAGAAAAAATCGTACATGAACGTTCAATAGCTCATTTTAAACGGGGAGAGTAGTGCAAATTGATGAAGTTGAGAGAAAAGATCAAAAAAATTTTATGCGTCCTGTACATAACCTCAAAAGTAGCGAAAAACCGCATTTTTCGCGTATTTACCCTCAGATATCTCAAAATCCTGACGTGATAGCCAAATTCTGGCTCCGGATTCGGATTCTACGCAGCAAATTACTTCGGAAAATGGTCACCAGTTCCAAGGGGGAAAAACCTCGCAGGCCTGTGTAATCTATAGGCTATATATACATTAGGGAAAACGTCACTCAATTGACGATTAACAATCCAATTCAGAACTTTTAATGGATTCGACTTGGCATCTTTATTTTTTTCATCTGTGCAGTTTGAAAAAAAATATTTGTGTTGTGATTTTATCAATGGTATAAACTGTTCCAATTCACAAAGCAATAAATTCTCCAAATCTTGAGAGTACACTTCTACAAGACGTCTTGCACTAGTTCGCACATGTTCCATGTCAATAATCAATAATTCAGAAAGAAAGCCGAATAACTCAATTATATGAGCGTAAGCTGCACTTCGTTTTTTCAATTCGGTCGCAAGTTTGTCGATTATGGGATGAAATGTTTGAATTCGGAATTTCTCAGAACCATGTACATTTTCGACTTTCTTATCACCATCACTAAATTTTTTGATAATTTTCCTTTTTGATGCATCAGAATATTCTTGAATAACTAACGGACTCAACATTCTTGATTCGCTTTCTATTTGAGAAAATTCATTCCGTAAATCTTTGACAAATTCAACCAGTGAAAGCAACATTTTATTTGCTGTATCCAAATCTATCTCGACCTTTTGTAAAAACTTGCTAGTAGTATTGAACCGATTGAGAATACGATGCCAAAGTACTGCCATAAAAACATGCTCAAGTTCAATCATATTTTGTAATAGAGATGTAGCATCATGTCATGTATCTGATTTCTGTTCTTCATTTTCAATCAAACAAGTTAATGCTTTGTGTATTCCATCAAAATCTTTGATCAAAAAATTGGCAGCATCCGCTTTGCATGACCATCGAGTAGTCGATAAACTTGTCACTTTAGAACCTTGTTCTACTAGTATATTCCATCTGTGTGTGGAAGCACTAAAAAAGGCATAAAGGCGTTGTGAGAGGCCGAAAAAATTCATAGCATATATGCACTTATTGACGCCACATTCCCCCACCAAATTTAGGGAAAGCCCAACACATGGAACATAAACAGCTAGTTCGTTTTTTTCTTTTGAACATGCTTGTAGACCAGTGTATTTACCGGACATGTTACTAGCGTTATCATAAGTTTGTGTTCGACAATTGAGTATATCTATATCATGCTTTTCAAGTAAATCTAATACTTCTGAACTCAATGATTTACCAGTATGGCTTTTGATTTGTAAGAAACAGAAGAAACGTTCATGAACGTGATCATTTAAATAATACCGAAATATTACAGACAACTGGTCGATGTGAGAAATGTCCGGAGTAGAGTCTATAATCAGTCCCCAATATTTAGCTTCTTTTATTTCATTTTTGATATGCGTGAGAACTTTTTGAGACATTAAATCAATGAATCCTTCGCAAATAGTTTTTGATAAGTAGGATACACTCCCTCTTCCTTTATTCACGTAAACTTTGATATGTTCTTTCAAAAACGGGTCAAATTCAGCCAATAATTCTAATATGCCAAGATAATTCCCATTGGTTGGGGATCCAATCAATTCATTCGTACCACGGAATGCAAGACCTCGTTCAGCTAAAAATTTAATGATTGAAACTACTCTTTTCAACATTTCAGTCCAATATTTCATTTCACATTCAATCGCATTCAAAATCTCTTTATCAACATGTGCATTCTCTCGTATATAATCAATCCAGGTAATCATACATCGATTGTGATCTTCACAATTTTCATGGTTAGGGATGCATTTTTCTGCTTTTTTCCAATTTGAAAATCCACTTTCAACAAATGCATTTTCATGATTTGCTGAAAACAATTTGCAGACATAGCAAAAAACTTTCCCAGTAGACTCTGAAAACATCAATCATTTCCGATCACGCTTTTCGCCGTTGTTTAATTTTCGTTGGAAGTAAGTGGGAGAAAAATATCTATTTTGTTTTGAATACTCTCGTTTCGAGGTTTCGAAATTAGAGCTTTCATTTTGAAAAAATTCGTATCCTTTGTCCAAGTATTTTGTCCGTTCTTCTTTATTTTCATTTAATTTCAATGGCCATCGAGCAGGGTCTTTATATAAGACACTTAAGAAACAAATGAACATGAACCTTAGATTGGACGAAAAGTGAAAATATACTACCTTACATAAATGGAATAGCAAAGATGATGATGATTGAAGAATTGAAAACGTATTTTGTGTGAGACCTGTTTAGATAAAAATGATCGATTATAAGCTCACGAACATAAAATTGGAAGAACTGATATGAACTTATAAATTTTTATGACAGTACGTTATTTCAAAAAGTTTGAGAGGGGTGTATGATTTGTAAATGTTTCTTGATAAATTTCCCGAAACATTCCAAATATATTGAATTTACATAGATGCACAAATGCACATTGAAATTCAATACTCTTGATTATATTAATTACTCTTGGTTATGTTTATAAATAAATTGGAAACTTGAATTTCCAATAATTTACTGAATCATTCAAGAGTGATCATATTATATTATTGTAACAAAAAATCCACCATGTCGAAGATATTTTTTTGAAACAAAATGTGAAGCCCAAAAAACCGTTCACATGATTGTATGGAAAATTGTTTCGAAAGATTTTCTATATTCTCAATTGCTTCAAAACTATTCTTATGCGTATTTTGAAAAACGGTATCTCATACTCCTAAAATAACACAGTGCTAAACAAACTATCCCTAGTGTGTATGAACTTTGGCCCACTCTGGCCCCACTCTGACCCAGTCTTTGACCCATATGGGCAGGATGGGGCCCATGCTGGATCGAGGTGGGCCCCATGGTACATACATGCTAGGGATCTTTTTATTTTCAAAGAGTACTGAAGGTATAATAAATGAAAACTGATCATATCAAGTAACTTTTCACCTGAAATTAACATAATTGCATGAAATGTAATTAAAATAATTCAATTACTTCACATAAAAATGAACAAGTGGTATTGGAAAGCAAAAGGGAAACGAAGATAAAATCAGAATAAAATGCATTACTAGCAATTCCAATGCACATCGAATTTTATCAAAGATGTTGAGAGTTGAAAAGAAAATCAGAATCAATTATTCTTTTTGGAGCTTTAAGCATGTATTATGCCTCAAAACTAGAGACAATTCATGTTACTAACAAAAACTGAAATTAGGGACTAGGAGCGAATTATTTTATTTGTAAAAAAAGTACCTGTGTCAGAACAATTATTGGATTTCATAATAGACCGCTCATCATTCTTATCTGCATTGTTCTCAAAAATTTCACTTAAAACTTCATTGTTACAGTGAATGTCATTATTGTTTTGAGGCGTTTCTCCTATCACATCTAATCAAATAAGAAAGTTATTATGAATACAGTTGAGAGAATCACCTTATTTTGTCTGATTTTTATTATGTACACTCAATCGGAAACACTTACCTTCATATTGATGCACATTTTTCATCTTTAATTGATGATCAGAATTCTGTGAACTATTGCATTCATCTGTTCCATTAAACGAAAAATATTGGGTTAATTTAGGAAGTTTGCTTTGAAACTTCTCTCTTTCTTTTTTTATTTTTCTTTTGAAAGATCCACTTTCGAATTTTCTTGACATTTTTTATATTTACTTAAACGACGTATCAGTATGGAATAAAAGCAGAAAAAGATCGCAGACGAATAAGATAAGTTTGTGAATGACGATTCTCAATGAGTAATATAAGCAGAAAAACAATAATCACTGAAATATTCTTTTGCTGTAATCTCAGTAAAACCTGTCAGGAATAATTGACCTTTCCTTGTGATTTCTTTTTGTTTCACTGCCAATGGAAACAATATAGTGAGAACTATGCGATGAAATACGTCGATAAGTATGTAATTCTATTGCGCTTTTCGTTTGTTTTCGTGAGGAGACGAACGAATGGAATTACAGCAAAACCGCTCTATGTGCAACCATCTATGTCATTTTCTCGCATACAATTAAATACTGAATGAGAAAAGGATACAGATATACATGGAAAGAAATTGCATACAGGGAGCTCTCACTGAATTGAAAAATTGTATAAACAATTATGATATTAGTTGAAAGCTTTGAGTATCAATATGTTTTTTCTCAATCCGTATTTCGGTATCAATAAATGATTCATGTTCCCATGCATTATCACTTTCAACTTCCAGAAATTATCATGGTTTGTTGAAATGAATTCAGAAGCCTATACAAATGATACGATCATGATGATTATATTTTTACTTTTTCGAGTCACGTGTTGCAACGCTATATTTCATTCAAATGCATTGATTTTGGAATACTCTGATCAATTTCAAACAAAATTCCTCCATATCCAATTCAACATTCATTTAAATTAATGATTTATCCCTCGATAAAACTAGAAACTGAAAAATAGATTTCATATTTATATTCGATAAGGAGTTTGGGGAGAAATATTTGTTGATTCGGTAGATTATCAAACGTTCTGAGTAGCGACTTCCTTTTAAACAAGTCCTTTGAGAATTATTGAATCATGATTGTCGCTTTCAACCATAAACTTATAGGACAAGTTTATGTTTTCAATATGATCATTGGCTGAACAGGGGTGTTTTTTGACCGACCAAAAACTACTTTTCTTTGTTTTCCTCTCAATTTTTTGGAATCTTTATTGGAATAAAAAACTCCAATTTCATTTTTTGAAGAAAATGATAACGATTCATTGAAGAAGGGCACTTGAACTTGTATCTTAAATTTTTTCCAATTTTCTCCCGGGTTTTTTATGTAGCTACAATATCGAAGACGAAAACGATCCGTATTTAGTGAAATAGGATGCCAAAAATACCTTAGCTTTTGAAGGTTAATGTTACGCTCCGCTCCCAATGTTTTTTGAGATCATACAATTTATCATTACAAATTATTTATAAGCGATATGTTACAAATCATTCTTCATAGAGTGAGCCGAATTATAATATTTCACATTTCATATTGCTCCTTTCATTCAGTATGAATATATGAGAAAAAAACTGCCAATCAGCACGTGGCTCCCTCGTTTGTGTTAGAAAAAAAAACGTATCGTCAAACAATGCAGATTGCTAAAGATTCTTGTTTTTCACATTTCTCAATCGATTGGAATGAAACTTATATGTGACCACTATGGGACCATAACTGAACAGTAGTATAAATTTCATTACAATCGGATAACAGGAACCGAAGATATTTTCCATCGCAAAACCACAATTTTTTGTAAAATGTTTCTTTTCCCTCTCTCGTTTTTCTGTAAAGATCAGGGTAAAACTTATATGGGACCACTATCGATACTGCATGAAACTGTGATAAAAATTCATGATGAACGGATGATAAGAACGAACGATATCCACATGATAGCGGTATTTACGAAATTTCCAAATTTTGTTTCGAAACTTAGTGCTTACCCTTTTCTTTCCTCAATATTGATTTGCCTGAAACTTATGTCTCATAATCAGCATTTCATGAATTAACTATGTTCAAAGTTTCATGGCATTCGGATGATACGGACATAGGGAAGGCATGCTCCCAACATATTGTCAAATAATGCGGATGGCAAACAAATTTTCCACAGTTTTGAACCGATCCAAATGGAACTCATATGGGACCATTATTGGATCATAACTAGAACCTGGTATAAATTTCACTGGAATCGGATGAACAGAACAGGAGATATGCACGTTCGCGAAAATGTTCATTTTTTGCCATATTTCTCCCAGCCCATCTTGTTCTTCTGAATGAATCCAGCTGACTTATATGGGACCACTATCGCTCCACCCTACGACTGTGGTATAAATTTTATCGAAATTGTATGAGTGGAACGGGAGATATGCGCGTTCGCAGTTTGTTGATCACCTAAGCGACAGACAGACACGAAACCAAAATTTTTCTCTGAGCTTCGAGGAACATTTTGGTGCTAACAATTTCCATTTTGGAGATAAAAAATTGTCGGAAAGCAGAAATTAGATTCTGGAATTGGTTCCAAAGGCAAAAATATTGGAGGACTCTGATCGTTTGTATACTACAACCACCTTTACTGTTGTTGATAACGACAGTTATTTGGAGTTCAAAGTGATTCGAATTAAAATCGTTCAATGTCTCCGATTCAACGATCAAGAATGTTAGTTGATGCGATAAAACCTTGTTTACCATAAAAATGTTATAAAAAGCTTGAAAACGAAATTCGCGAATGTTCAAAGATGAGGCCCCTTGGTGAGTGAGGCCCGGGGCTGCAGCCCCCCTAGAACCCCCTTGATCCAGGCCTGGCTCTAACTGCTCCCATAACAATCTTCAAGTGGTCATAATTCGACGAAAAATTGACCGATTTCAGAAAACAAAAAACGGCTGTATTCGGGCTAAGAATCCCCATCAAATGAGCTATCGCAAGCCTCCTCACTTAATTCAAGATTTCCGCACCCCTTGCTCCCCCATCACCCCCTCCAAGATTGAGGACCTCTCACCCTTCTAGTATGGTAGATTCTGTTCCCCCGTTGAATTTAAGAAAAAAATCATCCCATTATCTCCACCCGTCCAGGAGTTATTAGGGTGTATCCAGATTTTTGCACCACCCTGTATATATATACATATATAAGGAATAAGAGAATACATGCTGGAAATTGATGGAAAAGGTAACACGAATGTAACATCCATGTAACACATGCGATAAATAAATCCAAGTAACAAATTTTAATGCATGGATTATAACTCACATGAAAAAGGAACATTCAAATATGTATTTTCCAATTAAATTCATTCTAATATGATAAATGATGACAGTTTAATAAATACAGAACATCCAAACATTACACTAGGCAATAAAATATCAATTGAATATAACGAAAATTATTGAAATTGCAAGATTTTCTCCTGGCAGAAAAACGCTCAAGCTTATCTCCATAGAGAGAGAAAGAGAGTTAGTAGAACAAGAAAGCAATAAAGTAATCAGAGAAGGGATAGAGGTGGTTGCCAATTAGAAGGAGAATGAAGGATTTCCCTATAGACAAACCCCTTTTCTCAAGGATCTACGAATCCTCAATCGATACAATTCTAGTACCACCCTAAAGACCTTACTTTTCCCACTATTTAGTTCAAAAATTTTAGCCAAACCCTATTCCTCCCATCACCAAAGATTTTTTCCCACTCCAACAGAAAACCGAGGTGACGTTAAACTTAAAATTTCTTGAAAAATCACTTCCTGCTCAACGTCCTGCAGTGGATATTTCGAAATTCCAACACTCCGCAAAATCTCCACAGTCAGCTTTAATGTTTGTACACTCATAAAAAGGTACAAACAGGACCTTTGTGGAGCAACGAAATAAACAAAATTCTATCTCCAATCTTCTATAAATCCTGAAAATTCTCTTGTTAGTGAATTGTAATTTCCCTTTTCCTTCCTCTTGAGAAGTAAGTTTGAAGTTTTTTTTGTGGAAAAAAATATAACAGTGCAAGTATATACGATTCAATCCTCCAGCAAAATTCAGTCCTGAATTAGTGGAGAATTTATGTTTTCAAAGTGTGTAGATTCAACCTTGTGTTTGAATTATTTACATATTAAATTTGTGCCGCTGTGAGTGACGTAGTTTTCTCAATATATATATATATATATATATATATATATATGTTTTGTTCTATCACTGGAAACACTTGTGGAAAAGGAGATTGAGTTTCTGACCACTAAAATAGAAAGAATCCGTAGAAGGATTCAAAATAAAATCCAGAAAGTCCGTTCAGACACTCTTCCAGACCCAGGGTCCAGCAGGAATAGATTTCCCAAAAATTGAGAGTATGACGGGGAAATCCTCGAACATGCTCTCAAGAAATTGGAAAATCTAAATTCCTCAAAACAAACCTTAGGTCTTAGATTTTCAAACTAGTGATTCAGTGAGGACACCTTCTTCTCTCTTTTTGAACCATTTTTCTTTTCTATTCTCAAATCATCACAAATGAGTGCTTCCCTCTTTTCTTCTCAGCAACCCCATCGTGGACCATTCAAACCTTCCTCAAAAATCCAACCCTTATTTTTCCCATCGATCACAGTGAGAAAAAACGAATTCAAAGGAATTTCTCTTTCGATGAGAGACTTCATCGTGGAACTGAGTAATCTCTTTTCTCCCCAAAATCCCCTCGTATTTCAAACATCGCAAGCATCCTTTAAAGTCCTAATTGGCACACCTTCCATCTTTCCTTTGTAGAAAAGGAAAAGATGAGTGCAGTGATAAAAAATAGTGTTACTGAGCGAACCCCAGATGCATTTCTACCGCTTACATTCAAATTCCATGTTTTTCAGGTTCAATTCCAGTGTATTCCAAAATTGAGTTCGTTCAAAATACTTCTTTTCCTTCTGAAGATTGTTGAGGTCGAAATTCGATACGATTCTCCACAATTGAGGGTCCCCATGCAATAACCACGTAGGCGCTCCAGAAGCGGCATAAGTGTTGTCCAAGCCGTGACGTCAAGGGTCGAAAAAAAAATTCGGAATTTCTAACATCTAGAAATACTGGGCAAAGGGCTTGAAAAATGAACATGAGTCTCCGTTTACGATTTTTCTCTAGGATCAGTAGTTTTCGAGAAAAAAAATAAAAACTATCTATTCTTTCGCACCACAAATCAATGTTTTCCAATATTAAACTCGTTCAAACTCGGTCATTTTTCTATGTATCTTGATGAATCTTGCGGATTCTAATTCGTAAGACTTCCCCGAAGACAACAGCGTATAAAAAATTCCTAAAAGTTGATAATAAATTACCAATTTTGTAATCCGAAGTGAAAACCCTGTTTTCCATGCTTTGCATTGAAAAAGTGTCAGGGGAAGTATGAGCTACAAAAAACTTCCAGCGACAAAGTTGTTCACTAGTATATGGACGAACTTTGTGGAAAGTTTCAGATCGATTGGACTCTTAGTTCGCGAAATACAGCGGTTTATTAACGCGCGACCGAAATTTTTCACCATTTTGCGTCATTCGCCAACTAAATATCAAGGTCCGTAGGAAAGATTGTGTTCGCTCAATATTTGAACCTGGGTTTATGTTTTTGGGGTCAGAAAATTCGAATATCGAACAATTTTCGCAAAATTCTGTATTCATTTCTCTTGAATGAACAATTCAATTGTTTATAACGTTATTATGGAAATACTATTGACCAAAGAGAAACATTTTCTTGACAACAAAAGTTTCTTATCCTGCGATAATTAGATTTTGTACACAAAAATTTTTATCAAAACAATTGTCTTTTCGTGAGTATCATAAGTATATGTGAATAAATTCAGATGGCCCGTATTACATAAAGTATCAAATTTGTGAAACAACACATTATACAACAAACAAACAACACATGTATTGTTTTTTAAACAATACATTTCATAATACATTTCCCTAATACCTTTAAAATTAACTTTGTCATGTTGTGCCTTTCACAAATTGATTGATTTAAATTATCTTATGAAATATCTCTCTCCAAAGGGAAAAGAATTTTTTGATGCATTAATAGCTAAAGTTGGGGAAAAGGTGTACAAATAATCGATTTGTGAAAGGCACAACATTACAAAGTTAATTTCAAAGGTATTAGGAAAATGTATTATAAAATGTATTGTTCAAAAAACAATACATATGTTGTTTGTTTGTTGTATAATGTGTTGTTTAAAAAATGTGATACTTTATGTAATACAGGCCATGTGGATTTATTCAAATATACTTATAATACTCATGAAAAGACAAGTGTTTTGATAAAAATTTTTGTGTACAAAATCTAATTATCGCAGGATAAGAAACTTTTGTTGTCAAGAAAATGTTTCTCTTTGGTCAATAGTAGGGGTGTGCGGGTAGCACTTTTCATCGGGTCGAGTCGGGTTCGGGTATTTGTATTTCTTTTCGGGTTGGGTCGGGTCGGGTACCCGATGAAATCGGGTTTCCCAAGTCGGGTACCCGAATATAACAAAATCGCTTGAATTTAATACTTTTTCTATTCGAAGTTGCCATTGCCGTTGATATTTTAAGGACAAATTGTCTTGAGCGATTGTAGGAATAAGGGGATTTCATATGAATTCAATTCTTATATGAAGAATGCCATATTCACTACAAGTCTATTAGGGTTGTTACTCCATGTAATTGATTAGGCAGCGCATTAAGCAATCTCCAAATTGCTTCATGGAAAGTTTATATTTATTTTTTAATTCAATTCAAAAATATAATCACATTTATATCTCATGAATAATATATTATCTATTTTCGTATCTAGTAACCACAATATAGAATCTTGAACATCAATGAAAATAGATATTCTTCTTATAAATATCATTCTTTTTTCATATTTTTAAATTTGAATGGAGGAAGCACAACTCTTCCACATGTTTTGTCAGCAATCTTGATCGAGTTGCTGTCACAATATTTCCTGCTGAGGAAAACGTTTGCTATATTTGAATTACCCGAATGTAATCGGGTACCCGACAAACTCGGGTGATTGAAAAACCCGACCCGACCCGACCCGATAAAAACCCGATGACTCGGGTACCCGCACACCCCTAGTCAATAGTATTTCCATAATAACGTTATAAACAATTGAATTGTTCATTCAAGAGAAATGAATACAGAATTTTGCGAAAATTGTTCGATATTCGAATTTTCTGACCCCAAAAACATAAACCCAGGTTCAAATATTGAGCGAACACAATCTTTCCTACGGACCTTGATATTTAGTTGGCGAATGACGCAAAATGGTGAAAAATTTCGGTCGCGCGTTAATAAACCGCTGTATTTCGCGAACTAAGAGTCCAATCGATCTGAAACTTTCCACAAAGTTTGTCCATATACTAGTGAACAACTTTGTCGCTGGAAGTTTTTTGTAGCTCATACTTCCCCTGACACTTTTTCAATGCAAAGCATGGAAAACAGGGTTTTCACTTCGGATTACAAAATTGGTAATTTATTATCAACTTTTAGGAATTTTTTATACGCTGTTGTCTTCGGGGAAGTCTTACGAATCAGAATCCGCAAGATTCATCAAGATACATAGAAAAATGACCGAGTTCGAACGAGTTTAATATTGGAAAACATTGATTTGTGGTGCGAAAGAATAGATAGTTTTTATTTTTTTTCTCGGAAACTACTGATCCTAGAAAAAAATCGTAAACGGAGATTCATATTCATTTTTCAAGCCCTTTTGCCCAGTATTTCTAGATTTTAGAAATTCCGAATTTTTTTTTCGACCCTTGACGTCACGGCTTGGACAACACTTATGCCGCTTCTCGAGCGCCTACGTGGTTATTGCATGGGGACCCTCAATTTGTTTCAACTAAGACAAATTTTAATTAATTGGAATTTAATAAGATTACTTAGATTTTCATTCATAACACACTCGCACACTCATACTACATATTATAAAAGCATTATTCCCAGAATATACTTTTATGCATTTCAGCATGAATTCTGAGTTGAAATTCACTTCGAAGGATCTCCTTTCCCTAGTCATTGTCCAGAGTTTTATCCTAATTGGAGTGGGACTTTAGAGGGAGCATCAAACTAGACGATTTAGTGTTTTCCTTGATCACTTTCATCGTGAGTTGTGAAGAAACTGAAGGAAACGACAGTTTTGACGTGACAAACATCACAGGGTTACCCCAATCAACTTCCAGTCCGGGAAGACGTCAAGATGACGTAATTCTTGTTCACAAGTGGAATAATGTGTATAAAGTGATATACACCCTCTCTCAGTGATATCCACATTCACAAATCAATGAGAGACCAAAAAGGAATCAAGTCACGATTCCGTCATTTCAATGACGTTTTGAAATAGTGAAGAAGAATCAATCGTCACAGTAATGACACCAAGCGTCATTGTGATCACGGTGTGTTCCTTTGGGAGGTTCGTGCTCACATGGGTATCAGTTCCAGTATTTTCATGTTGAATCACAGATTCCTTGCATTCCAGAATTCGAACTGTAATTAATTTAGAACTCATGGGTGGGGATCAAATTAACCATCAATTACCCCGCACAATAAATGTAAAGGCGTTGAGAAAGCATGGAGAGGTCTTGAGAAATCACAAGTGTTCCTCCAATCAGCACTCAAATGTGAACGCGGATCGAAAAAAGTCGGTTTTTAATATTCTTTCTTTCGTGTAATTTCAGATGGCCTGTTCGACCGTGAGGTATGGGGTCGGTGTTACCAAAGAGCTCGGGATGGATATGCAGAATTTGAAATCCAAGAAGACATGTCTTATGACCGATCCAAATCTCGTCGAATTATCACCCGTTAAAGCAGCTATGGATTCTCTGAGTAAACATGGTGTGGAATTTGACATTTATGACAGGGTACGAGTTGAACCAACGGAAGAAAGTCTTCAAGATTCGATAGAATTCTGCAAAAAGGGAAATTTCGATGCTTTTATAGCGGTAAGGACGTAATGTATATCTATCATAGACAGATGTGAATAATAATTCACACTCAAGAAAATACAACAAGATGAAATTTGGACTACGATGCGAAAAGAATGATAAAGTAGAATCCCAATGCACATACATATTTTATGGTTATTTTCAATGCACATGAGATGCTCTGGTAATGCTTTGCTTTCTATTTCTTCGTTCCTAATCAATCAATTATGATTAAATACCATGGTATATTGCAAGTTCCAATAATGGCTCTATGGTGTTTCATATGGGTTCCAGTGAAATTTAGATAATATAGGCGTAGGGGAAATATGTTTCCGAAGCATTGTTCAATATTGCGGATCGCAAAGAAAATTGTTCACATCCATCAATCGATTAAGGTGCCCGTGAGGAACCATGTTGGAACCATCACTGCAACTCGGTATGAGTTTCATTGCAATCGGATAATAGGGAACGGAGATATGAGTGGTCGCAAAATCACAATTTCCAATAACATTTTTCCTCTTCCGCTCATATTCTTTTGAAAGAATCAGGCGGGAACTTACATGAGACCGCTTTTGAGACTGTATATAACTGGAGTTGAAAGTTTCATAACGATCAGATAATCCAAACGGAAAATTGTAGCTGGATCTAAGGGGGTGCAGGAGAGGGTGCGTGCCTCTGTTGCCGAGGGGAAGGGGCACTCTCGCCACAGTTTGCAAACTCAGATATTCTCATCCTTATGAACTGAAACCTTATCCATTGCAGAAATAATCCTCCGATTACTATTGTTATGTTCCGCAACATTTTTTCGAAATCCGAAAAATTTATGGGAAATTGAGTGGACACGCATGCACGTCAGCGGGCGGTTCACTCGAATTTCTATTGCTTTTTTTCTCTTGTCCCCTTACTTACTTTTTCTTCTAAATGGATCTCCCCTGCGCCTAAGAGGAAACCTGAAACTCATCCATATTATTTATTCGAAGAATCTAAAAATCATTCATTTGTATTTGCAACCGTGAAAATGACTTCTCCCACAATAGATAAGATGAATTTCAGTCAGCAACTTCGTTTCTCTCCGCGTACTATTCTAAGAAATACTTCTTGGACAGTAGCCCTATTCTTTTCCCATCTGAATACCTTGTTACATATGTCCTCTCACGATAAGTACGTGAAAGAATGCATATTGCGGCCATTGCATGGGCCTGTCAAAATTCCCGACCAAGCACTCTCTCATTAGAGAATCTCGTCAACTCCGACACGCCGTTAGAAAACTACAGCGACAACGAAGTTGACGAGTTGAAAAAACTTCACTCCCGGTCGCTATTTCAAGTCGTTTGTTACGCTTGGTAATCGTGAGTCCCGTGTGCGTTGAGTCTGGATTCCTAGTGAAGAAGAACTTTGCCGTCTTTGTTTTCCTACGAACTTGCTTGTGCTTTTTTTTATCAACGCGTTTATATTGAAATTTTCTCTATGAAATCTTCGATTTTACTCGTAAAATCGCGAAACTGCGTGGGTGAATCGAGCTCGGTATTGTGAAGTCAAGATTCATTGAAACTTGAACTTAAAAACCGTGCTTTGTGTTAGTGCTTTATAACTCCAGGATTTTTATCATTGAACGAATTTGTATTCCTACCATTTCATCCAACTTCCAATCCATGAACGAGAGAGGGGAAGAGAGAAAGAGAGAGAGAGAGAGAGAGAGAGAGGGGGAGAGAGAGAGAAAAGAGACGCAGAGCTATAATATAAAAGGGAAAGTAAGTTATTTAAAAAATTTTTCAGTCAATTTTCCCTTTTCAAAATTAATTATCAGTTTTTTTTGTTTAGACATTTGAAACTCACAAATGAAACTGGACTTTTCATTCCAAACGGTCAATTACGTTCTGGAGGAAACCCTGTGAGAATATTAATCCAGGTTCCCATAAGTATCAGAGCTTACTAGAAGATTAAAATCTCCCTTTTTCAACAATAATTGCGAGTTTTGTTTGTAATTGGATGAGAGTTAACTGAACAAATTGTGAAAGGAAAGGAATAAACGTAATTCTTCTCTCATGATTCGAGAATAACAACCTTACATTAAAAACTTCGTGAATTCCATTCACATTCACACAATAAAAGCAACTTTCGTTTCAAATTTTCGTTCTCTTAATTCATTGAGACTTCCATATTGACTATGACTCGATTTCACCCTTGTATGAGGGAAAAACATAACTGAACGCCCCACATAGCCATCCTATTCGATGGAAAATCCTATAATTGAGGTGCCGGGAAGAATAACTCGCTTAGCGCTCGGGACGCATCACAAATTTGATCCAAACGGCCCCGTTGGAGGTCGAAAAACAAGTCGGAATTTTGGAAATCAAAAAATATTAGGTCATAGAGCTTGCAAAAACAAGGTCAGTGTCCCTTCACCATTTTTTCTAGGATGAATAGTTTTCGAGAGAAAAAATAAGAACTACACATTTTTTCATACCAAAAATCAATGTTTTCTAACATTGAACTCGTTGGATCTCATTCATTTTCCGGCGGATCGGAATAAAACTCCCAAATTCCGATTTGTGAGACTCCGCCGAAGACGACGAAAGAATGTGTGAAAATTAATAATAATCGATTAATTTTTTATTCGAAGTAAAAATCACGTGTTTTATGCTTTGCATTAAAAAAGTGTCGGGGGAAGTATGAGCTACAAAAAACTTCCAGCGACCAAGTTGTCCGCTAAGGTATGGACAAACTTTTTGGAGAGTTCCAGATCGATTGAATTATTAGTTTGCAAAATACAGGGATTTATTCATCAGCGTGCAACGGAAATCTATCACGATTGTGCGTCTTTTACCGGGTGACTATCAGGGTCCGTAGGAAAGATTGTATTCACTCACTTTCTCATTCTCGGTCTCAAATCAATAGTTTTGGAAACATACCTCACGATTACATTAACTATTGATTTGAGACCGAGAATGTTTTTGATTTATTATTTTTATCTTGATATGTGTCAAAATAGGGAGTTTCACTTACAAGAATCTGAATATGTATATTTTTTATTACTTGTTTCCACCTACTTGTTTTTATTGCCCGATATGATCACTCTTCTACGTGATTTCAAGCACTGAACGAGTTATTCTTCCTGTATCTTCAATCAAATTTTTCAACACAAAAACATGGATAAAGGAAATGAAATCTCGTGAAAATAGTTGGACATTCGCATTCTCCGGCCCAAAAGAACATCCCAAGTTGAAAAAGTGAGTGAATACAATCTTTCCTACGGACCCTGATAGTCACCCAGTAAGAAACGCATAATCGTGAGTGGTTTCAACTTTGAATGAGAAATTAATCAATTTATTATTAATTTTTAGAAAATTTTCCCGAAATTGTCGTCTTCGGTGGAGTCTCATAAATCAGAATCTGTTAGTTTCATTCCGATTCGCCGAAAAATGAATGAGATCCAACGAGTTTAATGTTGAAAACATTAATTTTTGGTATGACAAAATGTGTAATTTTTATTCTTCTTCTCGAAAACTATTCATCCTAGAAAAAAATGGTGAAGGGACACTGACCTTGTTTTTGCAAGCTCTATCACCTAGTATTTTTTGATTTTCAAAATTCCGACTTGTTTTTCGACTTCTGACGGGGCCGTTTGGATCAAATTCGTGATGCGTTCCGAGTGCTGAGCGACTTATTCTCCCCGGCACCTCAATTGTTGAATGGAATTATGTTTTGGTTATTTTTCTAAAATAACCTGGTGTCAGAATTCCTGTTCTTTCTGAACACCACTATTTCTGTTCATTCATAACACTATATTTGTATGTAAATGGTTATCATATTTTTTTCTCCGTGTAGTGTGTGGGAATGGTTTTATCAATACACTGTAGAAGAAAGTCTTAACCCTTTCAGGGGCAGTGGGACGTATACGTCCCACCTATGTTATTTCAGTTATTTTTCATATTTCTAGTACATATTGCATTATTTACGGGAAAAAACTAATTTTTTACACTCATCGGTATCTAAATTATTCAAACCTTATGCAACATTGCAATAATTTATTCATTTTAATATTGATTATAAATGATTAACATGAAAAAATTCGCTTTTTTTTAAGGAAAATCGGTTTCTCCGGAATGAGAACAGTTGAGCCACTGGGATATTTTTTTACATACTCTCCATACATAGTTCTTTGATATATATTTTTGTCAGAATTTTTCGTACATTAGTTTTCAAGGAAAAAATTTTTGAAATTCCGGAAAATGAAATTTGTTCAGCTCTTTCAGAGATACATTTCACTGTGATACTTATATCATTAACACAATCACTCATAAGAGTTTTTGGGGTTGCTGAATACAAATTCAAGGTCGGATTTTGAAAATTCAAAATGGCGGATTCAATATGGCGGTCAAAATTTTCAAAAATTGACCGATCCGGGCCAAATTTTTATTCTAGGGGTTTTTGGGGTTGCAAATTAAGAATCTGAGGTCAGCTTTGCAGAATTAAAGATGGCGGATCCAATATGGCGGACACAATTTTCAGAAAACTGACGGATTTTGACTAAATTCCAATTCTGAGGGTTTTCGGGGTCATTGATTACGAATCCGCAGTTAGATTTTGAATCATACGCACCAGATGAAAATTTTTCAGTGCTCTCGTTTCTGTTCGGCAAAACGTAGAACTAACGATGTGGATATGGAATGGGAGTAGTTTCATTTTTGTTAGTTTTTGTTGTGTGTTTTTTTTGTGGCTTTGTTTTCCTTTTACGTTAATTTGTATTCCTCATTTTGTAATTTCCAATTCTTTCAACCAATCCCTTCCAGGGGCAGTGGGGCATATACATTCTACCTATTTTGCTTCAGTTGTTCTCATATTTCTAGTACATTTTGCACGATTTAGGGGCGAATACGCATATTTCACAGTTATTGGTACCTAAGTTATTCAAGCCTCATGCAAAATTGCAATAATTCACCCAATTCAATATTAGTTATAAATAATTAACCTGAAAAAGTCCGCATTTTTCTGAAGAAAAATCGATTTCTTTTTCATGAAGTTAGTCGAGGCCCTGGAATTTTTTCGCATATTCTCCATACATAGTTCCTCGATACATGCTTTTATCAGAACTTTGAATCAATCAGTTTAGAAAAGAAATTGGAAATCTCGGAAAATGAAGTTTGTTTAGAATTATTCATCATTTTTTTATTACTCTCATTATTGATATTTCTTCGCATGTATATATGTATACAGGCACGTATCCAGGATTTTCATTCAGGAGGTGCCAAGTGGAAAAATTTTCAAAATTATATAAAAATTATATCCGATTCTATCCTCAGTAGAACTGATATAGGGCTCACATCAGGGCCACATGAGGCTACATCGGGTTCTGATATGGCCTCATGTGGCCCTCATGTGGCCCTGATGTGAGCCCTATATAATTTCTACTAGGCCTATATTCAGTTTATTCATGAGTTATATATAATTTTGAAAATTTTCACCTAGTTCTTGAAATTAATGCCCCAAAAACATATTAAGTTAATCCGTAAACATCCATGCATCCATTTTCTGTGAATTACGTGAAAAAACACAAGGTTAACTCAACATAGTGAGCTAGCGGATCTACCATCTTGAATTTCGCAAATCCAACTTCAGATTTGTGATCGGTGGTTTCAAAGATCCCTATAATCAAAATTCCATCGTGATCTACTATTTTCTCCCATATAGCACGAATCGCCTGGGGACGTCCTCAGGAGATCTTGGGGATATTGCACAGTCTCTAGGATATCCGGAGGACGTCACCACAAGGTTTGTGCTGGGTGAGCTGAAGAATAAATGTGCCATAATGATGCTGGCATCTTGAAGTTCGGGAATCTGACCTTAGATTCGTAATGCGCGACCCCGAAAATCCTTAGGGAACAAATTTGGTCAAAATCTGTCGAATTTTGAAGATTTAGTCCGCGTTATTTGGATTCGCCATCCTGAATTTCGCAAATCCGACCTCAGATTTCTGATCCTCGACCCCGAAAACCCTTAGAGAACAAATTTGGACAAAATTTGTCGAATTTTGGGAAATGTCATCCGCCATATTAGATCTGCCATCTTGAATTTCGCAAATATGACCTCAGATTTGTAATCCGCGACCACGAAAACCCTTGGGATGAAAATTTGGTCAAAATCTGCCGAATTTTCGAAAATGTCATCCGTCATATTGGATTCGCCATCTTGAATTTTGCAAATCTGACCTCAGATTCGTAATCCGCGACCACAAAAACTCTTCGAACCAAAATTTGATCCAAATCTGTTAAATTTTTGAAAATGTCGTCCGCCATATTGGATCCGCCATCTTGAAGTTTGCAAATCTAACGTCAGATTCGTAATCAGCAACCCCAAAAACTTTCACAGTCAATTTTATCAGAGCTGTAAGTATCATAGAAAAATGTGCCCCTGAAAGGGTTAAATCCAGCTCATTTCATGGCTGAATATATGATGCAAACAAATTGAGCGGAAAAAACAATCGCCGACACAATGGGAAGAGCATTGTCTGGAATGAAGATGCAAACAGATAAAGACTTCCTTTCCACAGTATAGCCAGATAGCTGTGATACAATGAATTTGGATGTTCATAGTGGATTTGTAAATTCCCATCTTTTCACTCGTTATATTGGTTTTGAAATCATGAATTCTATTGGTTCGATATGAAATTTGGATCAAGTAACTTGAAAATTCCGTGTACAACGTGTTAGATCTCACTTTGTGGACAGGTCGATCAACTCTCTTGTTCAGAATCATAATTATGATTGTTTAGAACGGCATACTGGAGCCACCATCTTGAGATTCCAAAAATCGGAAACCTATCGCAAGGAGTACATGGATTACTGAATAAAAGCATATGAGGATCATATTTTTCTTGATGATTGTTGTTCGTGTTCCATAATAATGAAGGTGAATTGGTAAGAACTCCATGTCCATCCGATGGAAAGAAGTAGGTGGTATGTGACACGTGCTCTCATTAAGATACAGTTAGGTGCTTCCGCAAAGATTTCTCTTCATTCCCATACAGAAATTCGTCATCGGTGCTGGCATGGCGCAATGTAGATAAAGTATGGCCGAAGCTTGACAATCAAGCATGGCGCAACACTGGAAGGATAACATCATTTTATGATTTATCAATGTGTTTTTCCAATGGAGCCCCACCATTGGTGCAGGAATGGCAATGGAATAGACATCATTGGCAAACAATAGAAAAATTTGTTTATCAATGTTACGCCAATGATGAAACTGTGAAAAATCATTAATCCAAGAATAAATGAAAAGTATGCGCATTCAACAATTTCCAATACGCGCTATTTGAGATCTTACTGTGTTTTCTCCATTTATCTGTGAACACCTCAGTGTTTTTCGTCCCTAAAGTTTGCCATGAAGAATACACACAATATGGATCAGCAGTAGGAAGGCTCTGGTGTAACATGTGGCAATGAACGGTTGACTGTTCTTCCAGAGCATTATTTGAGTCTTATATATTCCTTGCATACGTTTTTCACTACTCGCGAGGAATACCCGATCGGTAATCCAGCTAGAAAATCCAACCATCGAAATTTGAAATCAAAAAGCATGCTAATATTCGAGCAATGCTATTACCAATGATCGGCGCTACATTGGAAACCAATTTTCATTCAGCTTGGACCAGAGTTTGTGGCAATATTCAACCACGTTTCAAATCATCTTTACTTTCAATAGAATCTACCGTTCAGTTAATGATGGACCAAAGATGAGCCCAGCAAGCGCAGAGCCTGGCCGAATTGTGAATCAATGATAGGCTGACAACCGAATTTCGCTGAACACCGATATCGGTGCAACATTATATTTGAGTCATTCCATGCCAGTTCATCCAGCCGTGACACCCACCACCTCGGATTTCTATGAAATTTTTTTCATCGAATCTTATCACCATTCTATCGACCAATCCAAAACCGTTTTTTTCAAATCCCATACTTTGCGAGTCATAAAATGATAAAGTTTCGCGAAATTGCGTATCAACGCTCCTCGACAGACCATGCGCTACGTGACAAAAGTTCCAATTTCATGCTCAAAATTATATGAGTCTCGTGGGGATATTTAGATTCGGAAAATACACGTTTCATCACTTTGGATTCATTGTGAGGGGGTTTTCAACGCGAACTTCATGAAGTTTTGACCATCTGGAAGGCCAATTTTCAAATTCATATTCCGAGGTGAGGCGCAGCAGCTACAGGGCTGTTTCTTTTTCAAATGGAAGCTAAGGATGCCCGCTTTGAGAATATGAAGAGAAGAATCTGGTTTTTTGATCGCATCCATGGTTTTTTGAATTTTTTATCATTTATCGTCATGATTTACGTTTTAATATTGTGCGATCACCTGTTTCTTATCCACGAACCTGGAAAACGATCGTATATTTTGGATATTGACGTATACAAGGGTTATTGGGAAATTTGAATACGATTCCAAAATGGAGAGCCCAAAAATGATGAAGCAAACATCACAAAAAAAATTGATAAAGTGAGAGGAAAATCCGCACAGTGTAGGGAGTCAAAATTCGATAATCCGTGTACGAGTTCTAAAGATTTCAGTTTTCTCAACATAACTGGATGAATTTGAAGGAGTAAGACAAATAATTTTTTCTATCAAATTTTATTTTAATTGATCTAAGAGGAAAAAAACACGTGCCTTGACTACAAATGTTTAATGTAATATGGAGAATCAGATTTGATTTCACATCCGACGGAGCAACTCAGTGAATATTTTTTAGATGAAAACCAATTACACAAATTCCAGATATTTTTACATTATTCATTAGAATATATGAACATCCGCAAATAGGCTCTACTACTATGAGACTACCTTCATCCCACATTCAGACCAAAACCGACATTAGGCTGTAATGCATATTTAATCAAAATAATTTAATCAGTCTTGAAAACCTTCAGTGTTCTGGACTCCCTTGTTATAGAAATATTAAGTCATCAGCATAACGATAGGTCAAGGGATAGAATTTCCAGTAATGTGATGCAAGACTAGTGTCTCTGAGAAACTGTCGATGATTTTTTGACGATGTCGTGTTTTTCTCAGCATTTTATTGCAGGTAATATTAGTCGAATCCACCGCCTCCTCAGAATAATAATACATCTAACACATGACACACATGAATAACACATGAAATAATGTTGCATATAGGGATCCAACAAATGTCGTCTCTTGATGGCCAGTGGGAAGATGGAGAAGGACCGAATGGATGTAGAAATTCCACTTGAACATCACCTTCTTCTTCATTCTTAGATAAAACTGAACCAAAGAACCAATGTTCATCATAAGTGCAAGCAATATAATTGTTCACACCAATGTCAGACATCTTGACAGATGGATTTCCACCACAAAAATCAAACACAGTGTTTTGCACAAGTTTTCATTCAAACGAATACGTTTTGTTGAGCAACAAAATTCATCCAGTTGTGTTAGGAAAACTGAAATCTTCAGAACTCGTACACGGATTATCGAATTTTGACTCCCTACACAGTGCGGATTTTCCTCTCACTTTATCAATTTTTTTTGTGATGTTTGCTCCGTGATTTTTGGATTCTCCATTTCGAAATCGTATTCAAATTTCCCGATAACTCTTGTATACGTCAGTATTCGAAATATATGATCGTTTTCCAGATTCGTAGATAAGAAACAGGTGATCGCACAATATCAAAACGTAAATCATGACGCAAAATGATGAAAAATTAAAAAAACCATAGATGCGATGAAAAAAACAGATTCTTTTCTTCATATTCTCAAAGCGGGCATCCTTAGCTTCCATTTGAAGAAAAAACAGTCCTGTAGCTGCTGCGCCTCACCTCGAAATATGAATTTGAAAATTGGCCTTCCAGATGGTCAAAACTTCATGAAGTTCGCGTTGAGAACCCCCTCACAATGAATCCAAAGTGATGAAACGTGTATTTTCCGAATCTAAATATCCCCACGAGACTCATATAATTTTGAGCATGAAATTGGAATTTTTGTCACGTGGCGCGTGGTCTGTCGAAGAGCGTTGATACGCAATTTCGCGAAACTTTATTATTATATGACTCGAAAAGTATGGGATTTGAAAAAAACGGTTCTGTATTGGTCGATAGAATGGTGATAAGATTCGATGAAAAAAATTTCATAGAAATCCGAGGTGGTGGGTGTCATGGCTGGATGAACTGACATGGAATGACTCATTCGCTATTAACCAGCATTATATATTCATAGATTGCCGAGCCTTGCCTGTCAACATAGTGCCAAGCTATATTCCCACCATTGGGAGAACCCAACAATTTTCATATGGGTTGTTTTGGAAGTCATCCAGCGGACGCAACAGGGCCGGGTTTAGAGCGGGGCTTGGAGGGCTTGAGCGCCGGGGCTCCCTTATAATAGGGATCTCCACAATCTGGAACCTCGTAATTTTTCAACATAGTTTTTATCTAAGTTGAATTTAATGCGGGGATAGTTGATTCAACAGTGGAATTCGATTTACTATGGATAAATTTATGGGTGTACAAGATGAGATTCTCGACAATACTTTGGAAGTCTTGTCTCAGTATCGAGAAATACTATCAGATGCGAGTATCGTCTCGGTATCGTTGAACACGGTATCGGTCTCACCTACTATTCCTGGTGAAAGTAACAATACTCCACCATCATACTCTGAATATTAGTGTAGCAGTATCAGCTGGTCGAATGAACAGCACAGCTTTGTTCAGTTGATCAGAAAGACATAGAAAACTGATATTTCAGAGTACGGGAGCGAAGTTTCGGGGCACAAGCCTAGTTGTATATATGATCACTTTATTCAGCAGTAGGGTCTCCATTTCAGCAAGGAACTCTACAATTTCTCCAGAATAGTATACAATTTCGAGAAATTTCCAAGTTGGAAGTGAATTCTCTAAGAGAAAAATGTCATCAGAGTTCATTGAGGGGATGCCAGCGTATCATCCGAATGAACATTTTATTGTAAGATTCCTCCGAATAGAATTCATGAAACCCCTGGTGAAAATAAAGCGGATGGAGCGACGCGGAAGCGTGAACGGAACAGCATCTAAGCGCGAAAGAAGCGGGAATTGAAAGGTTTTTACGCTTCATCTGTTTCAACATTCTTCACCAGGAAGAGTCTGAAATTTTCAGGAAATCATATTCGATACTCTTTGTATTGTGCTATCGAAGATTATCCCTTGAAAATTGTAGACGCTTCCATAAATTCAGTACAGAGAAGTCTCACAGGCAAAATGTTTTTTACGTTGGTATATGGAGAAAAATATCCCTCGACGATATGAGAATTCTTGTTATTTCCCTTAGAGAACTAGAAACAGGAATAAAATTTTGTAATATGAATTCTTACATAAAGATGCGGAAGATTCCGAATATCGTAGAAAAAGTCATAGGTAGGATTGAAGTTAAATAACGCTAAACGTTAATTTTTATAGAGTATATTATGAAATTCAGTTATTGATTCGTAATCGCCCTTATTTTGATGTGAAAATTCATTTCTCAGACCTACCTGTTTCTGGTTTAGCAAGCAAAAAGAGAAAAAGTGGTATATTTCTTTCTCCGTGTATCTCTTCAAGACCTATGTTGAATTTGTCCCAACAACTAATGATATCCATATGATATCACTGGAGTATTAGGTTTGAGGACAATTCCAAAGAAATTCAAGATTCATCAAAAAAGAAGTGGAACACTGTTATTCATCGAAATAATCTCCATCGCACCGAATGACCCTCAGCCATCTCTCAGGTAACTCGCGGATGCCTTTCGCGAAGAAACTTTCGTCTTGCGAAGTGAGAAATTTAGTGACCCATTTTTTCACTTCTTCAAGTGTTTTGAATCGCACGTCAAACAAATCGTTCTGCATTTTCCGGAATGAGTGATAATCAGATGGGGCTGAGTTTGGTGAATACACCGGGTGTGGAACAGCTCCCCATCCAAGCGCTAGTAACGTATCCTTGACCGGTTTACCCACATGAGGCCGCGCGTTGTCATGGAGCAGTTTTACTGGACCGTTTCCTTCGCCAAAAAATGGACGTTTCTTCTCAATTCCTTGATTCACTTGCATCAATTGATGACAATAGCGATCAGCAGTAACTGTTCGACCAGGTTTGAGAAGTTCATAATACAGTACGCCTTTCTGTAACGTGGACGTTGTTTTTTCTTCTCTTTTTTTCATTTTTCTTTAAATTTCAATATTATTCAAGCGAAAAATTGAACAATGACTTCCCAACTTGGTCCCAAACTGGCTCCCCGATTTGGCCCTACGTCGGTGACAAGAGCTACCGATCGTCCAATTTTCATCTCCATCACCTTATCATCCAATTGTTGTTTTGATGATTATCAATACTGACCCCACTAGGGACTAACAAAAATCAAATTCAAAATTTCCTCACTGAAACAAAGTGTTCTTGTGAATTTTGCAACAAATATTAAGTGGTTCAAGTTTTAATTCTTCTCTTTTACTTGCTTTTCTCTCAACACAGTTGCGAGAATAGAAAAAGAGTTTACTTTTCGTACACTGTATATATGTCTTGCAGCAAGTGAAGAGAGAACAAATGTATCACCACCCACTACCATTTCTTTCCCAACGATTTTCCTCTCCCTATAAAATGCACGAGCAAAAGTATGCTTGCCGAATTATTCCGAAACCTTACGAAAGGCACCGAAAGCTATGCATGCGATCGCACGTACCCTGCAGAACGTAACGGCACACATAGGATTATACCAATATAATCGAAACCTTAAAAGAATATAGAATAGCATACACTTTAGTTTCAATAAATCCGGAACAAACAAAAGAATACTCCAATAAGAAATCCAGTAGAGATATGACAATGCAAGATAAAATCTGCAGGAAAAACACCATAAAATTAAACGCCAACACCTTTTGTGAACCGAATCCTTTCCTTTCCTTCTAACGAAATATCAATTCAATATAAATTCTATTGTTCTCCACAAGAAATAATGCTCGCAAATCTAAGAGCGAGACAAGTATAAATAGATGGACGTTTTTTTTCCTCTTCTCAGAAATAAAATTCAATAGCAAAATCTTACTATCCAAATCAAATACCAAGGAAATTATGAATCTTCTGAAGTACTAAAATTCAGTTGGTTTCAATACTGGGTATATATTTCAAATTACCTGGTAGGGAATGGGAAGGAGACAGCGGAAAATTGATGGGAATTACCGATAGAAAATTGTTGAAAAATCCAAGATGTCGTAGAAATGGAAAGTGAACGAAGGAGTGCCAGAATGCTTCTCTGTTCGTTATTGAATGAACTGCGGACACTGAATTTAGGAGCACAATTCACAAACTTCTTTATTCAGTCCAAATTACATTTAGTGGATTAATTCGCCCGATCACGAGAATAGTAGAGGAGGAGAGGCGTAAACCCGGAGAAAAAAATATAGACCCGTCTCGTAAGAATTTCCACGCGCTTCTCGTTGATTTTGGCGGGATTCCTCGCTACTGGAAGGGCAGGTGGAGGGATACGAACTGCCAACGGTTCCACCAAGCTACTCGGTCCACCTGACTTCCCCGATAACAGAACGCACTATCCCACACAAACCCAAACATTACCCACACATGAAATTGTTGGATTAAAAAAGGTTGTCACATAAATTGTTATTCACAATTTGAACCAACAAACACTTTTTTTCCATATACCACTTTCGCCCTTTACCAACACTAACCAAACACTCCCTTTTTCCCAAGAAAAACCATTCGCTGTAGTGATTGATAACATTTGTTAACAAATTGTTATTAACAATTTGGATTGACAACAATGTCAATTTTCAACAGACTTGATGGTCATCGGCAATCATTTGAAAGTGCCTAGTTTCTAATTTCAGAATGGAAACTGCAATAAAAAAACGAATAAGCAATTGAAATTTCAGCAACAAATCAATGACAAAAATCAGGGAATCAGCCATCATGAGTACAGGTACTCATTGATGAATACTTTCAGATTTTGTTGCTCCTTGCAAGTCTAACTTTTTCTCAGAAAGGAAAAAGCAATGTTACAAGAACAGTTTTGATAACTGAGAAAATATGTTGATATTCATCTTTTAGCATAGAAATGCATATATGATTGAGAATTGTAAGAATGCTCACTTAAAAACATATAATAAACGGAATTGTAAAGAGTTTGAACGAACTATATACAAAATAAACATAAAAATATATACAAATTCATATTATGTATGAAATATACATATTTTCACTTGAAGAGATGGAGAAAGATATACATCCTCAAGAAAGGACATTTCACATTGATGCATGCACAAGAGGGAGGGTAGGTGGGAGGTCTCTATGCATGAAGAGACGAATTTTTCCTAATAACCAGCCCACCTCAATAAAATTGAATCTTCATTATTGGCCTAAAGAAAAGGACCACCTATGAACACTACCCTTCAACCAATCTAAATTCCATCTTTTTCTCCTAAAATTCTGTTGTTTCGATGATTCGTCCAATTTATCTGTAGATCTGATATTCACAAATCCTCTCGGAATACATTGAACGGAATTGCAAATTTTTAGTGACAAGACGAATCTAGATGAGAATAATTCCTCCATGCGGAGAAATATTCCATCGATTCTACTATATTTCGCTACAGAAAACAAATATGAATATACATATTTACTTGCTTGGTACATGAATGAATGTTTCAGCTACTTAAATTACAATTCAGTCAATCCGCCTAGGTCCTTTTATTCGCCATATAAACTGAAATTCAATGATGTCATTCTGCGGGATAAATAATCGCATAGCATAAAATATTTGATTTATTTGTGGAATTTGTACACTGCATCATTCACGTGTATATAATATGCATGAAAACCCCGATGGAAAAAAGTCCTCTGAAAATCCAAAACTTTCTCGGGATGTCACGGAAATCTCTAAATTCCAGTGAGAAGAAAACTAAAAAAAACCTGAAAAACTCTACAAAACGCTCGCTCATTAGACATGATTTTCCCACTGGAAATTCCTCTCAATATCTATGGACATCTTTGAAAAACTATGAACACCTCTGGAAAACTGCACTGAAAGTCTTTGAGATTCTCAGACTTTCCCAGTGAAGTGTTTCCACCAGGAAATTTTCAAAATAAGACCATATACATATATTATAACACAGGCCTGCGAAATATGACTTTTTGTTCCCCCCTCGGACAATAATGTCTTTTTCCAAAGCATTTTGATGCGCTGAATCCGAATACGACTGCAGAATTGCTCTATCACGTCAGGTTTTTGAGATATTTCGACCTAAAAGTGTGAAAAACACTGTTTTTCGACATATTTGGGTTCACGTGAAGTCGAAGGGTAATTTTTTTTCACAAAACTGATAGATCCACCTCAAAGTGTGAGTCATCTTCTTCCAAATGCCGTTGAGATTGCTCAAATATCTTCCTTTTTCATTGAGATACGACAGTTTGAAAATTGTGTCTCTACCTATTTATTAAATACATGAGCGCACAAATTTCAAATACTCGTATCTCAATAAAGAAAGGAGATATTCGAGCAAACTCAACGGGATTTGGAAGAAGATGACATATACTTTGAGGTGCATCTATTAGTTTTGTGAAAAAAATTATCCTTCGACTTCCCGTAACCTTAAATATGTCCAAAGACAGTGTGTTACACATTTTTAGGTCGAAATATCCCAAAAATCTGACGTGATATAGCAATTCTGGAGCCATATTTGGATTCAGCACAGCAAATTACTGATTGAATGAGAATTTCATTGAAAGGAGAATTTCATTGCTGATCATCAGTCCAATAAATGTGAATGCTGATTGTGTTGTTGGGACATATTACACAACTTAAAATAGTCGTAACTTAGCGAAAAAAAATTACACATGACCGTTCAATAGCTCATTTTGAACGGGAAGAGTAGTATAAATTGATACAGTTGAGGAAAAAGATCAAGAAAATTTTATGCGTCCTGTACATAACCTTAAAAGTAGCAAAAAAATGCATTTTCCCAGTATATACCCTTAGATATCTTAAAATCCTGACGTGATAGCCCAATTATGACTCCGGATTCGGATTCTACGCAGCAAATTACTCCGCGGAATGGTCACCAGTTCCAAGGGGGGAAAACTTCGCAGGCCTGTGTAATTTGAGAGATATATGGCTCCTTTCGAAGAGGAATTTTGCCACATGTATCATTTCGAAATACTCCTCTTCTATTATTTCCACATTGAAAAAAATCAACACTTGATGATATGTCCTAATATTAGTTCTGAATTCTCAATTTCGTGTCAATTCCAAAACGATACCGATATTAGTCTCGTCCTTCTGTGCACCCCCAGTATCGACAATATTCTCGAGTATCGAATATCCGGTCTCGGTATCGTCTCGACTCCAAATATAACAGTATCGTCTCGAGTCTCGTGCACCCTTATGGATAATAAGCCCCCACAACTCTAAATCGGTCCTAGAGCGCACTGATCAAAATTTGGAGAAATCCAAATGAGCGCCACTATAATGGACAGTTAAGGTTGAGATATTAGGGTGCGCCGAAAAAACCGAAATTCAGCTTTTCATATAGCAATACCTGGGGAAAGTTGTTATGTCACGTGAAAAGAACATGTGCACAAGATAAGCTGATTGAATTGACGTTTTGGTATTGCGCAAGTACTTTTAAGTTCTCGAATTTCAAAAATACCTAAGAACTCATGATTATCCAAAATTTGACGCCTGTGGTTCACAATTCTTCCAATAACTTCCAGATATTCGGGCTCACGTCTCTTTGATACATTCCAGTACATCAAAAACTGCTGAACTGAGTTATAATATGACGAGAGAAATGCTTTTGAACAACGGAAATTGAACCCAGACATTTTACAATATCATTGAATCTTTAGATCTGAAAATCCATCGTGATACCTCAAGAGAACATGAAGGTTCAAGGAACTTTCAATAGAATTCTATTAAACGTCTGGACATTTGAAGGTCTATTGAACATTTCGTAGACGTGAATTCACGAACAATGGACGTAAATTGAACGTAGAAGGTTTGTGTTCTCTTGGGGTACTGAGGACTTCTAATGACAATGAAGTAACTGAGATTTGTTCCAAAATTGTACTTTTGTTCCAAAAGTGACGTAACTCCATTGTTTTTCCGCGGATATACGTTTTTCTATCACCAAGCGGGATGACAGTTACGTCATCATAATTTGGAGTCGTCGATATGTACGTGAGTCGCATACTTCCTTTCGATTCTGCAGGAATACTGGAAATCGTGCAGTGTACTTTTCTCGAAGTCAATGTTTCAGGCACATTTGGAAATTAATATAAAACTTGCATATCAGGAATACAGAATTGACACGAATTCGCGAGAAGAAATATGGACAACGACACTTAATATACTATTATATGTCATCATCATGAAGTAATCAGTCTTATGACTGGTTTGATGAAATCCTCCAATCCTGTCTATCATCCGCTAGACGCTTAATTTCTACATATCTACGACAACTCTTAGCTTGTATAATTTGCTCCATGTAACTTGATCTAGGTCTACCTTTTCGAGTTTCACCATTTATTTCCCCTTCCAATATTATTTTCCATAAGCTATCATGCCTTAATGAGTGTACTATCAGATTACTTCTTCTTTTCACAACATGTCTCAAAAGACTGCTTTTTTCATTCACCTTCTCAAGTACTTCTTCATTTTTCACTTTCTCTATCCAAAAATATACTATGATCAGAACGATTTATGAGACGTTTTGATTGGTATCAAACTCCGGCGCATGTACCCTAATCAATTATTCACCTGTTTCAATGCACAGTCCTATGCGGAAAAAGTGTCCAAAATTGTATACAATTATACACAATTTGTATACAATTATGTATGATTTCTATACAATTTGTGTACAATTGTATACATTTTGGACATTTTTCCCACATGGGGTGGGCCACGTGACGCTCGAAATTGGCCGAAAACCAACAATTCCTCCCACACTCAATCATCACGGTTTCATAAAATAGACAACTTGGAGTATCCATTACCAAATTTTTATACTGTTTGGCTTGAATATGGGCTCAGAGGAGCCTAATGAAGTGAGGAAATGTTTTTTTCCCACACCTGCACGGAGAGTTGATGTTTTCTGACCTATTTTTAGGGGAGAAAGTGCTGAATTCCAAGCGAATGTGAAAATATTTTCCGCCCGCTCGCAGCGGAAGGAAAGTACTTTCTGCCCGCTCGGAACGGGAGGAAAGTACTTTCTGCCCGCTTGCAACGGGAGGAAAATACAAACTATCTTTTCGTTCTGAAATATGCATATGAATATTTTATATGCAATTAAACAGATGATTTTCACTTTCCTTGCAGTTGTGGGAAAGAATAGTATGTTCACCTCGGGGAGAAGTGGGAAATTTCCACTCGTGTGATTGTCTCCCTCGCCTTCGGCTCGGGAAGACAAACTTTACACTCGTCGGAAATTTCCCACTTTCCCCCCTTGATGAACAGTATACTATTTTTTTCTCTGACGAGTTTATGATTCTTTTCCCCTGCATAAAAAATTGAACTCATCATTTCTGCAGTTTTCCTTCGTGTAATTCTCACCATTCCAGTACCCTGAGCCTGGGAGAATCCGTGACAATCTGTGGAGGTTCTCCAAACTTTCGTTTTGTGACTGCATTCCCACGATTTACATTTTTGCACGGCATTTCGTTACATCATTCCGCACGGGACCACCTCCTTATAACAAAATAAAACTGTCGCACTATGGTCTAGACGCGGCAGAAACTCCTAAAAAATCTAGTCTCATTTTGATGTATCGAAGAATCGTTTTAGTCAGGGGAATGTATGTAGAATACATTGATGGGGTCAAAAAGTTGCTTATATCCGAGGATTCCCGTACAGAATCCAATGAAGTACAGATTTAAAGTGAATCTGTCAGGAACTTCGAAATCTCCACAGCTATTTTACATGCTTCTTCACGGTCAAAACTTTTGATGAAACTGCTTCAAATGTTCATAAATTTTGCATCAATACATGAAAGTTAGCGAAAATCCGTTATCTGTCGTTTAATTCTTTCAACTAATGTATTTCGACCTTACTGGAAGGAGTAAAAGAAAGCTTCGGCAAGCTAGGGTCTGAAATTAACTTTCCCAGACAGCTGAGAGAGTGAAGTGATAACTCTATAAGTTTCAAAACAGTCCTCCGCCGTCTGCGAGTTCTACAGGATTTTGGAGTTCACCACCTCGAACGCGAACATAGATATAAACTCGTCACTTACGAAGCGGTGGGCTTCAACGACCTCGACATCACCAGGTAAGAGGAAAGTAAACAATTGTATATAAACAAATATGTTTATATCCACAATCATGCTTTGTTTACACATAATTCCTGGAGGTGCTATCGAAGCTATCGGTTCTCAGCATTAATAATAGCCTCTCAGTCGTGTATTATTGTTTGTGTGTGCATCATTCGAGTTGTAATGGAAAGTGAACAAGTGAAAATTACATATAAGTGTATTTGTGATGCCATCTTTACTGGAAAGTGTATCACAGAATTTTTTTAGAAGAAATATCCTCACCTGGAAGAGACAACCCTGGATAAAATTGAGAAGGAAATTGGAAAACGATTTTTATCTCATTTCAACAAAAAATTGAAATCCGTCCACCACAGCAAGCAGAAATTTCTGGATAAGTACAGCTCCTGGTTGGAAGGAAAATTTCATGTTAATGTATCTAATAACGATAAGTCGTCAAACCCAGCTGCTTCATCAAGTGGTGGTAGATCGATGAAAGAATTTAGTGAGTGCAGTGATAGAGGCAAACGTCACAAAATCCAACAGCTTCGCACTTCAGTTACACAGAATATAATAGACGCAGCTTCCACATCTGGTTCTAAACAAGGTACCCAGGTCTTTGACCCGAATCAAGCTCATGCATTGATGATTCAGACAAAACTTACCAAGTTTCAATATCAAGTTTTACGAATGGCTTGTGAAGAAATCGGACACGACATTTTTCCCGTATATGATGAGGTATTGGCAGCTGAGAAAAAGTATTATCCGGCCAATGTGAAAATTGCTGAAACCGGAGCATGAGTCACCCTCCACAGCTCACTTGATCATACGGCTGAGAGAATTCTCCAAACGATCAAGGCAGAAGAAAGGGCCAGAATAGAAAATAAGGAGCCGTTGTTGGTTACTAGATGGGGGCTTGATGGGGCGTCCGGGCGAAGTGGTTATTCGCAAAAATTTTCTGATGAGAACCAAGAAGTATCGGATACGAATCTACTCATGACTTCCATTGCACCATTGCAAATGAAACTCACTGGAGATCAAACCACCTTGATTTGGAGAAATCCTCGACCCTCTTCAACCCGTTTCTGTAGAGCATTGAGGTTTAAGTACGCCAGAGAAACATCGGAGTTGGTGAGAACAGGAAAACAACGCCTTGATTACGAAATTGAACAGTTGCGACATTCTACACGTACTTCCGGTGACCTTACAATCAAAGTGAAACATGAACTACATTTTACATGACTATTAAGGTATCTGACCATTTCCATCTAACTGCAATCGGACCAATTGCATCTTTTTTTGCTATTCTATCACAATATTTTTCCGTAAGGATCAATTTTTTTTCTCCAGTCGTTACCAAGATACAGTGAGTTGGATAGGTTAAGTATTAAGCTATCTGGAAATCGGAAAAATGGCATGAAGTGGGCGTTCTAAAGGAAAAAGGGTTACATGGGATTTTTTTGCTTTTTTTTCGCTGTCAGATATGATACGAGGGTGGATTGATAAGTTTCCGGCCTGACCAAGAAAAACAACGTTTTTAAGAATTTTTTTTTTTTATTTCTCAACATAATCTCCTCCAAGGCTGATACATTTCTCATAGCGGTGTTCTAGTCTAGTAATGCCATCTCTATAGACTGATTCGTCAAGCTCCTCAAAATACCCATTTACAGCTTCGATTACTTCTTCATTGTCCGCAAATCTCTTACCGCCGAGCCATTTTTTGAGGTTAGGAAACAGATAATAGTCACTCGGGGCTAGGTCTGGAGAGTAGGGAGGGTGCGGCATCAATTCAAACTTCAGATCGTTGATTTTAGCCATCGCAACGATTGACGTGTGCGCTGGTGCGTTATCGTGATGAAACAAGATTTTTTTCTTCGCCAGATGAGGTCGTTTAATTTTCACTTCGTGGCTCAAACGTTGCAATAAGTCTGCGTAGTATTGACCAGTGATAGTTTTACCCTTTTCAAGGTAATCAATGTATATAATACCTCTTGCATCCCAAAAAACAGTAGCCATAACCTTGTTCGCCGAAAAAATTGTTTTTGCCTTCTTTGGAGTTGGTTCCCTGGTCCAATCCACTGTTTAGACTGTTCTTTGGTTTCAGGAGTGTAGTGGTGGACCCAAGTTTCGTCAACGGTTACGAATCGACGCAAAAATTCGCTTGGATTACGCTTATACAACGCCAAATTGGCGGTAGAAATGTTCTTTCGAATCAATTTTTGGTCGACTGTTAGCAAACGCGGCACCCATCTTGCACAGAGCTTTTCCATATACAAATGTTGGTGCAAAATATTTTGTACACGTTCATATGACATCTTACAGGTCTCAGCTATCTCACGAACTTTTAATCTGCGATCTTTCAGCACTATTTGATGGATTTTTTCGATCATATCTGGAGTTGTGACCTCAATGGGGCGTCCTGAGCGAGGCTCATCAGAGGTGCTCACACGACCCTTTTTAAACTCGGAAACCCACTGCTTAACGGTTGAATATGATGGGGAGGATGTCCCCAGTGTTGAGTCCATCTCTTCTTTAATTTCCTTCGGCGTTAACCCCTTCAAATAAAAGTATTTGATGACAGCACGATTTTCCAGCTTTTCCATTTTTACGAAAAACACAGAGGCGTCTTGGTCAGCGTGCTCTCAAAACTAAACTAACATGGCGATCGGACTGAAACTATAGCTACAAGCTATCTAAGGATGGTACTATAGAACGCCACTTCAAGGTAGGCCTAGTGGCGCAATCTCTTGGTCAGGCCGGAAACTTATCAATCCACCCTCGTATATCATTTTTCTTTGAATTTGAAAAACAAAATTTTTCAAACAAATTTTCCAACAAAAAATTTTTTTTTTCCGGAATTTTTTTGGGACTTTCCTCTGTATATGACGAGGTGTTAGAAGCGGTGTAGGCTGATAATTGGAGGACATGGAATAGGTGGACCATTGGGAATTTGGCAGGAAAACGATTTTTTTGCTACAGCCGTTATCAAAGTGCGGTGGGTTGGAGGAGGTGGGTATTGAGGTCTTTGGAAATCAGGTGGGAGGCTGGAAGAGACTGAGTACAGGAAACGTTTTAATGAGATTTTCTTGCTTATTTTCAGCCACCAGATAGCGTGTGCGATCCTGTGTTTAGATTCACCATCTAGTTCAGTGTAGAATTTTTGGCTACCATCTAGTTGACGCTTCGATTTTTTGGCTACCATCTAGTTCAGTCTAGAATTTTTTGCTACCGACTAGTTGACTCTTCGATTTTTTTGCTACCATCTAGTCCACTGTTCGATCTTTTTGCTACCATGTGGTTCAGTCTAGAATTCTTTGCTGCCATCTAGTCGACCCTCCGATTTTTTTGCAACCATCTAGTTCAGTTTAGAATTGTTTGCTACCATCTAATTCATTCTCCGATGTTTTGGCGACCATCTAGGTCAGTCTAGAATTTTTTGCTACCATCTAGTTGACTCTTCGATTTTATGCTACCATCTAGTTCAGTCTAGGATTTTTTGCTACCATCAGGTTGACTCTTCGATTCTTTTGCTACCATCTAGTTCAGTCTAGAATATTTTGCTACCATCTAGTTCAGTCTACAATTTTTTTTTACCATCTAGTCGACTCTCCGATTTTTTTGCAACCATCTAGTTCAGTTTAGAATTTTTTGCTACCATCTAATTCATTCTCCGATGTTTTGGCGACCATCTAGGTCAGTCTAGAATTTTTTGCTACCATCTAGTTGACTTTTCGATTTTATGCTACCATCTAGTTCAGTCTAGGATTTTTTGCTACCATCAAGTTGACTCTTCGATTCTTTTGCTACCATCTAGTTCACTGTTCGATTTTTTTGCTACCATCTAGTCGACTCTCCGATTTTTTTGCTAACGTCTAGTTCAGTCTAGAATTTTTTGCTACCATCTAGTTCATTCTCCGATGTTTCCGCTACCATCTAGTTCAGTCTAGAATCCCTTCCCACCATCTAGTTGACTCTTCGATTCTTTTGCTACCATCTAGTTCACTCTCCGATTTTTTTGCTACCCCCTAGTTCACTCTTTGATTCTTTTGCTACCATCCAGTTCAGTCTGAAATTTTTTGTGACCATCTAGTCGACTCTCCGATTTTTTTGCTACCTTCTAGTTCAGTCTAGAATTTTTTGCTACCATCTAGTTGACTCTTCGATTTTTTTGCCACCATCTAGTTCAGTCTAGAATTTTTTGCTACCATCTGGTTCACTCTCCGATTTTTATGCTACCATCCAGTTCACTCTTCGATTTTTCCGCTACCATCTAGTTCAGTCCAGAATTTTTTGCTACTATCTAGTTCACTCTCCGAATCTAGACTGAACTGGATGGTAGCAAAAAAATCGGGAAGTGAACGAGATGGTAGGAACGAATCCTAGACTGAACTAGATTGTAGCAAGAAAATCGAGGGTCAACTGGGAGCCGGAAATTCTAGACTGAACTAGATGGTAGCAAAAAATTCTAATATGAACTGGATGGTAGCAAAAAAATCGGAGAGTGAACTAGATGATAGCAAAAAAATCAGAAGGTCAACGAGATGGTAGAGAGAAATCTTAGACTGAACTAGATGGTAGCAAAAAGATCGGAGGATGAACTAGATTGTAGCGAAAGAATCGAAGAGTCAACTAGATGGTAGCGGAAAATTCTAGACTCAACTAGACGGTAGCAGAAAAATCGGAGAGTCGACTAGATGGTAGCGAAAAATTCTAGACTCAACTAGACGGTAGCAGAAAAATCGGAGAGTCGACTAGATGGTAGCAAAAAATTCTAGACTGAACTAGATGGTAACAAAGAATTCTGGACTGAACTAGATGGTAGCAAAGAATTTTAGACTGAACTAGATGGTAGCAAGGGGATCGAAAAGTCAACTAGATAATAGCAAAAAATTCTAGACTGAACTCGATGGTAGCAAAAAATTCTAGACTGAATTAGATGGTAGCAAAAAAATCGAAGGGTCAACTAGATGGTAGCAAAGAATTCTAGACTGGACTGGATGGTAGCGAAAAAATCGGAGAGTGAACTAGATAGTGGCAAAAAATTCTACACTGAACTAGATAGTAGCAGAAAAATCGGAGAGTCGACTAGATGGTGGCAAAAAATCTGGAGAGAAAACTAGATGGTAGCAAAGAAATCGGAGGTCAAGTGGATGGTCGCAAAAAATTATAAACTGAACTAGATGGTCCCAAAAAAATCGAAGAGTCAACTAGATGGTAGCAAAAAATTCTAGACTGAACTAGACGGTAGCAAAAAAATCAGAGAGTCGAGTAGATGGTAACAAAAAATTCTAGACTGAACTAGATGGTAGCAAAGAATTCTAGACTGAACTAGATGGTAGCAAAAAATACTAAACTGAACAAGATGGTAGCAAGAAGATCGAACAGTGAACTGGATGGTAGCAAAAAAATCGAAGAGTCAACTAGATGGTAGCAAGAAATTCTAGACTGAACTAGATGGTGGCAAAAAATCGGCGAGTTAACTAGATGGTAGCAGAAAATTCTGGACTGAACTAGACGGTAGCGAAAAATCGAAGAATCAACTGGATGGTAGCAAAAAATTCCAGACTGAACTAGATGATAGCAAAAAATTCTAGACTGAACTAGATGGTAGCAAAAACATCGCAGAGTCAACTAGATGGTAGCAAAGAATTCTAGACTGAACTAGATGGTAGCAAAAAATTCTAGACTGAAATAGATGGTAGCAAAAAAATCGGAGAGTCGACTAGATGGTGGCGAAAAATTTGGAGAGAGAACTAGATGGTAGCAAAAAAATCGGAGAGTGAACTAGAAGGTAATAAAAAATTCTAGAATGAACTAGATGGTAGCAAAAAGTTCTAGTTCGAACTAGATGGTCGCCAAAAAATCGGGGAGTGGATTAGATGGTAGCAAAAAATTCTAGACGGAACTAGATGGTAGCAAAAAAATCGAAGAGTCAACTAGATGATAGCAAAAAATCCTAGGCTGAATTCGATGGTAGCAAAGAATCGAAGAGGCAACTAGATGGTAGCAAAAAAATTGAAGAGTCAACTAGATGGTAGCGAAAAATTCTAGACTGAACTAGATGGTGGCAAATACATCGAAGAGTCAACTAGACGGTAGCAAAAAATTCTACACTGAACTAGATGGTGGATCTAAACACAGGATCGCACACGCTATCTGGTGGCTGGAAAGCAAGAAAATCTCATTGAAATGTTTCCTGTACTCAGTCTCTTCCACCCTCCCACCTGATTTCCGAAGATCTCAATACCCACTCCCCCTAACCCACCGCACTTTGATAACGGCTGTAGCAAAAAAATCGTTTTCCTGGCAAATTCCCAATGGTCCACCTATTCCATGTCCTATAATTATCAGCTCACACCGCTTCCAACATCTCGTCATATAAAGAGGAGAGTCCCAAAAAAATTCCGGAAGAAAAAAATTTTTTATTGAAGAATTTGTTTGAAAAATTTTGTTTTTCAAATTCAAAGAAAAATGACATACCATATCTGACAGCGAAAAAAAGGCAAAAAAATCCCATGCAACCCTTTTTCCTCTACAACGCTCACTTCATGCCATTTTTCTGATTTCCAGATAGCTTAATACTTAACCTATCTAACTCACTGTACCTTGGTAACGGCTAGAGCGGAAACATTGATCCTCACGGCAAAATATTGCAAAAAAATAGCAGAAAAAGATGCAATTGGTCCGATTGCAGTCAGATGGTAATGGTCAGATAGCTTGATAGACCTACATTTTACAATGATTGATGGTGAAGTAGCCCAATATGTTACGGAGACAACAGCATCGAGCAAATGTGTCGTGTGTCAAGCTTGCCCGACTCAGATGAATAATTTGTCAGCAGTAAAGCAAAGACCAACTAGTCAGGAAGCCCTTCAGTTGGGCATGTCAACGTTCCATGCTCGTATTATATGTACATAGGATATCTGGGTCGAGGATGAACATCCACGGAGGGAAACAAATTTTACAATTATTGTTTCAACAATTTGTAAGAATTTTTTCCCTTGTGGATGTCCATCCTTAACCCAGATATCCTATCCCCAATAGTCACTTTTCCCGTAGGCCCAGCAGTTCCACCGTGGGCACCAACGGGTATGGAGTATTCGAAATTGTTTATAATTTCCATTCACAAACAAACGCGGTGGTTGGAAACTTTCCAAACCACTTCTTCTTTTATGAAATCTTCCGGAGAACACGATCCTGGGGTTTTCATCCACGTGAATTCATATTTCCAACGAATTGTTTAAACAAATTGTAAAAATTTTTTCCCTCCGTGGATGTTCATCCTTCACCCAGATATCCTATTCCCAATAGTGACTTTTCCCGTAGGCCCAGCAGTTTCACCGTGGGCACGAACGGGTATGGAGTATTCGAAATTGTTTATAATTGTTATTTAAACACAATGCGATGGTTGAAAACTTTCCAAACCACCTATTCTTATATGAAATTCCCCGTAGAACACGATCCCGGGGTTTTCATCGACTTGAATTGATATTTTCAACAAATTGTTTGAACAGATTGTAAAAATTTTTTTTCCTCCGTGGATGTTCATCCTCCACCCAGATATCCTATTCCCAATAGTTACTTCTCCCGTGGGCCCAGCAGTCTCACCGTGGCACAGTGGTCGATTCTCGTGAGAACTGTGTCAGAAATCTGTAAGACTCCGGAATCTGAGCGGAAATCGATAGCGCTTCGTATCCCGTTGGTTTTTGAGTCGTAGAATCCAAATCCGCTGCCGGAATTCTGATACGACTGAAGGAAAATTCAATATGGCCGCTGAAAGTTGGGAATCCGAAGGAAAACGCGCAGAAATATCGACTTCGAAGGGTATAACACTCTAAAATCTGCATGTAAATTGATTCAGCCGCGTATGTTATAGTTTTTGAGGTTGCTCAATCCAAATTTCATTGGAAGATCACGATAGCATCCAAGGGCATCTCAATATGGCCGTTCAAAGATGATTATTTAATCAAAAACGAGTGAAATGCTGACTTCCCAGGGTGTCACACTCCAGAATCTGCATGTAAGTTGATTGAAATCTGTATCTTATGAATTTTTGAGGTGCTATATTTGAATTCCATGCGGAAATTCCGATAGAATTCGAGGGAATCCTAATATGGTCGCTCAAAGATTAGCATTTGGTGAAAAAACGAGTAATCCTACCTAGAAATAATTCCATTACTCGAGATAAGTGAGAATAGCTCTATAACACTTTCCTTCGGCATCACCCAGAGCTAACGACGCGGACGTAGAAAGTTTCGTAGCTCGATGTTTGATGTTTTTCACATTTTACATATATTTTTTTCTCTTGCATTTTATATATTTTCAGTTTTTTGAAATATTTTATGTATCCTTTTTTGCGCATTTTATAATTTCCAATTCATTCTTTTCCAATGTCCAGAAGTAGATAATTTTTCATTCATCCACATTACTCTCATCAATCCTCAATGAGTTTCCTGCTTCTTCACTCGAGGGGGAATTTGTTTTAACTTGGTGCACCCTCAAGGAACTTATTGAAGGATCTGATGAGACCAACATGTGGTGAATGATATCCTCATTGCATTTTGTTCGAGGAAATAGCCTACTCTTGTGGGCTCTGGCCTCTTTGAATACTTTATTATTAGCCTCTTGAGCTTCCTCTGATGAACAACCGATTGATAGCCCAAGAACTCTCATTATTTGACTTCCGTGAAGCAAGATTTTATGAATAGATGGTGGCATTTTATACCAACTGTATAAATGAACGCAGTCTCGCAGTGTCCAACGCATATTGTTCAAACTTATTATGGTCGATGTCATGGCCACTTGTTAAGACTCGTAATATGGTAGCGAAGAGATTCATTAGCTGAATATCAACACCATTTCTGCCACTATTTCCAGATTATCGGAAAACCATCTCGCGGTATTCCCATCATTAGTGGATCCATGACCTTGTTTCACTATGTCCACCAAAATTGAAAGCCTAGATCGCAAACCATCTTGAATTTATCTTTTCCGCATTTCTTTCAACTTTTTGTCATCTCCCTTAGCATAAAATTTTTCAAAATCTAAATTGTAAGCAAGATGAAGACTGCATTCCATGAAGCGTATTCTGGTGTGAAGTGTTGAAAGCCCGAAGTGAAAATTAGCCTCGTTACAAGGCATTTTCTGAACACTCTCTAAATTGTTCATATCATTAGGGGTAGCTCGACATATATTACACGATGTAGATGAGGCTTGGGAAGTAAGGACGTTACACACTTTTCTATCTACCATCATACAATACAATTTGTGCGAGACTTGCACTCCCTTCTCATAAACAATTACAGATGTGGGCTGTAACTGTGAAATCGCCTCCCTAATGTTATTATATTCCCTGAAAGTGTTTCCTGATGTCTCTTTTGTGAAGTTGAATTTCAAAGGCCGACACAATCTTCTCGATGATGGTCTGTCATTCCTCCACGATATTCGCCCATCCTCACAGACTATGTTGAGAGGGACATATGGAATTAGAAATACTGAGCTATCACCAGTAACTGGGATTGAGTTGTCTGACCATTTCTGTTCGAATGTTTGTTGACCAGAACCTCCATCCAATCCCCATTTCCCCCTCAATATTACGGGCTTTTTTTGTACTATTTCCAAGGTTTCTGGTGTCAACAATAAAAAGATCCTCCTCGCAGTATGATCAAGCATTGACTGCAACCCAACCGCGGTTGTACATCTCACATGCCCCTCCATCAAAACAACTAAAATTGTGGTCACTCTTACTCCATTTTCAAATCGTCCATGTATTTCCTTGAGAAGGAGTTAATTTTACAACTTTTTTTTCCCGGTGCATTATTCATCATCCATTATTGATTATTTATTTCTCATTCCAAACCACAATCACAATCAACCCACATCTGTAATTGTTCATTCGAATAAAATCCAAGTCTCGCACAAATTGTATCGTACGTTGGTGAATGGGGAAACGCCCTGCGCAGTTATTGCAAGACGAGAAGTCATCAGTTCCAACAGGGTCTCAGCGTATTGATTCCAATCGAATCAGATGTTCACACAGATACTTTCATACCGATTTTCAATAACTGTTTTAGTTTGATACAACAACCAATTGAATACTCTACTGTATAGAGGTCGCACTGGGTGCTATTATATAATTCTCATGAACTAATTATATCCCAACAATTTGTCACGAGGAACAATGTCGTGTTTTACACTCCAGCGGAAAAAGTTATGTAAATGGATATGGGCGGAGGATAGGTCCAACAACCCCCGTTCTGGATTGGATATCATCATTTGTAAGATAAAAGGTACGTTTGGCTATAATACCATTCAATTGAAGGAACTCCGAAAATATTTGAATAACAATTTTTGGAGACAATTCACGGAATATTACAACGAAGAATGATGCGATGAGCCCTACCCACTGTGCTCTGGAGATGAATTCCGCTGGAATACGGCGAAACGTTGATCGTGATCGAAACCGCGGTCGACCAAGAGTACCAGATCAAGAGAGCTCGAGGAGTACAATGTATCGGAATGCCAGAGCACTACGCTCGAGCTCCTCCCGGATAGCATTGCTCAAAGCTATTGGACCTGAAGATTCACGACCTGAAATAGAGGTCATCACTCACATGAAGGAATCGATTCATTTCTCGAATAAATTATGAGCCATGTATATGGATCTACAGTTAACCAAATCCAAGTATGAACTCCTTAGAACTCACAACATTGGATTACTAGGAAGTAAAACATACCCTCAATATGAAAAAATATTAAATGCGAAAAAACCGTGCTACCCCGATCATATCGACGTCAATGAATATGGTGCGGAGGTTACATTGCAGTCAATGCTTGATCATACTGCGAGGAGGATCTCTTTATTGTTGACATCAGAAACCTTGGAAATAGTACAACGAAAGCCCGTAATATTGAGGGGGAAATGGGGATTGGATGGATGTTCTGGTCAACAAACATTCAAACAGAAATGGTCAGACAACTCAATCCCAGTTACTGGTGATAGCTCAGTATTTCTAATTTCATATGTCCCTCTCAACATAGTCTGTGAGGATGGGCAAATATTGTGGAGGAATGACAGACCATCATCGAGAAGATTGTGTCGGCCCTTGAGATTCAACTTCACAAAAGAGACATCAGGAAACACTTTCAGAGAATATAATAACATTGAGGAGGCGATTCCACAGTTACAGCCCACATCTGTAATTGTTTATGAGAAGAAAGTCCAAGTCTCGCACAAATTGTATTGTACGATGGTGGATGGGAAAGGGTGTAACGTCCTCACTTCCCAAGCTCCATCTACATCGTGTGATATATGTCGAGCTACCCCTAATGATATGAACAATTTAGAGAGAGTTCAGAAAATGCCTTGTAACGAGACTAATTTTTACTTCGGGCTTTCAACACTTCACACCAGAATACGCTTCATGGAATGCATTTTTCATCTTGCTCACAATTTAGATTTTGAAAAATTTTATGCTAAGGGAGATGACAAAAAGTTGAAAGAAATGCGAAAAAGATCAATTCAAGATGGTTTGCGATCTAGGCTTTCAATTTTGGTGGACATAGTGGGACAAGGTCATGGATCCACTCATGATGGGAATACCGCGAGACGGTTTTCCGATAATCCGGAAATGGTGGCAGAAATCACTGGTGTTGATATTCAGCTAATGAATCTCTTCGCTACCATATCACGAGTCTCAACAAGTGCCCATGACATTGGCCATAATAAGTTTGAACAATATGCGTTGGACACTGCGAGACTGTCCGTTCATTCATACAGTTGGTATAAAATGCCACCATCTATTCATAAAATCTTGCTTCACGGGAGTCAAATAATGAGAGTTCTTGGGCTATCAATCGGTTGTTCATCAGAGGAAGCTCAAGAGGCTAATAATAAAGTATTCAAAGGGGCCAGAGCCCACAAGAGTAGGCTATTTTCTCGAACAAAATGCAATGAGGATATCATTCACTACATGTTGGTTTCATCAGATCCTCCAATAAGTTCCTTGAGGGTGCACCGAGTTGGAACAAATTCCCCCTCGAGTGAAGAAGCAGGAAACTTATTGAGGATTGATGAGAGCAATGTGGATGAATGAAAAATTATCTACTTCTGGACATTGGAAAAGAATGAATTGGAAATTATAAAATGTGCAAAAAAGGATACATAAAATATTGAAAAAAATTGAAAATATATGGAATGCGAAAAAAAAAATATATGTCAAATGTAAAAAACATCAAACATGGAGCCACAAAACTTTCTACGTCCTCGTCGTTAGCTCTGGGTGATGCCGAAGGAGAGTATTATAGAGCTATTTTTACTTATCTCGAGTAATGGAATTAATTCCAGGTAGGATTACTCGTTTTTCCACCAAATGCTAATCTTAAAGCGACCATATTAGGATTTCCTTGAATGCAATCGGAATTTCCGCATGGGATTCAAATATAGCATATCAAAAATTCATAAGATACAGATTTCAATCAACTGACATGCAGATTCTGAAGTGTCACACCCTGGAAAGTCGGCATTTTACTCGTTTTTGATGAAATAATCATCTTTGAGCGGCCATATTGAAATTCCCTTGGATGCTATCAAAATCTCTCCACGGAATTCAAATTCAGTAACCTCAAAAACTATAACATACGCGGCTGAATCAATTCACATGCAGATTCTGGAATGTTGCACCCTGGAAAGTCGGCATTTTACTCGTTTTCGATTAAATAATCATCTTCGAGCGGCCATATTGAGATTCCCTTGGATGCTATCGAAATCTCTCCATGAAATTCGAATTTGGCAAACTCTAAAACTATTACATACGCGGCTGAATCAATTTACATGCAGATTCTGGAGTGTTACACCCTTCAAAGTCGATATTTCTGCGCATTTCCCTTCAGATTCCCAACTTTCAGCGGCCATATTGAATTTCCCTTCAGCCGTATCAAAATTCCGGCAGCGGATTTGAATTCTACGACTCAAAAACCTACGGGATACGAAGCGCTATCGGTTTCCGCTTGGATTTCGAAACGTTCCAGATTTTTGACATAGTTCTCACGAAAATCGACCACTGTGCGTGGGCACGGACGGGTATGGAGTATTCGAAATTGTTTATAATTGTTATTGACAAATCAATGCGATGGTTGTAAACTTTCCGAACCACCTATTCTTATGTGAAATTTCCCGTTGAACACGATCCCGGGGTTTTTCATCCACTTGGATTGATATTTTCAACGAATTGTTCAAACAATAATTGTTGAAACAAATTGTAAAAATTTTTTTCCTCCATGGATGTTCATCTCCCACCCAGATATCCTATGTCCAATAGTTACTCTCCCCGTAGGTCCAGCAGTCTCACCGTGGGCACCAACGGGTATGGAGCATTCGAAATTGTTTATGATTGTCATTTACAAACCAATGCGATGGTTGAAAACTTTCCAAACCACCTGTTCTCATATGAAATTTTCCGTAGAACACGATCCCGGGTTTTTCATCGACTTGAATTGATATTTTCAACAAATTGTTCAAACAATAATTGTTGAAACAAATTGCAAAAACTTTTTTTCTCCGTGGATGTTCATCCTCCACCCAGATATCTTATTCCCAATAGTTACTTTCCCCGTAGGCCCAGCAGTTTCGCCATGGGCATCAATGGGTTAAATAGATCCGAATTGTTGGCATAATTGAATCTTCTCATTGTAAATAAAATATATGGGAGTTCTGGACTGAAATTCACAGAAAATAGTTTCATTCAAAACCTCGATTTTGGGAATCGAAGATATGAAATATTATATTTTTCCGAAAATTGAATTTTTCGCCTTCAACAAATTCTCTATATACTTTTTCCATCTCATTGATTCAATTAATTACCAATCAAATACTATTGGAGATCTTATATACCAAATCATCCATGCTATTGACGACTGCACTAATGTTAACAGTATTTATACCGTCTAAATTTGACACTTTCAACAAATTTCTATATACTTTTCCTGTTTTGATATTAACTTCCAATAACATTCATCACTGATCAGATATCATTCAATACTTAAAATATCAAATTATTCATACTGTCAACATTTGTGCGAACGTGAGCGGTATACATACTATCTAAATTCCCCCACCATCAACAACTTTTCATATACTTTTTTCTCTTAACTAATCACTTTCAATGAAATCCACTATTGATCGAACATTATTGAGAGATTTGAATTATCAGTCGAATTGAACATACTGGTCACATTAGTGCAATTGTTAACAGTATCCTTACTATCTGAATTCCGAGACATCGACAAATTCCTACATACTTTCCTCATCTTAGTATCAACTTTTGATAAAATTCACCGATATTTGAACACTATTCAACGATCCGATTCATCAATCAAAACATTCATACTGGTAACATTAGTGCAATTGTAACAGTATTCATACTATCTAAATCTTCAACCGTGAACAAATTGCAACATGCTCTTTTCATTCCAGGATGAACTGTTGATAAAATCCATTATCAATCAAATACTCTTGGAAGATTTGAATTTTCAACATCAACGAATCTTTATATACTCCTTTGATTTCAGTATCAACTTAGAATAACATCCATCAATAGTCAGGTACTATTTGAAGATTGAAATTATCAATCGAATGATCCATACTGTGTACAACTGCACTGATGTTAACAGTATTCAAAGTAACTGAATTTCTAACCATAAACAAATTTCTACATACTTCTTTCATTTCAGGATGAACTGTCGATGGAATCCATTATCAATCAAATACTATTGGAAGGTTTGAATTATCATCCGAATTGGTCATACTGTTGACAACTGCACTGATGTTAACAGTATCCATACGATCTCAATTCTTCAACATCAGCAAATTTTTAAACAGGGTGGGGCATTTGAAGTGCCGCGGGCGTTTCTTCCAAAAATAAAATGAGATACGAGAAAATTTTTCGGACAAAAATTGTAGGGTATCGAGGGTGACATCCGATGGTGGCCTTGGCTTTGACCTCAAATCTCATCTTCAAGGGCATTCTGAGGTCAACTCTTGTTTTTTGAATAGCATCTCATATTTTTTACTGCAGATTTGGATTCTAGGTCAAAAACCAAGAAACTTTTGTCTGAACCATTTTCCTGAAATCTGCAAAGATGGCGCTCTAATCGATATTGTTCCATACTGAATCTGACATTAGAATAACTCGAAAACGAAGGGTCTTGGAGGAGAATGTTTCGGACGAAAGTTGTCTGATTCCAAGGGGGACCCCTTGAACTGAAACGGAGGTGATGGGGTATAACAGACAAAACACAACACATTTCAATCGTCTACATTACTTGGATAATTTTAATGCAGTAGATGCTCAAAATGATGGCCTTCGACTTCAATACACATTTCAAAACGTTTTACAAAAGATTGCTGAACTCGTGCTAAAATATCTTCATTGATGCTCCCGCATGCATTGATGATTCGTTGACGCATATTCTCAGGTGTAGTCGGTGCTTGTTGATGAACTGTATCTTCTATGTATCCCCATAAAAAAAATCTGGAGAAGTAAGATCCGGAGAACGGGCAGGCCAATGAACTGGTCCACGACGTCCTATCCATCGTCCAGGATAATCTCTGTCCAATATTTCTCGAGCTGTGACTGCATAATGGGATGGACAACCATCGTGTTGATACCACATATTCAATCGTTCCTGAATAGGTATGTCTTCAAGTAATGTTGGAAGTACTTGATCTAAGAAATGTCTGTACTTCTCTGCATTTAGCGTATCTGCAATGAAGTACGGTCCAATTACTCGAGATCGAAAAATACCACACCAAACATTCACAGCCCATTGTCTTTGATGCTCTACTTGACGTAACCATCTTGGATTTTCTGTCGCCCAGTAATGCATATCATGTCGATTTATTTGACCATGATTGGTGAACGTCGACTTATCAGAAAATAATATGTTGATGAAGTTGTTATTGTGCATTTGCGCTAGACCCCATCGACAAAACTGTACACGATTTTCGAAATCATCACCGTGAAGGTCTTGATGCAAACAAATGTGATACGGATGGAATTTGTGACGTTTCAGTATTCGAAGAACACTTCTTCGGGGAATTCCCGAATGGAGTTCAATTCCACGAGAGCTCACGTGTGGATTATTGGCTACTGCAGCTAGTACATTAACTTCCGCATTTTCTCCGCTAACAGTTCTCATTCGATGTCGTTTTTCCCTTGTAACACTTCCCGTTTCTGAGAATAATTTTGCAATGCGTTGGAAATACCTAATGGATGGCGTTGTTCTTTCAGGAAATCGTTCTGCATACAAGTCATATGCTTGTCTGGGGTTCTTATGCACTTCACCGTAAATGTAGATCATATCGATCTTTTCAGAAACCGTGTATCGGATATCCATGATTTTCAATTTGTCATAAACCAAGTAATAATCAAATGTAACTGACAAACTGACTTTCAAAATCGTGAATTTTCACTGGACCCCGTCGTTTGTTTACATCGCGTGAGCTCTGAATGGTGGTAATGTAGACGATTGAAGAGTGTTGTGTATTGGCAACTTTTGTACGAAACATTCTTTTGCAAGACCCTTCGTTTTCGAGTTATTCGAATGTCAGATTCAAAATGGAACAATATCGATTAGAGCGCCATTTTTGCGGATTTCAGGAAAATGGTTCAGACAAAAGTTTCTTGGTTTTCGATCTAGAATCCAAATCTGCAGTAAAAAATATGAGATGCTATTCAAAAAACAAGAGTTGATCTCAGAACGCCCTTGAAGATGAGATTTGAGGTCAAAGCCAAGGCCACCATCGGATGTCCCCCTCGGTACCCTACAACTTTTGTCGGGAAAATTTTCTCGTATCTCACTTCATTTCTGGAAAAAACGCCCGCGACACTTTGAATGCCCCACCCTGTATACTGCTTTTATTTTAGTATCAACTTAGAATAACATCCATCAATAGTCAGGTACTATCGAACGATTCAAATTATCGATCAAATCATTCATACTGTCAACAATTGCACTGATGTTGGCTCTCGGGTGACAGATGCGAGTAAGTAGTGAGTTTGTGACAGGTGTGTGATCATAGGTGATTCGCAGAGGAAAAATAGAACACGAGCAAAGTTTTTGTTGTGTGAGGTGGAACTGTAGTGGAAGCATAGGTGTTTCTAGTGAAGTTTTTGTAGTGAGGTAGTGTGTAGGAGGAGAATAGGAAGAGATTAGTAAGTAGGCACGTGGTAGAGGAGAGGGAGAGAGGAGAAGAGGAGGTGAGAGGAGAGGAGGAGGGGGTTGATGGCGGCACCAAGGATTGAGCGTTGAACGTAGCAGTGGAATTGAGAGCCGTTGGGAGAATGAGGTGGAGAGGGGAATAGTTCAGTCGACAGTAGCGGCATCGGGCGGAGGAGTAGAGGAGGCAGGATCCTGGCGGAAGGTGGTAGCGAGGGTAGTAGAGAAGGTACAGTGAGGGTTAGACGAGAGAGAGGGTGAGAAGACAGGGAGAAGAAGACAGGAAAGAGAAGACAGGAGGAGAAGAGGAGAAAAACAAGTGTGGTCAACACCAACGGGAGCAAGTCACACAGGAGAGTTGGGTGGAGAGAGGGGGAAACCGAGCATGTGGTAAAATGAGGGAGAGGAAGGAGTGGGAGTTTTGGGGGAGTTTATCACGGCAGACCATCGCCGAAGGCATACGCGACGACCAACATATCGTGCAGAGGTGCCTTTGTCTTAATATATCGCTGGAAATTCTTGGACGATGTGGATTTCATGTTTGTGTCTGTGGTTCACCTCATCTAGGGATATAATTCACTTCGGATATTATTCTCTGAGAATGGCGCGGGCACGGTTCATACATCTAACCTGCTACGCCGTCGGCACTGTCAAGCATCAGGATAGTTGTAAGAAAGTTTGTGAATTAGGGTAATGATTAATAAAGCACACCCCATTACCCCCCACAAATTGGTACACCTTGACGTGGTGTGGGGGCACGGCCGGCTGCCAAGTGCCAATTGCCCCTATATATTGACGCGATGGTCGAACATATGTGTGCTATGTATTACTGTTTCAGCTTAAAACATGACTCGAAGGAGGGGAAACCGTCGGCCTTCCGCTCGACGGCTTGACTTACTGCATGATTGGGGGGGTGGAGTGGTGCCTTCAAAAACACAGTCCACATATACTCTGGGAGATTCCATCGTACCTGGAGACCGAGCATTCCAAGTGAAAGGAATCGACGTCGAGGTCGTTGCACACCATCAAATGGCAGCCTGTGTCGTAGTTGATCTCTTCGGCCCGACGAGTAACGTACACCCGATCGCTACAAGCGGACCACGGGTAGTGGGGGTTATCCCCATAAAAGTGAAAGTGCGTCCACGAGTTGCCGTTCCCTTCGCTCTCGGTATAAACACTGGATACCCGCTGGCGAGAGTCCAGTGTATCCAGCAGTCTTCGCAGCCTAACATCTCGGCCGTCAACTTCGTGGCCAAGCTGGCATTCTGCTTGCAACCGGAGGAGTTCAAACTTACGTCGACCACCAAACTCGCCTCTCCCTCTGATCCTCCATCGGGGGGCGGCGGCCAGAGCTCCAACCAAAACCAAACCAACCAACCAAGCTCCGCCAAACCTGTGATCACTGACTGACGACTATCGTCTTCTTGTGTGTTCTAGGTAGGTGTCCCCCAGGCCCAGACATACATCGTCAATATTTGGGATGTATTATGAATTTTTTTTCCTCCCAAATATTGACGATGTATGTCTGGGCCTGGGGGGACACCTACCTGGAACACACAAGAAGACGATGGTCGTCAGTCAGTGATCACAGGTTTGGCGGAGCTTGGTTGGTTGGTTTGGTTTTGGTTGGAGCTCTGGCCGCCGCCCCCCGATGGAGGATCAGAGGGAGAGGCGAGTTTGGTGGTCGGCGTAAGTTTGAACTCCTCCGGTTGCAAGCAGAATGCCAGCTTGGCCACGAAATTGACGACCGAGATGTTAGGCTGCGAAGACTGCTGGATACACTGGACTCTCGCCAGCGGGTATCCAGTGTTTATACCGAGAGCGAAGGGAACGGCAACTCGTGGACGCACTTTCACTTTTATGGGGATAACCCCCACTACCCGTGGTCCGCTTGTAGCGATCGGGTGTACGTTACTCGTCGGGCCGAAGAGATCAACTACGACACAGGCTGCCATTTGATGGTGTGCAACGACCTCGACGTCGATTCCTTTCACTTGGAATGCTCGGTCTCCAGGTACGATGGAATCTCCCAGAGTATATGTGGACTGTGTTTTTGAAGGCACCACTCCACTCCCCCAATCATGCAGTAAGTCAAGCCGTCGAGCGGAAGGCCGACGGTTTCCCCTCCTTCGAGTCATGTTTTAAGCTGAAACAGTAATACATAGCACACATATGTTCGACCATCGCGTCAATATATAGGGACAATTGGCACTTGGCGGCCGGCCGTGCCCCCACACCACGTCAAGGTGTACCAATTTGTGGGGGGTAATGGGGTGTGCTTTATTAATCATTACCCTAATTCACAAACTTTCTTACAACTATCCTGATGCTTGACAGTGCCGACGGCGTAGCAGGTTAGATGTATGAACCGTGCCCGCGCCATTCTCAAAGAATAATATCCGAAGTGAACTATATCCCTACATGAGGTGGACCACAGACACAAACATGAAATCCACATCGTCCAAGAATTTCCCGCGATATATTAAGACAAAGGCACCGCTGCACGATATGTTGGTCGTCGCGTATGCCTTCGGCGATGGTCTGCCGTGATAAACTCTCCCAAATATTGAAGATGTATGTCTGGGCCTGGGGGACACCTACCTGGAACACACAAGAAGACGATGGTCGTCAGTCAGTGATCACAGGTTTGGCGGAGCTTGGTTGGTTGGTTTGGTTTTGGTTGGAGCTCTGGCCCCCCTGGGTTGAGGATTTTCGGGAGAGGAAGAGAGAAGAGGGAATGGGGGAGTTGAGGATGGAGATATTTGGGAGGAAGGATGAGTTAGAGAGGTCTCCGGAGGAGAAGAGAAAGAGAGACGCAAGTGAGGAAAGGAAGTTGATGGGAATGATGGAGATGATGAGGGAGTTGGGGAGGGGAATTAAGTGAATCAATCAGAGAATAGATAAGGGTTCAGGAGGGGAGAGAAAGGAACTAGAGGGAAAGTGGAAGACAGCACAAGGTGAAGGAGTTATGAAGATCAGAAAGAGAGGAATTTGAGGATGGGATGAACAAAGTGGAGAGGCAGAGTCAGGAATGTAGAGAGGAGGAAAAGAAGTTGGAGGAATTGAAGAATAGGGTAGAGGAGTTGGAACAAAAGATTAAGGAAAAAGAAGAAGAGAGGGAAGAGGGGGGAGTTCAGGTCTCAGGGAGTGGGATGGGAGAGGCACAGTTGGAGGAGATAGGTAGAAGGCTAGAAGGAATGGAGAGAGGAGACAGGGAAACAGAGGATAGAGGTAGAGAGAGGGTGTACGGTCACTCGGGAGTCGGGGAAGGGGTAGATAGGAGAGTGTTCAGAGAGAGTTCAGAAACACCCGTCAAGATTTTCTGACACCAGGTTATTTTTGATTAGGGGAGACAACCAAACCGTTTTCAACATTCGTCAGTCAATAGGATGATTGGCAAGCAAGGGCTACTTACAATGCTGGAAGTATTGTTCAATTATCAATTCAGGATTAAAAAGGGAATCAAAATTTGAGGGAAATGGCCAGTCGATCTAATTTGTAAATCAACTTACTTTTACAATATTCGGAAGTTCTCAAAATAGGCTTGTCCTCTCTCTCTCTTTTCGAACACACTTTCTTCCCTCTCGTCGATGATCTTCGTGGTTCACCAACACTCACACTCTCGTGGACACTAAATATCCATGATTACGGTTTATTATCATTTGAATCGAATTATGAATGAAGAAAATAATTAATTGAATGGAAGATACTTGATGATTATTCGCGGCAAAGTTCTTCACTTCCGTTCAGACTTGAATCCATCACGGACTTCAGAAAAACCCAGCGTAAGACACGGCTTGAAACGTTCATTGGGAGCGGAGTTCTTGCGTTCTCCACTTTCCTTGTCAACTTCGACATCCCGCCTCAGAACTTGGAAGCGTGTCGAAGTTGACGAAATTCTCTACTGAGAGTCCGCTTGGTCTGCATTCTCTGGAAGGCCCAGCCTATGCCAGAATGCCCGCTGCAATGGCCGATACCCGCATTTCCTCACGTACAACGTGAGAAAGAAATTGAAATAGGATATTAGATGATGATTAAGGAGTATAAACGAGACGATAGGAAAAGAATTGAAGTATTGTGTTATGGATTCCATGCTGATAATTGAAAGATATACTATGCAGCTGAATGATACCCTTTCAGTTCCCTAAATGGATTCAGATCAAATTTAATAAATGTAACGATTGAATTTACAGATGATATCGATTTATTTCGATGAAATTAGTTTGATTTACCATTAATATAATCACCAGAGGATAATACTGTTACCAAAAATCTTTTAAAAAGGAGAAGAAGAAGAAGTTATGAAAATATTAGGAATTTTGAAAGCTTATTTCATCTTCCCCTAGCTAAACATCCCAACCATGAAGGAGGTTTCATAATGTTTTACAATGTCAATCCTTCGAAATCATAAATTATTGAATGTAAATTGGTTGCATCAATCGATTCAATTGGGTCAAGTCAATTAGTCAGAGTTGAATTTGTTATCAAGTGAATCCTCAGAAAGATTTGATAAATTTGTAGATCCCGCTAGATCTCTGATCTTTGGACGAATTCAAAACTGGTTTCCCAGGCGGGAAGATTATCTACGTCTATATCAGGGCGCATAAACTCAAATGAATGATTTGTAGACGGATTTCAGCGCCCTCGAAGTTAAGGACAGTGGAACCGAACGGGAATCCCCTCACGCATAGGGATATACATTCACAATAGCCCACACATTAATACGCAGTCATATCGACGGTATGGCAAAAAGGTTCAAGTGTCAAAAATCATGAAATCGAGTAATATATATCAATTGAAAGCTTTTGAATGATATATACAATTCAATTCCGTCATTTTTGACACTTATGCCTTTTTTGTCACAATTTCGGCAACGAATGCTCCCGACATTCGTACAAATTTCGCAAATTGTGTAAATTTCAATAAGACGGAAAAGTACGCGAGTACACAAATATGCGAAGTTTGTGAAATTTGCATAAATACCAGGAGCATCCAATATATATGTGCAACGAAACTAAACAATATAGAGTAGATGGAAACTTTGGCAAGAACGGATTTCATGAATTTTTCGTGCTTTTTTATGTGAGTCATGATTTGTCACCAGACTCAAATTCTCTTATTTCCTTCATAAATCTTGAAGTTGAAGAGAAAATATTGAATTCCTCGGACAATTTCTCTTTGAATTCAAAATCTGTGAGAAATTCTGAGAAATCATGAAACCCATTTCCATCAGAGAACTTTACTACATGCGAAAATACCGAAATCTTGATTGAAAAAAGAAAAAGCATCCTCTTCTCAAATAAAATGTCACTTTTCTCATTCCGTTAATTGTTCATGCACCTTTTTTTAGGATAGATGAAACTGGAAAAATATTTCATACCAAATAAATCACAATTCTTCCATTCATTTCCATTATTTCGTATATTAACGGGACACTAGCGTCGGTAACGGATCTCTCTTTCTATCATATGATTCTGTCCCTTTCTAACCAATGACGTAAGTTACCGACGCTTGTGTCCCGTTAAAGGTGAGAATAAACAGGATACATCAGTGAGTTGTTCGAATTCCACTTGAACATTTTTGTGAATATGTATCATTCAGTTTCATTTGAAATTCCTATTTCTAAATGAGAGATTCAAATGAATAATGTTAACGAAAATAAGTATTCATGGACACAAATGTAACGTAACGTAAATGAACAAAATACGATGAGACATTGTGTAATACTCTCTACATTTGAAAACAATATATAAAGAATATGAAATATATCAACAATCTAAATACATCTCTCTACATACATATACTAATCTCTATACATATATACATTTTACACAGAATATCTGATAAAATATATAATTTTAATTCCGCTAATAATATTGAACTTTTGAAGATATCATAGTCGCTTTGTAGGAATAGTTATCCTTTGAACGACAAGAATTTGTATCACATAACGCTCGCATATTGAGATAATTTGTACAGGTTCACTAGAACAATACCTTACATATACGTTTTCCAGATTAAAGGAAAAATTCCTCATTTTTTTTTTGAGAAAGTTTCCAACAAAAATCTGGCAGTCTTGGATTTCCGTAGAAAACTTTTGACACACAATATCAATTTCAAATTCACTTAAAATCTAAGTCTTGTTGTTGAAACTAAACATTAATCCACCTTTGAACAATATTGAGATTGAAAATGTGCACAAGCTCACTAGAACAATATTTCACCAATAAGTTTTCCAGATCAAATTGAAAATTTCTGATTTTTTTTGTTAGAAAGTTTCCAACAAAAATCTGGCAGTTTTTGATTTCCGTAGAAAACTTTTGGCATACGATACCGATTTCAAATCCAATTATAATCCAATAGTTTTGTTGAAAACGAAACGTTACACTTGTTATTGAAACTGAAGATCCATTCACCTTTGAACAATATTCTACGTTTTGTTCTTCTTGCTGACATGTACGCTTTTTTTTTCGTTCGTTCGCCTTTTTGAAGGCTTTCAAAAATATATCATTCTTTCTGGGCACTTTAGTGGACTTACCAGATAATATTTGGTTGACTATTTTTACCCAATAAATAATAAACATTGAAACGCTATGCTTCAGAAACAATGTAAGAGCTTGTTCTTTATGTTCGGTACATGAATAGAATTCGAAGTTGACAACAGGTTTTATATCGCTCATCAAAATTTCATCAGTATTTGGAAAATGACATTTAGAAATGATTTTTTTTGATAACGTGTAATGCACATGATTGAATATTTGCCTCAAAATCAATTGACCGTGCAAGTCATGCGTGATTAATGCTTCCTTACACACATCACATTCTTTAATTACTGAATTTGATCGCATTTTTTTCAACAAATGATTAACTCCATAAGTACTACGATTATCAATGTTTTCATCACTGGGGAATTCTTCAAGAATGTTGGTTTCTTCTTCCACGTCCATATCTGGGATAAAAGATACTTCAATGCTTGAGTGTTCTTGAGGCAAATCATCACGAGCCAATCAATCTTTTAGATCGAATAAAAAATTGCTTTCATCCTTTTGGCAATTAGAATGAGACACATGTGGAGATGTGATATTATTCATCAATTAAGTTTTGTAGGCACAAGAAAATTGCCGACATGAAGGATTAATATTCGCTTCACCTTGGCTTCTGATTGAACCAAAAAAGTTTTCCAAAGGATCTTGGTTGACCACGCGTGCCCCAAATTTTCCAATTCCCAGATTTTTAATTTTTTTGATCAAAATTTCAAAGTTATTCAATGAAAATATCAAGTTTTCTATTGATGGCACTTTTCGTGTTGGCTTCAACGACGATTCATCAACGAATCTCATGTTGCTTAATGCCTGTCGACAGCGAGTCCAAAATTCGATGTGACCACTATTCACAGTAATGGCCTTACGCCATGGTGCCTGGACTGATTCTCTATCTGTAGCGTGACTATTCAAGGAATCGAATATGTCATTTAAGAAACGTAATATATACGCGGTGTTTTTTCCTTCTGGAGGCATTTGCATCAACCCGTCGCACGTGAGCATTGGTCCTGTGAAAGAAAATGTGGCATTTCGTTATTTCTATGTTACTTATTGGTTACTTACTACTTACATACAGAAGTAACTCAGTAAAATGTAACATCGTCAAGTTGAAATTTCATGCTGGCGTTTTTGACATGGCGTTCATTGGATAATAAAGGAAAAAATGGCCGGATCTCTTTTTTCAATTAATGTGCCGCCGCGTCAAAAACGCCCGCATGAAATCTCAGCTTTACTCACATTCTCGCTTGAACAAGTGGGAAAGTTTTGGTCACAGCGATGCACGTATCACATGATTTGTCGCTTTGTTATTTGGTCTTAAGACGACATTTGCGTAATCATGTGCATTGTGTTAGAGAAAGTATTGATATCCGATTGAATTCACCATGATGATCTGCTTCGGATGGAAATGAGCATCGCCATGCTCCTGCTCAAAGCTGCATGTTCAACTCGCATCTTTGGAATTTTTTTGGCGTCGATATGATGATCTGTAATCCTTGGGAGCCTTCGATAAAAATCGATGTTACTTATATTCATCCTATAAGCCAACTCTACATGATTCCATTGGGCAAACTTTCTTTGGGATGTTTCTTGATTGTCCTTGACATCAAACTCCAAATGTTTAGTTAATAAATTATTCCGAAACGTTTTTTCATTATGAGAAATGTCCAAAATGGAGATGATTTCACTAGTTTCAACCTTAAGCATGGTACCTGCATGCAGTCAACATATTGATAAAAATTCATAAGATGTATTTAATGGAAAAAAATACGTATTGTAAGTGCATATTTGCATTAGTTCGCATAGTAAAAATTTCATTGTGAGATTTACGTTTCATGTCACATTCAGCGTTTTCAGATATCTTTTTGGAAGGTTCAAAAATCTTGTGGAGTAACCAAAGATATATTTTGAATTCCTTAAATTGTTCTTACGTTTAAAACACTTCCAAAAGGCATGTAGTTTATATTTGGGTATTGGGCAGGACTTTTCAAAGCTTTTGAACAGTCACATCTGGAGGCACGAAATGACTTTTTATTTATTACAGCCCCCTGGTTGAAAGAATCTATTGAATCTGCCAGAGAAAATTTGATTGGATTTGGTCAGAACATTGTACAGGATTCCATCAGATTTGGCAGGATTCAATTGGAATCACATGGGAAAAAATGCATTCGTCTGATTAAATCTCATTGATAAAAGTTGAATCAGATTTGGTCAGAATATTGTACAGGACTCAATGGGATTTGGCAAGAAGCGATGAAATTTGGCAGGAATTGATTCTTTTTAACCAGGGCAATTACGAATTGACTGAAGTATTAAATTTCAGGAAACAACTTGTAAAAATACTTGTTGATATCGATCAACAAATAAGTATTTAACCAAGACTTATTCTTCCCATTTTTAATATTTTATATATGATTTATGTTATGGTGATACCAGTGACCCCCGACGATGCGAATCGAGCTTATTATCTCCATAAGTACACTGATTGAAGAATCCCATCCATTCTGATGGAATATGCAGAATTATAATTGGAACTGATTTACATCCATCAGATTCTACTTACATGAAGACAAATTTTGATCATTTTTTTGGATCCTGGATATAGCAGTGTCGTGAACCAGACATTTTAAAGCCCGAACATTTGAACTGGCTTGATCACAGACAGTGCTGGTGATTACAAGTCCAGTTTCATGAACTGCTTCAACAAGTTTTTTTATAAGTCTCCTTAGAGTTGCAGATTTAGTTGATCCTCCGCGATAACCGTAACACACTGGAATCTTCCATGGTTTAATTAGTCCACGTAACATGAATACCAACGCGTGGTCTGCAAAATTTGGGTTTATTCCGTCACCCCAATCTTCGAATCCAATAATTTGACCAATTGTTGGATCATAATCAAGGTGTAGTGAAAGAGACATCTCATCCCATGTCAATGTGCATAACTTCTCTTGATCACATGTTACATTATTGCACATATTTCTTAATCGGCTTAGCACTACAGGATGTGAACCAGGTCGAAGTGGAATATTTTTCAAAAGCTTACGAATAGTTACATCCGAGGGTAAAACAAAAATATGTCGTAAAAATCGATAGGCTTTTGGAGATTGTTTATACAAACTAACTGCCATAATCTTTTCATTGATTGAAAACCTCCATCCTCTTTTTCTCAATCGCAGAATTTTTAAACTGCATTTCGAAGGAACATTTTTGTGCAAAATTGAAATTTTTCGTTACATACTGGCAAGCATCTGTTCGAAAAAACTTCTTAACAGTTTTCAAACGTTTCTTGTACCTGTGAAAAAAGAAAATTTTTATATGAGCATTAATTATAACTCTTCTTGTTGTGAAATTCGTTTCATTTGTGTCCTTTTTCTTCTCATTGAAGTTTGCAAAATTTGAGAAATTTGCACGAATGTCGGAAGCATCCACTGTGAATGCTTTGTGCTGAATAAGTAATTTTTTAATATCATCTAGTACAGGAGGAACTAACAAGTGGATTCATTCCCGGTATCTTTTCCAAGAGAAGGGAATACAGTAAATTTGGTAGCCTCCAATGCACCGAAAGTGTATTGTACTGAAAATGTTTTAACCGAAAATCAATAGTTTTGGCCATTCTGAGGTGTTCTAAGTTTCCCCAACTTGCACCAAACCAATCGATTCATTTTCATAA